>OU898283.1:26591009-27318509 GCA_918026665.1 Diabrotica balteata
AGTTCGGCCTGAAGGATACCTTCGGCCGAAGCCGAAGCCGAAGGTGACTAAAAATATACCTATTACCTATTATATGTTAATAATTTAAATAATGTGCATTATATTTTTATTAACTGATAAGTGATAAACAAAAATATAAAATTATGAGATAAAAAAGTCAAATATTTATACATTATTTGGTAATAGAAGCGATAATAAAAATAAATAACATTAAAAAACATTAAAGCAAGTGAGTATTTATGATTACTGGATCTGGTAGTTAATATTCGAAATCAAACATCCTAATATTATACGTAAGAAAAAGAAGCTTGTCAGCGTTTTCTCCCAACAAATTAGTTCTGTCAGCGTATAGTTGCCCAGCAGAGCTGAATAACTGCTCACTAGGTACACTCGTTGGTGGTGCCGATAGAAATTTTTTGGCTGCAGTTTTTAAAGAAATATAGGGACTTGATTCCCAATAATGAAATATGTCGGCACTTCTTAAAAGCAAAGCCTCTCGTAAATACGAATCTAGGTAATCTGCATTGGGATCGTTGTCGTTATGAATTTCTTTTGTTGTATCTAGAACGGCTGTGACAAAAGTATCCTGCGAATTCCAAAGACTATTGTTTTCTAGATCTTCTACATGTGTAGTTGTAGATGATGATGTTGAATCGATAGCCATAGGTACTTTATTTGTATAACTAAACTTAGAGCTATCAGATTCACGTAGAAATTTTAAAATTCTTGCTTTACATGTAATTACTTCCTCGTCTGTCAAATATTTTGATTTAAAGCGAGGATCTAGAAGAGTCGCAATTGACAATTCTGGCAAATTTGTAATATTAGCGAATCTTTTAATTAATGATTCACGAAGTCGTAGCTTTATTAAACTTATCTCCTCAGAGTCCTGCTCTTTCGCAGAAACTTTACCATTTAACATTTTTATTAGTGGGATAACGAATAATACACAAGCAGAATCGGCTGAAAGATCTAGCGTCGCTTGGTAAAAACAAGTTAAAACTGAAATTAAATTGTTGATCAATTCCCATTCTGTTGAACTGGGACCTTCAATACCACCACGTTCAGCCATATACAAATTTATAGCAACTTTCTGTTCGAATAGCCGCTCCAACATTAGGTAAGTGCTATTCCATTTTGTTTCCACATCCTGAATTAACATATGCTGTGGCAAATTGCAAGTTTGTTGAAACTGCCTCAGGTACCTGCATGCTTGTTCACTCCTTTTAAAATGTCCCACAATTTTACGACATTTTTTAATTGTGTTTTCAATTAATTCCTGTTTTAATAAAGAATCATGAATTACAAGTTGTAATGAGTGAACCACACATCTTAGAGATGTAAATTGTGTAATACGAATAGCCGCGACCATATTTGCTGCGGTATCAGTTACAGCTATATGAATTTTATTTTCTATTTTAAAATTTTTAATTATTTCATTAAGTTTACTTGCAATAAACATACTAGTGTGGTCATCATTAAGCACACTAGCGCCTAATATAACTTTAAGACGTTTTGAACCATGAACAAAGTGAGCTGTAAAACTCAAAAAAAAACAGGTTTAAGCAGGATTGCTCCAAATATCTGACGTAAAGCTTATCCATTCGGCTTTAGAAACTAAATTTGATACTTTTTTCCAAACTCTGTCATAGGTAAGCTGGCATTAAACTAGTTCTAAAAAACTTTTCCGTTTTTTTTCTGTATTTGGAAGTAACATTAGGATCTCCAAAATTTAAACGCTAAAAAGCTTCTCCTTCAACGATAGAGTATGGTAACATGTCGACAATAATAAGGTCCATGATACCCTTATCAATCCTAGATGATATTGGATGATCATCAGGCCATAGAGCAGGTGACTTAAGTTCCATTATTTGATGTAGGTTGGGCTGAAATGCCCTGGAAGCTGGTTGTGTAACATCATGTGGAGTTTTCATATGTTCCAATTTTCGAACTTTTATTCCCATTTCAATGTCACAAAATGATTTCCATTCTTCTGTATGGATTTTTTGTAGATGATTTTTAATGTTTGTAATAGTTTGTTTTTTAGGTATTAAACTGCCAAGCGATAATGACTTTGAACATAGTTTGCATGCAGCTTTGTTGCCACTTTTTTCAAAATAATCCCAAATTGGATTTTTTATTGACATTATCTAAAAACGTTTGAATTTACTAAAATTATATTAAAATAAAAATTACAGACTTACCAAAAGTTATTTTTACAACACTAGAACAAAAACCTGAACTGATTTTGCAACGTAAATTATAATATATATATATATATATATATATATATATATATATATATATATATATATATATATATATATTTCACGGATAAATAAGTACTCTTAGCAAAGCTGCATCCATGAGAGAATAAACCTAAACTGTTGTAAAATATTTAATATTTGCATTCATAGTCGATGGTCGATGTTTTGCCATTTAGGTATCTATTCAAAACACCAGTAATCGTGAGTTTTAACAAATACAATAAAATTATTATCATAATTTTACTACGTGAGAAATATTCAAATGAAGATCTTTAAGACATCTTGGCCTATTGTTAAAATTTATATCCTACCTACTCCTACTATTACCTGACCTGAAAGTTTGTAAAACGTTTTAGTTGAGGGTAGAAAATAGTGTGTAAATATTATTCAAATTATCAAAGACTCGCCGAAGCGTATTGTTCAGAGATTATTTCATTTCTATAGTTACCTTCGGCAAAACCTTCGGCTTCGTTTTGGCCGAAGCCGAATTTAATCGGTCGGTCTTTATACAACATTGAATTCGTGCAGAACGTAGGTAATGCCAACAGAAGGGATTTGGGGATTTGGGTAATGCCAAATTTCCAAGTAGGTAAAAATGGTTGCCTAACTCTTAGTGATTATACGTTAATAATATTTATTTTTATTTTAATTAATGTTTATATTATTAAAGTAATGAGCATACGTTACAAATATCTGTTACAAATATCGATCCATTTATCTATCAATTATTTATACCATTCGTAGGCGACGGCGACAAGGGATAAACAATGATAAAACAAATTTTTTCATCTCTTTACGATACCATGTTTTCAGACATGCTAAGTATTTTCCATACTTTACCATACTTTCCAGACATTTCCATTATATTTAAATTAAAACATTATTTCTACCTACAAGAAACTTTACCTCAATTTTCCCTTAGCTACCATCTTAGCTATTTCCGAATGATTGAGATGCTGGACTCTCTCCCTGCTTCCCTTTCGCGAACCTGGATAACTTTTCCTACCAGTGGTCGTTATGGTGCTCTCTGTAGATATTTTGAATTTTAAAGTTTTCTCAGAAACTTCAACCTCGTTTGCCGTTTCTGAGTCCCCACTTTCAGGATCCTCTTGAACGTCTTCAAGACTTTGACCCTCTCCAAGTACTGTAGGTAAATCGTTTTCTGTTACTTCTTCGTCTGTTGAACGAGATCTGTTCAAGCAAAAATAAACATGAATGAGACAAACTAGTAAATGGAAAATTATTGTTTACTTATTTAAATAACAGTTATAATTAGAGAGCGGAATAAATGTAACATAAAATTACCAAAATATGCGCATATATGCTATAGATTTACTAAAAATATGCAGCTGTTATTTCTAAATTTGTTTAAATATGCAAATGCATATTAAAAATTCTCAAAAATAAAACAAAATATGAAATATAACGTTTATGTTTATTACTTATTTATTTTCCATACAAAACAAATAGAATGTCACACAAAACCTGATATTATAATTAAAAATCTAAAACATTATAGTAATAATTTATAAAAGTTCTCCCAATAAGAATGTCCTGATGTTTTTTTAAACGAAAACGGTAAAAATTGCAGTAAATAAAAAAAAATATTGCAAAATATAACAGATATAGTCCTTTTCCATCATATTGATAGCACAATATGTATGCAAATCCTCAACAGGTTACCCACCCTATACTTGTTTTGAAATAAATAAAAGAAATTAATATTTTAAGATGCCGTCAACAATTCATTATCTTTTAAAAAATCTTCTGTAAAATAAGTGTCCACTAATCTCACTATATCTTTTTTGTGCGTCGGTATATATGCCACATGATTATTGTTAATTATACACGGGTGATTAACGAGAGAATTCAATGTTTCGCGAAATAAATTAATGTAAAAGGTAATTTAAAGGTGATTATTGTTTTTGATACAAGTTATTGCCTGACACAAAAAGAATACCTTCTTTGAACGATTACCTGGAATTACTGATAAGGCTTCACTAATGATAATTTAAGTAATTTTTATGCCACATTACAGCTTATGCCAATAATATAAATTAGAAATTGTTTGCATCTTCCATTTAGTTTGTAGATGTACATTGTTAATGTCTTACCTACCTACGTTGCTGGTGTCGATGTTTTGTTATTTGCATTTAAAAATGACGTCGACAACAGGTTTTATTCCGGTTAAGTGTAGTTTTAAAGATGCCTTCATTTTAAGAGAGAAAAATATAATATTAAATGTACACGATGGACTTGTACATCAACGCCCTTTAAGTAATGTTCGTGAAATCGTTAACATGTGTTCAAATATGACAGGGGTTGGAGAAGCAACAATTTATAAATTCCTAAAAGAAAGAAAAGGAGGAACTGTTTCATCTCCCAAGAAGAGTGGAGGGAGTAAACCCTTGGAAATTAAAGAAATACATAAAAACATGATAAGACGCAGCGTCCACTCATTTTTTTTAACAAAGAATTTCCAACATTAATTAGAGAAAACAAAGAGTTACCAATCATAAGCAACAAGAAATTATGCGGACTTTTGAGAGAGAGGGGATTTCGTTGGCAAAAGAATAGAAGAAAATCCGTTTTAATTGAAAAATATATAAATATTACATTGCATGTTGGAGACGAGATTATCTAAGAACTATTAAAAAGTACCGAGAAGAAGGGAAAACAATTTTTTATTTGGACGAGACTTGGCTAAATGAAGGTCATACTGTACCATATCTATGGGTTGATACAAATGTGAAAAGTTCCCGTCAGGCATTCATCGAAGGTGTATCTACTGTAATAAACGATATTTTCGTTGAAAAAGGACGCAGACTCATAATAATCCATATTGGAAACGAATACGGTTTTGTCAATGGTGGATTATTAAGTTTTGCCTCAAAATCAACCAGAGATTACCACAAGGAAATGACTGCTGACGTTTTTAAAGAATATTTTGAGCAAATGTTGGATTTAATTCCAAAAAATTCTGTTAAAGTCATGGATAATGCTAGTTACCATTCAAGATTAGCAGAAAAATTGCCAACAACGGCATGGAAAAAAGGAGAGATAATCGAATGGTTGGATAAACACGCAATTGAGTACAAGGAGAATTCGACAAAAAAGGAATTATTACCTATTGTATGGTAACATAAAGCAGCTTATAAAAAATATATAATTCATGAAATTGCATTAAACCGTGATGTAATTATTTTATGTTTACCCCCATACCACTGTTCTGAATCCGATAGAAAATATATGGTCTCAAGTAAAGGGTGAAGTCGGACGCAACAACAAAACTTTTAAATTAGAAGACGTACAACAATTATTAGAACATTCCTTATCAAAAGTAACTCCAGAAAATTGGAAAAATGCTGTTAGTCATGCTCACAATGAAGAAAATAAAATGTGGAATTTGGATAATATGACTGATGCAATGATGGAACCGGTAATAATTAACATTGGAGTTGAAGATTCCTTAGATTCTGAAGAAAGCAGTGAATCTGAAATGGAATTTGATTAAAATAATATTAATTTTTTTACAAATTGGCCCCTGTTACGGCCACAAATTATTTTATATATATCCAATAAAATAAACATCTTACATTTCTTGCAAATTCATTAGTACCTATTAATCTCCATCACTCCGACACTGGGAACTTTATTTAGGGATTAGTAACTCTCAAAACTATTGTATTCTATTCTGTTTTAAGCTTTATACCTGGTGGTCATACTCAATTTAAAATTGTTTTCCTATGTACTTCTGTAAACTTGTTGACAAATATATATTTTTCATTGAGTCACCCGTATCAACAGTTTAGGGATTTGCATACATAATGTGCTATCAATATGACGGAAATGGACTATAACAATCATGTTCCGAATAACACATCATTCAAATGTCCACTTTATGCAAAATATCAGCATTTATCTCACGAATGGTGTACTCTACGTTCCTCTTTAAGTCTTCAATAGATTGTGGTTTGCTAACATAGACCAATGACTTAACATAGCCCCATAAAAAAATAATCCAACGGTGTTATGTCGCCGCTCCATGGAGGCCAAGCATCTGGTCGAAGTTGCTAAATTCTCCTAGGATCTCTGACATCAAGAGAAATCAATGTTTCCGGAATTTTTTCCTTTAATAAATGAACGGTTGGGGCAGTGGTGTGACATGTGGCACCGTCTTGTTGAAAAAACATGCCATTCAAATCCAAATACCATTCGGACCTTATTTTTTCGAACATGGAGTAACAGTCAACGGTGAAAGGTATCGAACGATGGTAACCTGTCCTGAGTTCTTGTATTTCTGCATCTAGTTAGTGGTTTTGTATCGTGCAGAGTAAATTCACGTTCAAACTTTTCCACGATTCGACGAATTACACGCACATCAGGACGATGATTTGGTTCATAACTTTTATGTAATGCACGATAGGTATTCACAAAACAACGATTATTAGCATACAATCTTAGGATAATAATAAATAAAACAGGACGGCCCTATTGGGAAACATATTTAATTAAATATGTTTTGAGATTTTAAAAACTAAAAACTTTTACCTTTTATCACTAAAAATGTAAAATGCTTTGTTTAAAAACAGAAAAATTGATAAGATGTTTAGAAAAGTTGCCTTTAAAAATACTACAACTTTGCTCAAACAATTGAAGTACTCATTTTTTTTTTCTAATATATTTTCTAATTTTAATCCCTTTATTTTCGGGAAATTTTGGCAATGAGCAGAAAAGCTGTTAACAAGATTAACCGAATTACTGAATTGTGAATTTCTTTATTTTAATTACTTTATTACATTTCGTATAAAATTAAAATTAAGTTTTACGGACATAAGTGCTTTAGCATGTTGTACGTTACTTAAAAGTACGTGACATAAAGTTACACACTGTAAGTTATTTTGAGTATCTAACATAATTATTAAATTCAGGTAGTAATGGGAAAGTTCAAATAGACAATGGGCGATATATAATGAGCTTGTTCTTATCCAAGTTATAAAATTCCAAGTGAAAGAGAATTTTAAACTTTTATAGAATTTATATTTAAAATACGCAAAATAAATCGTGTGTAGCTTATATATGCAATGTTGTGTGAAATCAGCAAAAATATACAATATATGCATCTATGTGCACTTTGCATACAGATTGAACGAAATAAATTCGGAACATACGAAATATCATGTATTTCGGCTCAATTCTGCTGTAGGTGGTTGGCCAACAAAAGGTTGTCAAATAATTATATTATAAAAATCCAACACTTCAGCGGGCTGCTGGATTCTGAACTAATTTAAGAACTCATTCATAGGTGGTCAAACCACCTATCGCTTCCTAAAGCCGGCCACTCACGGTACAGCGGTGTCGTTCGACATAATCGGACAGAGGCGTTGTTCAATTTGTTGGTATATCTGGCGCGCCCACACACCATACTGCGCCGCAGTATTTGTTCGGTTCTCGACCATGTCAAATCAAACAATTATTTTAGCATCTCTTACTTTGTCTATAACTAAGCGTAAAAAGAAACCTAAAATAAAACGTAGATTCTGGTGCAAAAAATCCAAGATTTTGGTGCAAAATAAATCTCGTCTGCCCCTGCACCCGATTTACTGGACTGCACTGCTAATTTTAATTCTCATTTATAGGATGTTCTAAAATTGTTAATTTTTTTCTTACATACTCTTCATTTGCATCTTTGTTTACTTCTTGGAACTTTAAAACTAAAATGTCCATTGCCTGTTTTCGGACGTTTCTAACGTAATACGTTTTACCTTTTATTCGCTATAAGCATTCTTATTTTTTATATAATTTAAAAAACTCTTTTAAAAAATTCTCGCTAAATCAAGCCATTTCGATTTTCTATAATATGATCAAAGCAAGTGTGTAGTTAAAGTATCGTGAGTGGCCGCCTTTAGGCAAGCCCCTCTTTCATTCATCGGAGATGGAGATTTTGAGCGGTGTTGCCAATATCTTTCCACTAGATGTTTCTAAAATAACTACAAACTTCTGAAATAACTACAAACCATTAAGTTTATTTTTGTTATTAGTCTGTTGTAGTAGATTGGTAAATACAATAAAAAATATAGGCAAATATCCGATTTATTTAGAGATACGAAGAAGATATAACTCTCAAAAAGATCCACAAATCGGATTATTACACGGCGATTGGCAACATTGACTTTGAGCTGCGCTCTAGACTATGGTGGGTTCTAAGAGGAGACAGATAGTTGAACGATATTTTATACAATGTCTAACACCGGGTATGGATTTATTTTTGTCCAAGTTTTATATTGGTCCACTATTTCAAATGCAGTTCAAACAGACATATATTAAATTGTATGATCCGTTTTTAAATTTGTTCAATCTGTTTATTCGGCTCTCTAGTTATGATTAACTAGACACCAGATGATTATGCAATAAGACATGTTTTAAAGGATAAAATATGTTCAATTGATCTATATGAATTGTTCCTTATGAGCTATTCCGTATATTCTCATGAATAAGTCACAGAAAACTTATTTTTAAGTTTAAAATTTAAATAAATAAAAAAGAAATAAACTAATTATAGCCTTATATGGATATATTATAAAATGTCTCCTATATAAAAATAGTCAATACCTGGATCTAGTTTGCTGGAAACTTAGACTCTTCTTCATTTTGACGTTTGAATTAGAGTTCGATTTTGGCACATTCGATCCACTGTCCGGACTTTGAGACGATGGACTATGATCGGCTAGTGTTGTTTCTACTATACTTTTTCGATGCAGTCTTTCTTCCCTCGTTGCTTCATTAAGTCTTCTATAGTAGTCTAATGCGTCTCGTACAGGCTGAATTATCAAGTCCTAAAAATATTTAAAAGGTATTAAAAATTTGAAAGATTAATCGGTATTTATTAAGGCGTTGTTTAAGGCATTAAATACGTACACCTGTTCCGAGATGAGCTACTAATTTGGTATTATAAAGTGATCAAACATGGATATAAAGAGTATTCAGCGGAAAGTAGGAATACTTTCAACAAAGGCGCAAAAACACCATCTACGCAGTGCAGTAGAGAAAATAGCATTACCGCGATATCAAGGGACAAGAAGGCTTATGAACATGGGTGGTCGAAAAAAATTTTTCTATTTACAAATATATGTATTCAGATAAAAGTCATAAGTTTTTATTAGAAAATTTTGAACATCATTTGATAATCTATTGATACCACAATTTAAAATAATATTTAAATTGTAAAAAAAATATTGTAAATATTTTTCATTAAATGCATATTTTCTAGAAAAATATGCATATTTTGCATAAAATACTGCATATTTTTGCAAAAAATACTGCATATTTATGCGCATATTTCATACTTTTTTATTTGCATATTTACCTAAGTTTAATTATAACATCGACCGTGTCACTACCTTAATAAATATACATGATTATCACGTAATTTAAAGGTTTTTAAACCTATTTCAGTAGAAAGTTTCAACTACTTTTTAAAATGAATGTATTTTTCACATTTTTAAAAATTAAACTGTCAAAATTTTACCCTTTTTGATGTCATTTTTGAGTGGAAATATCCTTTCAGGTTTTACTGATGGTAGTATGACCAGAGCGAAAAAAAGACTATATATTAGAGATCAATACTAGTAATAGATTTAGGATAAGATTGTATAGGAAACAATGACTAATGAAAAAATGAGTATTAATACAAATTGTAAGATTGGCGAATGGATTTAGGTTCCGCAGTTATTTAAACACAAACAAACAACATCAACCTTTTGGAATAATTTGTAGTACTTTGGATAAATTTTAATTACTTTTAATAAAATAATATACCACCATACACCAGAAGTTTTTACTTCTTTGTAAGTTGTTTTTTTAAATAGAATTTGATTTTCAATCAAGGAGACAAAGAACACTTTAAAAATCAATACGAAGTTAAATGTTATTGTATACACGGTCCGAATGTAGGGTTGTAAGGGAATGAATTTTTTGCCTTACTTTCAAAAGTTTGAACTTAATCCTGTTTATACTATAAAAACTTTTGCTATAAGCTAACAAATACCTGCAATTCGATAAACAGTTCTCCGAGAGCCTCGAATAAGGGCAAAAGCACAAATCCGATAAAAGAGCATTGGGAGGAGGGCTTTGTAATTTTTTCACGGTCCATGAACGGCGTAACTGGCAAACCCTCCAATTTTTCAGCGTCGCTTTGCTTGAAGAATTCCTGAAGAAGTTTATCTAGCCAAGGTTCAGCAACGTCCATAGGCCTGGCTTCGTTGGATATGTCCGATACTTTGATTAGTACCATGCATAACTAAAATAAAATAAGACAATTAGGACAGAATAGAACAAATATAACAAAACAGTAATAAATGCATTGAAAAGCTTTATATACTTAATAGCGAAATGCTTTTATTTTTTTTATTTACTGTTTTTATAAAATTTTAGTCAATAGAATATATAAATCAACAAAAAAACAATACCGTAGAACTGGGTGACTTTGTTAATTTTTCGGTATTTTTCCGTAGCGTAACTTTTGAATGGGTCATCCCGAAAAATGTGGAAAAGTCACCATTGGAATGGATTTTATATTTAGTTAACTTAAATTAATAGTATATATGTTTTCAAATTGAGGATTTTCAAAAAAAAATATGTATATATAAAAAAGTGTAGGGGAGATCCTTGTACTTTGAAACTGTTTTTAAATAAAAGCAGGTTTCAGTAATTTTTAAATTTGATCTCGAACTGAGATTTATTTTTTAAATAAAGTATCTTTATGTGAACAAACAAAAAAATAAAATATTAAATATATTGGCAAATATGCTTGGGAATACAGAAAAATTCACCATGTCCTAAAGGTCTCAAAGTACACACCAAGGTTGGTACTTTGGAACATCAGTATGTGTATTTTGAAACGCTTATTTACTGGACGCTAAATGCAGATAAATCAATAGAAAATGTCATCTTAGCATTTCTTCTGGCAGTGCCCCTCCTACTGAAGGGGTTTCTAGTTTCATCACCATATCTTTGTCAGGAAAGTCATAGACAGTGTCATTTTCGGAAAGAAATTTGGCGGCAAAGTTACTTCGTTTTAGGTATCTAACTTTAAACCCATCATCATTCACTCCAACGACATTAGCAACAAAATATTGTTTTATTTTTTTTGTTGCAATTTGTGCTAAAAGAAAATCTTCCTGGCAGGGCTCGTTGCTAGACTCAAGAAAATCTTTACCTTCCTCTTCTGCATTGGCAAAATCCACGTCATCCCGTGAGTCGTCGCATGTTATTTCGCTTTCTTTTATTACATCTTCATCAGAAATACCATCAAGAACCTTTTTGGTTGCTTTTGTGTTTTTTGAAACAAAATTTCTCTTGGTTTTAGGGAGCGCCATCATTTCAATCTTGATTTTCTCTGGGGTATCTATAACTATTCTACAGCGCCCTATTTTCTTACCTCCTTCGTAAATTTCCTCGCAGCTGCCTTGGGAAACGAATGAATTTGTTCAGGGCTTTTACGTTGATTTAATTCATTGGATACTAAGGAAGAACTAGGATCATTAAATATACTAGTTGTTCCTGAAGGTATTCCTAGACCCTCTAACATATGAACTGAGAAATTCGTGTTCATCGAAAATGTCTCTGTTGAATGAAAAAATTCAAGAAACGGTAAAACCAGACTGGACATTTTTCTGTGTAAATACTTGTGGATATGCATTTCCAACACCCTCAGCAGTATCATAGACTGTCATCGTTTTTTCAGGATTTGCAATTAGCCAGTCGAAACAAGCTGTATTATAATATTTCTTTAGAGCAAGAGCATTAATACAATGTGATGCTGCCGACTAGTTTAACTTCTTTCGTTGCAATACCACGAACCGGGGTATGCACCGTGGTTAATCCGGTTTCGTCTAAATTATAAATTCAATCCGGACGAAATGTGTATCTTACCATAAGTTCCTCTAGTTTATCAAAAATAAATTAACTTTTGTTTTATTAAATTCTGTCGATCTGACTAAACTTGTTGCTTGTGGTTTACGTAATGATACAGACGGAATTTTTCGCAAATTGAATCTGTAAAAAAATATTTACCCTTATGACCTAAAAAATGCAAAACTTTTTTATCTGTACCACTCCTTTTCTGCTTTTTGGTTTGTATCCCAGGAAGAGCAAAAATCAATATTATTTACACGTGCGTAATTATATGCTAACTTTCTTAATTCGATAGTTGAGAGGCCGTAATGCATGTTGGCATAAATGGTAACATACTTTAATCGCTCTTCCTCTTGCTGTGTAAATCGCCTAAAGACTAACTTAAAGTCTTGTGATGCACTATATACAAAATGTTCTTGCCCAGATTCTCTGTCTTTCTTGAGATGTCTGCATAAGGTTGCTTTAGATGCTTTAGACTCTGCGCTGGCTTGTCTAAGACTGAGCTGTTTTTGCAATACAGCATTAGCAGCATGTTCGACGATTTTGGCTACAGGTTTTATTCTTTTAACGTTTGTTTTGCTTTTCGGCATCTGTAAGCCAAAAAATAACCGTTTAAATTTTTATAACTGTCTACAGTCCATACAACTTGTACTTTGGACCACGTCCGTGTACTTTGGAACATGGTCCAAAGTATAATTCAGACGGCGTTTCAAAGTACATGATAATCACGTCCATTGATTTGGGGCACTATGATAAGCTATTTTGAAATAGCTTAGACGATGCATAAAAGCTCTAGTAATATAAATGTCAACCCATTTTTTAATCTGTTAAGCCAATTTTTAGATGTTTCAATTTTAATTTGGGAGTGACTTTGATAACTGCTACAGACACAATAATTAGTATATAATAAACGATTCTTTGAGGTAAAAAACGTTTTTTGCAAATAAGTAAAACAATATAAAATAGTAAAAAAAAGTCAAAACAATATATTATCAGAGGCAAAAATAAGTTATTTTTTTTAACATCAACTCTTCCAGGAAATATGTATTTCGTTGCTGTTTCATTTGTTTCAACCGATGGGGTCTTCAGAATTGCTAAGATATCAGCGAAAGGAGCATTAAAAACGACGGTCTCCACAACTTTAAAAATGTTCATGGTTTTCATCTAGTGATTTAATTTCAATTAGTTCGTATTCGTCGAAAGGTAGTTTCTCTTTTATCCCCCCGGCATATACGTAATTTATACATTCTCGCACACATATCTACAATACAACAGCTAAGAAATACAATATGATAATATCAGCAGACAAAACCAAATGTTTGACAACATCTTAATACCCACTATGGTGTAAAATCGAAATTGATGGGAAAATAATAAAGCAGGAAGCAAGGTTTAGATATTTGGGAATAGATATAGCTAGTTACGGAGATGTTGAAGAAGAAGTACGACAACAAAGCTTAAAAGCAAGTAAAGCGGCGGGTTCTCTTAATGACCCAATCTGGAAGAACAAACTCCTAAGACAAGACACAAAAATAAGAATCTATAAAGCAGCAAATAGACCTATATTAACATACACGGCGGAGACAAGACCTAACACATCTAAAACTAGACGACTGCTAAAAACAACAGAGACGAAAATACTCAGAATTGAATGATGAAAAATGACGAATATCAGAGAGAAGTCTATTGGATAGGGAGAAAAGCGAAAACATAAGAAGAGCATGCAATATAAAAGACATAAATGGATGGGTGACAAAACGAAAACAGGAGTGGAACGAACATATCAGTAGAATGGCAGAGGATAGAATAGTACGAATAGCACGAGATTAGTCATCAAATGGACGAAGAAATATTGACAGACCAAGAAAAAGATGGTGCGACAATTTAGGAGGCTAATATTGAAAACAGGCTTTAAAGCCTACATACCAGAAGAAAGAAGAGGAAAAAGACACATTCTCGTTTACCTGACATAATTTTTAGAAGTACATAAGTTCCAACATTTAATTCAGCAAGAAATGGTTTTGTATTCATCTTATCTTCATATGATTGGTTCTCCACAGAATATTCATTTACAATTTCACTTTTGCTTTCACTGGTACAGCTGTTTCATTGGCTATCGGAGGAGCTGTCATCCGCGATTACATGTCGACTTACACTTTAACCGGGTTGCATATTAAGTTTTTTTTACTTCGACGTTTAGTAACTTCTATCTCGGACTTCTTATTCATTAAATAGTCTGTAAGACTATTGTAATTAGAGGTTCTACATAATCAACATCATGGTTAATTGGTGCAATTTTACTCAAAACATTTGGATCGAAAGGAACCATGCCACAAGCCTCAAACCCATTCTTCAAAACTCGCTTAATTGCACTTTCTTCACAGTCGCTATGTTTTTGCTCAGTTTTTGTAATTGTCTGATCCATTAATTCCAAGCATTTTTTTTAATAACGACGGAAATTGATCTTTACGTACACCAATAATTTTTGGGCGTCGCAATTTAAATTCCGTCAAAATCTTTCTTCGCCAAGAAACTTTCATGGATTTAAAAAAGGATACATCCAAAGGCTGGCATACGTATCTTGAATTACTGGAAAGGCACGCAAATTCAATATTGTGCAATTCACACAGTTTTAATACATGATCTAAAAAGTGAGACGCCAAGTTGTCACCAATCATAACTTTTTTACCTTCCAGCCGTCTTGCGTGTGGTAATTATATAGTTTCAAACCAGCCTGTAAAACAAGTTACCTCCATCCACCCATTTGTTGTTCGGTTATATCTAGCTCCTCTTGCGCAACATCCCCTACTACAACAAGAAGAACCCTGAGTCCTGTGGACCCCCTAATGTCCACGCATTCCACATATGTTCGCTCTGATATAATATATAAAGGGAGAGTAGTGTGCCATAAGCAGCACCGCACATAATTAATTATGTGGCAACTTTACTATGATTATTGATTTGCTCTGGGTATTTGGTCTCTCTTCTATATAGCAATCTTCTTTTCCCCGGATTATCACTAACGTTGGTTTCATCGTAATTAAAAACGTGCGATGAAGAATAATTTGGGAGAGTTGTTCTTAAATTATTGATTGTATCGTTTCTTTTGTGACACTTGCCCGAGCTCTAGTAATGTTAGACACAAGTCGTTCCGATATTTGCTGACTATGCCTTTCTAAAAAATGGGTTACCCAGTCGTTAACAGGACTTTCTTCTCATGCTTCCCTTTGTATTTACTATATAAAGTACCATACGGAATTTTGAATCTTTCTGAAGCAGCTTTAACAGACAAATTTCCGCTTACTATTTGAAGAAGAGCATGTTTAACAGTTTCTTTAAAGAAGTTTTTGTAGCTGCTTGATCCCAACTTTCTTTTATACACTCGCGGCATTTGGCTTTTCATGTAGATAATAATAATGAAAACCTAAAATTAATTAACGGTAGTGACTCCGGAGAAAAAATCATGTTCAATTTCATGAAGTAGTGACGGAAACAACTTGGTTAAATATTTTAAAATATTCATAGTTAACACTAGAAGCACTAGAGCGGTCATTTTGACTGCTTTTCATTTCTGACACTCTGTATTACCCATTCATAAATGTTTTAGAAACTTGATAATTTATGACTTTTCCTAGATCTATTTGAAGATTATAATTTGTCTTTTATAGGTACTTAGCATAACTACTTTTTAAGATATGGTAACGTATACCTAGAACTACCATATAGCAGTCATTTTGACTGCTTTCTATTTTCGAATCTCATTAGTCTAGACTAGTCTAGAGTATTGCTCATTCATATTTATTTTACAAAATTTATGATTTGGGATTATTTACTTGAGAATTATATTTTCTCTTTTACAGGTACTTAGTATAATTACATTTTGAATATATTTATGTTGATGTCTACCTACAAACATGCGGTCCTAATGACGAGGTAGTCTAATTTTTGTTCTACTTTTCTGGGAAGTTTTTACTTATTTTATGTATAAAATACACTGAAAATATTTGTTATTATGTAGTTTGAGTATACTCTTTGCAATTGCATGTTCAATCTGTATTTTGATTAATTTTACATTGTGATTTTTATTATTTCTGCTGTTATCATGTCTCGCCAATATTTGACTCAGCAGGAGCTATTAGAGTGTCTACAGAATTTGTCAGAAGATGAATCTGTAGCAGAGTTATCAGATGAAGATGTATCGGATAATGAAGTTGACGAGTGTGTGCCTAATACAGTTGATCAAGGACATTTATCGGGCAGTGATTCTGAAGGGGAAGTTGAGATTGAGGTGATGCCCCGTACTTCTGCTTCAACTTTGAATGCAGACTTCAATACATCTTCAGAAATGATTACCAACCAGGTAAGAAAAATTCGCAGAAGCAATTTAGAGAATTATTTCATAGATACCATAGGATGGGAGTTACTTGACAACAATGCTAGTACATCAGGTAAGCAACTATATTATATTAGTAGCTTCTATTTATGTATTCACTTAGGTGTATAATATTTTTGAGCATATTCTTCTTGATGTCACGAATATTGGCGATAATCATGGCAATATTTACCTTATCTGCAGGATGTTCTTCTTCCTGGACCCCGTTTTCCAAATATTTTTCCTTGTAGAATGGCGCATCTAGATTCATTTCGCACAATGTTTTCAAAATATTGTAACTTTCGAGATTTGATAGTGGTCCACGGGATTTGAAGTGTTCTCCGATTTAGCCACAGCTCGAATGCTTCCAATTTTCTGCATATTTCTTCGTCAAGGTCAACTATTCAACACCATAAAATAAAAGAACAGAGAAGACGTCGCATCGCAGCATCCTTACTTTTATACCAAGAGAGAGGTTATGGCTCTTGAAGAAGGCCCCCATCTGGTTAAAGGTGGATCTGGCTTTTTCGATGTGAGCTCTTATGTTCTAGTGCTGAGTTCTTTACACTCGAATGATATTAAAATGGGCACAGTTCGGTTCTGTTTAAGACAGTTACGGGCAATAAACTATCTAGGCAGGATTTCCTACTTCAGTTAGCAGAATAATTGCGAGAAGATCACATGACTAAGGGCAGGACAACATCAACGGATACAAATGCAATAGCTTTTTCGATGTGAGCTCTTATTTCTTGGTTGTTGTTCCATTCTTTATTTATTACGGTGCCATTTATTTAAATAAATAAATAAATGAGTATATACCTGCATACCAATTTATCTCGTTCATTTTAGGAAGGCGTACCAGTCAAAATGTTCTAAAGAAAGCTGCTGGACCAACCCCTCATGCTAAGAGAAGCATTATTAAAGATTCTGCAGCTAGTGCATGGCGGTTGTTGATTGATGAATGCATACTCCGTAACATAAAATCATGAACTGTTGCTGAAGGTAGAAGAAAACTCAAAGATGAAAATTGGCAAATTTTTATTGAAGAAATCGAATCATTTATATCCTTACTGTATGCTAGGGGAGCTTATATGGCACGAAATGTTAGCGTAAAGATGCTGTGGTCTGGTACATGGGGTCCAAAATTTTTTCAAGAGACGATATCTAGAAACAAATTTACACAAATAATGAGTTTGATCCGTTTTGATATGAGAAATACCAGGTCTGAGCGATTATCAACAGATACCTTTGCACTTGCGTCGGGAATATAGAACCCATTTATAGAGAATTGTATATTATGTTATAAACCTGGCGAAAATATAACTATCGACGAACAGCTTTTTTCCACGAAGGCAAGATGCCGCTTTACCCAGTACATGGCGAATAAACCCGATAAGTTTGGAATTAAATTCTGGCTTGCAGCTGATGTCGAGTCCAAATATTTGTTGAACGGATTTCCTTACCTAGGGAAAGATGAACAACGACCAGCCAATCAACTTCTGTGGGAACATGTTGGCCCACACGTACGTCCATAAAGTTGACAAAAGAATTACGAAAGAAAGCTACCAGCATTGTTGGCACAATCAACCGAACAAGAAAGGATATTCCACCGTCAGTATGTCAGTAAGATGGAATTGTACAAAACAAAAATTTTCAAACACGAAGACTTGACGCTAACGGCGTACCAGGGAAAATTCAACAAAAATGTTCGAGTGCTGAGTTCTTTACACTCGAATGATATTAAAATGGGCACAGATAAAAAGAAAAAAACCGGAAACCATCATTTTCTACAACCAGACAAAATACGGGAAAATATGGGAAAATTATATCCAGGAGCTCTTCCATGACGAAAGACCCATGAGTGAAGTTTATACAGACGACCAGCTGACTGGCCCTTCAATCACCAAAGAGGAGATAGAAAAAGCAATATAAAATTCAAAAAACAATAAGGCACCTGGACCAGATGAGATCCCGTCAGAAATACTCAAATTACTAGATGATAGGGGAATTTCAGCACTACACAAAATATTTAATTTAATTTATGAAACTGGCTGCTATCCTCAACAGTGGTTACGCTTTACCTTAATTCCCCTGCCCAAGAAAGTCAATGCAAAAAGATGTGAGGATCACAGACTCATTAGCCTGATGAGTCACACTTTAAAGATATTCTTAAAAATACTACATCAAAGATTATACAAAAAATGTGAATGGGACATCAGTGATTCCCAGTTCGGGTTTAGGCAAGGTTTAGGAACACGGGAAGCAATAGTAGCAACACAGGTGCTGGTCCAAAATTGTTACGATCAGAGGAAGGATGTGTTCCTATGCTTTTTACATTACCAAAAAGCGTTTGATCGTGTCCAACACCACAAGTTAATGCAGATTCTCAAGAAAGTTGATATAGACCAAAAAGACATAAGATGCATTGAAAACTTTTACTAGCATCAAACAGCACAGCTAAAAATAGACAATTCTATATCCAAGCCCATACATATAAGAAGAGGCGTTCGACAGGGATGTGTGCCTTCTCCTCTTTTATTTAACATTTATTCGGAAGCCATATTTCAAGAGTCTTTGGAGGATGCAGAGATGGGAATCAAGGTGAATGGAGTAATGATCAACAACATACGAGATGCTGATGGTAGTGTCTTAATTTGTGACAACATAGTCGATCTTCAACAACTTGTCACTATAATCGGAGAATACAGTGAGCGAATGGGATTAGAGATTAATACCAAAAAGACCAAATTCATGATCATCTCCAGAAACTTGGATGCACTTGAACACTCCACCATAACACTGAATAGTAAATCCATAGAAAGAGTGAGTAAATTTAAATACCTAGGATCGTGGCTTTTTGAAGACTGGGCATCGGACAGGGAAGTAAAATGTCGCATTGAGCAATCTCGACAAGGTTCCGTAAAATTCAAGAAGGTACTGACTTGTTCAGAGTTCGATCTTCAACTAAGACTAAGGTTTGGGGGCTGGACACTCAAAACGAGGGATATAAACAGATTAGAAGCTTTCGAAATGTGGCTTTATCGCCGTATCCTAAAAATACCATGGACTGCGAAAATCACAAATATAGATGTCCTTAAAAGAATAAACCAAGAACTCCAACTTTTCGAAACCATCAAGAAAAGGAAAACGGCGTATCTAGGTCACATCATGCGAAATGAAAAATACCAGTTCCTCCAACTTATAATCGAGGGTAAAATTGAAGGCAAGAGAGGAATGGGACGCAAGAAAATGTCCTGGCTCCGAAACATGAGGCAATGGACAGGGATTAACGACATACAATCTCTGATACATATTGCAAAAAATAGAGAATTAATGGAAAATGTGATCGCTAACATTCATTAGTGGATTTGCATCTGAAGAAGAAGAAGACAAAATACGGAGTAGACGTTGTAGATCAGATGGCTAGACTGTATTCAACCAAATCTGCTTCAAGAAGATGGCCGTTGCAAGTGTTTTAAATATTTTAGATATGGCAGGAATAAATGCTTGGGTCCTGTATAAGAAAGTTACGGGCAGTCAAATATCTAGGCAGGATTTTCTACTTCAGTTATCAGAAGAATTGCGAGAAGATCACATGACTAAGGGCAGGACAACATCAACGGATACAAATCCAAGATATACAAAAAAACCACCAAATAATAAACGTAAGCAGTGTCAAACAGGGAATTGCAACAAAAATAAAACATTTGAAATTTGTCATATATGTAAAAAATTTGTGTGTGGGTCATGTACAAGCAAAATTGAAAAATTTTGCTACTGCATAAATTGTACTTAAATAATTAAATAATTTATTTAAATATATTAAATATGTTTTTTATTATTAGTTATTAACTCATATGTATACGTTTTTATCAAATAAAAAAGAATACAAAAACAGCTGGCAATAGAAAATTCTAATATCCGTCATTTTGACCGCCGGTGGTGCTTCTAGGTATGCACAAATGCTGGTGCTTCTAGTGTTAAACATAAATTAAGGCAACATTAACAAAATTACCAGAAATTGTATGGTGAGAGATGTATGTTTAAATTTAGTTACACAATCAAAAATCTTCAAAGTAAAACAAAAATTTAACAGTGCATTTTTAAGAGTGTACTTTTGATTTTCGCCACAAACGCCATCCACTACAGTTAATCAACATGTGCACTGAAATTAAGTTCAGACAACCACCATAACGGATGGAACATTTGGGTTGCATACTCTCTTGAAACAAAATATTTATGTTCTATCAAAGTCACATCATAGAATCAAAGTCACCCCATACTACGGTATTAAGAAAAAATCAAACTTCATGAGGTATTGAACCACCAGATTTTAATATTTTTTCGTTAAAAAGACACATTTCTTTATATTTCCTTTAAATAAAGATAAAATTTTAAAGAATAGTTTGAGTAATATGTGGGTTAAATAAAAAAAATACGGATTAAAGTAGCGTTCGCTATTATGAACAAACAAAAACCTCTAGTTCTCTCTTTGTACACACTAAAGAAAGAAAAAAAATATTATTTTCACATTGTAAGCGTGTACTTAATCATAATCCACGACTAATATTCTCCACCTGGATGTTAAACCGATGGTTTAAATCGTTAAAATTGAGCCTTGTGAGTTGTAAAAATTTTCTCACATCATAAAGTAGGTTTATATGTCAAGACTAGGGATCGTAAAATCTGATTTATATGGTTCAGACCAACAAAATACGGAAAGGATTTGGAAATGTATAAAAAGGGATCGCGAAAATGAATTCTGTCAATGTAAACCTTTAGTAATACTAATATTGCGATATATTTATATTTATAAGTTGTTGTTCAAATATATACTTTCAGCGAAACGTGCTCGAAATATAAATATACAAGGTTAAAAAGTGGGATGAATTGTTTTGTTTTATTTAAACGTGTTTGTACTAAAAATATAAATATAAAAGTGTATATTATTTTGTTTTAATTTAATTTGAACCTAGAAAAATTTTAAATTTCAGGATAAAAACTAGAGATAAACGTACCACGTGTGAAATTTCAAATTTTTCTAATATCAAATCAAATTAAAACAAGATAAACCTTTTATATTTCAGAAAGACGCTTGGAATTTTATAGTCTAATAGGACTTTTTATTGATATTTATATTTTTACTTGTAGATATATTTTATACAATGTAGAAGCTAAAATAGGATATTTGGAAAGATAATTAGAAACAATAGAGCAGAGTTTCCCAAACTTATCTAAACCGCGACCGATTTTTGCCAAAAAATTTGTTCGCGACCCCCCAATTTCCCCCCACTCATTTATTCAATATTATTTGACAGAAATAGCGTGTCTAATTTACAATTATCTAATGGTTTCTCAAATTTAATTTTACGTTACTGTTTAAGCTTAAATCAAAAACAATTATTTTATTTTAATACAATTATTTTAATAATTGCGATCTGTCCCACTAGTAATCAGTAGTAGATACTTCTGCCAAAATAGCATTTACAATAAAATTAAATAATAAGAAGTCGACTGCACATTGTACACCGCGACATATTAGCTTGTGTCTACATCGCAAAACTCTTCCATGAAAATCGCGAAAGCGCTCGCTTCTAGATGGTACTCTGGAACGTTCTCGTAGCCTCGTTTTGGCTTTATATAAGCGGCGATGTGCAACGAAACATCAGTTCGAATCCAAACAGCCTATGGTGGCGAACGCGGTGTCGAGTAATGAGTAAATATTTTACGACTTACGTATTCCCGTTTACGTATTTATGTCTACGATAAATTATAAATTAAGGATAAGTTTTTAAAAAGAACTGCAGAACCATCTACGTCTGAAAGTAGCAGTAGCAGCAATAAAAAGAAAAACAGATTCTACATTGATGAATATCTTAAATATGGTTTTACCATTATTTCCAATAAACCACAATGTGTTATTTGTGACAAAGTCTTGTCAAAAGAAAGCATGAAGCCATCAAAGTTACTTCGAAATTTAAATAGCAAACATCCAGATAAAAAAGACAAGCCCGTAGAATTCTTTGAAAGAAAGCTGAACGTCCTTCACAAACAGCAAGACAGTTTTCCCTTGGCAACCACTACTAATGAAAAAGCATTATTAACAAATTATAAAGTTGCTTATCGTGTTGCCAAAACTAATAATCCGCACACAATTGCTGAAAATCTGATTTTTCCAACAACTGTTGAAATAGTACATATAATGTGTGGGGAAAGAGAGGCTGCAAAATTAAATACAATACATCTGTCAAATAATACTATCTAAAGAAGAATTAGTGATATGGCAGAAGATATTCAAGCGCAAGTTGTGGAAAATCTTAATAAATGCACGTACTTCTCTCTTCAAATGGACGAATCCACAGATATATTCAACTGTGCCAAATTCATTACGTTTGTAAGATATGATACAAATAATGGCATTCAAGAAGATATTTTATTTTGTTCCCCATTGGATATCAATACCACTGGAAAATGTTTACTCGACACTTTTGTGAAACTTACAAGTAAATATGATATTGACTGGGGTAAATGTATTGCTATATAGACAGATGGCGCTAAAGCTATGACAGGACATAAATCTAGTCTTGTCGTCAAATTACAAGAAATAATGCCTAATGCCAAATGGAGACATTGTTTTTTACATCGAGAAGCTCTTGCGTCCAAAGCTTTACCTCCTGAAATGGACTGTGTTATGAAAACTATCATTAACGTTGTAAATTCCATTAAAGAAAAAGCTTTGCAGACTCTTATTTTTAGAAAAATTTGCGAAGACATGGGTGCTCTATTTGAAAATCTTCTCTATCACACCGAAGTAAGGTGGCTTTTAAGGGGAACGTCTTAAAAAGAGTATTTCACTTAAGAGCAGAGCTTTTAATATATTGAAAGATGAGTAGTTCTCATATGAAAATCAATTTTCCGATTCTATTTGGATTCTGAAACTATGTTTCCTTGCTGATATTTTCGAGCAATTAAATATTTTGAACAGTAAAAATTAAGGCGTTTCTAAGAAAAATCGATTTATGGTCGACCTTACTTGGCAAAAAACAACTCGATTCATTCCAGTGTCTTCAGGAAATTATGGAAAATGTATCCAATTACAGTGCGACAAATTTTGAACAAGTTTTGCTGACATGCATGTTACTTTGCTCAATTTAAAACAACAGCTCTGTGATTATTTCCCCGAAGAAATTCAAAACAGTTACGACACTTGCAGATGGATACTAAATCCGTTTTTAGCCGATTCCTTTCAGCATGTTGAAATATCAATAAACATAAAAGAAAAACTTATTGAAATATCAAGTGATGAAATGTTAAAGCTCCAATTTTTTTCCCAGAAATCGGACCAATTTTGGACCGAAAAGATGCAGGAATACCCCCAGTTGGCGAGTGAAGCTGTAAAATGTTTGGTTCCATTTGTAACATCATATTTGTGTGAGTTAAGTTTCTCGTCCATAACTGCCATTAAAACAAGAGTTAGAAATCGTCTCGTGCTTGAAAATGATATAATTGTGTGTGTCTCAAATACAGAGCCTAGATTTGAAAGATTAGTTTCACAGAAACAGGGGCATAGCTCTCATTAAGACTATAATATTTGACTTTGTTTTACTCTTTTATTTTTACGGACTTTAATATTTAGTTTTATATTTCGTCTGATAATTAATTGTTATTTTCTATTTACGGCGTTGTTAAAATAAAAATACATGATCTAACAAAGTGGTGCTTTTGTCTTATTTTGGAAATGTTCGGCGACCCCCCTTGTACCTCATGGCAACCCCCAGTGGGTCGCGACCCCCACTTTGGGAAACACTGCAATAGAGGAATATTACAGTAGCAAATAAATAAAAAATTTCTATCAATAAGTGAAGAAAAACAGACAAACAAACAACACGCAAACATTTTTTGTAGGAATAAAGTAAGACTGTTCATTGGAAATACTATGGAGAAATTAAACAGATGGGCACAATATTTTAAAGAACTTCTAAATAATGAAAACCAGATGCAAAGATGAGGCAACGGGCTAATCACAGGATAACGATGAGGAAGTACCTAGAGGAACCAAGAGAACAGGAAAAAAAAGGAAACAATTAAATGGTTTAAAAACGGTAGAAGCGCAGGAGAGAATGGAATCATGGCGGTAATTTTAAAGAAAGGAGAGATCACACTGCAAAAAAGCTATGTAATTTAATACTGAGAGTGTGGAGAGAGGAGAAAATGCCATAGAGATGAAGTAATGCCGTAATTTGCCCAATACATAAGAAAGGTGACATAACTTCTTCTTGGGGTGTCTGTCCGTTCCGAACGTTGGCGATCATTCTGGCTCTGATGACTTTATTGGTTGTTATACGAAATAGCTGTGTTAAGGTCCTTCTATACTATGCTCTCAAGTCAGCAAGCCAGAATACTCTTTATCGTCCTGGGGCCCTTTTTCCTTCAATTTTACCTTTCAAAATGCATCTTATATTATCTATAATAGCTCGTATCTGCCTTCACGATCTTGACCAAATCTGCGATTGTGTCCATCTTCCGCAGTACTTCTTCATTGGTGATTTTGTCTGCCCATGGTATCCTCAGGATTCTTCTGTATAACCATAGCTCAAAAGCCTGAAGTTTTGATAGAGTTTCCGCCTTTAATGTCCACGTTTCTACTCCGTACAGAAGCACTAAGTACACGTAACATTTAAGGAGCCTTATTTTTGTTTTTAGGGTGAGGTCATGGCTCTTGAACACAGAGCTCATAGTCAAGAATGCACTTTTTGCCTTTCTGATGTGACAATTAATCTCTTGGGTATTGTCCCACGACTTACTGATAATAGTTCCCAAGAAGTTGTATTTTGAGACAAGTACAACTAGCTGTGACAGAATCCTTTGTCAAAATTACAGAATGATAGTGCTACTGGACGTTAGTGTTCAAAATATTAGCAAAGATCATACGTAATGGATTGAAAACATACCAGAATGCCCTAGTAGGTGAACATAAAGTAGGGTTTAGAGCACATAGTTTAAGTATTAGAGCATAAGTTCCTAAGAAAAGTGTAACATTATTATGACTGAAATTTTAGTCACAATTAAAACATAAATTTTTTATTTTAATATTTTTTATATGTTGCTTTGATTCATTTTCTACTTTTCTGTCTCTGATAGAGTGACAACCTTTCATAGAGGTATCAATCCGCCAACGAACAAGCAGCATTGCTTATAAAAGAAAGAAAAAAAGAAGAAATACTTTGTATAACACCAGCATAAAAAATCTCAAAAACTCATTTTGTCGTATCTAATCATGAGCCGCCTGCCATGTATCCCTTGCAGGACCGCTATCGCCAGCGTTGAAAACACAAATGTTTAGAAGTAGCAAATAGATAATTGTTTATTGTCTGTAGTAATATGTGGAGTAAAATCTACCAAAATTTACCTTCCACTAGGTTACAAAAGGCCTCTACGAGTTTAGGCTTCAAAGTACTTTGGAGTACTTTGAAGTTTTTTAAAGGACTTTGGAGTACTACCAAAAACAGTTGAACCACAAGATCGCCTGTATAGAACTCTATAAAGAATACTACTTCGATATTTATCATCTGTAAGTTCAGTTAATAACATAGATTTACAAATTTAAATTAAGAAGTGAAAACAACAATTATTATTCTTTTAGGTAATGTCTTTTTAATAAAAGCATCATACTTTCTGCTAAGACAGTAATATTGCCTTGATATACAGAATAATATAAAAAGTAAAAAGAACCGCAGAGTTACCGCAAATAATAAAACCTTTATAAGTAATTCCCTCAGTTTTTAAAGCTCATTACTGAAATACGCCGCTGATTAAGGGACTTTCTTCTGAACAAAATTTTCACGTAGGAATAGACGGAATCATTACCAAAATTATGCGCCGGTATAAATAGAACTCCTGTGAAAATCCACTCCAAAAAGAATATTAAAATTATGGCTAAAATATGTACGCGGTAACGAGGAGAAAAAGAAAATATGTTAACTTTAATTAAATTCTTAATTGGTAGTGAACATAACGGTTCAGGAAACAATAAATAAAAAAAATATATAACAAACAAAGATGCTGTTAGAATACAAAAAAAAATAGATGAAGCGCGATGAAAACCTGACATCACTTGAAAAATAAGTCGAAAAACTTAAAAGGGGTACGTTATACGTAAAGGGCTGTTGTAACTTAACTTGGTAATTACGAAGCCCATAATTCGGCATATATATCTTTAATATGACTTATTTTATTTCAACATAATTCTATTAGAGGGTGGCTACAGTCCTTATATAAGATGATTTATATGTATTTTGAGTCATCTGGAATGTAAAAAGGTTTTGCTGGACTACTGGAAGTAATGAATGGTGAATGTGATTCTTTTTCACTTAAAAGTGCATTTAAGAATAAATTGTAATTATTTTTGCATTTGCCAATATTTGGTATGGTCCTATAAAAGGCGTACGCAAATGCCACCAGTAGGTGTTAACGGTTACAAAAGTGGATTAAATAGATTATAAATTGTAACAAGATTTTAAACAATGAATTCTTTTCAGATGTGGTTCCTACAATAAATTGTATTTTACGGGAAAGGGAAAACTGAAGTTGATGTGACCCTTGTCCAAGCACCAAATAGATTATTCTTTAAAAATCTTGTATTATATTTTTAAAATCACTCATTTCACCAGTTCTCCCTTATCTAGACACAACAGAAAAATACATAATGCATTTTTTTATTTATGCAAAAATAAGAATAGCAAAAAATGAATAGTTTAAGCAACAATGTATCGATCTAGAACATTTACAACGACAGCACGATGACCGTAATTTACATAAAACGCTTAAGAAGACTGCTGGAATATACAGAAAACGAAGACCAACTACCATAGTTAATCAGGATAACCAGATAGTGCTGGGTGAAAAAGAGAAAACTGATATATGGGAAAATTATATCCAGGAGCTCTTCCATGACGAAAGACCCATGAGTGAAGTTTATACAGACGACCAGCTGACTTGCCCTTCAATCACCAAAGAGGAGATGGAAAAAGTAATATTAAATTCAAAAAACAATAAGGCACCTGGACCAGATGAGATCCCGTCAGAAATACTCAAATTACTAGATAAAAGTGGAATTTCAGCACTACACAAAATATTTAATTTAATTTATGAAACTGGTTGCTATCCTCAGCAGTGGTTACGCTCTACCTTTATTTCCCTGCCCAAGAAAAACAATGCAAAAAGATGTGAGGATCACAGACTCATTAGCCTGATGAGTCACACTTTAAAGATATTCTTTAAACATGAAAGAAGATACAAAAAATGTGAATGGTATATCAGTGAATCCCAGTTTGCGTTAAGGCAAGGTTTAGGAACACGAGAAGCAATAGTAGCAACACATGTGCTGGTCCAAAATTGTTACGATCAGAGGAAGGATGTGTTCCTGTGCTTTTTAGATTACCAAAAAGCGTTTGATCGTGTCCAACACCACAAGTTAATGCAGATTCTCAAGAAAGTTCATATAGACCAAAAAGACATAAGATGCATTGAAAACTTGTAGTGGCATCAAACGGCACAGCTAAAAATAGACAATTCTATATCCAAGCCCATACATATAAGAAGAGGCGTTCGACAGGGATGTGTGCTTTCCCCTCTTTAATTTAACATTTATTCGGAAGCCATATTTCAAGAGTCTTTGGAGGATGCAGAGATGGAAATCAAGGTGAATGGAGTAATGATCAACAACATACGATATGCTGATGATGGTGTCTTAATTTGTGACAACATAGTCGATCTTCAACAACTTGTCACTATAATCGGAGAATACAGTGAGCGAATGGGATTAGAGATTAATACCAAAAAGACCAAATTCATGATCATCTCCAGAAACTTGGATGCACTTGAAAACTCCACCATAACACTGAATAGTAAATCCATAAAAAGAGTGAGTAAATTTAAATACCTGGGATCGTGGCTTTTTGAAGACTCGGCATCGGACAGGGAAGTAAAATATCGCATTGAGCAATCTCGACAAGCTTTCGTAAAATTCGAGAAGGTACTGACTTGTTCAGAGTTCGATCTTTAACTGAGACTAAGGTTTACTAAGTGCTACGTATGGTCAGTGCTGCTATATGGCGTAGAGGGCTGGACACTCAAAACCAGGGATATAAACAGATTAGAAGCTTTCGAAATGTGACTTTATCGCCGTATCTTAAAAATACCATGGACAGCGAAAATCACAAATTTAGATGTCCTTAAAAGAATAAACCAAAAACGCCAACTCTTCGAAACCACCAAGAAAAGGAAAACGGCGTATCTAGGTCACATCATGCGAAATGAAAAATACCAGTTCCTCTAACTTATAATCGAGGGTGAAATTGAAGGCAAGAGAGGAATGGGACGCAAGAAAATGTCCTGGCTCCGAAACATAAGGCAATGAACAGAGATTAACGACATACAATCTCTGATACATATTGCAATCAATAGAGAATTAATGGAAAATGTGATCGCTAACATCCATTAGTGGATTTGCATCCGAAGAAGAAGAGATTTTTTTATTAACTTTATACTTGACTTCATTTTATAATGACCGGTAAAAAATACCGGAGCTCTGTTATTACGTAGTAATAATGGAATGTCTGTAGTTAAGGGTTAGTATAAAATATAGCTAAAAATATTTGAAGATTTTTAATTAAAGAAAATACGGAATACGTCCATAATACATAACACAGGCAATCGTACGTACAATATCCTTAACTGTTTATAGCATTTACGAGACAATATCTCTGCTGGTTCCCTTGACACATACTCGATCTTTCTCTCATACACACGCTGTCCTTATCGCCAGAGATAGCGATGCTATTATTTACTGTATACCTAGCCTAATTGAATTCCTTCACGTTTCTCATCATTAGGGGATAACTTCAAAAGGTCGATCTCGATACGAGGACCAAACAATATTAAATTCTTTTGGGGAAATTCGTATACTAGAAGTAAACGAAAACCTTAAATATTTATCTATGTAGTTAACGTTACGTAATAACAATAACTTATATTTATTCAAATAATAAATGTGCTTTGGCTGAGGGTAGAATGTAGGTTTCGAAATATGTTTGTTTCCACAGTGTCGTTTAGTAATTGTTGGCAAATCTAATATGATATCTATGGCTATTTGCCAACATTTATTAAGTGATATAAAACAAGTTTACAGTATAGCGAAATTAAAAATTTATAAAATGAAAAAGACAGTAAAGATTAGATTTCACGTACAAAACGTCTATGTATCTGTTTATACGCATTTCGGCCTAATAGGCCTTATCAGAACAGCTATTCATAGGCGTTGTCAACGTGAAAAATAAATCTTTTCTGTCTTTAAGAAGCAACATTAAAATGTCTTCGATATGGACGCAATAGCGACATCTGATAATAAATCCGTAAAATAGTTTCGAAACCAATTCAAATTTCTGCTTTAATCTGAACCTTCTAAAAGTGCAAGGTAAACAGACGTTGATAAAGATGTTAAAAGAGACATGGTGAATCTAAAATTTGCATTCCACGACATGTCTCCTCAACTAAGCAGAAATCCTTAGCGAATTGGTTTCTTGTACTCATACAGAGTAGATCTGAATAAAATGAAAAAGACAGTAAAGATTAGATTTCACGTACAAAACTTCTATGTATCTGTTTATACGCATTTCGGCCTAATAGGCCTCATCAGAACAGCTATTCATAGGCGTTCTCAACGTGAAAAATAAATCTTTTCTGTCTTTAAGAAGCAACATTAAAATGGCTTCGATATGGACGCAATAGCGACATCTGATAATAAATCCGTAAAATAGTTTTCGAAACCAATTCAGATTTCTGCTTTAATCTGAACCTTTTAAAAGTGCAAGGTAAACAGACGTTGATAAAGATGTTAAAAGAGACCTGGGGAAAAATTTATAACTTTATGGCAATTAGTTTTTATTTTTTACTCGACAAAATTTTCTTAGATTTTTATGAATTTTTGTATATAAATAAAAAAAATAATCTGATAGTGCACATTAATTTAGGAAATTCTATTGTGAAAAAGGATTTTACTAAAATATCATGTTTTGGCAAATAATATCTTAGATACCATATATAGACATACATTGTCAAAGTAAAGTATATAAAATATGTGAATATCATAATTATAAATAAAATGGGGAAATTTATACTGAAATTAAAACTTGATATGTAATAAAGATGGTTAGTTTTATTCAATTTATGAACAGTTTAAAATTCATTAATTTATGGACTATCTAAATTTAAACTGCAGTAAAAATCACTTTGAAATGGGTAATAACAATTAACAAAATTATTTTTATTTACTGTAATTAATCTACATAAAAAAGCAGTATTTATTATTTAAAAATAAAACATTAGATTTCATCATTTATATTCTCCCTAGTCTTGAAAGCATGTTTAAAATTGCCTTAACTATTCCCCTTAGAAAATAACTTCCACGCCACCTATGTCTGTATAGGTTGCTAGATGCCTTAAAAATAACCCATAACCAAAGAGCGATTTATTTTGCCTGTTATCAACAATGAAATAGTTTACCCTATATTCCTTGCCCTTATTATTTTTAGTTAGTTAAATAGAAACCCTTCCTTTTAACAAAGAAATTAGTTTCTAATGTCGAACAACCCAGCCTACTTTTTAAGAAAATCAGATGTTGGTCTTCTATAAAATAATCTTACCTGTTGAGAGAAAGTAGAAGTCATAGAAAATATGGCCACACCAGATTTTTCAATTAAGTACCATTTTCGCGTGGGACTCTTCGGCCAATACTCCCACTCTTTTTTATCCCGGTCTTGTCTAAATATCGAAAATAGAGTTCTCTTGCATTATGTTTCCTATTGCATACGGTTGTCTCCATCAAACGGTAGTAAGTATAATTTCAATTTACGATTATCCATCTATCTTCACACAGTGCTTCATACATAAAATATTTTCTCTTTTGATGTACAGATGTCTTCCAATTCAATGACGCTGAGTCAATTCTGTTTGCCGTTTTCTTTCTCCGTCCATTCAGTTTAGTCTTTTCTATTTCAGTCTAGTCTAGTGTAAGGATTGATCTGATGGGTTACCCATACCTACATTAATTTGATGATTGATGTGCTGATTGAAGTCACCGTAATTCGTTACCTTACTTAAATCATCTACGCCTCTAGAGACGTACCAATACACCTGTCGCGGGTGTCAAATGCCTTTATCGATGACTGTTTTTTAAAAGAACGTCATTACCTGTGACTACCTGCCGCCGACTGTAAGTACAATACCGATCATTCAAATGTGAGTACCGATATTTTTATGAACTAAAGCTCATCTTTACTCAGGTGTTACCTAAATCGTTAGAAATTGATTTATGACTCCAGTTCAGTGCCTTTCAGTGCCAACAATCTTCAACAGAGTTTTTAAAAACGCCCCTGCTTGAAAGCCACGACCCTATACCGCCGTCCTCAATTAAAACGCGGTATCTGCAAAAAAATTTAAAATCGAGTTATTGCTATATATGAATTCCTTGTGACCTTATTTATGCTTCTGCAATTTCTGAAATCCATATCATTTTATTTACTACCAAAATAAGCTAATTGGAATATGCCGTATGTGCTCTAGGGATGGCGGTTTTTGACAAAACACCGGTTTTCGGTTATACCGGTTTTTTTTGCTAACGGTTTAACCTGGCAGTTATAACCGGCCAAAAAAACCGGTTTTTCCAAAAACGGTTTTCGGTTTTTTTAATCCAATAGATTAGAAAGTTACATTTACAATGCACTTTAGTTTGCGATACTAATACATTCGACTCGATATCAATATGATCAAAATTAGTACTATCGAAAGAACATCAATATCAATGTAAATACAAAACGATAATGCAATTCATCTTTTATTTTTACTACTATCAAAAAAAAATTTATCATGTATTACTTTTAACTCATTTACGACTTCCGGTATGGGTATAAATCGTTTTGAAAACGTAGGGAAATCCTTGGAGATTCGTATTCGTAATCGGTAATTCGATATTCATAGTCATTACTTTTGGTAATCAGAAAAAGCCATTCACCCACTTTCAATGTCAAGAGTCAAGTGTGAAAAATAGATGATGTATTTAATACCAGATCACTTCTTATGTAAAAATATTATGATTACAAATACTTTTTCAACGAAATACTATAATAAAATTTAATTGTTTCTGGCTGATGTGAGCTTGCACTTTCAGTTTGCTTCTGTATTTATAAAATAAAATAAAAAGTGAATTTTAGTTTTGTTTGGAATAATTACTTGAGAATAATAATTATGATTGGGTGGGATCCAAAATAATACCTAACCTAATCCTAATGACTGTAAAAACCTAATAACCGGTTTTTACTTTAAAAATAAAAACCGGTTATAACCGGGACAAAAAAACAACCGATAAAACCGGTTATTTCGAAGTAAATAAACCGGTTTTCGGTTAAAACCGGTAGGTTTTTCCCATCCCTAATGTGCTCAATTTAAAAAGTTGCTTAACTAAAATGCGGTATCTACAGAGTACTCAACTAAAAAGCGGTATGTGCTATCGAGAATCATGTACTTGTCGCGTTTTAATTACACACAATGCATTTACCGCGTTTTTATCGAGACTTGTGTTGTAAAAATCTAATATTCGTTCAGTCGTATTCGCATTGCGTTTAGGATTTCTTAAAGTTTGCTTTTACTTTGGCGCTTATTTTGTGGTATTTTGTGTTAGTTTTTATAGTCGAGTTCTTTGCGGTTGTTTTTTGAGATTTGATTACTCAATAGATGTGTTAAGAGTCACGATAGAACTAAATATATATTATCTATGGCTTTGCATAAAAATGGAGATCTGTCTTCTATGAGAAAAATGAGTCAGTAATCGTATGAAAAACATTTTATTTAACGACATTGGGATATAAACCAAATAACGACCACGTGTAACATAATACGTTATGAAAAACCCCTAAGGGCTAGCTCACACCACTACAACATGGACACATAGGACAACGTCCATCAGAAAATTAGACGACTCAGAAAGAAATGGTCACATTGAGTCCTTTCAGTCGGAGGTTTCCCATTATAGCAGGGAGCACGCGCCGAACATCCGATACCTTGGTAGCGATGTATCAAAAACGCTAATGCATAAAAACTTTTAGGAAAAGTTTCCAGATGTAAACTTTTATATGAGACTTACCGGAGAAAAGTTAAAGTCAAAAATATCTCGTTCACTAAGATTAGACATGTAGAATGCGACATATTTATGTGAATCATTTAAACTTCATGGGCATAACGGTGAAAGTTTTCAAGAATCGTATAACAAATGTGTTTTCTGGAAAAACCATATAAATTGTGACGAAGAATCAGGTCAATTATATAGGGAACAATTAGAAACTACATTTGGTTCTAAAACAAAATGTGTTTCTTGCGACCTGCAAAAAGTCACCATGCTGCCAAGCATGAATACGTTTAAAAAAGTAATTTTTTGCAATGGTTAATAGCTTTTAATGAAACTGTTGTCCCTCTGGGCAAACTATCGAAAATAATGAGCTGTTTCCCGTTGCTTGGCATGAACGAATTAGTAAACGTTAGAAAAAAGATATTAAAGATATTATTAGTACATTATACGTCTTTCTGAAGTTTCATAGGGATGCCAATAATATAATATGGTTGGACAACTGTGCCAGCCAGAACAAGAAGGCAGGAACAAGTAGTTGCAAAGGAAATGGGAAGTTAAAAGAAATGAATTTTACAGACGTCGCAGACTAAATTAAAGAGAGATTTGGAAAATCGACGATATCTTTCAAATATGGTCAAAATTGTTGTTAAGAGTAGCCAATACACTTTAAAATATAACAAAAGTTCTAATGGACAGTTTCATATTTTGGATTTTCTAATGAATAAAGCGATGAAACAAAAAGAACTTCTTAAACCCATACATTCTTTAGAAAAACCCAGAGGATTCCTCAGAGGAAAAAGAGATAACATTCTTAAATAATTAAGTACTCAATTTCCAGAAAATCGAAAATTGTTTTGTAAAATTAGCCGGACCTTACAAATGAACATTTATGGCATAAAGGTATTTTACGTATATAATAAACAATTATAAGCTATTTATTTTCCTTTTGGTAACTAATATTCCTTGTAAAAAATAAAATTTGGAAATTCAGATACTACTGCTATCGGTTTACAGCGTTTTTCGATGCCTTCCGACTACTAACCGCCATTCTTCTCTATTCAACCATAGGCCTGGAGGATTTCTCTTTCCTCTAGTTTTTTTTCAATTCCCTCTCTCCAGCTTCTTCTCGGTCTTCCTCTTTTCCTTCTCCCTTGTGGTTGTGGTGTCCACGTCAAAATCTGTTTTGGAATCCTGTCATCTGGCATTCTCTGTACATGGCCGTACCATATTAACTGTTTTGTTTTTATGTCATCCACTATTGTATGCTTGGCTTTCATCATTTCTTGTTTGGTATCCGATCTCTTCTTGATTTGCCTGCTGCTCTTCTCCAGAAGTCCATTTCTGTTGCTAGTAACAGTTTCTCCGTTCTTTGTTTCATTGGCCAAACTTCACTGCCATATATGATTACACTTTTAAGTATTGTGTTGCATATGAGTTGTTTGTTCGCTTTAGATATTGTTTGGTTCCACAGAATGCCGTTCATCATGGATATGGCTTTTCTACCCTTATGTTTCTGTCTTTTATAGCAGCATCGAGTGTTCCATTTTGAGTTATCTTCATACCCAAGTACTTGTATTCATCACAGTTTCTATTTTCTACCCCATCGACTAATATAATGGATTGTTTTGTCCCTTCAATACACATGGCTTCAGTTTTCCTAATGTTGACTTCGAGACCCATTTGTTATATTCTGCTATTACCTTCCGAGTTATGTAACTCAAGTCGTCATGATCCTGGGCAATCAGTATTTGGTCATCAGCGAAACATAAGGTGTACAGTGTAGTCTCGTCATTGAGAGTGATTCCCATGCCATTACATTTTCTTTTCCATAGCTTGAGTGCTTGTTCCAGATAAATTTTGAAAAGGGTAGGCGAAATACATCAACCCTACTTTAGTCCTTTCGCGACCTTAAATCCTTCAGATATCCTTGATCCAGTTTTAATTTTTGCAGTCGTTACATTATACATACTTTGGACTGCTTTGATAAAACCATGCTTAATATTGGTTTGCTCTAGGGTTGACCATAGTTTACTTAGGGGTACACTGTCACATGCTTTTTGTAAGTCTACGTACACCAGGTGAACTTCTTTATCTGTTTTTTTTCCCAATAACTTGCGTAATAGAGTACAGGTGGTCTACTGTGGATCGCCCAGCTCTAAAACCAGCTTGCTCTTCTGCTTCGTCATCTCTATAGTCATTTTCTATTTTGTTCTTAACCCATTAGCTGCCATGATCCCCATTTGGGGATTTCGCTTTTTGTACCGTTTGGCAACTACGCATATTATGAAACTCTGTTAGTTTAGGTTATGTTTTGTTCCTTGAACATTCACGTGTGTGGTTTTGTTGGTTTACGATATTTTGGTGGCGTAAATATTGAAATATTTAGCTTTTTGTGAAAATTTGTGGCTGGTAAGTTGACCTTTTTACATACCTATATTTTCATTATTATTTTTTGATAGATAAGTTTTGACAAGAGTTTTTTGTTTATAAAGTGTGGATAGACTAGAGTCTTAAGCATACAAAAAAGATACAGCCACACAAAAAATAATAAAAATGTGGCTGTAGGGTCCTTTTGTGTTCCGATACCCAAATGGGGACCATGGCACATGTAATATTTTTTTCTTTTTTTTTAGATTATGAGTTCCAAACCTTTCCGCTCCTTGAAAGAGCTTGAGGCTTACATAGATGATCCAGAAAATCATGTCTACATTGATGAAAGTGAATATACCCATATCGACATCGTTGAACTTCCACCAGACCGCGTAGACTGCGTGACAGATTCTGAGGATCTAGATGAGGATGTCTTAGGTGATTCCGTTCCCCTAGACCTTCCAGGAGATATTGAGCTTCACGGCCTCACGGATGTTAAAAAGATACCCCAATCTGATCAGCCGCAGCCCAGCTGTTCTACTTCAAAACGGGAAGATCGAAAACAACTGCCCAAGCGCCCAAGAGATCTAAAATTGCTACCAGTCAACCTCCAGCCTGGAAAAAGGTAGAAAAAGCCAATTTTAGTGTATTAGCTGATCCAAATGAAGCTCAATCGGCATGCGATATCCGTCGGCAAAAAATTAAAGATGAAATTCGCGGTAAATCACCAGCCGAAGTTTTTGAGTTATTCTTTGATGAAGAACTAATGACCTATATTGTTAGGCAAAGTGTGATTTATGCAGCCCAGAACAACAGGCATGAGTTCACTTTTTCTGTAAATTGTCTGAGAAAGTTTCTAGGCATACTCATATTGACTGGATATCATTCTCTCCCACAAGAACAAATGTATTGGTCAGAAGACGAAGATTTAAATGTCCAAATTGTAAGAACATGTATGTCTAGAAATCGCTACCTAGAAATAAAACGAAACATACATTTCAATGACAATTCACTTATACCTGTCAAGCCGGAAGAGCATGATAAGCTCTATAAAATAAGACCCATCATAGACAGGTTCAATAAATTATGCATGAGATTTGGAGTTTTCAGTAGCAACCTGAGTATTGATGAGCAAATGGTGCGGTATTTTGGTCATCATTACCTGAAACAATTTATCAGGGGAAAGCCCATTCGATTTGGTTTCAAACAATGGGCGATGTGCTGCTCAGAGACAGGTTTCTGTTTCGATACCGAGGTATACGAAGGTAAAAAAGCCGATACTGCTGCCAGTGTTAGTCTAGGATCTTCTGTAATCTTGAAAAAAATGGAGGTTATCGAAAATCCCTCTGAGCATTGTTTCTACTTTGATAACTTTTTTACCAGCTATGAACTTATGAGAGAGCTATCTGATAAGAAGGTCTGCGCTTCTGGAACAGTGCGCAGTAACCGAATGGGCCGTTGTCCTTTGACATCTGACAATGAGGTAAAAAAAGAGAAGCGGGGATTTTTTGATTACCGTTTTGACCAAACAAACAATATATTTGCGGTAGTGTGGAAAGACAATAGCTGTGTCAAACTCCTGTCAAATCATGAAGAGGTCCTGCCAATAGCCAAAGTCGCTAGATGGTCGCGAACGGAAAAAAAAGAAATACTTTTGCCTCAGCCCAATGTTATAGCTAAGTACAATAAATATATGGGGGGAGTAGACAAATTAGATTGGAATATCCAAAAATATAGAATTAAAATTAGAGCAAAGCGATGGTATTTCCCCTTATTTACAAACGTTATTGATATGGCTCTAGTAAATGCTCACGCAGTCTACTCTATTGCAAATGGTAGTGTTCCATTACTTGATTTCAGGAGAGCTGTAGCCAAAGCTCTTTTAAGGGTGAATTCACTTTCAGACCCAAAAAAGCTTGGAAGACCATCTTTAAAAATGAAATCTCAAAAACGTGTGCCTGAACCAGTGAGACGAGATCCAGTTGGACATTATCTTGAAAGGACTCCCGAAGGCAAGCAAAGGAAATGTGCGGTCTGCAAATCGAATGTAAGAAAACAGTGTTCTAAATGTAATGTTGGTTTACATGTAGAATGTGTAGTTGCTTGGCATTCAAACTAATTGCTTTTTGTCAATATTTTGTAATAAAAATATACCTTGCACTAACCTTGTACTTATGTTATTATTAAGCATAGTATATGCCATGATCCCCAATTGGGGATCCACGATAAAAAACGTCAAAAAATGACAGATTTTATAAATACATACCAATGGAGTCTATTTTTGTCAAATAATTATACATCAGTATTCAAAAAATCGATATTAGCAAGAAAAGAAAAATTGGCAGTTAATGGGTTAATAAGTTTTCCAAACATCCTACTTATTGTGCTGTTTACCGCAATTCCTCTGTAATTTTCACACTGATCCTTGCTGCCCTTTTTGTGGATAGTTGACATGATAGATAATTTCCATTCTTTTGGTAATTCGGACCCATTTCATGCAGATACGGTGCATGGAAATGCAGATACGGTACTATTTCTGATCCAGTAATGTGTCCGCTGCTCAATTAAAATGTGGTTTGTGACTTTTTCTACAGTTTTGATAAAAAGATGGTTTTTTTAAGAATATATTTTTAAATAAAGTTCAACTATCATTAGAACATGTTTTGCGTTCAAAAGTTGTCAAAACATTATATAGTCCTGAGAAAAAACTTTGAGAGCCGATTTGTCGGTTTTAGGTTGGCTGCACATACCGCGTTTTATTTGAAGACGGCAGTATAGGTTTCTCAGGTAAAAAAAAAGTAATTCAAAATTTTTGAAAAATGAATAGGGGAATGACATTGGCAGCGGTGTAAAGAAGTTTTAGTAGTTGAAAATGAAATTAAAAGTGTAAACTGTAGATATATTGTCTGAATAAATTGTTATTTTTAACATCGTCTAATAAACTCCAGTAAGTATAGGTTTGCAGTTTACCTATTACGCCATCAAAAAAATAAGTCTCCAAACTTCTCGTTGTTTAATGTAAAGGTCGCTAATAGTATACTTAGGCCTCTTAGGTTAGTATAACGGCTAAATAGTCTAAACATATGTACAGCAATGGTGCAGCTTTAAATAAAAGGAAACGCAGTCGTCAACTTTCATTTCAACGGCTTTTCTCTACGAAAATAGTTTACAAAATGGTGTCTTTAAGAGTAAACTGTAGATGCATTGTCGGAATTAAAAGTTATTCCTATTTGGCTAAAAATTTTTCTTTTTTGAAAGATATATTACTAATCAAGAACATAAGTGATCTAAGTGACATTTTGGTCAAAACTGAGATATTGCCTATTCTGTAATCTAAAATTCATAACGCAACTTCTGAAAAAGTCATGTAACTGAACTCGCATTTGCGGAGGCACTGTTTCACAAAAATCCCTTCTGCAATTTGACATTTTAAAATTTATTTTTCTGCAGAAGTGATCTAACTTTTTACTGTTACTTAGATCAGTTTTTTATTTTTAAATACTTAGTGTAAAAGTAATCTATTAGATATTTATGTCACTTGGATTAGTTTTACACGTGATATTTTGTGCAAAACTGATCCATCTTGAAAAAGATAGATGATATTCTGAACTTTTTAATCCAGCTGAATGCTGTTTAAAGAAGAAGAAGAGTATTTTAGGTTATGTATTGTGTCAGAAAAACATATTGTTGGTTTGCCGAATTTAAAAGCTTTTAAAATGTCGTTTGAAACACGAGCTCACAGAATTGTTAAGGCAGCATTGAACGTGAGTACACCTTTAACCTCTAGACAACAGGATGCTGTAGAAGACTCGCATACAGAATCTTCGAAGAATGGACAAAATTTAAATAGTCTGTTTAGCAACGGTACGTATTTAGAATCGTATAAGAGTAAATAATCATAGGCAAGGTGGCAAGTTTGTTTTTTATTGCATTTGAATAATAACAACTTTATTATAACCAACATTTTTTGTATGTGAGTTAGATTAGTTCTGCTCTTGATGTTAAAACATGTTGGTATATAATTTCAAATGTAAATAGATAAAAAAAACGTACTTGGATCACTTTTGCTCTTGCTTTTTTTAATTTTTGTTTGAATTACCTTCTCTGTGTACCTTTATTATTATTTTTTTAAACGGGTAATTTTAAATGCCAATACTATTTTAAGTAAAAAAAGTTGTGTTTTCTTTAGGGGTCAACTTTAATTATTTAAATTATTAATTTCGTGTTTTATAACGATTCTTATGAATTATTTTAACTAATTTTAGTTTATTTTTTTTTAGAACATAAACATCCGGAATACAGTGCTGATAAAAATATTACTGCGGAACATACCTTTGATTCTATCCAACCAGAATTATCTGGAACTGAGTCTGAGCCCTTTGCCGATAGTGGTGACTCTTATTAACCTTCAGGAGAGTAATCGGATTCTTCAGAGGATGTAAATGTCAGGGAAAATTTATTCCAGGAAAATGTTGCTACAGTGCAAAATATGGGTACAACAAAAGACCTTGTAAAACGACGCAAAAACGACGTAACGAAAATGCATGGAAACGAAACGTAATTAAAAATAAAAGAAATAAAGGAGAGGAATATACAAATTACCAAGGAGAACTTATTCCTGGTAAAACTTTTGCTCCAATAATATGCGTGTGCCGAAAAAATGTAGTGACCAGGTAACACAACAGATACAAAAAAATGTTCACGCTCAATTTTACTCATTGGACTGGAATGGTCAAACAACATATATTTGTGCTGCTGTCAAGGTGCTGAAGCCTAAGAGACCAAACGTAAGAGACCACTATGGGGAAAGAACATCCAGCCGGCAATATTTAGCACCTAATTTGAATCTTCAAATCATGTACACTTTATATGAAAAAAAAAAATGCCAGGAAAGGAATGAAACTCCTGGAAAGAAAAGCTACTATGAGATCATTTTTAGAGGCTATAACTTGCATTTTTACATGCCGAAAAAAGATACATGCAAAGCATGCGATATTTTTCGGGTACAAAGTCAAAACGAAACTAACGTCGATAAAAACCTTCAGCTTAAACAAGAGCAGAGTAATCACCATCTTCTCGCTGCCACAGCAAGAAACTTATTGAATAGCTACAAACAATCCTCTTTAGCAAATGAAAGCACATCTTGCCTAATGACTTTTAATTTACAACGTACTCTTCCAATTCCAATGGATATACAATATAATATCAATGAATATGTGGTACGAAACAACTGGAAACAGAGGTTCCCAGGGAGTATTATCCCGTCTCTATTATAATATAAAAAATGTGTTGCCCAAAAACATAACCACGCTCTATACATTTAGTGACTCGTGCTCTGATCAGAATCGTAATTGGAATATGCTGTTTTTTATGATGTTTGTCGTAAATTCTTGTCCAAATATTACAGAAATAGTGACCTGCTATCTTTTTAGTGGACACTCATTCCTGCCAAACGATTCTGATTTTTCAGATATTTCAAAAGCACAAAAGAAAAAATAATGTATTTATAATCCGACAAGCGAGAGCTGGCGGGTGAGCTGCGCAAAAATAAGAAAGGAATTATTCTAAGAGAGATAGGAGAGGTACTTAATCGCGATTATAGGTATATAGTATAGGTACTTAAACAGTTATACACGATGTGAACTCCTAGCCGACTGCAATAGAAATGAGCATTTCCTTCCACTTTTCAATTTGTACTACACGCAACCCGCCAGCTCTCGCTTGTCGGGTTATACATTCCGCAAGAGTGGATGTCTTTGGTAAAAGATTGTAGAAAAAAGAATCCATACACAGTAATTGACATGGTCGGAAAATTTGTCGACTTTAATGAACTGGGAAAAATAATGAATAAAGGTGGAAAAAGTACCACTGGTAATAACGTTTTGATATAAAAATTGCGAAAAATTAAATTTTTAAAAGGGGATAGTAAAATTTATTTTAACAGTGACTACTCAGATAATTACAAAAGTTTTGACTTAAATTAATGCAAAAAAAGAAACTTTTTTTAAAATCTTACAGTTTTTTATCCCTACTGATTCGAACGATTACGCAAAACCTTCAAGTTACGAAAAAATGCAAGACATACCACCAATACATCACCCATTCTATTTAAGCTTACCCCATAAGCCTCGCAGGGGTCAAGCAGCCCAGGAAGAGAATAATCTACCAGGCACATTGGGTGAAGAGGAAGGAGAAAATAACTAAGAATGTTAATTTACTAAGTTAAAAATTAGTTTTTTTATCAGTATCCGTAATTCTGTTTTTTTAGCTTTAGTATTAAAAATTTAAGAATTTAGTTTTGTAAAATAAAAGTTTTTTGACATATTAATAATTATTATTGTAGTATTAGAGATGAACCCCTTTCTGTATTACTGCGTTGACTTATTTTGCTAAAAGCAGAAGTGATCCAAGTGTAAAAAATGCTATGTTTTGGGACCATTTTGTTATTTTTTTTTGTGCTCAAGGGTACTAAAATTTTTATTTTATTTTATTGATTAACATAAAAAAAACAAAATTAATTCAAAAATAAAAGAATAACGATTTTTTGAAGAAAAACTATTTTTCCTTATTATTGAAAACTATTCAAATGTCACTTAGATCACTTCTGTTCCTGACTAGCCTATATAAAAAAAGGAAAGAGAAAGTAACGGTATTATCTACACTGGGATTTGTAACGATTAAATGGTCAATTATCAAAAATTTACTTACCAAATTGACATGTGCCTTATCGATATAATTAAAAGTTGGTACTATTTCTTTGAAGTTAGTTAATATTTCATTATGTCTCGCCATATCGGTAGCCAATATGCATCTTATCATTCCCTCCCTAACTTGTTTAAAATCATCACTACTGAATGATTTAAAAATATTGCAGTCATCATTTTCCAATATCCTAAAATAAAAAAAAGTAGAATCTTATTTTCTGGAACATACAAACACTGAAAACCAAAATATTTCTCATATATCTGCCCTATTATTAATCTTTATAGAAATAAATTATATTTTAAATTTTTACCTGAAGGCTACACTACAATGATGGTTCTCCAAAGGTGAGATGTCGTTGTAGCGAATAGCTAATTCAGTTTTAGCATTAATCTGGTAGATATTGTTATATCCTGGATGGTCGAGGTCATGGCAAATGCAAGAGGTTAAAAGAATAAGAACCTCAAGATCACCTATCTTTGATGGAAGATCAACGCACCATGAAATTGCGTACATCTGAAATAAAGAAAGACCAATCAAAATTTGCTTTAATGAATTTTTGTTTATTTACAGAAAAAACCAGTTATTTAAAAAATTATATTCATATTTAAGTTAAATGTTTGACTATTAATTTAATGAAATTTAATCTAATTAAATAATTAACCTGAAACTAGCATATTTTTATAATTTTTACAAATTCACAACAAAAACAAGTTGCGCTTGAGATTTTATTTAAATCGTTTTTTTGAAAACTAGAAATAGTAACAGCTAATGTCATTTCTCGTATTCACTCATTAAAAAGTTTGTTAAGTGCTTTCCCGAAAGACAAATGCCATCTTATGTAATTTCTGTTATAGTTGAGAACAAGATGCGTCAAGATTCATTTTCGAACGGTAAATATAGAGATCATGTCAAACCAATAAAAAGCGACCAAAACTTGGTGAATGTTTCAGCATATGTAACGATTATTCCACATATGTCCATAAGCCTTATTGCTACAGAAAATGGAATGCCAATAGTTACAGTTCAAAGGATTTTAAAAACAACCATTACCATATATTTAAACTGTGTTTGGTTCATGAATTGAAACCTACCTATTTGTATCGAAGACCAACCTTCATCACCATAATGCAAGTGAGGATGTAAGACACTCATGACATTTTAACTATAATTTTGTGGAGTAATGAAACTCGTTTCCATAATAATGAGATTTTGAATTGCCATAACTCCCATTACTGGTCAATGGAAAATCCGTATTGGTTAAGGGAAACTGGTTAAAATAGATGGGGATTAATGTTTGGTCTATGTTATTTAATAGGTTTTTAATAAGACCATATTTTTTTTAAAGAATATTTAAACGGTCAAAGATATCTGTGATTATGCATGACAGTGAAATCTTCTTCTTAGAGTGCCGTCTCCCTACGGAGGTTGGCAATCATAATGGCTATTTTTATTTTAGAACTTGCTGCTCTAAACAAATCAATCGATCTGCATTGGTACCAATCACGTAGATTCTTTAACCATGAGTTCTGCCTTCGGCCAACAGATCTTCTTCCTTGAATCTTTCCCTGTATTATCAGTCTCAAAATTTCATATTTTGGTCCCCTCATCACGTGGCCTAGGTATTCCAGTTTTCTGGTTTGTATAGTGGTGATTAGTTCTGTTTCTTTACCAACCCTCTCCAGTACTTCTTTATTTGTAATTCTATCAGTCCATGATATTTTCAATACTCTGCGGTATAACCAGAGTTCGAAGGCCTCGATTCTTTTTAAATTACATTTTTTTAATGTCCAAGTCTCAGCTTCATATAATAATATTGAAAATATATAACAGCGAATGGTACGTAGTCTGATCTCCAAATTTAGGTTTTTGCACGTTAGGAGTGGCTTCATTCGTATAAATGCTGATCTGGCAATCTCTATTCGTCTGTTTATTTCTACAGTATGATCATTGGTTTCATTGATCAAAGTTCCCAAATACTGATATTTTTCTACTTGTTCTGTCACGTTACCATTTATTGTCAATAGGTGATGTATATTTTGTGGCCTTTTTGTAATCAGCATGTACTTCGTTTTTTTGGCGTTTATAGTAATTCCCATCTCAGCACTATTTATACTCAAGCTTTCGATAAGATGTTGTAGATCCTCTATACTCGTTGCTATGATCACAGTGTCGTCTGCATATCTTAAATTATTAATTAATTTTCCGTTAACGGTGACTCCCGCTTCGATATTATTGAGCGTGTTTTGGAAAATTTCTTCAGAATATAAGTTAAACAAAAGTGGTGATAACACACATCCCTGTCTAACTTCTCTACAGATCCTCATTTCTTCTGAGTGTTGCCCATCAATTTGAACTATGGCACTTTGGTCCCAATATAATGTTTGCACTATATTTATGATTTTACTGTCAATGCGCTTGTTCATAAGTATTGATATTAGTTTTTCATGTCTTACTTTATCGAAAGCTTTTTCGTAGTCAACGAAGCACAAGTGTAGATCAACATTCACATCCCGACATCGCTGAATTAATATGTTGATGGCAAATAGTCCTTCTCGAGTACCCATTCCATTTCGGAACCCGAACTGCGTCTCGCTAATATCCTCCTCTAGCCTTTCGTATATTCTCTTATGTATTATTTTTAGGAGAACTTTTAAAGTATGACTCATGAGGCTCAGTGTTCGATAATCAGAGCACTCTTTTGCTGCTTGTTTTTTAGGGATGGTTATAAATGCTGACTTTAGCCACTCCTGTGGTATTATTCCCGTATCGTACACCGTGTTGAATAAATCTGCCAATACTTCCAAGTTATCCTCTTCCACTAGTTTTAAGAGTTCTACTGGTATTTTATCTAATCCAGCTGCCTTATTGTCTTTAGAGTTTTTGATAGCATATTTGATTTCATCTATCGTGATCTTCTGTATCTCTAAAGGATTTAATTCTTGTATTTTCTGCATTTCACCTCTTTCATCTTGGAAAAGTTCTCTAACGTACTCCTCCCATCGCCTTAACCTCTCTGGTAAATCTACTAGTAGTACTCCTTTTTTGTCTTTTATCTGTCCTTGCTGTCTATTTCGACCCATTTCAGTCACTTCTCTAATTTTTTTGTGCATATTTCTCATATCATATTTTGTTTCTAGTTCTTCTATCTCTTTACATTGCTTCATCAAGTAGATTTCCTTAGCTGTTTTGATTTTTTCCTTAATTATTCGTTGTATTTCTTTATACTTCTGTAGATCTTTTCCTTTATATTTCCTTCTTTCTTCCATCAGTAATAGTATTTCTTCTGTCATCCAGTGTCTTTTAGCCTCTGATTTATGTTCTATTAAACTTTCTTGAGCTGGTTTCAGTAATGAATTTTTTATATTACACCACTTTTTATTTACATCCATAATTTGTTTGTTGTCAGTTAGTGTTTTTTGCATATTAACATTCACATTATTTTTTATTTCCTTTTTTATTTCTTCGTTTTGTAGCATTTTTACGTTAATTTTTGGTTGTTGTTTTCTGAGTTCAATTCTTTTTAATTTTATTTTCACGTCAGCCACTAGCGGATTGTGGTCTGAATTAACATCTGCTCCAGGATAAGTTTTAACTGAGGTTATAGAGTTTTTATATCTGCTATTTACGAGTATAAAGTCTATCTGGTTTCTGACAATGTGGTTTTCTGTATGTGAAGGAGACGTCCATGTATATAGTCTTCTTTTAGGAAGCTAAAACCAAGTATTGGCAATTACCATATTCTTTTCTTGGCAGAATTCTATGAGCCTTTCTCCTCTCTCGTTTCTAGTTCCTAGTCCAAACTGTCCAACTATATTTTCAACTGTACCTACTCCAATTTTTGCATTAAAATCTCCTAAAATGTAAGTAATATCTCTAGATTTTGTTAACTTGATTGTATTGTGCAATTCTAAATAAAAGTTTTCGATCTCATCTTCGGTCTTTCAGCAGTGGGAGCGTTAACTTGTATCATATTAATATTACAGTTCCGTGCTTGAATTTTTAGCATTATTATTCTTTCTGAGATTTGAATCACACCTAACACTGATTTTTTAATAGTGTTGCTTATGATAAAAGCTACTCCGTATCGATGATCAGTTTTGTCTCCTCCAGTGTAATAAATATTGTGGTTATTTATTGATATCTCTCCATTTCCTGACCACTGTACATCGCTAACCCCAAGTATATCTATATTTAGCCTCTCCTTCTCTTTAATAACATTGTGTAGTTTTCCAGGCTGATACATACTTCTTACATTCCAGGTAGCTATTTTTATCTGAGAGGGTTGAGTAGTTTTTTTGTGGTATTTTGTGCAAGGGTTTCGCATGTTGACGACCGAGGAGGCCTTGCGTTCTGATGGTTGTCCTCCCCTGCCGGATTTTGGTCTCCGATTACCATAATCAATAATGTTTCTTGAGCAAATAGTGCTAGCCATTATAATTTATACTAGAGATGTCATCAGGGACCTTTAATGCAGTGGTTTCTCGTTGCCTTCTGCATTCTGATGCCGTTGACCACTTTCTTGGTTCTTCCGCCTTCGAGACCAATTTCTTAGTCTCAGGACAACAGAGTGTCCTTCCACTTACTAGCTCATCCGCCCTAAGCCGTTGGCCAGTAAATGGTTAATTGCTTATCCCGGCAAACACTCGGACGTCAGAGCCTCGTTAGTTATCTAGCAGAATGTACCAGAAGACGATGATCTAGATCATCATACGAGCAGGTGAGGTTGACATTTGAATAGGAGTGGCTATTTGTTGCGCTTCACTATCCCATTACATCCCAGTGAAATACAGAGTATTAATTGCAGAGATCTCTGACGATTCTATATTAGAGATGAATTTATTAAAAAAAGTTAAGGCTGTATTAAATGTCAAAAATGGAGTTCTCGAGATCAGTGGTGACAAGTTGCCATTTCATGAAGACAAAGATGTTATCAGCTTACTAACTATTTGCGACGTAGTAATACCCGGTAATAGTGAGAAAATTCTGATGATCAGACCTGATGGTTGCTGCCGAGAGGGATATTTAAGGATGGTCGAAGATGTGGATAATGCCAAGTCTCTAACGGCAAAAGCTTTAGTGAGAGTTCGAGATGTCGTTTCTGTAAGAGTTATGAATTTAAAAGGAACTGCTATTAAGTTAAGTAAAAGAACTTTGATTGAACAGTGTGTTCCCGTGGCTTCGATTTGTTTTATGAATACTAATGAAAAATCATCGAAATTTAAGTATCCAAAGGATTTTGTTGAGATGGTGGTTCAAACATGCTAATATCTTGATAATAAATGAACTAATAGAGTTATGTCTATGCTGATAGAATATCAAGAGGGTTTTGAAATTAAAAAGAAAGATAAAGACGAAACAAGCATAGTAAAGTATAAAATTGGAGCATACCGAAGATGCTCAGCCAATCAGACGATAACCTAGACGACCTCCATTTACGAAAAGATAAGAAGCCGAAGATCATAATCAAATATATGAACAAACAAGGGGTACTTGAACCATCAAACAGTCCATAGATATCACCCGTAGTTCTAGTCATCAAGAAAGATGGTTCAACATATTTTTGTACTGACTACCGCCAGCTCAATTCTGTAACTAAGAAAGATAGTTATCATATGCCGAGAATAAACGATACATTGGATACTCTCTCTGAATTACGTTGGTTCTCCACACTTGATCTAAAATGTGGATATTGGCAAGTAGACATGGAGCCAGCTGATCGAAAATAAACCACATTCTCGATATAATTAGGGCTCTGACAGTTCAGGGTTATGCCCTTTGATTTATATAATGCACCTACCACATTTGAAAAAATAATGCAGGCAGCTTTAAGAGGTCTAACATGGAAAACATGACCGCTTTATTTGGATGATGTAATTGTGGTGGAAAGATCTTTCGATGAACATGCCAACAATCCGACAGAAGTCAGATTTAGAGAATTTGACGTTAAATCCTAAAAAATGTCACGACGAGAAGTAAAGTACTTGGGACATATTGTAGCGAGTAATGGTGTAACAGCTGATCCTGAAAAACTTTATTTAGCAATTAAGGATAATTCCTAGTTATGCTAGCGAAGAATATGTCGACCGCCTAAAGTTAAGAATAAACAACATTCACGAACTTGCCCGATAACACATCCAGTTAGCCAATAATAAAATGAAAGATCAATATGATTCCTGATGCAAAAATGAAATTTTTGAAGTACTTAAGTGATCTTGTTTGGCATTATAATCCGTAACGTCGTCGAGGGTTGTCTCCTAAACTGCTAAGACAATGGCCCGAATGAAATTAAAAAGAGAATAAATGACGTAATATACCGAATTAAGAAGTTGCCGAAAAGTAAACCAAAATTAGTTCACATAAATCGTCTTGCACCTTATGCTGGTTTAAACGAAACAGAAGAAGCACGAATCTTTCAATATAGGATCAAAGATGACCGCCGACCAAGCTTTAATGAATTTATGTCAAATTACGAAGAGAAAAAGACTGCCAGATTCGGCGTGACCACAGAAGTTTAGCAGGATCTTTTTAGTGTTTCGCATAACGTCTATCTAGCTCACTGTGTTGTCCAATGTGCTAAGATGACTAAAGGAATCTCATCTGTATTCTTTAAGAAGTTCGGTCATTTGGACGAGTTATAAAATCAGTAGCCTAAAGTTCGAAGAGTTTTGAGATTAGAAGATGGTCCTTGATCTTTCCTGTATATGGTGACCAGGAAGTTGTATACAGACAGGGCAAGCTACGAGGGTATATGGAGTGCTTTAACTAATTTGAAGAAAATCGTGTGCAATTATAATATTAAGAATTTGGCCTTACCCAAGATAGCCCATACAATAAAAAATCTGGATTGGAAGATTGTCAGAAGCATACTTGAAGTGATCTTCCGAGAAACTGGCGTAGAAATTATTGTGTGTTGCATTAATATGAAGAGATCGTGTCCTTCAAAGACAATAGACTGTTATTTCTTTCTGAGCGGTTTATGTAGAGATAAAGAGTCCTGTAGATTTCGCCATCCTGGGCCTACATATAGAGTTGCTGATCGGGACGCTTAGATCTAAGAGGGGAGCAGTGTTACGAACATGCATTCGATGTAGATATAACGGTCGCATCTCGAGAACGACGATGGAACTTTTCGAAGGTTCCTGATACATCGACCGAGGAAGAGATTGACCTTGTCAAACAAGAGAAATAGAGGTGGACTATTCCAGATTATTCTAGTACATATTAACTTGTATAATATAAGCAGGACTTTTATGAGTTAAGGTTAGTTGATAAGATATTTTCGTGCTGTAAACTTATAAATAAATATATTTATATAAATTAGAACCGCTAGTTTTATTTAAAAACGGTATAGTATTATGACCCGAATTTAATATAAAACGTAAAATGTTTGATATAAAATCCTGTATTAATTATCCTACTGATGTATGTAATATTTTATATTATTATATATAGTTATATACTATAATATATATAATTATATATTATTATATATTAGGGTGTATCATAATAAATACTTAAATAATGAATTTTCGAAATACAAATTTTCAAGTTGATAAAAAGTTGCCTCTTACAAGACTCTTTCAGGGAAAAAAAGTTTTGTTCTAATTAAAACATATTTTGGGTCTCCCGGAATCGACTTAAACTTTAGAATTTTTTCTCAAAAACACGATTTTTCATTTTTTTCACCTACTAAAAGGTCACTTTTAGTAGGTAAAACATTCATATTACTAATGTCAAGAGGCTGTCGGACTATAGGAGCTTCAGTGCATTTCCTCGTTGTTATAGTGTTTGTCTTTTTACTCATGATAGAAAATAACAAAACCACACGGAATTCACAAGTCATAAACCACACACACTAAACAAAATACACTGAAATACATGCAATAACGCGCGAACCACGTGCTGTCAGATTGAACGGTGGAGTCAGACTAACAGAAATAAAGGGTGTGAGTGAGACTAGCGTCTGCTAGCGTCTAGCTGTTGGCAGGCCAGGATAATCCTGACCAATCCAATCGCACTTAAGTATGTGTGTAACGCGTCATTTAAATTATGTACTAATTATTTGAATGTAACAGTTCTCATTTCTCATATCACGAAACGTTCTCCGATTGTTCACTCAAACAAGAAGTAATGTTTAGTTGTTTTAACCCATTAGCGCTCAGTGGCAACTTTAGTTGCCAGTGACTTTAAACACCCTTAAAATCTCTTGTGTATTATGTGTGGCCTATTTTTAAATGGTATAAAAGTTTTAGCGTATCCACATGTATTTATGACCTAAATTTGCTTGTAAACTTGTTAGGTGCTCGTTAGTATTTATTTTAATATTAGAGTTTTGCAGCAACCAAACTTAGTCCTAAACAATTGTAATTATTTTTTAGTTAATTTATAATATTTTGTATTTATACTCAATTCATTTTAAACCAAAGGTTTATTATATATACTGATCTAAGAAAATTAACTGTTCTTTGAATTATAACATAATTATGGTACCCTAAGTTCACGTGGCAACTTTAGTTGCCACTGAGCAGAGCACTAGAATGATTTATTTTTTTCTTCTAGGTCTGAAGATAATACGTTTAGCGTAGATGAAATTATGAAAGCTTGTGAAGAAAATTACGGATCAAGTTTTTTAGATGAATCAGGTCTGTAGGAATAGTTCCTCCCATAGGATCTGCTGAAGCTGATATTGACGAAGATTCAGATTTATCAGTTGACGACACTGAAGGAAATCCAAATCATTTACCAGGTAGAATCCTCAGATCAAAAACGATTGTTGAGTTGGATGAGGAAATTGTTGAGAATCATTCAAACAGTACAGTAAATATCTGTTTGGATGAGAAAAATATTGATTTGCCACAGCCAGGTACTTCAAAACTTATTGGAAATAAAAAGCGAAAAGTAATTGCATCTTTAAACAGTGTTTGGTCTCAAAATAAAGAAAGCAGTTGGAATTTACCTGCCGTTACTATACCGTCTGGATCATCGAATATAGAATTTTTGAAAAACTCAGTAAATTCTCCACTTCAAGCTTTCTAATGTTTTTTTACTGATACTCTAATTTAACATATCATCACACAAACTAATCTTTATGCCGAACAAAAGGGAATACATAGTTTAAATGTAAGTTATGAGGAAATTTCTGTCTTCTTGGGGATAATCTTTTATGTAATTACCTGGTTAACACCAACTGCCGAGTAAGCGGATGTATTGGCAAAATAAACCTGACTGAAAGGTAGCTATAGTTGCAGAAGCAATGCAAAGACGTCGATTTGAGGATATATTACGCTATCTCCATCTAAATAATAACTCGAAGATAAACACTGACAGGTTTTACAAGGTCCGCCCTCTGTTTGATTAAATAATTCATTCAAGCAAGTACCAGTTGGAAATTCAGGTGCTATAGATGAGAGCATAGTCCCATATTATGGACGTCATCCTACAAAACAATTTATATGGGGCACATCTATTCGTTTTGGATTTAAATTGTGGGTTTTGGCAAGCCCTAATGGATTTGTGTCTCATGCTGAACTATACTGCGGTGCACATACAAAGCTTCCTGATACTGGACTCGAACAAGGAGGAAATGTAGTACTAGGACTTGCTGAATATGCCAATGTTCCTAACGGGACTAAATTCTATGTTGACAATTTATTCACTTCTGTGTCCTTACTTGAAGAACTGTCTAAACGAGACTTAGGAGGAACTAGAACATTGCAAGAAAATAGAATAGCAAAGTGGATGAATTTACCTCCGAAAGAATATTTCAAGAAATGTGATAGAGGGACGACACATTCCACATCTAATGAAAAGCTAACGGCCATTAGATGGAATGACAATACTGTTGTAACAGTATTATCAAATTGAAGTGCCGTTTAAAAATGTTCAGCGGTTTAGTAAACGTGAAAAAAGAAGATGATGATTAAAATGCCTGATGCCATTTCCCACTATAATTCTAATATAGGAAGTGTTGACCTAAATGATCAGTTCACTGTTCAATATAGATGCAAAATTCGCAATAAAAAATGGTGGCGGCCACTCTATGCTTGATCTGTGGATAAATGTTGTGTTCAAGGTTGGCTTCTATATAGGCTTTTAGGTCACGAATTAATATACTTGCAATTTAGAAGACAAGTAGTATTACAGCTTCTTAAAAAATATGAATGTTCTCCAACTAAACCCGGACCGCATACATCGTTTTCCACTTCCGCTGTTTTAGAAGATCTAAGAACGGACAAGAAAAATCACATTATCGCGAAAGGAGACTCAAAGTACCGCAGATGCAAAATGTGTCAAAGAAGAACAACATACTTGTGTAATAAATGTAATGTACCCCTACATGTGACTTGCTTTGAAACTTTCCGTAAATAATTTCCATAATATGTATCTCTAGTTTTCTTAAATCACGATTAGTTTTTAATATATTTCTATTACATAGAGAATTTTTGGCTATTACCAAACCGTAAGCGCTCAGTGGCAACTAAACTTGCCACTCATTTTGACAACCTTTTGACAGACCTTGATTTTTTATGTATTTTTTAGTAAATATGTAACACTATTTCTAATAAAATCCATAAAAAAATTTCCAACTTTCGAACTTTTTTAGTTCTGAGCACTAATGGGTTAAATACACAGTTTTATTATTTTACATATTATAAATACTATCTTATTGTGAGTTGTCAACAAGTGAGGGAGGGCTTGTCTGCTTGTCACTTATTATTATTGTAGATCATAGTTGTTGTTATTTGTTATGTTGTTGTATAGTAAAAATAATTACCACAATCAAATATCAGCAATAAACTGACGTTCAGATAGACTTGGAAATAACTGTCCAATATCAGTTTGATGTCCAATGTGTGCTTTTATAGAATTGAATTCAACTTTTTCTGCCAAATCAACCACAGCCGTGAGACTGCTGGGCAAAATCCACCAATTTTTTATACTGCCTTTCATTTTTAAGTGCCTTTTTCCTTTGCTTTCAGAATTAAAGCAGCCTGACCGATGACAGAGGAACTTCATTGTGAGTCTTTGCGGAAAATTTCTCGACTTTAACGTATTTGGTTTTTGTACTACTTTCAATAAAACATTTCCACTCCTGAAAAGAGACTAAATTGGAAAATTGAAGTGTTTCACTTTCTAGGATTAGGTTGTGTTCTTCTTGAAAATGAGAATGCAATTCTGCAACATAACTTGAATAAAAATTATACAAAGGACACTTCTTAGAATCTTTCTTGATTTTGCTATCTTCCGTTGAAGTGTCTACAACAATTTTATGAGTTTCTGTGTATTCAAAACAATTAAACATAACTCCTTATTTGTGTGAACAATCTGAGAACGTTTCGTGATATGAGAAATGAGGACTGTTACATTCAAACCTGTACATAATTTGAATGACGCGCTACACACAAAATCAAGTGCGATTGGATTGGTCAGTATTATACTGACCTGCCAACGGCTAGACGCTAGTGTGAGTGAGTGGTGGAGAGGAGCCAGACGCCAGACATCCGGTGACTGACAAGTCAGTGCCAGCTGCCCGTCTCCAAGATCAACTTCTGCTTAACTGACGGACTTAAGTTTTGACCCCTCGCATTAAAATACAGCACTGAATTTTTTTACTGTTTCTGATTCATGTCAAACTTGAATTAAATATGAAAATTGTGATATATTTAGGGTAATTCCGGGTTACCTAAATAATTTAACTCAGAAACAAAATGTTTACTATGGATAAATTAAATGTAAAAATACACATTTTTTAACTTGATTACATCATTTGTAATTTATAAACTGTGTAAATTATTTTTTCACAAACGTATTTTTTTACAAAAAATTATAAACTTTTTGTACATTCCGGGAGACTTAAATATTGTTGGAATTCAAAAAGATTTTTTTGGTAGATCTACGATGGTAGTAACAACTTTTTATCAACTTGAAAAATGAAATGATAAAAAAAAATTTGTGATACACCTGATATAAATATTATATAATATTAGCGTATACAATTTTTTCCTTTAATATTTCGGAAACTGTTCAACCCAAGTTAAAGGTATTTTTTACTAAAATTCAGAAGTATTGATGTATTTTTTATTTTTTCTTCGTTGCCTGGAGTCATTGCGTTAAATTAGAGTTACGCAGCTGATTGGTAAAATGCGATTGCCTTGAAAACTGTTGAGTTTTTAAAGATATTAACATGTATATCTTTTTTGTTGAAATAATGCATCTTCAATATTTTTTTATACAAATGGCCTATGCAGGGTGCTCTACCAGCTACATATAAATATGCATCAAATTATAATTTCTTATCCTTAAAAAACCGTTAGTTAAAAATTTTTATACATAAATATCGACGAACCTAAAAGTTGCAGAGGAAAATAAAATACTTTTCTCTGCAACTATAATATTTTAAAGTGGAGATTCTTCTCTTTCTTTTTGTACAAATACTAATTAGTAAGTACCCCGTATTATTACCCCTGTTTCTATGTTAGTTTTTAATAACTTTTTAGTAAATGTTGAAAATATTGTTTGTGATAATGTAGATGTCTTTATTGTTGGAGATTTTAATATACCTAATTATGTATTAGGCACATGTGAGAAAAGCTTGAGACTGAATCAGTTTTTAAGTATATGTGGTCTATGTCAAATAAATTCAGTAGTAAATTATATGGGTAGAAAGTTAGATTTAGTGCTATCCAATGTTCATGTAGTTTGTGCTAGAAGTAGTGATCCATTTGTTCAGGAGGATAACTACCATCCTTCTCTTAACTTAAAAGTGCAGCTCAAAGGTCTCAACAGCGATAAACATAAAATTCACTCATCTTTTGAATATGATTACTCTAGGGGCGATTTTCTGCTGTTGTATAATCTAATTAGATCAATAAACTGGGGTGGATTAAAACATTCCAATGATGTAAATATTGCTATACAAACCTTCTATGATAAAATGTTTGAATGTATTGAACAAGCAGTACCTAAAAGACAAAAATCTAACAATAGTTATAGTAAATACAGTTTTCCTAAATATTTTTCTAAAGATTTAATTTGTAAAATCAAAAAGAAAAACAAGCTACATAGGCAAGTGCAGGGTGAACATGTTAATATCAAAATCCAGAATGAGTACAACTGTCTTAGGAAGTCCATTAAAATACAAACAAAATCTGAGTATATAAAATATCATGACACTGTAGAAACAAATGTTAACATGGACCCAACTAGTTTTTGGTCATTTGTGAAATCCAGAAGTAATTCCAGGGGTTTACCATCAGAAATTAATTTAGACAACAATATTTACACTGGTTCTGATGAAGTTTCTAATGCTTTTGCAATATACTTTAAGTCAGTCTATAGCATCTCATCTGATATGAAGATACCTAAGTTTTATGGTATTCTAGAGTTTGATGAGATAACTGAAGAAGACATTAGAGCTAGTGTAAAAAAGTTAAAACCCAAGAAATGTACAGGTAAAGATAATCTACCTGCTTATATCTATAAGGGGTGTATTGACCAACTTGTTGAACCATTACAGGTAATATTTAATCTAGCTTTAAAAACTAAAACCTTTCCTAAAAAATTAAAAGATACCATTACAGTTCCTATTTTTAAATCTGGTAATATTAATGATGTAAAAAATTACAGACCAATTAGTATTTTAAATTCTTTGGCAAAAATATTTGAATCTATTTTATATAACAACTTATTACAACATTTTATCAAATCTTTTAATCAATATCAACATGGATTTCTACCAGATAGATCAACACTTACAAATTTGTGTATTTTCACGCAATCTACTGCAGATGCCATAAATACTAAGAGGCAAATGGATGTAATCTTCACTGATTGTGCAAAAGCATTTGATAGGGTTGATCATGGTTTATTACTAGAAAAACGGGGCACCTTTGGCCTTTCTATTAACGCATTAACATTTTTGAATTCGTACCTAGCAGATAGAAGTCAGCAAGTTAGAGTTGGTAATTCTTTCTCAGAGGAATATTCCGTAACTTCTGGAGTTCCTCAGGGCAACAACCTGGGACCACTCTTATTTGCTTGCTTTATAAATGATCTTTCTAGTTGTCTCAAATTTTCCACTTGTTTAATGTTTGCAGATGACTTTAAGATGTTTAGAGTTGTAGAAGATCAATGTGATTGCCAACTATTACAACTAGATTTGAATACAGTATCTAATTGGTTTCAGATAAATAGAATGGATCTAAATATTGACAAGTGTTCAGTTATGACCTTCACACGTAACAGAAACTTTATTAAAATGGTTTATTGTATCAATGATAGAGAATTGCCCAGAAAATCTGTGTGTAAAGATCTTGGTGTGAATTTTCAGCAAAGCTTGCACTTTAATGATCACTATCACATTGTTACTAATAAGGCTTTTAGGATGTTAGGATTTATAATTAGAAACACAAAACATTTTAAGATAATAGATAGCATAATTAAACTATATAATTCCTTGGTAAGACCACATCTTGAGTATGCTTCTGTAGTTTGGGCACCCCGTGCAGAAGTAAATATAGATTTAATTGAAAAGGTACAAAAAAGGTTTTTAAGATATCTGTATGTTAGAAAATATAATTCGTATCCATACTTGGTGTCTTACCGGAGTATGCTTGAAACTTTTAAACTTGTAACATTGGAACAGAGACGAAAAATGCAAGCAATGCTATTTGTATATTATATTGTGAATAATTTAAAATATAAAGGCTTATTCTTGATTAACCATATAAAATTCTTGGTATCTAAGATTAACTTAAGGTTAAGTCATAGAGGGCTGTTTTTTTCTATTTGTGAGACAGACTGCTCGCCCATTAACAACATGATGAGGCAGTGCAATATGATACTAAAAAAAAAATAGCGCGATAGATATCTTCAACACCAACATCAAAGCAATTAAATCTAGCTTTTTATCCGCTTTAATCATTTTATCTTAGCATGTAGGTATATCTAATGTCAAAATCCCTACTTGTAATTACATTTTATTCTGTAAAATGTGTTTGTTGTGGAATAAATAAATAAAAATAAATTAAATTAAAAATTATTTTATTAATAAAACACGTTTAATAAGCACAAATAGAAAATATAAACTTTAACCGTTTTTATGAATTTAAGTGAGTTCTATATGATATTTTCGTCATGAGCTATGGAACTTATGTCTTAAACTTTTAACAACAAATCCTGTAAGTTGAGCCGTTCTATTAAATTCAACTAGCTCACAAAGTTCTTTACTAATGTTCTTAATAGCAAGTTCCTATTTTAAAGTCGCCAAAAAGACTATCTGTTATTAAGCTAATTACCAATTACCAAAGCTTCTCTTAACTAAACTCACTTATGTACAGACTCCCTTAACTTTAGCGCCTGACAAAGTTTTCTAAACATACACGCGCACCGACATCTGTATACCTTTTCGGTGTAAACATCCGCCATTTTGAACAAACTACATTTTCCCAAGTTTCCGCCATCCGGTTTGTATCGTTGACGTTGATTCCGATTATATGACGGGATGTTCCATTCAACGGCAGCTTTCCATTGTAAACGGACTTCCTATTGAAATTTTGTTTGATGCAGTGGAGGACTAGGCAATAGGGTGTATAACAAAAAATTTTTTTTATTATTTAATTTTTCAAGTTGATAAAAGTTGTTACTACCATCGTAGATCTACCAAAAAGAATCTTTTTGAATTCCAACAATATTTAAGTCTCTCGGAATGTACAAAAAGTTTATAATTTTTTGTAAAAAATACGTTTTTGAAAAAATAATTTACACAGTTTATAAATTACAAATGATGTAATCAAATTAAAAAATGTTTATTTTTACATTTAATTTATCCATAGTAAACATTTTGGTTCTGAGTTAAATTATTTAGGTAACCCGGAATTACCCTAAATATATCACAATTTCCATATTTAATTCAAGTTTGACATGAGTCAGAAACAGTAAAAAAAATTCTAATACAATCATTACAGTGCTGTATTTGAATGTAATGGGTCAAAACTTAAGTCCGTCAGCTAAGCAGAAGTTGATCTTGGAGACGGGCAGCTGGCACTGACTTCTGAAACACCGGATGTCAGGCGTCTAGCTCTACTCCACCACTCACTCACACCCTTTGTTTCTCTTAGTCTGACTCTACCGTTTAATCTGACAGCACGCGGTTTGTGCGTTATTACATCTATTTCAGTGTGTTTTGTTTAGTGTGTGTGGTGTATGACTTGTGAATTCCGTGTGGTTTTGTTGTTTTTCTATCATGAGTAAAAAGACAAACACTATAATAACGAGGAAATGCACTGAAGCTCCTAAAATCGGACAGCCTCTTGACATTGGTGATATTAATGTTTTACCTACTAAAAGTGACGTGCTGAGGTATTTTGAATGGGTGAGAAATCAGTTGAAATCTGAAGGATGCTACCAACCACAGAAAAAATTAATTGCAATGCGAGTGACACATAAGTTAGAGCAAATTTGGAAAAAATTATCAATACCTGTTTCAGCTACTAACAATATTGTTTATATGATTCTACTATTGCATGAGAGGTGTAAAAAGATTAAAAAATCTTCAGGTTGTATTAAAAAAAATGCCAAGAGTTTTAAAGTTGCAGTTGAAAAGTTTAGATCTGACATTGATAATAGTCTTTTTGATATTTGTTCATGGAAATGTAGTGAACTAGACAAATGTTTGTGCCCAGCTCCAAATAAAGTACCAAAATTATAACATGCATTCTTGACAGACCAACAAAACTTGAGGATGATGATCGGAGGTATTGACCAAGCAGAGACGAAAAAAAAAATGAAAGAGACAGAGACAGACACGAAACAAACGGAAGGAAAAGTCCCTGAAATCTAAATTAAGTAGGAATGTGGAACTAACTACTTCACCTGATTTAATAAATGTGAATATTCTTAGTAGTGACTCTGATGATGAATCCATGGAAAAAGAATCAAGTAGACCTGATGAAAAAGTTCAAAGTTCTAAAATAACTCCTCTCAAAAACAAAATTATTTCAAGAAAATTGAAAGAACTGAAGGCTGTGGCTCAGTCTTTCTTGCAAAGAAACGCCTTTATGGCTCATCCTGAACACATCCTTATAGGGATGTTGTTTGATTCTCGAAAACATATAAAAACTTTTGCAGGCAAACGGATAGAAAAAGCTCGACAGACAGAAACAAGGGCACATCGAGTCTTCAAACCACCACGAGTTAATTTTGAGGCAGAAGACTACATCGATCTCATTAACTGACAATCCACCACAGTTACAGAACATCCACTTATGGCTGACTTCAGCAAAGAAGAGATTGAGATGATTGTTAATTCAGGAAGCAGTGATAGAAAAGAGTTCAAAATACCACTTCACACTCAAGTGGTAGAACGAGTTGTAAAGGAAGTTACTGCAGCTTCTAAGCACGTTTGTGGCGTTTAAGAACGAGAAGGCTTTATAAGATCAGGATTATTGAACAGGAAGTATCTTCCAGTACACATTTGTTACAGCTATATTGTAAAAATAAATTACAGGTAAGATTTACTTCATACTTATTTGGATTACATCACAGCATTCTATTTTGAATAGTAACTTAGTATTAGTACTATAATTACAATCTGACACTCGCCCTAACAAATTCCCTTGCTTCCAGAAGGAGGAAGCATTACAATACCTGTGGCTTTGAAGGCTAACTGGATTTGTTTAGCCAACATCCTTCAATATGAAATAAAGAACCATTTTAAAGATTTTTCTTTGTCAACTTTTTACCTGTAATCTTTAAGTAAACTTTTGTATTTCTTTAATAAATTGCGTGCTTCAAAACTAGTGTTTTATTGTTTTAACATAAAAGATCCTAAAGTTTAAATAAGTAAATATGTAATTTATTGTTTATTAATTATGTTATAGAATACTAATCATCCTACTAACCTAAGTAGAAGCAACAAACAGGTTTAACACCTAATCATAATAGAGAGGAGTTATTGATTTTTCGTTGTTACAATTGAGATTTTCATAAATATTCCGGGTGACTTTATGCTTAGTTACAGATGTTATCGTAATTTTTGTTGTTTACTGTTATCACGTAATTAATATTTTTTAAGTTGACAATAAAAATATAAAATTTAATTTTTAATAAAAAAAAAAGATGAAAAATCGTGTTTTTGAGAAAAAATTCTAAAGTTCTAAGTCGATTCCGGGCATCAAGCAAAAAGACAAAAGAGGGAATGTAAAGGTAGTGGGTACAAAAATATTGTTAGACAAGAAGTGCTATCTTGAGAGGCCACTTTAAACAAGGAAAGACAGTCTCTTTCCTTGTTTAAGAAATCAAATTTAGTTTGGTTATGTTATTGTTTGTCCCAACTGTCACATGAAATTTTATTTATATTGAAGTTTTTTACCAATTGTGCCACTTTTTAGATTATGATCGTTAATATTTAATTAAAACTTTCTCATCTGAAAAATATTTTATAGCTATTGTTAATAAGTGTCGGAAAATTTAAATTTAGCGCCTTTGCATTTCCGGATATGTCCGCCAACAGAGGCCACTTTTTTGGTCTAATTTTCATAACAATTAGATTCCCTCTTTTGTCTTTTTGCTCAATGATTCCGGGAGACCTAAATATGTTTTAATTAAAACAAAACTTTTTTTCCCTGAAAGAGTAATGTAAGAGGCAACTTTTTATTAACTTGAAAGTTTGAATTTCGAAAATTCATTATTTGAGTATTTATTATGATACACTCTACTAGGCAATATTGATATTATTTTCGTATTCTCCGCAGGTATAATTTACGAAAAAAATTAGAATCAATGACTAATATCTAAGGGTTTGTTTAGGTTCGGATTTCTTCTTCTTTTGTGCTTTTCGTATTAGCTTTTAGAAGCATATTCTTGCCCATTTTGTCACATCTGATTCAGCCGTAGAAATTTAAATCTGTCATGCCTAGATGTTCGATGTAGAATGCTTTGCATGTTTTAATAATTTCTAGTTTACAATCTTTATTCGTGTGACGTAAAGCCTTTATTTATAGCTTAGTCCATCCACGAAATTTTTTATTTGCAATGAAACAAATACATTTTGAAGCTGTCTAAATGTTTTTACAACTTATTGTCAACGTACAACCTTCTATGCCGTTAGTAGGATACTATGTAGTTAATACCTTACTACAAAATATTAAACTTCTTTTAAATCTGCCTATGCCTATCTTCTAGAGATGTTGGTGATCCCGTTGACCCATCTTATTTTATTTACACCAACTCGAAATAGATCAGTTGACTTTAGACCAGTCCATTTCCTAAGATTGATCAGCAAGGATATACGTCCACGTCCAGGGCCTCTCATACCCTCAATCTTGCTATGTAGAATCATCTGTAGAAGTCGGTATTTATCATTACGCATGATGTGGCCGAAGTAAGCCAATTTTCTGTTTTTATGGTGTTAATAATTTCTTTGTCTTTTCTTAGCCTCTGAAGAATAGTTATTGTATTTGTGTGGTGTATACATATATGTGACCCTCAACATACGTCAGTAGCAGCACATTTCAAATGCTTCTAATAGTTTTATGGCATCTTCTGTAAGGCTCCAGCTTTCTACTTTATAGAGGAAGACACTAAAGAGGTAACATCTAAAAATTCTTGTGCGTATATTGATACTTAAAGGTAAGTTGCAGATAATCTTCCTAAGACTGTTAACAGAGCTTTTGGCTTTTTCAATACAGGTTTTTATTTCTTAGCTGTGATCCCAAGTATACTTAATATTGCAGCCCAAAAAGCATATTTTTTCCACTATTTCTAACGTTGTATCACCTAAACTTTTCATATCAGCTCTAGAAAAAGCGATCAAAACTATCGAATGGAGTGACAAAGGAATAAATGTAAACGGAGAGATGCTAAACCACCTAAGCTACGCAGACGATTTAGTCCTGATTGCAGACCTTTGATTTGGGACAAACAAAGAAAATGTTTGAAGAACTTAGTACAGCCTGTCATAAAATATGTTAACAAATGAATATAACAAAAACAAAATATATGACGAACTTAGTACCAAGTAAACACCTTGAAATACAAAATGAAGAAATAGAACTGGTAGACAAATATATATATATATATATATATATATATATATATATATATATATATATATATATATATATATATATATAATATATATATATATCTGGGTCACGAAATTAAAACAAACAACCGAAGTATCCAGAAGAATAATACAAGGATGGACAGCATACGGAGCTCTTAGGAACAAAAGTTTTTACGAGTGACATCCCAACTGATATGAAGAAAAAAGTTTTCGACCAATGCGTGCTACCGGTGATGACCTATGGTGCAGAAACATTATCGCTCACAAAGAAAAACGCACAAAAACTAAGACTAGCGCAGAGAAGAATAAAGCGATCAATAATACCGAGCTAAGACCAAAGTCATAGACGTCATTGAAGGAAGCTGTAACTTAAAATGGAAATGGGCTGGACACGTTTCCAGAATGAAATATGGAAGATGAACTCGCTAACTAGTTGAATGGAGACCAAGAGCCGATATACATAGCAGAGGAAGACCACCAACACGATGGCAAGACGACTTACGAAAGACAACAAAAAACTGGATACAGCAAGTACAAGATGGAACACTTTGGAGACAAACGGGGCAGGCCTATGTCCAGCAGTGGATTGGGAGAGGCTAAAGATGATGATCGCCTATTGTAATTTTGCGTTTTTGTTGATGTTTTTACTAATGATCATTATTTTTGTCTTCTGGCAATTTAGTTTTAGGCTGTATTTGTTACATGCTTCTGTTACATGTTACAATGTTATCAGTCATTCTTTGAAGCCCCTGCCCACTATATGCAAGCAACACTGTGTCATCTGCATATCTAATATTCTTTATAAGTTGGTCATTTACAACAATCCCAGATTCTGATTCGTCCAAGGCCTTTCTAAAGATGTTTTCAGAGTATATGTTAAATAATGCTGGCAACCCTTCATAAATAATGACAATAAGCAACCCTTCCTAACTGTTTTTTCGACTGTGAAGATTTAGAGCAGTTCATTTTCCAATCGTACCGTGGCTTTTTGTTGATAATATAAGTTTGAGATCAGTCTTATATCCTTCACCATCGAGTCCTGATGTTTTTAGGATACCGATTAGTTTCCCATGTGGGTCTTTATGAAATGCCTTCTCGAAATCAATAAAATATGCATACATATCGCAGTTGTGATCCCTGGCTCTCTGTATTGGAACTTGTAAACTAAAATGTGCTTCCCTCGTTCCGGGTCCTACTCTGAATCTAAATTGAACTTAACTCAGGTGTTCTTCTAATTTGGTGTATGAAGTGAAATGAATATTAATAGTAGCCAGCCTTTTGGTAAGTAACCAGTCTTGTAGATGTTGTTGAATAGTTTCATAAGAGCTGTGATTTGGTGTACCTCTAACAGCTTTAAAATTTCACCATACACCTCATCAGGTCCTAGTAACTTCCCATCCTTAATCCGCTTAATGGCCATAGTTACTTCGTTTGTTATTTCTGGGCCGTCGAGATTGTTTATTTTAGTCGGACTTTGTGCTGCATCTTCGAATAATTCTTGCATATCTTCTTTCCATCTTCGTAATCTATCTAAAATGGTAGTCAAAATCTGGCCTTTAATGTCTACAACTATGCCTGTATTGCATTGTTTTCTGGTATTATATACCTCTTTAATTTTTTGTGCATATGGAAATCGCCATTTTTGCGTTGTAGTGTTTTACCTTCCGTACATTTCTCCGTCAGCCATGCTTCAGCCAATATTATACACTATGCAAGATTTCTGCTTCTTATTATTTCTGGAGATTGGATATCATCAATGCCATTAAACGTTGTTCATAACTGTTCTAAACAAGTCATTGGTGCAACCAACTCGTTCCCTTAACTTTCTCATCCAGAACATTCTTCTGTGACCCAGATTTATTTGTCCTCTAATCTTCCACTGCATTACATTTTGAAGAAATGTGTATTTTTACCCCGCATGATACGCTCCAGATATTCCAATTTCCCCTTTTTTATAGTAAGTATTACTTCAGGCCTTTTATTCATTCGTCGTAAGACTTTTTTATTCCTAACTCGGTTAATCCAATTTATTCTTTATATTTGTCAAAAGCACCACATCTTGAAACTCTCAATGTTTTTTATATTGTTCTCTTTGAGAATCCATGCTTCCACGCTACACAACAAGGTACACTAAACATATCTGAACTCAACATTTTTATTCGTAAAGATGTACTGATATCACGATTATTTAACAGTTTCTTGATTGTAATGAAAATGTATATAGCAATTTTAATACATATTTTGATCTCAATATGTCGATCACTTTATTCGTTTATCATAGCTATCAGACATTTGTAATTATTCATCGTTTGTAAGGGGTTATTATTAAGAGTAATGTTTTTATGATAAGTATGATAAGTACTGAATGAAGTATTTAGACTACTTCTTTCTTCTTTCAGTACCCTGTACGATTATCGAACCTTGGCGATTATATTGGCAATAACAACATTATTTACGACGGCTTGATTTTGAAGCCAGGATGTTCTTATTCGGCCTGTTCCTCTTCTTCCATCAATCTTACCCTGTATTATGAGGTGTAAAAGGGTATACCTCCCTGGATGTCTCTTTACACGAAATATTGTAACTTTCGAATTTTAATCGTTTTTGTTATTTCTGTGCTCTTTTTCATTCGATGTAAATCCACAACTCAAAGGCCCCCAATTTTTTTATTATTATCTCTGTAAGGGTCCAGCTCTACATACCATACAGCAATGTAAAAAATGTGTAGCAGCGTATCAATCTGATTTTAAGGGTTAACTTAATATCCCTATTAATTAGAATTTTCTTTAATTTAGACTACAAACAATATGTATTATTAACGTAGAAAATTTAATAATTTAATTCCTTTTCATCCATTTAGATTCCATAATAAACAAAATACATCGCATAACAAATATTATAGAGAAATCTCTAGAATAACATATGCTAAGCTATTTTCCTAGAGATTTCGATAATTGTGCCATAAAGGCATATTAATAAAGCTTAAAAGATATATTTCCGTCCAATATGTCTTAATAATACAGTCATATATCAGGAGAAATCAAGGTAAATATTCAAAATTACTAAAGCACGAATTTCACAGGGCAGTATTCTGGAACCCATACTATATTGTTGGTGAAACATTCGAAGAAACAACTAGACACCTTCAAAATGCAATGTATAAAATAAGCACTTAAAATAATAAATACCGCTTAAAAATATTGAGGGGAAATCCGCTCATATTGATGTCACTTACAAAGAAATAAATAATCAATTAGTTCGAATAAATAATAAAATTGTCCAGTACAAAAAACAGTTAAATACTTAGGGCTACATTTGAATACATTATAAAAATGGCAGGAGCATATCATAAAGAAAACTAAAAAGCTCACTGAAATACAAAAGTTATATTAGTTATTAGGTAGAAAAACCACTCCTTGCAATCAAAAACAAGGTAATAGTTGACCAACAAATTATCAAACCAGTATAGTCATATGGTCGTCATACATGGGGCTGTACTAGTGAGAGTACCTATACTTGCCTTTACGGAGTTCAAAACCCAATACTAAGGAACAAATTCAACTTTGACAAAGTCAAAGACCTATTTCCATTTATTCCTTAATAAATGTATTAGTTTATAGAAATACATTTTAATAAAATTATTACACTTAGTAGAATACTTTTTAGGTAAAAGAATAACTGTATCTATACAATATCCTAATAATAGAGAGTAAATGTGTATATTGGCGAAATGGACATGTGTATATTGGCGAAACTGGTCGTTCCGTCAAAACTCGGATTCAAGAGCATCAAAGATGCATTCGATCAGGTCTTTTCTCCCATTCTGCAGTTGCAGAACACTGCCAAGAAACCGGTCATTCCATATTGTTCGAAAAAACCCATATTATTTCTAAGAGCCCCTTCTTTTATTCCAGAAAAATCCGCGAATCTCTAGAGATCCGAAAAAATCCACATAATATCAATCGAGAGGAAGGATACTACTTGTCTCCCATCTGGAATCTCAGTCTAGAGCCGCCGTCCGGTCCCGCTACCACGATGCAGCCACATGATTGGCCAGCGCGCGCTTCTTGACGTTCGCGCCTCGGAGTGTGCCGATACGTCCCGACACGACAGGTCACCGCGACTATAAATAGAGCGGTAGCGGAGTAATCGTCGGATTCACTCCCCGCCTCTGGACGCGTTAGTGTTCTGAGCTGTTGGACGTGAATCCCTGTTCTGGCATTTGGTTTTCACCTCTGGCTGCGTTAAGTAGTTGAGTTACTGTGACCAAATGCCCATCTTGGTAGTTAGTATTCGCCTCTGGTTGCGTTGAGTAACTGAGTTACCGTTGCTAACTACCCATCTTCCTGTCTTTTGATTATTTTGTTCTCCTGAAGACGCTACATACAATTGTAGCGAAACGTCGAGATGAACCCACTTTTGGGTCACTCACAAATGACACGGTCCAAACCCGGAAGACGAATAAACTATAAAAATAGAGAGTAAATGTCGAGTTGACCCAGAGACCTCAGTGTTTGCAAGTGAATCATTGCGTGGTTAAATTCAAAGAGAAATTATCTTATTTTAAAAGAAAATTTAATATTATGTAATACCCGAAACAGTTCGGGTGCAGTCAGATCAAAGTTGTAAAAAAGTTCAGGTGAGCCAATGAACCACCTTTTAAAAAACCAATTTCATCAAAGATTGGCGGGGAAATTTTAAATCAACCCAAAACGAAAACGCAAATATTTGCTGTCTTTTTCATAATATATATATATATATATATATATATATATATATATATATATATATATATATATATATATATATTATGAAAAAGACAGCAAATATTTGATTTCACGCAAACAGCGCCTATGTATCTGTTGATACGTATTTCGACCTAATAGGTCTCATCAGAACAGTTATTCATAGGTGTTCTCAACGTGAAAGATCAATATTTTCTGTCTTTTAAGAAGCAACACTAAAAGGCTTTGATATGGACGCAATACCGACATCTGATAATAAATCCGTAAAATAGTTTCAAAACACAATTCAGATTTCTGCTTTAATCTGTGCTTTCTAAAAATTGCAAAGCAAGACAGACGTTGATGAAGGTGTTAAAAGAGACATGGGGAATCTAAAATTTGCATTCCACGACATGTCTTTTCAACTAAGCAGAAATCCTTAGCGAATTGGTTTCTTGTACTCGTACAGAGTAGATCCGAATAGAATGAAAATGACAGCAAATATTTGATTTCACGCAAACGGCGCGTATGTATCTGTTGATACGTATTTTGACCTAAAAGGGTCTCATCAGAACAGTTATTCATGGGTGTTCTCAACGTAAAAGATAAATATTTTCTGTATTTTAAGAAAGTAGAATGACTTCGATATGGACGCAATAGCGACATCTGATAATAAATCCGTAAAATAGTTTCGAAACATAATTCAGATTTCTGCTTTAATCTGATTGATCTTTCACATTGAGAACACCTATGAATAACTGTTCTGATGAGACCTATTAGGTCGAAATACGTATCAACAGATACGTAGGCGCTGTTTGCGTGAAATCAAATATTTGCTGCCTTTTTCATTTTATTCGGATCTACTCTGTACGAGTACAAGTAACCAATTCGCTAAGGATTTCTGCTTAGATGAAAAGACATGACTTCTTGTTACTTAAATATTCTAGTTAAATATAGTTAAAGTTTCAAAATAGCAATATACAAAAATGATCTTAAATAGTTAAATATAAAAAGTGTCCGCTAAAATTAGAAGAGTTTAATTAATTTTTTTAATTGTACCAATGGCCATATTTATCGATTTACTTTATGTAATATTATTTATAAGTCAAAATATCAATAAATATTTCATTTAAGCATTAATTTGATATAATTTTCCAAATGATTAAAATATATACAGTGGTGAGTGCGATATCAGCCGGCTTTTTAACGTAAGAGATAGAAAACACAGTTACCTTGTGAAATAAAAGGAGATGAAACTCGTAGAGGTGGGAAATAATCGATAGAAACCTATAATTTACATTACATTACATTACGACTATCGATAGTCTCACACCTTTAGACGTTACCTTCGATCTAAATCACCTCGGTCATAATTATTATGTTTGACAGTTTGACGTCGTATGTGTGACGTATTTCCATTTTTTAATTTAGATAAAGTAAAAACTGATTGGCCACAATAAAGCAAAAATGTGAATAAAATAATTTAATTAATAGTGATTATTTATTCTAAAGTTTTAAATTATTAACCAAGAATAATTTCTACTATGATTTTAGGAGTTTCATACACTCTTGTCACAGAATAATTAGCAATCCCTCGTGGATTAGTGGTGAGAATTCGACTCTGCGACGCAGATGATCAGAGTTCAAAACCTACATGAGGTTTTCTTTTTTCTTTTTTTAATAATTTGAAATTTTGCAAAGATCGTTTTGCTTTGAATCACTAAATATTTATGTCAGTCGTTACTAGTATTTGAAGTGTTTAAAGTTAAACATAAATATCTTATTGAAAAAATAGTGTCGTTGTACTTTCGAAACTAAAGTAATATTCTTCAAAATTAAAAGAATGTTTAAATAAGTAAAAATTTTACAAAAATAAAAAAATATTGTAAATAAACGTATTTACAATATGTTCAAATAAACCTTCATTAGCAGCAGAATAATAACCCAAACTGTCACTAAAGAATTATAAAAGTCTGATAGATCAGGGCTGAAGGCACGATGTACTCATGCAGGCGGTTAGGGTTCAAATCCTACAAAAAGTTTTTACTTTTTTAAAAATTTGAAATTATGCAGATATTATGTCGTTTTGCTTTAAATCATAAAACATTTATTTCAGTCTTTATTAGAAGTGTTTATAGTAAAACATGAAAATCTTATTGAAAAAACAATGTACTTTCTAAAATAAAGTAAAAATTCTTCAAACATAAAAGAACGTTCTAAATAAATGTACTTACAAAAAATGTTTAAATAAGCAGAAATTCTATAAAAATATTCTAAATAAACGTATTTTATTCTAATGAAATATATTTACAAAAAATGTTCAAATAAGCCTCCATTAGCAGCAGAACAATAACCCAATCTATTATAAAAGTTTCGTCTAACATTAGTTAATGTTTCTGGACTAATACCTCTCATTGAATCAAAGATCTTTTCTCTTAATTCTTGGAGAGAATTAGGCCTATCGTCTTCAATTCCATATAGTTTGGACTTGATATATCCCCACATAAAAAAATCACAAGGTGCAAGATCAGGAGATCTTGCAGGCCAAAAAATATCTCCGTGTCCACTAATCAATCGATTAGGAAAAGTCGCACTGAGATATTCACTGACGATGCGAGAATTATGTGCAGGACAACCATCGTGTTGAAACCATATGGAATCGAAAGGAATTGGTAAATTACGAAGGGCTTGGACAATTTGATTTTGCAGAAGTTCCAAGTATTTCTGCCCAGTCAACATACCGTCTATAAAAAATGGACCAATGACATGATTCCCTATTATGCCTCCCCAAACATTTACTTTTTGAGGACGCTGGGTACGAGCAACATAAATCTGACGAGGATTTCCTCGGGACCAATACCGAGCATTCATTGAATTGTGACGGCCATGCAATGAAAACGTACATTCATCGGTGAACAAGACGTTCTCTAAAAAATGTTCATCTTGATGTGACATTTCCATTGCAGTTTGACAAAATTCTAAACGTCTATATTGATCCCCAGGGAATTGTTCGTTGGATTTATGAAGTTTATAGGGTCGGTATCCATGCCTTTTCAAAATTTTACCAACTCTAAATCTTGAAATTCCATATTGTTCTCCGAGACGAGATGTTGATTGGGTAGGATTTTGCTCAATACTTGCACAAATCAAAGTGTCTCTTAGTTCCAAATCTGGATTTACCTCCCTTTGCCTACGAACTCCTCTTGGAGCGAACACGGATCCATAAGTAAAAAAATTACGTATAATAGATTGAATTGTTGATCGTGATGGAGCCGGCCTATTTGGAAACATATTTACAAATTGTTGTCTAATCATGTTGTCTGAGAATCCATTCACATGCCAGACAACAATTTGCATTTTTTCCTCGACCGTTTAAACCATTTTTACGAATTGTTTTTTCAATAAAAAGTTTCTGTTTACCGTGCAAAAACACTTCTCGATATGTTATTATTTGATGGCTTAAAGGCTTTGCTTCGCGCGCATCCATTCCAATGTTGTCAATTGTTTTGAAAATCATTATCTGTACAGAGGAATTGATATTAACATTGAGAATTTAGTGATGGATTTGATATAAACAGTCTTCACCGGATTATTTTGCATTTACAACTGAAGACTGTATGAATTGAATTTGAATCATTTTGTATTTCCGTTTTATAACATTGGAATAAAAATAAATTGTAAATAATGAGTTTTTCGAAAATTTGTTACCTATTATGTATCATATTTTCTATTATTTTTTTATTGATAAAACAAAAATTTTATCCTTGGTGTGGAATTGAACCCCAATTTTCTCGTCAACAGACAACGTCCCTAACGACTACACCAATTTCACATACATTAAGTGTTTCCAGACAAAACATACCCACCTTTATTTTAGTCAAATATTTCAGTTGAGTTATTTTTACTATTAAGTAAATTTAAAGATTTATAATTTAAAATCGCTACTAATGAATGTTTTTTACTATAACATATCTTAATTTATTCAAGTATTTATTCTAACATCAGAAATTATTAAAATAAAATATTTTTGAGGGTATCCGTATAATTATGACTGAAGTCAAATAGCCACGTCTAACGTCTAAAGGTGTGAGACTGTCGATGGTGGTAATGCAATGTAATGTAAATTATAGGTTTCTATCGATTATTTCCCACCTCTACGAGTTTCATCTCCTTTTATTTCACAAGGTAACTGTGTTTTCTATCTCTTACGTTAAAAAGCCGGCTGATATCGCACTCACCACTGTATATGCTTCACCTAAATGGGTTTGGGTACATATATACATAGAGATAAAAAAACGCATGACAAAATATCTTTAAAACCTGTACTCACTTTTTTATTTTCCTAAACATACAAGAAATTAATATTATAAAATTTAAATACTCACCATTTGTGCGACACAAAAACAGTGGCGAAAATTGTGAAATGGCACATCGTTGTAGTTTTTGTACGTTTCATATAAGAAGTTTCTTAAGGTTGTGATATCAATCGCGAACTTCGAACAGAGATCATGGTCCAAGTACATTTGTTGCAGAAGAAGCAAAAGTTCTTCGTCTTCCCAAGGCCGTGCGTCGAACGTTGGCATTCGAAGCCATTGTCGGATGGCGTCGGACACTTGTGCGTCACTAAAATAAATTATTTTTAATTACTATACTTTAAAATATAATCCAAAATTTGAAAAGTACAAGCGAACCCACTAGGCTTATAAATATTGTCATGATTTTTCAGGAAAATCACCGTTACTTCAACACTTTAACTAGCACTGTTAATAATCTTTGAAATCGGAGTCCAATATCCATCAGAGACGATTCATCAGACGAGAAGAAACATTATTTATCACCAAGTCTCTCGAAATAGACCAGTAAAATGATATTTTACAAAGTCAGAAATTTAAAGAAAAAATCGGAAAGACTAATGTTAACCTTTTCGAGTCTGACGGGACGTATATATCCCAGTTATGAAATCATCAAGTCTCTTGAGCTAAATCTAAACCATTTTACATAAATTTTTATTATAGCCGACTTTTTAATAACTTAAAAATTTTAACAAAATAATTTATGTAAGAGGCAACATTGCGAACCGTTTCCGCGCTGAATTTTTCCGTGATACTGATCTGCAGAATGAGTTTATGTAGTTTTGTTGATGATTACCACAGGGAAAGTTGTGAAGGCAGCACCCATGATTGCCAGTGATACAAATTCAGAAGTCGATCCGTTTGACACTAGGGGCTTCGATGATGAAGGCTACAATCCATCAGGATGCTAAGGAGAAGAATAACGAGAGCATCACAAAATAGATTCAGGATCCGAGGGAAATAAAATGGATAAAGAGAAGCAGATGATAAGTAACGGAAGTGAATAATAAAGTAGTATTGACGAAAATGATAAAGAAGTTGAAGGTATGTAGCAACCATGTATTTGATTTCATAACAATAACTTTTTTATCACGTTTATCGGTTCCATGGCACCAGAGTTTGCAGATGGCAAGATACTAAAGAATTGTTAACAGTAAGCAATTGCTTTGGAGATAAGCAAGTAACAGTAAAACCAACAATAAAGAATGGCCCTAAAATGAATGCTCGATGTACATGCGCTGAATTTCTCGACCAATAAGAAATTGGGCGGCGTCGACCTGGACCATATTTTGGGCTTGTATGACTTTGATCAGAATTCTCCTAATTAGTGGAAAATAGTATTTTTTCACTTTCTTATGTTGGCTGTTGGAAATTCTTATGTACCACACAATGATCTAAAAAGGAAAGAAAAAACATCATTTTAACCTTTTCTAATTAGTGTAGCTGAGGGACTTATTTTATGTGAAGAAGTCATGCTGTTGTTAAAAAAAGTCTCGACTTAACTTGGTCGTCTTCCAGCAAAAAAAAAAAATGTTTAACGTGTATGATCATTTACCTATCAAAGGAAAGACCCGTAGAAGATCAGAGTTGCAATGTACCCTTGTGCAAAACATGTTTCTCACCTTTTTATTTTTAATAAATATTGATCTTAGTTTTAGTCTTTTTGTCAAAATATGAAATTTTATTTGTATTTTACATTACGAGTGTTCCACTTGCCGTAGAATTACAATAAAAGAGACATACGTAGAATTTGCATTTACCGACAATATGACAATTTTATCATATGTACCTGCGAAAAATAAAAATGTAATGATGTTATCATTAATGCATTTAGAAGGCGGTTTTATTGATAAGAGAGCAGGAGATAAGAAGCTTTCAAATATAGATTACATTTTACAACCAAACCAAGTCCGGCGTGAACAAGGTGAATGAGCTATGCGGTTCATACTCTACTGCCAGAACATATCGAAGATGACCGTTTGCTCTATTTTTTTTAAATTCTCGACATAGCTGGCATTAATACCCGTATTATCCACACTGCGATAATATTAACAACAAAACAATTAAACGGAGGATTTACCTGCAACATTTAGGGTTCGATCTTGTGAAAGATTGGTTGAAAATCAGATCAGCTAACTTAGACATTCATCTCACACAACACATAAAAAGGCAACAAAATATATTATAGGCTCTACTTAATCAAACGAAACAACAGACCGCCCGAAAAAAAGCAAGTTACTCTATTTGTCCAAGAAGAGGTGACAAAAAAACAAATTTCTGCGAAAAATGTTACCAACAAATGTGCCAAAATCACAAGAAAACGAATTTTTGTAAAAAGTGTTTTGGCCACAAGGAAGAAGAATAAGCATGCGATGATAGTTGCTAATGAGTTTTACTTCAACTATCCTGTTTATAAACAAGTATATCATAAATATGTGAAAATTGACTTTTTTAATGCCACGTGATGGCTTATTGTAGACTAAGTTGCTGTTACAGCCCATTATGCAAACGGTGTCACCGAAAACTGATTATGGAACTGCTTTTTTGCTACAATATTAGTAAACACATGAGTGTTTACTAATATTACTAATATATGAGCAACCATTAAATTTTGAGAACAGTGTTTTTGAAAGTTACAGTGCAGAAATAGCAGTTAAAAACATATATAAAGCGCATATTAGGGGTCAAAATATATCAATTTACATTAGCAAAAGTATTGAAAATAATTTATACGTGCTTACCATATGTTAGCAAAATTTTGTTTAACTCGTTTTTTGACTGAGTCGCTTTTTCTTCGATATTGAAGTCGTCGGCATTCTTCGCTGGATAGAGGTTCTGGAAGCTGTTTGTAGAATCCTAGAATGAAAAAATACAATTATTAGTATCATTCATACAACTTAAAATGTATTAACTATTTTTATTATGTAAGAGGTATTATCTTCTTCTGCGCTTACCATAGGCCAGAGAAATAAGCAAAAAAAGTACCGTGTTTCTTACACTGAACCGGCCAGACAAACAAAAGTTGTTTTAAGTTGTATGGACCTTTATAACAAGAGCATATATGTTTCCCGCAGGCGACATTTTGGATTTAATTGGTCATTAACAAGTAAAGGTCAAAAATGGTCAGTATTTTTTTTTATCAGTAAAAAGTGAAGCATTTAAGGCAGAGGAGAAGAATACTGTAACGTCGATTTTTGATAACATCGAGTTCATACATTTAATTCAAGGTCAGGTTAGTTCATGTCGGAAAGACGGCGTGTTAAGGCCAACTTCACAAAAAAACTACGTAGTATGTCAAAATTTCAAACACAATTAGATAACTGAAATTATAATTTATCATTGGACGCCACCCCTTTGTTTATCCTCGCAGGGGACGAGAAAAGATAAGATATATAAAAAAATTTACAGCGAAATTACCTTTATTTCTCAGTAATAAAAAGAAACATTAAAAGTTGTTATTTCCAAAGGATACTAAAATACCATTTCATAATTACATTACTATAATCAAAGCAACTTTCTATCTTTTTAAATCAAGAATTGGTTGATAGAAACAAATGAATTTATATATTACTCCCAAATTTCGAAATTCGTTTACATTTAAAAGACTATAGTAGTTATTTATTAACTAGGCAACATAGAAAAGTTAAATCTATTTATTAACTAAGCATAATAGAAAAGTTAAGTTTTTAAACAAAATTTAAAATATTTCACTATATTCTTGTCTCTGTGAATCCATAAATAATTCTCGCGTTCCTGATAGGGCTTTTTAAGAAAAAAGGTACAACTTTATTTATCCAATCTCTGGGAACCAGGAAAAAAGGGACATACTCTGCTTCTCCTCATCCGTTGGTTATTTCGTCAAATATATACCAGTAAGAATCCATTTATATAATAGGTAATTATTAGAAACCATATATAGGGAAGTATTGGACCATAGGAAACTGTCTCAGTTAACTTAACATAATCAATGGACTTTAACTTCCCGGAAAAAGAGTCTGAAAATAAATATTCATCTGAAATATAGACAAGAAAAAGCTTTTATTTGTAGCTTACCTCTAATCTAGAGACTCACTTCGAGAACGCGTCCTATCGGGTGGACGTTTATAACAGGAAAGAAAGCGACGCTCTTTCAACGGTTTTGAATTGGGGGCGTGATTGACAAGTTAATATCGTTCTCATCTATCGGATATTTTGGGAATTACCGTAGAAACCTTGAATCGAATACAAGCGCCTGGCAGATAGGTGGGGTTAGTAGTTTTATTTAAAAAAAATAATCAAATTTATAATTAATTTTCTAAAACTTTTGAAACGGTTCCAATACAAGGACTCTCAGGTCGGTAATTAGCAATTTCCTTATCAAAAGAACGTAGATGATAAAATAAGACTGTTTAACACTAGAATAGGAATCTGAAATGTTTAGAGCATGTTTCAGTCTGGTAAAATGCACAATGTTATTCAAGAAATGAACAGGTTAAATATCGATGTACTTGTATGAGTAAAGCCAGGTGGCCCAACTCAGGTTGTTTAACAACCGGAGCCACAATATATTATTTCGGTAGTAAGAATAACCAACACAGACACAACGTGGCAGTTATAGTTAATAAAAAATCTAATAGAGCGGTAGAATGCTATTTCTCTGTCTCAGAAAGGGTAATGGTACTGAAGTTGGTGACATCTCATGCAAAACTGAATTTTATACAAGTTTATGCTCTTACGGCGAATACCGACGAAGAAGTAAAATTATTTTACCGAGATATCGAAGAGGCACTTAGAATATCAAAAACAAAATAAATCACGATAGTTCTAGGTGATCTCAATGCAAAAATTGGAAAGAGACAAAGCGGAAAGTGTATAGGAAACTATGGTCTAGGAAATCAAATCGAGAGAGGAGATCGTGTGTCTGTTAGAATTCTGTCAAGAGCAGAATTTGATAATTACACATTTTTGAAGTTACCAAATCCTTTCCATACCAAACACACTATCATCATCATCATCATCATAATCATCATCAAGTTACCAAACAGACGTCTGTATACATCAGAGAAAGTGGTTATAAAACAGCTAGACTACATTATGATTAATGAACGATACCATAAACCTGTTAAAGCCGTGAAAACATATCCTGCATCAGACGTGGCCTCAGATCATAATCCACTTATCGCCAAGATTAAACTCACCCTTAAAAATAATAAAAGACATCAAAATAACTCTACAATAGACACAATAAAACATAAAGAACCTAAAGTAAAAGAATGTCTCCAACATGAACTTCAGCAAATTGACGAGTACTGGGATCGAGTAAACCACTGTCTACTGGAAATATGTAAAGAAATACTAAAGACTTCCGCAAAGAGAAAAATAGAATGGATGAATAACAAGATACTCAATATCAACAACAATCAACACAGAGATATAAACCACGAGATTAGGAAGATGATAAAGCAGGCAGAAGAAAAATACTTTGAAGAGAAACGCAAGGAGATCAAATATCTTCAAAATAAATATGATCTATTTAACCTACATAAGAAAGTTAAAGAACTAGCAGGACTAAGAAAACAAAATTCCCTCGTGCAATTCTGAATAGACATATACGAACGAGAAATTACAAAGACGGAAAGTATATTGACGAATTGTTCGATGATGAAAGAGGAGATCTAGAGCACATAGAACTTACGTCAGAAGAAATAGGTCCATATATTACAAAACCAGAAATATTACACGCATTAAAAATAATGAAGAGTGGGAAAAGAACTGGACCTGAGATGCTTCCTAAGAAATCCTAAGAATTCTAGATGAAAAGTACATTGATGTTTTAGTGACGATCTTGAACCAAATTTATAGTTCAGGCGTATTACCCAGAGAGTGGTTAACGTCGTTTTTTAATTGTCTTATGTGCTAAAGTTACTACTTAAAGTCATCCATAACCGAATATATCACAAACTGGACATAGACATTAACGATACACAATTGAAATTGAAAAGTGGAAGGGATTGCTCATTTCTAACTCGGCTAGGAGTTCACATCGTGTAATTAGTGCTAGATTTCTGACAGTGTTGTCAAGTATTTACATTTTTATTTAGAGTGGCCCTATATTATAAACTATTATTTATATTTAATTAAATGGCAAGTATATTAAATGGCAAGCCTTTGGGATCTCAAGGACGAGAAATAATTTTCAATGTTTTTAAGTTTACAACCAAAGAAGCTAATGCAGATAAAGTCTTAGTTGATTTAAAAAAGATACAAGAGCGTGTAGCTCAATTAACTGGTAATTATAATACTTATTTTTAAAATAAATTTAGATTTAAATAATTTAATTTAAGTTACAATCTATAAAATTATTATCAATAAATAAATAAAAACTTACAAAACAAAAAATACCAGTAAATAATAAGTAAACAATGGATCAGTTAATTAGTACTTTACAGTTCACTATTATTGATAATACAACGTATATGTGTAGCGACAAGCTAATTATTTCAAAAATTAAATAACAGTTCTTCATGTTAAAATTTACATTATCACAATTGGCTATATCGATAGGAAAGGCCGATAATACTTGAGTTTACCGTCTGGCTTAGAAAAATAAACAAAGAACGTGCATTCTATGTTGTGTTTAGTTTAGTAATCATTAAGACACACAAGTTGCATCAGTCCGCATACATACAAAAATACCTTCCCTGCGAGAATTAATTACGATTTATGAAAATAAATATTATTAACAAATTGTGTCTACGTTTTATTCAATATTATTAGTATTTTTATTTTGTTTTCGTGATAAATAAGTTTATAACACACCCAATGACACAACCACCGAACATATCTATTAATGTAATTTTCAGATCCCAACTAAATTTTTGATACGGCAACTACGAATTTGTGACACCCGCGATTAAGTTCCTCTCTTATCTCTCTTAGAATAATTCCTTTTCTATTTTCGCGCAGCTCTCAAGCCAGATCTCGCTTGTCAGATAATACAAAGATGCCTGGGCTTTAATCAAGATATATACATATGTTTTATTGACTATAATAAAGCATTCGATAAGGTACGACATACACAATTAATGAATGTCCGGAAATCAAAAATGATTAACGACAACAACCTCAGGATAATATCAAATTTACACTATAAACAGCCAGCAAAAGTACGTGTTAACAAACAGCTATCAGAAAAAATTAAAATTAGATGTGGAGTGAGACAGGGATGCATATTGTCGCCAATTATTTTTTAATGCCTACTCCGTGAAGAACCTGAAAAACGCTCTTGTGGGTGAAAAAGCTGGAATAAAGGTAAATGGACTTTCCATTAGCAACATTAGATATGAGGACAACACTGTGATCTTGGCCGAAAATATTGAAGATCTTCAGAGACTGGTGACCAGAATAGTGAACTATGGAAAAGAGTATGGGAGTAAGAAATAACGAGAATCTTCTAAAAAACGAAACCAACGTTGAACAAGTAGACAAATATGCATATCTGGGAACAATATTCACTCCACAAATAACTACATTCAGGAGATCAAAATCAAAATAGAAAAGGCGAGAGCAAATTTCAACAAAATGAGAAGAGTGCTATGTACAAGGGATCTAAAATTGGAACTAGAAATTAGGTTGGCAAGGTGCTGTGTTTTTTCGACGTTATTTTATGGAATGGAATATTGGACCTTGAATGCGACATCAATGCAGAAGCTGGTATCATTCGAGCTGTGAGTGTATAGAAGAATTTTAAAAATATTGTGGACAGAACACGTCACAAACAAAGAGATTCTGAGAAGGATGAATAAAGAAATATAAATTTTAAATGTAATTTAAACAAGAAAATTGGAAAATTTCGGACATATTACACGTGGAGAGAAATACACCTTGCTCCAACTGATTAGGCAGGGAAAGATCCAAGGGACGAGAAGCATAGGGAGGCGTAGAATGTCATGACTGTGCAACCTGAGGGATTGGGTAGGATGTACCGGGTGGTCCAATAAGCCGATGTCTCGGCTATATATCAGAAACTATTCATGTTATAACTTTAGGAGAAAAAATTACTTGGTAAAAGTGGTCAAGAGAAATCGCTGGAAATAACTTTCAAGTTTCTGGGTTAACCGCTAGGGGGCGTAACCTGTGAAGAAAACTTTGAAAACCAGTTTTTTTTTAAATATGCCCAATTATACCAAGTGTTAAAAAAAGAAACTAGAAAGAGGCTTTAATTCTTCACAAAGTTGTTCAAGTACTTTTTTTATTTTTTTAAATAAAGTGTGGGGGAGAGTGGGGAAGTGTTTGTGGATAAATATCTATAACTTTGTATTGGATTAACCGATATTTACGATATTAGTGTCATTAGAAAGAGTATGGATGGTTTAATTTATATCTAACATAAAACAATTAAATTTAGTTTTAATTGCCATGGGTAGAGGGTACTTTTGAATAGAAAAAATTAAAATTTATTTTTCTTCAAAATGTTAAATGGAAACACCTATTTATTGTAAATTAAAATGGAACTGGATTAAAGTCGTTACAAAACGGCGCAAACCGTATGTTAATAGCTCTTGTAGAACTCGAGATATGAATAAAAACGCATAAAGATAAATAAGTATAGTATTGACTCACCCTTTATTATAACTTAAGATTAAATATGTGAAAGATCATACAAACATCTCGATCATTAAAACTTAATGTCCAATTAAATGTTCAAATTGTTTTCCATCATTGTCCACACAAAGATGTAATCTTTCGCGCGTAGAGACAACAGCTGCTTCAATCTCGTTTATTGCGTTTATAATGCGCTGTTTCATCTCGACTCGCGTGGTTGGTCAAGTTTGGTACACCAAGTCCTTCAATCTTCCCCACAGATAAAAGTCCAGATATGTTAAGTCTGAAGATTTCCCTTCCAATCCATTTATTTGGATAACTTGCATACAAATAATCTCGAACTCGTCTGGAAAAGTGCGCAGGACACCCGTCATGTTGTAATATCATATTTTTTCTTGTTTGTAGGGAAATATCTTTCAATAAACCAGGCAACTGATTTTCCAGAAAATCCAAATATTTTTAGCCATTTAAAGTTATATCAAAGAAATATGGACCTACGATCTTTCCATCAACTATACTACACCAAACATTAAGACTCCATCTACCTTGAGCCTGCACCTCATGTATCCAATGCCGATTTTCGTTAGCCCAATAATGCATATTATGCAGATTAACACCACCCGCACTATTAAACATAGCCTCGCCTGTTCACAAAATCTTTGACATGACACGTGATTGTTCTTCTAGCAGACCTAACATCCAATTGAAGTAATCCAGCCTTGCATCAAAATCTCTCTCATGTAAAGCTTGGTGGAGAACTACATGATAAGGATGCAGTCTAAAAAACAGAACAACAAAATATTGGTGAAAAAGAAACCACTATTTTTACTAAAACTCAAAAATCTTGAAAATCTACAATTGTTTCACAAGATAAATCGTGCATAAGTATTTTTAAGAAACGGATAAAAGGATGTTGCCGTTTTTATCGAAATATTAAAATAACAGTTGAATCTAAAGTTTAAAGGGAATTCCAAGTTTCTGGCATAAACGTTCACTTTATAATATGAAAAACCAACCTGTGATATTTTAAAATCCTTAGAACAGTAGTTTTGGGTATGTTTAATTCTATAGAGATTTGCCGACTACTTATATCTGGATTTTGTTGAATTAAAGCAAGAACATCGATTGAATTATCTTCGGTCATACCTCTACTACATCGTTTAAAAAAAGGACGATGAAAACTACCAGTTTCTCTTAATCTTCTTACCTTTCTTTCAAATACTTCTTTGCCATAATGTCTCCTATCAGGATATCTTACCGAATATATACGTAAGGCAATAGCGGCATTTTGGTGACATTCGAAATAAACTCCAATCATATCGCACAATTCTGCATTTGACGTACTCATCACGGATTATTAGTACTCATAATTAATTACTAATATTACCAATATTATTCATATAAAATAACAATAGTCAAAATAGGTATCACCATTAAGATTCTTTTGCTACAAAAAAATTTAAAGTACCTACTGACTTATTTTTTAATTTAATTTATAATACAGGGTGAGTCAATACCATACCTACTTGTGTTTTTGCGTTTTTATTCATATCTCGAGTTCGACAACAGCTATTAACATACGGTTTAAGCCATTTGGTTACAAATTTAATCCAGTTTCATTATAGTTTACAATAAATATGTGTTTCTATTAAACATTTTAAAGAAAAACAAATTTTAATTTTTTCTATTCGAAAGTACCCTCTACCTATGCCAATTAAAATTAAATGCAATTATTTTGTAGTAGATGTAAATTAATTTATCCACACTCTTTCTAATGACACTAATTTCGTTAAAATCGGGTAATCCAATACAAAGTTATAGGTATTTATCCACAAACACTTCCCCACCCTCCCTCACACTTTATTTGAAAAAATAAAAAAAAGTACTTGAACAACTTTGTGAAGAATTAGAGCCTCTTTCTAGTTTACTTATTTAACACTTGGTATAATTGGACATATTTTAAAAAAAACTGGTTTTCAAAGTTTTCTTCACAGGTTACGCCCCCTAGCGGTTAACCCAGAAACTTGAAAGTTAGTTCCAGCGATTTCTCTTGGCCACTTTTACTAAGAAATTTTGTCTCCTAAACTTATAACATAAATAGTTTCTGATATATAGCCGAGAGATCGGCTTATTGGACCACCCGGTACATCAAACGAACTTTTCAGAGCAGCCCTCTCAAAAGTCCGAATAGCTATAATGATTACCTCTGCCGCGGAGATGGCACTTGAAGAAGATAATAAGACTAATAAGTTTATTACTCTTAAATTTGTTTTATGTGCCTTACTTTTGCTGGTATTTAAAAAAAGTATAAATTTACCGTTTTTAACTTAAATTTATTAATAACTAATAAGTCCAAAAACCTGACTTCAGGAAACATAGGTTCTTGTTATAGACGTCCATCCTACTCAAAACAACTGTCGTTTGCCTTACCGGGTCAATGTCACGAAAAAAGTCTTATTTTCCTGGTCTGCCACTTATAGAAACTAGTGTAATGCGATTTCTTTTGCTCTCTACAATAAACATAGTTTAGTAGAGAAGCCAGTTTTTAATAAATTAAATATATTGGACAGATTCTGCCATAATTTTTATAATCATCTTTTTGAAAACGATTTCCGGAGTTGAAACCGAACTACTTGTGGCTTAATACCCCATACAAACATATTACCTATATATTTAAAGGTAAGATCCATGTCATATTTGAATAAGAAGAATTTAGAAGAGGAAACTTCATAAATAGTAATAGCTTCAGCATATAAAATGGTGAAAATCATTTAAGTTAAAATAAACGTTAGTACGTTCTTTAGGTAAAAAAACAACACTTTTATTACCATTTTCAGTTTTCCTTGCATCAGTTTAAAAAAACTATTAAAAGTTCCGAAGAGTAATCAAAAGGATTGTTTGAAAAAGAAATTAGGCGGTTACATTGACTTTACGAAAAATAAAAGATGACGTGCTAACACCTAATCTTTTTAACGAATGTCCCCAATAAAAGTAAAAATCATACTAGAGAGGAAACTTTATAGAAATTTAGTTAATTGAGTTGCTAACACGAATCGACTTAATTTTAGCTGTTCCGGGTTTGAGCGGCAAAAGAAAAGCAACAGTAAATTCTTGAAAGTTGATTTTAGTTATTCTTTGACGCTTCGATAAACAGTTTAACTGGAATAATTAAAGCAGACAGGGATTACGAGAGGTTAAGAGAGTGACTCAGATTCTCACTTTTAAATAAGCTTTACCGCTTTATTTTTTATGTTAGTCTTTGCTATGATCTTTTCCATTAAAACTTTAGGCGGTATAATACATACATGGTGTATCAAAAAACTATTGCTTTGTTAAAACCAAACCCTTCTATTAGTGCGTCATAGTTTATCAAATTCTCTATAGTGCATTAAGTTGGAAGTGACAAAAAAAAGATACGTCCGTAATTATTATATATAGACATTAGAAAATTATGTACCGGTAACGGATAGTGGCATATTAAAGCCACTTATAATTATATCTATCTATCTATCTATACAGCCTTGATGTCCAATTTTGGACATAAGCCTCCTTTTTCTTCTTCCACGTCTCCCTATTATAGGCAGTTTGTATCTACTTCGGACCTGCATGTTTCTTCAAGTCATCTGACCATCTCATTTGCGGCATTCGTCTTTTTCGTTTGTAACTATATGGTCTCGAGTGTATATTTATCTTATTTCATCTGTCATATTGCTGTCTTATGGTATGTCTAGGGAACTTCCACTTAAGTTTTGCTGTCTGCGTTAATACATCACTTTTGTGTGTCAACACAAGCTTCACTTTTCTTTTGTTGCGGATTTAAGTATTTCTCTTCTTGTTTGATAGCCTGCTATTCAGCATTTGTCTTTCCTTGGCTCTTTGCCATTTTTTTTTCATGTTTTCCTTTGTAAACGTCCAAGTTTGAGAACCGTAGGTGAGAACAGGAAATATACATTGAATGAAGACTCTTGTTTTTAAATATTCTGGGTATTTTCTATTTTTTCGTATATAGGAAAGTTTTCCGAAGGATACTCAAGCCAACCGTATCCTTGTTTTTATTTCTCTAGTCTAATTTTCTTTATTTAATTTATCTAGTTGTCCCAAATATAAATATTCTTTTACTTGTTCTATAGTTATTTGTGCAATTGTAAATATGTATTCTTGAGGTTGGTTGGTCACAATTTTCGTTTTGTTATAATTCCTTTGTATGATGTGATTGTTATGATTCAAGTATTGGCTATTTATGTCAATACCCCATTTTTCACATTCTAATTTCCTCATAACGTCTTTCAAAGGTTGATTAAATAGTTTGGCTAATATAGCGTCAACCTGTCTGACTCCTCCCCGTATCTTAATAGGCTCCGTTTGTTCAACTATTGTAATGGACGTTGTTGCTTGATCATATATATTGGGAATTAGGTCAGTATATCTATAGTTTATTCTACCATTTTGTAAAGAGTTCTTTACTGCCCAATGTTCCACCTTAATGCTTTTTCAAAGTCTACAAATGCCATATACATTGAGATTTGACATTCGTTGGCCTTTTCAATTAATATTTTTATCGTAAGCAAATGGTCGCTTGTACTGAATCCTTTTCTAAAACCGGCTTGCTCTCTTGACTGGAAATTATCTAACTTAGTTGTTTATCTGTTTGTTAGTAGTTTAGTTAACAGTTTGTCCATTATATTAAGTAGCGTTATGGGACTATAGTTTTAGATCTTTTCTATCGCCTTTCTTAAATAGTAATAGTGTTATCGCCTTGTTCTATGTGGTGGGTATTTATTTTGTGTTCAATGGGTTCTCAATCAGGAGTGAGACAGGGTTGCGTCTTATCACCGCTAGTGTTTAATTTGTATTTCGAGTCTATATTCAAAGAAGCATTAGACGAGGTCCAAGGCGGAATTAAAATTAACTGAATCAGCATAGACAACATCAGATATGCTGATAATACCATCTTAATAGCAAGCAACGCACAAGAACTACAAAATATAATAAATGCTGTAGTTCACCTCAGCGAAATGTTCGGCTTACATCTTCTTTTTCTTCTTCTTCTTAGTCGTTAACTTGATGCAGGTATCGTGATATCATGGAGCTATTAGCTAAATTTCGCAATGTGCCTCCATGTTTTTCTATCTTCTGCCGTTCTAGTACATTCTGACAATGGAGCGCCAATGGTAGCAATAATATGGTTCCTGTATCGTGTGGGAGATCTACCTCTATTTCTTTTGCCTTCTACTTTTTCCTGGATGGTAAGTTTTCCAAGACAATTTCTTCGAAGCACATGTCCAAAATAGCTTATTATTTGTTCTGATATTTGTGTTCTTAGTCTTTTCTTTATGTTTAGCTGGTCCAGTATAAATTTATTTGTTCTTCGGGCCACCCATGGTATTCTCAGCATTCGTTTCCAGCAGTACATCTCAAATACATATATGTTCTTTTTGCCTTTCTCAGTAAGGGTCCAGCATTCCGATGCATAAGTAAAAACTGGAAAAACTAGACTTCTTACTAGTCTCATTTTTGTATCGGTAGTTATTTCATGGCTTTTCCAAATTTTTGTTAATTTTGCCATAGCGCTTTTTGCGATTGCTGACCGCCGCTTTATTTCTTCAGTACAACCTTCTTTGTTGGTTATTAATGAGCCTAGATGCACAAATTTATTTACAACAGCCATATTGTTTATCATGACCAGATGATTTTGATTGTTGTTTACATCTAAACGTTTCCAAAACTAAAACTTTAGTATTTTCAAAGACACCAATAAATGTACACGTGTATGCCAATAATAGAGCAGGTAAATTCCATAAAATATTTGGGAATAAATATCAATAGTCAGTGTAATAAAAAAAAAGAAAATTCCTATCAAGAATCGAACAAGCAAGGAAAACATTCATGAGCATAAACATTTTTTTTACAATATTAGACCTTAGTCTGCAGCTAACAATCCCAATGATCAGATGTTACCTTTTTCTGTCTTACTGTATGGCTGTGAAAGTTGGACAATGGACTCTGAAATAGAAAAAAGAGTAGATGCCTTTAATGTATATATACAGACGAATGTTGAGAATTCCATGGGTACAAAGAGTTACTAATGTTAAGGTACTTCGTCGCACGTGTAAACAAAAATAATTACTAGGAATAATCAAAGGAAGGAAAATGCAATACTTGGGTCTTATTGAGAGATGAAAGATATGAATTACTTCAAGTTATACTGAAAGGAAAAGTACAGGGCAAAAGATCAGTAAAAAGACGCCAGAACTCGTGGCTAAAAGACCTGAGGAGATGGTTCGACCGCTCATCCGTAGAAATCTTTAGTGCAGCAGTTTTCAAAACTACAATTGCTATTTGGATCAACAACCTTCGAAAGAAGACGGCACCAGGAGAAGAAGAATTGTTTGACGTTTAAAATAAACTTAATCAATAACCAATAAATGAGGCTAATAAAGATAATTTGACGCAAAAATAGTCGATCGTGACAGTACTTTCACAATGTCAACAGGTAAAATGACAATTGTCATTCAGATTGATATTTTATGACATTGTATGGTAAAAATTTTAATTTATGTTTATTTATTTTGTCATTAATAGTTATTTATTGTACAAGACGACAAAATTGTACTTTATCTTCGAGAGCGTTTTTTACGACCGTATTATGCTCGAGAAGATAATGCGATTTTATCGTCGTGTGCAATACAGCATTTATTTCTATAGGAAGACTTCAAGTTCAGGTGAAAAATAGAATTTCAAAGAAAATTGTAATTTTTTGCAACAAAAATCGCAATTGTGTTGCTCCGTTGATAGAAATATAAATTACTCTGTCAGCAAATGTCAAACAAATGTTACAGAAAAGCAATCCAATATCTCGAATCAAGTGTTTAAGCAAACGAGTAGAACTTGTGATGTTTCAAAAATAGATATTTCTAATATTGTTTATTGTAGAATTTTAGTTGTTTTTAATCCTTAATGTGTTTGAATTTGTAAATTTTATTGAATAAAAATATTTAAAACATTTTATCTACTCTTGTTGTTAAAGTGTCACTTTATCTACCCTTTCGGTTAAAGTGATACTTTATCTACTCAAAGCAGTTGTTATAACAATACTTTGACATTAGCTATGGAGAAAAGTATTTTAAATATACCAAGATATAATGAAAAAAAAAAACAAATATTTATGCTAAAATTATTATTTAACTTTTTATCAGTTTTTGCCGTTCGTAAAGTAAGTTTTAAAATATTCTAAAAATATTAATAGTATTTTAAACTTTTAGCCGCGTCACGCAGGTGGGGTCTAATGCTACACCCAACTCCTCTTCCTAGCGGGTGTATAGAAAAATAGTCATCGTAATCTAAAAGACTCAAAGGTCAAGGAACAAATGGTAAAGGAATCGATATATTTTGTTCAGTTATGGCACTCAATAGATTTACATTTTTATTGCAGTGCTTACGTTTCGATAATGTAGACAATCGACAAGAATGGCAACAGTCTGATAAGTTGGCTCCTATTAGAGCAGTTTTTGAAAAATTTGTCGCAAATTGTTAACAAGCTTACTCACCAGGACAGCACTTGACTATTGACGAAAAGTTAGTCTTTTCGTGGGTGTCGCTCATTCCGGCAGTATATCCCGAAGAAGCCCGCGAAATACGGAATAAACATTCAGGCCCTAGTAGACTCCCGTACTTTTTATGTTTTTAATATGGAAATTTATATATGCTTTCTCACACCATTATACCTTCTCCTTCTTCTTCTTCTTGTGCCGTCTGTTCGTGAAACGTGAAATATCTGTTCAACACTGAGGTTAGTCCAATCTCTGATATTCCTCAGCCAAGATTTCTTCTTTCTTCCCAAGCCTTCTTATTTGTAAACATTGACTTGTATTTTATAAAGCCTTTTCGAGCTATTTCTATTCTGACCTTTATCTCCTGCTCATGATCTAACTGTAAGTTTATAATTGCTCAGAGGTATTTATATTTGTCGAGTTTCTCTAGGGGTTTACCCTCCAGTGTCAGTTGTATATTGTCAACAGGGTTTTTTGATATCACCATGTATTTGGTTTTATTTATATTCATTGTTAGTCCCATCTTTTTGCTTTCTCTGCTAATGATTTCCAGGAGAGTTTGTAAATCGTCTATATTCTCTGCCATGATTGCGGTATCATCTGCAAATCTTATGTTATTAATGATGCTCCCTCCAATCCTTACACCTTTAGTTCTTTCCCATAGTGCCTCCTAAAATATTAGTTGGGAGTACACATTAAATAATTGTGGCGACAGCACACATCCCTGTCTGACTCCTCTTTGAATTTCCACCTGGTTTGTCTCACTATCTTCCACCCGTACGACCGCTGTTTGATTATAGTACAGATTTTTGATTAAATTAATATCCTTGGGATCTAGCTGTATGTGTTTCAATGCATGTATGAGTTTACCATGTTGGACTCTATCAAAAGCTTTTTGGAAATCTACATAACATATGAATACGTTTTTATTATATTCTCTGCATTTTTGTAATAGTACCGTCATTGCGCACAGTGCCTCTCTTGTTCCCATTTCACATCTAAATCCAAACTGTGTATTGTCTAATTGTTTAATGGTAAAGACCAAGTACTATGTCCTCAGGCAATAGCCGATTATAACAAATATTTTATATCAGGAGACTCTGAAAAGTCAAGTTTGATTGCTTTGAATCCTACCATAGTAGATAGAAAGTTCTTAGATCATAAATTTAAAATATTCTTGTATTTAGTTTTTTTATCTTTACAAAACCAAGAATTTTTTTTATAACTTTTTGTACTTTTTTTACCGGTCGCTATAGTTACATTGCCCAGTAAGTATTAGTTGTTTGTCAAAATTCAGACTGGTAGCTATATCTACCACCCTTTCCAGCCTTTCTGAGAAAGCAATTTTTTTAAACATTTTTTGTCTTGTTAATAATGCATAATGAATTACTTTTACTATTCAAAAGTATATTTTTACAAAAAAAAAATAGTTCTGCCTGTTAAAAGGTTAAATAGTCTATATTTTGGCGGCTGCAACTGCGATAGAAGTATCGTCACCAACGATAAGACGATATCAAATACAGGTATTCAAAGAGATTCTAGTTATTCTGTGTTAATGCGTAGTTCAAGATGTGATAATCTTGGACCTACATTATAACCATTAAATATGAACAAATCATCAGAACTCGTTTGTATAAAATGTTTAGTGAAGGTTTTGCTTCTTCTGCTTTTGTACGAGACCGTCTCTTCTTAATAACTTTCGACTCTATTCAACCTTGCAGATAGATATCTTCATTTTTTGTTGAAAAAGAATATAACCTTTTCATACCTAATATAAATTATTTCATATAGTATATAAATATTTCATATAGATTATAAATTGTTCAATAAACTACAAAAATAATAAAAATATTTGAAATTTACGTGCAAGGTTTTCCAATAGCCTCTCATGGAACCATGTGTTCTCGGTAATTATTTGTATATAGTTGTCCCAACAACCGATTTCTCTTAATTCTAAGAGTTTTATACTCCTCTGGGTTTTTAACTTCCTTTTTTCTCTTTTTTGCCATTTTAGTGTCACTCATATTAAACTAAATATGTATAGCATTTTTCAGATAAAAAAGCTTGCACGTCATTCAAGATTTACGTCTTCAGAACCCCACAGCGTAGTCAAAACATCAGAATAGTTAGTAAGTGAGGAATTTTTAAAATGTCAAGTATTTGTCAAACTATTATATTAACCGTAAATACACTTAGTTTTAAGACTATTGCAACACATTAAAATACATAGGAAACCATTTTAATACAAAATTATATATTGTAAATTTTAAACTTACCTCTTTTAGGGCTTTAATGACAAAAATATCCCACCATTATTTCTTGTTCAAAATAATCTATCTTATATGAAAGCTTATCAGCTTTCTACAGACTTTTATTTGTTTTGGCATATCACAATCACAATACACAACAATAATTAGTTTTTAAAGCTATTAATCTAAATTTAAAATGCATTTATAAATACAATTTATTTATTATATTATATTATGATCAAATTGTGTAAGACGTCAAAACATAAACAAAATTTCTACTCTAAAAAAGCGGCAACACTTAATACACTTTTACCATCCGCTGATCTGTCAATATTATTTGATATATTTCCGTATCAGTTGCGTACAATTGTCTAATATATTTAATTAAAAACATTATTTTGTGGAATATTAGACTCCAAGAGTTATTTAATACAATTTATATTATTAATAATAATAAATGTTTTTGGTTATTTAATCAATATAATTCTAAAATTTCCAATATAATGATGATTATATTTTTCTGATTATTACATCATGTTGACCCATATGAAAGATCGAGCAGTTCCGTATGGGTTTCGTATTATTAGCTGTGTTAGGAAAATTTGAACTATAAGGTTGATGATCTGGAAATTTTAAATACAAGTGAAGTCACTTTGTATAAATTGTGACGTGCAAGTGTTTTACTTTGAAAAATGGTATAGTAGTTTACACAACAATCGCCAAAATATTAAGGTATTTGTCTATAAGCAACAACAAAACAATCTGCTTGTCATTTATAAACAAGCAAAATCGATGTGTTAATGATGTAGTGTCATGAACCATGTTAAATATCAGCAACAAATTTATAAAACGATAGAAGTCAAGAACTTATATCGTTTTATAAAGAGATAAGGTATTTTGTTGGCTGCCTACCTATCAACAGTATTAAAGACTTATATTCTTTTATGACTAAAGGTTAGATATAAGTATTAAAAACAAATTTTCGTCATGTCAATCTCAGTTTATATAAAGTAGTAACATATATCCTTTCATAAATACGCGATTCATATAAGGTTAATAGTAAAGTCAGTAAGCACGACTATATTAAGCTTCTAAAAAAAGTATTAAAAGGTAAATAAAAATAAATAAAAGATTCAAATGTTGTGATACAGTTCTGCAGAATCCAAGAAGAAAAATTTGTCACTAAAAATATATAGGAACTACATATATTCTACCACCCACAGTCAATTATCAACATAGAAATCAAATTAATTTCACCATAATAATTAACACACATGATTTTGGAACAGCTTTAGAAGAGCAGCCGCTTACCCTGAAACAGACGTCGACTCTGACCACAAACCACTAATTGGTAATTTTAGATATAAGCGCAAAATGATCAGTAAGCCACCTAAACATGTCGTATACAATACCGCTGTTTTAGAAAAACAGGTAATTAGAAAAAACCAGAAACGAGACAAAAAAAACTGAAAACTGAACTCTTAAGTTCAACAAAGAAGTTAAATAAAAGTAAACAAGAAGAATAATCACCAATACATAAAAATTAAAAAAACAACAACAATAAATTCTTGAAATAAAAAAATTGAAACAATTTGTTAGTCAGTACTATAAAAAATTTTTATGTTAACTGAGTAATGTTTTTGTTTATTTATGTTTTTTGGTAGTCGGTGTTACCACCCAAAACCACCACAGTGTTGGTGGTGATTTCATTACGGTATATGATTTTTCTTTCAAGCAAACACATGCGTTTTAGGGCAAAGGTCGGTTAACCAAGCAGGCTCCTCCAGAACAGTAATATATTTTGCTTCAAAGAAGTTTGCAGTAACTCTGCTGGTATATGCATGTGATTATGATGCATGAAGGTAGGAACTCCTTGGATTTCCGTGAACAGTCCTATCAGGGAAAATTAATCAGTCCCTGCCCTCAATAGATTCCAGGTGGTCCCTGATCCGGGGAACTAGTACCTGTTTAGGGTCCCTTGTCCAGGGTTACGGATGAAGACCACAACGGCAATCACGGCGGAGAATGATACCTTTGGTACGACGAAAATGGCAAAAGTGGCGACCTCAGATTTTAGGGCTAATATAAAGTCAATTTTCACCGAACTATCGCCGGTATAAGCGATTCCACTCACCTTGCCAACGGTCTCTGGATAGAGGGCGGAGGAGCATACGTAAGACAGGGCAACCTTTTGTCCTTAGGGTGGAAAACTGTGTCTAAAAGGCAAATGAACAAAGAATGTCAACGGCATAAGAATATGGAAGGCAATGGGAAACTACCGTATTAAAGGTCCCGAAGGATATCCCAAGAAAGACAAGGATGGCAAGACATTGCCATTGCCCAAAGACACTGCAAGCAACGGCCCCTAGTCCGCGGCAGGCCTTAAGTGGCCAAGGGGTGCTAAGAATCTCCGCAAAGAAAAACAATGCTAAGAACCACCCGAAAGTGGAAAAAACCCCAAAGCTAGAACTGAGTATGTTAAAAGTCTTTATATCGCCGGTAAACTAGACAACATAATACAAGAAATGAAACAATGTGACCTAGACATCATAGGACTTAACAAAATCAGATGGCCTAACAGTGGTAAATGTACTAAAGAAAAAGTAACACTATATTACTCAGGAAATAACCTACCCTATCATTATAACAGAGTTGGACGTTTAGTTAACACAGCCTCAAACAATTCAGTAAGGAATTTCGTGGCACACTCAGATAGGGCAGCACTACTACAAGTCCAAGCCGATCCAGTTTACCTTAACATTATACAAATCTATGCACCAACCTTGGACAAGCCTGAAAATAAATTAAAACAATTGTACAGAGAGATTAACGAGTTAATGAAACGGATCAAGAAGAAACTTTTATAATCATGGGATATTTCAATGCGAAGGTAGGGCGAGGACGTGTTGAAGATGTCGTGGGTGACTTTGGTTTGGGAGATCGAAACGAGAGAGGTGATATGCTAATCCAGTTCTGCCAAGAAAAATTAGTCATTGCGAATACCTGGTACAAACTGCCACCTCGGAGACTCTACACCTGGCAGTCTCCACAACATACGCATGACAACATCGTAAGAAATCAAATTGATTTTTTATTGGTTAATCAGAGATACAGAAATGGATTGCAAGGAGTAAAAACGTACCTTGGAACAGATATCGGATCTGATCACAATCCCGTAGTAGGAAAATTAAAAATCAAGCTTAAAAAGATTAAAACAAAATCTATAAAGAAAATTGATATAAACAACTTAAAACAACCTAACGTTAAACTAAAAGTAACAGAAAGATTAAATAAGGCAATAGCGGATATCACGACAAGATCTAAATAACCGGCCAGTATAGAAGACAAATAAAATTGTATTAAAAAAGCTATCGTAACCACCACCAAGTCTCTGATCGCTTCCCAAAAGTGCAAAAAGAAGAACTGGATAACTGACAAAATATTATCAATGACAGACTACCGCAGAACATTTAAAAACAAGAACCCAACCAAACATCAGCAGATCAACCGACAAATACAAAAAGAGTGTCGCAAAGCTAAAGAACAGTGGCTACTAGATAGGTGTGCAGAAATGGAGGAATTTGAAGAAAAATATGACAACTTTAACATACATAAAGTCATTAAAGAAGTGACAGGTCATACAAAACCTTGCAGTTTTAACAGTATTGTGAAGGACAATAAATTAATTACTGATCCCAAAGATCTACTTTAACATTGGAGAAACTAGACACAGCAACTATACTCAGACACAACTAGAAAAAACTCTTATAGTAAATAGAAAATGATCCCTCCCTCAAAATATTAAAGTCAGAAGTTGTAAGGGCAATCAAACAGACCAAATTGGTAAAAGCACCAGGCCCAGACGACATATACATAGAGGTTCTAACAATGTTGAGTGAAGACAATTTAGACACCTTGGTAGATCTTTTTAATGGCATTTATGGGTCCGGTCAAACACCACAGGACTGGCTTCAATGAAGCTTTATACCAATCCCAAAAAAAGCCACTCTAATAGTTGCGACCAAATCCGAATGATCAGCTTATTAACCTAGGTCCTAAAACTCTTCTTAAAGATAATTCACATAAGAATATACAACAGATGTGAAATAAACATTAGCCCCACACAGTTCGGTTTCAGACAAGGATTTGCCACAAGAGAAGTACTTTGTAGCTTAACTGTCCTACTTCAGAAATGCAGAGATTAGCAAAAATATGTCTTTCTATGCTTTATAGATTACCAGAAAGCATTTGATTGTGTTAATCATTCAGAATTAGTAAGATTGCTCCGGGAACGTTAAATAGATGAGAATGACCTTAAAATCATAAAGAACCTTTATATGAATCAATTATCATCTGTGAGTGTAGGACAAGAATCTACATCATATTTCTCAATCGAAAAAGGTGTATGACAGGGTTGTGTTCTGTCACCCCTCCTTTTTAATCTTTACTCTAAGACGATTTTCGATAGAGCTTTAAGTGACACTGAAGATGAAATTAAAATCAACGGACAGACTATCAGTAATCTTCGCTATGCTGATGATATAGTCAAGCTGATATGCTGATAGCCCAGAAACGCTACAACGACTGGTAGATAGAATAAACACTGAAGGAGAACGACTGGACTTGAAGATTAATAAAGACAAGACTAAGATAATGGTGGTTAGTAAAACACGAAATATGCAGTTAAATATAAGAGTAAACAACAAGAACATCCAAAAGGTCCCCAAGTTCAGATATCTCGGTAAATCTAGATCCAAACATAGAGACGTAGCAGAATTGAGCAAGCCAGAACAGCATTTACTAATATGAGAACCTTGCTAAGCAATAGCAGCCTCAACTTAACGCTTCGATATCGCTTTGTAAAATGTTACATTTACTCTATACTGCTATATGGTGTAGAAACCTGAACCATAAAGGCCAATGTGATGAACCGATTGGAGGCCTTTAAAATGTAATTATTTAAAAAACTACTTAAAATTCCCTGGACAGATCACACAACAAATGTCGAAGTATTAAATTGAATGGCCAGAGAACGAGAATTGCTGCCAATAATAAAAAAAAAGAAAAACTACTTATCTGGGTCATATATTTCTAAATTCCAAGTACCAGTTCTTAAAGCTTATTATGAAAGGGAAAATAGAAGGAAAACGAGGCATCGGAAGAAAGAAATACTCAAGGCTTAAAAACATAAAAGGAATTGGACCAACCTCGATGCTCATGCACTTTTTAGAGCCACACAAGATCGAGAGGAGTATACCAGAATTGTCGTCAACATCCACTCATTGGATAGGGCACCATAAGATGATGATGCAATAAAATTAACTTGTCTCTCATTTCAGGTCACCAGAGGCTAACTACAGGGTGTTGAACTAAATGAACATACCTGCAAGCTGTTAAAGTTGGTTGGATGAACATAATAAAAGCGTTTTTACCGATCATATTGCATTGCCAGAACATGACACTTCCTTCTTTATATCTGTGAACAGATCTGGCTGATTTCATTGTTGCTTGTCTTTCTCTTACTCTAAGTACACTAATTTGTTGGTCATCAGATTTTACACAAATTCTGGTTTCGTTTGAAAATAGCACGTATGGCCAATATCCAATGTTTCACTTTTAATGTTGAAGACACCAATTTCTTCTTCTTAGAATGCTTGTCCATTTCGGACGTTGGCGATCATTCTCGCCATGATGACTTTGTTGGTTGCTATACGAAACAGCTGTGTTGAGGTTTTTCTATACCATGCTCTCAGGTTAGCAAGCTAGGATATTCTTCTTCGTCCTCGAGCCCTTTTTCTTTCAATTTTACTTTGCAAAATGTATTAAAGTAGCTCGTATCTACCTTGATTTCGCATTATATGTCCCAAGTACTGCAGCTTACGCTCTTTCATGATGTTAACCAAATCTGCGGTTGTGTTTATCCTCCGCAGTACCTCTTCATTGGTGACTTTGTCTGTCCATGGTATCTTCAGGATCCTTTTGTGTAACCATAGCTCAAAAGCCTAAAGTTTTGTCAGAGTTTGGGCCTTCAATGTTCACGTTCCTACTCCGTACAGAAGCAGTGAGTACACGTAACATTTAGGGAGTCTTATTTTTCTTTTTGCATCATTGCAAAGAAACATCATGCAGGGCAAAATTAAGGGCAAAAGAAGTGTGGGAAGAAGAAAAATATCGTGGCTTCGTAATCTACGTGAATGGTTCGGGTGTAGTTCGATTGAACTTTTCAGGCGCGCTGCTAACAAAGTCGCAGTGGCCATGATGATTTCCAATCTCCGCTAGGAGTGGCACGAGAAGAAGATTTTTCTTTTTAGGGTGAGGTCATGGCTCTTGAACACAGAGCTCATAGTCAAGAATGCACTTTTTGCCTTTTCACGACTCACTGATTATAGTTCCCAAGTACTTGTATTGTAAGACACGTTCAATTCTCATTTGGTTCACATACAGAGTTGCTCCAGTTATGTTTTCCTTGCTGGTGATCATTAGCTTGGTGTTGCTGGTGTTTATATTCAGTCTATATATTCTACTTGTTACCGTTATTTTGTTCATTAAGTTTTGCAGCCCTTCTATGGTATTGGAAAACACTATTGCATCATCTACATACCGCAGGTTATTAAGCTTTACTCTATTTACTAAGATATCTTTCTTCATCGATATCTTTTAGAGCCTCTTTAAAAATGTGCTCCAAGTACAGATTAAATATCAATGGTAAAATTATGCACTTCTGTCTTACTCCCCTTAAGATTTTGACCTGATCTGTATATTCTCCATCTATTCGAAGAACCGCTGATTGATTCCAATACAGGTAAGCTATAATTTTTAAGTCTTTTCCGTCAATCCCTGTCCTCTTTAGAACTTTCATCATTTGTTCATGTCTGACTCTATCGAAAGCCTTCTTGTAGTCAATCAGGCATGCAGAAACATTACAGCTGACATCTCTACATTTCTGAAACAATACCTGCACGCTAAATAAAGCTTCCCTCGTACCAATGGCGTTACCAACGACTTGTAAAAACAGCTTTAGCAGATGGCTCATTAGGCTTATGGTTCTACAATCTTCACAAACTCTTGCTCCTGGTTATTTGGGCAATGGTACGAACTCCGATTTGAGCCACTCTATGTTATTTTTCCTGCCTTGTGTATTTCATTAAATATTTTGTGTTCCCTGGATAAGAAGGTTCAAAGGTTATGCCTGAAGACTGCATAAGAAAGTTCAAAGTACAGAATTTGGAGTAAACTTTTTTTTTATTTAGAAATGTAAATAATTATAAAACTCTTGATAAAATTACTTTTTACAATACAAAAGTCCAATCAAATCGACTGAGGGGATCTTCAAGTTTCTCTTCCACATTGGTTTCCATATGTTCAATTTCCTTATTCTCGTCAATGTCACTCTTTTGTATATTTACTGGTTTATTTTCAGGATTTAACTTGGGTCTTAAAGCAGCCAAAGGTATTAAAGCAGCCTCCTCAGTTCTGATAGTTTTGGATCCCTGTTCTGGAAGGGTGTTCAGGTAATGGTCAAATAGTAATTTTGGATCATCCACATGCAACACTTGATCATTTTCTAGAGCTGCTTCTAGACGCTAAAGACCAGCAAACATTACCAATAAGTTCTTATAAGCAGGACAAGAAAAATCGTCAACTGAGGTGCCCTTATCTGACATTCCAATTGATACATCATACACTTCTTTATATGGACACTGTAAGAATACCTTAGAGAGAGATGTGGAGATTCTTACGGTCAATTCCAGGAGTTATGATTTTATTTAGCTGGCCAAATTGCTAGGGCAGCTTGTGTATATTTCAAGTAGACGAGATAGTTGTTTTTGATGATTATGGGGACGAGGCTTCTGCAAAGAAATCTAATTTAAATAGTGATGCTGGTAATGTAACAGCTAGACATTCCTGTGTACAGCTGGGAAGAATACTGCAATACTTGGAGTGTCCACAGTATCTTAGAAAACACTTCTTTCCCATACACAATGATTTGAAATTTTGTGGACTATTGAATCCTTTAAATACACCTCATCATTTGGGCCGTAATGAGGAATTTTTGTTTAGGGAGGGTGTTGTTCTAAATAAACCTACAAAAAGTGGTACATTTGTTAATGTTGGTCTATTGAAGGAAGTCCATGTTGATAAGTTACTCACTCCTGGTATTCGCTGCACAGTGAAAATTCTACCTAATGAGCAAGACTCTAAAAAACTTAAAGGTGTTGTAGTTTCCCCTAGTACTCCCAGAAAAGAAACAGGTGTATATTGGGGGTATACTGTAAGTATCGCCACATCTCTCTCTAAGGTATTCTCATAGTGTCCATATAAAGAGGGGTATGATGTATCAATTGGAACGTCAGATAAGGGCACCTCAGTTGACGATTTTTCTTGCCCTGCTTATAAGAACTTATTGGTAATGTTTGGTGGTCTTCAGGGTCTAGAGGTAGTTTTAGAAAATGATCAAGTGTTGAATGTGGACGATCCAAAATTACTATTTGACCATTACCTTAACACCCTTCCAGAACAGGGATCCAAAACTATCAGAACTGAGAAGGCTGTTTTAATAGCTTTGGCTCCCTTAAGACCCAAGTTAAATCCTGAAAATAAAATAGTAAATATACAAAAAAGAGACATTGACGAGAATAAGGAAATTGAAGATATGGAAACCAATGTGGAAGAGAAACCTGAAGATACTCTCAGTCGATTTGATTAGACTTTTGCATTGTAAAAAGTAATTTTATCAAGAGTTTTATAATTATTGACATTTCTAAATAAACTTTATTTATTGTACAATGAACTAACTGTGATATACTTACGTAGATAAAGGTTATTTCAAATTTGTCTAGACAATTTAATTATGAATTTTTTATGCCCCTAGTGCTCTAAAATTCTTTCAATTATCTCCGTTCTGTAGGGCTTAAATATCACTTTACTTAATTGAATAAACGTTGTAAAGATTAAATGTAATGCTTTCAAATTAAATTGATAATCTAGTTACTCATCAAACTCCCTATTTACACTTTATGGAGCCGTTAGATGAAGTTTCGGGTATCGCGAGCATCAAATTTATAATGTTGGATGTAATAGTGCGCTCAAATTCAAATTATTAAAAACCAGGGTGAACCTGTTTTATGGTTTTAAATATATAAAATTTAATTTTAAGGAGAGTTGTTAAAATAAAGTTGAATATTTTATAGTACATAACAAAATGCATCCATAATTTGTTTATATTTATACTTAATAGCAGACATAAAGTAACGGAATTTGTTTCACATCTGTTTCAGTAGAATCGCTTTATACAAATGCAATTTGCATAATATTGACAATAAACAGTGGTAGCCCAGACTGTGGATGACAAAAAGGGTGATTTTAGACTGTAATCCAGGAATCTATGTAATGTGGCCTAGTTTATAAATAGGTAACCTAGGTAACCTCAGGAGCAATCACCCAGTCAACAAAAAATTTTTGTTAATTGTTTATTTATGAGCGTTTATAGGTGCAAAATACGTATTTTTTGAGATTTTTTAATTTTTTGCCTAAAGTAAGTGTCGTAATGGGTAAAATCTGTATAGATTATGAAAGTACTCTAACAGACCTTTAATTTGAGCCAGTACACGTTTAATATAATTTATTTGTTTTTGAAAAAATTACGAATAAATGAAAAAAATTAAAAAACGTAATATTTAATGCAAAATTGCTTTTTTATTTATTTCAAATATATTACATACAAGCCTATAAACTTGCGAATTGAAAGAGCTGTAGTAGGTCTAAATCACTTAGTTTGTTGTTAAGATACGTTAATTAGTTTATCCTACGATCTTCAACATTGAATGCTTATAGGATTGGCAAAAAATGGTAAAGGGCTAATTCCTGTTTGATTCTCTTCTTAAAGCCGTAAATTTTCATAATCCGCTGGAAAATAATGAAAAAAATTTTTGAATTTTGAACCCGTTAAAAACAATTATTTATGAAATTGCAGTCATAAACATTTAGACCTGTAGCGCTCCCTATATACCCTACAAATTTCTAATTTGCAGGTTATTGTAGCTGGTTTCGAGACGAAGATTAAAAAAAAGAGTTTTCTATGACCAATAGGAGACGAATTAGCATATTTTTTTTAAATCACAGAGGCTTTATTAATAACAATTAAAAAACAAATCTGGCGACGCTCGGAAAAATTTTCAATATCTCAATGAAAATGAACTGAAATAAAATAATATTACTATGCTGATAATAAAAGCAAATCAAATAAAACATTAAGTCAATTTCGGTTCCTCGGTTCATGCCCGTATGTTCTAAATATGTGCTCTCTATGGTAAGGAGCCTTTCTGGGTTAAATCTAAATGCACGTATACTCTGGCAAGAATTTGGTAATGACGACTCATTAATATAACATTATAATTTAATTGTGCAAAGAACAAATCAGAAACGCCGTTTACTAATAACAAAATAAAAATAATATTGGTACCTACACAACATTTTGATAGCTTTCCGTATATTTTATTGGATAATGCGCGGTCTTTTACAATATTATAGCTGCAACAAAAGACGTATTTATGATCCTTCTCCTCAGTCCTAATCCCTTTTGGGATGTGGTGACACCATCAGGCCTTTACAGTTTTTTCACGATTTCCCTTCATCCTTCCCTATCCTGGGCTAGTTGTTCGGCTTTATGTAACCCTTGGTTAATCAATATTTTTGTTTGATCTACCCAATGGCTTGGAGATCTTCCCCTAGCTCTCTTTCCTTTAACTCTAGCCTCGAATATTAGTTTCTCCATCGTACCTGTTCTTCTAGCAATGTGTAAAAAAAAACTGCAAATATCTTTGTTGTATTAGTTTAAGAAATCTATCCTTTACTTAATAATAATAATAAATTGCCTTTATTTAGTCTGTAAAATTTTAAAAACACTAGGTACATGAGGCGAAGTCTAGCTAGAGCTACTCCACTTTTTTTTTTTTTTTTTATTAACCCCACATTTATTACAATCTATCTGTACAATCTAAACCTAAATATTTAGGTAGATAATAGACAATAAGTAATAGGACTGACAATAATTTGGAATGACATGTAGGGAGGCATCCAGTGATGCACCCCTTTTTTTAAAAACTTAGCCTACAACACTGACTATTTCTGACATAGACTTGTACACATTAATTTAGAACCTATTGTTCACTTAACTCTAACGGAACTTTTTGTTTTAGCCTACGAACAGTACGCGGTTTATTCACTAAACTTTTTGCTAACACGATTGGGTGCACTTTAAGTTTCTCTTTATGTTTTTTCGCGCACTTTTTGATGTCATCTTTGACATATGATAGTCCGGCATCCGATGAATGGCTTCATTGGTTATGAACCATGGAACTCCTAGTATTGATCTCAATGTTTTGGACTGGAATCTTTGTATTATTTCAATGTTGGAATGTGCGGCGGTTCCCCATAATTCTATCCCATAAGTCCACACTGGTTTTAGGATGGATTTGTAGATAAATATTTTATTTTCGGTTGATAGTTTTGATTTTTTGCCCAACAGCCAATATATGGTTCTTAACTTATGACCCAGTTGTTTTCGCTTAGTAAATATATGCTTCCTCCAGTTTAATCTTCTGTCCAAGTACATACCTAGTTATTTGACTTCATCCCCTTGTGGAATTCCTGTACCGTTTAAGTAAAGAGCGGACATGTTTCCCTACGCGTGGTAAATGTTAGGTGTAGCGATTTGTTTTCATTAATTTTGACTCTCCATTTTGTCATCCATTGTTGGATTTGATTTAGATTATTTTGTAAGATTTCTGAGGCTATTTTGGGATTTTTGTTCGACGATATTATTGCCGTATCATCCGCAAATGTAGCTGTAGTTATGTGTGTTTCTGTCGGTAGGTCAGCAGTAAATATAAGGTATAATATAGGTCCTAGTACACTTCCTTGGGGCACCCCAGCGAGAATTTGTTGTATGTTTGTGTATTTATTCTCATACTTTACCTGGAAGTTTCTGTTGGTGATATAGGACTTTAAGAGTATATAGTAATTTGTAGGTAAATTTTGTTTTAGTTTACATAATAAGCCTTTATGCCAGACTTTATCAAATGCCTGACTTACGTCCAGAAATACCGCCGAGCAGTACCTATTATTTTCAAAGTCCTCGTTGATTCTCTCTACAATTCTGTGTACCTGTTGTATCGTTGAATGCTGTTTTATAAACCCAAATTGGTGTGGTGGTATTAGTTTTTTGTTTTCTAGTATAGGCATTAGCTTAGTAAGTGTCAGCTTTTCAAAAACTTTGGATACCACTGGAAGAAGACTAATAGGACGGTAGGACTATACACTTTCTGGTTCTTTTCCTGGTTTTAGTATTATTGTTATTTGTGCTAGTTTCCATTGTGATGGGAAGTGGCCTAATCTCATTATAGAGTTGAATAACTGTGTCAGAAATTGGAAGCCTTTCTCTGGGAGTTGCTGAAGAGTTTTTCCCGTAATCAGGTCGTATCCTGGAGCCTTTTTTGGATCGATGTTGTGTTGTATAATATTTTTTACCTCATTTTTTGTGAATCTTTTTTCGGGAAGTTCTAGTTGATAAGGTTTTGTGAGTATCGAAATAATTTCTTCTTTAGTTTGTAGTGAGTAATTTCCCTCATTTGGTGTAAAGACTTTTTTAAGGTGTGTCGCAAATGTTTCGGCTTTTTCTAGTGGACTTCTCGCCCATTGTCCTGTTTGTGTTCTTACTGGTGGGACTGCATAGTTCTGCCTTCGTAGAGTCCTTGTAGCCTTCCATAACGAGTAGTCAGTGGCTTGAGTTGCATCTAGTTTTTGTAGGTATTCTTGAAAACTTGCATTTTTTTCTGCCATTATCAATTTTTTTAGGTCTTTTTGTGCTTTATTAAGGTTTGTTTTACTTTGAGGTGATCTTGTTAATTGCCATTGTTTTCTGAGTCTTCTTTTCTCAATAATTTTTCCATGTATTGTATTGGAACAGTTTTTGTTCATATGTCGATGTGTAGGTAATGGTGTGGAGTTCCATGCTGCTTCCTGTAAAACTGTGTTAAAATGTTCTACTGCGTGTTCGATTTGTTTATCTGTCTTTAGTGGGATGTCTAAATTGATTTGATTGTCTACTTGATATCGAAAATAACTCCAATTTGTTTTGTTGTTGTGTAGTATACAGCTCCTTTCTATTTTTGTTATGTTTTTGCTTACAGTTATGATAACAGGTGAATGGTCAGAGGATAAATCGTAACAGGACTTTGGTTTAAAGTATTTTTCATTTATTCCTCTCACTATAGCAAAGTCGAGAAGATCTGGAATTTTTGCAGGGTCTGTAGGCCAGTATGTTGGTTCCCTTGTGGTTACTATGTTTAGATTATCCATGTGTATTTCTTTTTGTAGTTCCCGGCCTTTGGTATTAATAAGTCTAGAGCCCCACATTAAATGCTTTGAATTGTAGTCTCCGCCACAAATAAACCTAGGTCCAAGTGTATCAAAAAGGTTTTAAATTCTGGTTGTTTAATTGAGTGTTTTGGTGGACAATATACAGCTGAAAAAGTTATAGGTCCTGTCCAGTCTTCTACAACTACATTTGTGGCCTGAATATGTGCTTTTTGATAGTGAGTTGTCTGGTAATGTTTGATGTTGTTTCTTATAATGATTGCTGTCCCACCATGTGCAGTTCCATCTGGATGTGTTGTGTGATATACTTTGTAGTTGTGAAATTTTATGAAACTTTTTTTCGTGAAGTGTGTTTCTGAAATCAGTATTATGTCTAATTGATGATTAACTATAAATGCATACAACTCGTGTTTGTGTTGTGTCAAGCCATTAGCATTCCATATGGTAAATTTTAGTGTATTAGCCATTAGTTCATTTTTGAGACAAGTGTTGTTAGTAAGTTTAGCATGGTGCTCATTTGTTCCATAAGCCCTTTCATCATATTCTTTAACTCCTGCATGTCATTTGCCTGAGTGACCATTGTAGTATCTTGTTGGTTGGTATTTATCATTTGAGCATATGTAGGTCTTTGTGTTGTACTTATATTTGTTGTAGCCACTGGTAGCTGTTGGTTTTGTAGTTGATTCTGTGACTCTTTCTTTCTTAAGGTTGGAAATCTTGCTTCTTGCAGTTATTTATGTACACTGCATCCTCTATAATTCGCTGGATGGTTTTTACCGCAAAGTACACACTTTACAAGATCAGATCGAATTTTCTTAGGGCAGTCAGCTGTTTTGTGATTTAGAGCACATTTTACACACCTGTATTGATGATAGCAGAAATTTTTTGTGTGACCATATCTTTGACATCTGGTACATTGTACTAATTCTCTTTTTAGTCTTGAGGCTTCGACATCAATTTTTGCGTTGAGTAAATATTCTATCTGATAAATTTCTTTATTATTTTCTTGCATTTTTAAGTCCACAAAAAATAGCGGTAGGGGTTTTTTTGTAGTTCTTTGAAGTATATTCGTTATTTGTAGAACGATATGTCCTTGGCTCTCTAGTTCTTTTTTGATTTCGTTTATATCCACTGTGGATGAAGATGACGAATCACTACTCTAAAGGGTTTATCTTGCTTCTTACGATATGTATGATATTCGGTTTTTTTCTCATCAAGTGCTTTTATTATACTGTCGTATATTTCAATTGTTTGGGCCTGTACCTTGACTTGTTCTTCATTCAACACTCTGATTAAATGTTTGTCTTTGGCTATAGTGTTTAGTATAGAGCTACTCCACTTAAGCTCAAGTTTACAAATTTAGTTTAAAATAATTTGAAAATGAAAAAAAGTTGAAAGTGAAAAATAGTCATGTGGCTACTAGAAAAATAATATAAAAAAATAATTAAAAAAAAAAAAAATTTGTGATGTGTGATATGAAAGATAAACAAAAACAATAACATCTAATGGTAACAATAACGACAACAATATACTATATAATAATAATAACGTTACTGCGATTGTAGTAAAAATTTCTTATAATGCCGCGTCATTAAATCAAGAGATTTACCTCTTAAATTTATTGTAAAACTATTAACCACTAAAACAGCATTATAAGTAAACGATCACTGGAAAATAGTTAGTCTATACCCTGGCAGCATAAGACTATGAGGATATCTCAGATCCAGATTACGAACATCTCCACGAAATACTAATTTGTTCCCTAAATAAATAGGATTTGACGACGAAATAATTGGATATATCAATGAGGCGAGGAGATATTTGTATAAATTATCTATGGTTAACTATTGAAGTTCTTTTATTTTGCATGCTACACGATCATATTTTCTTATGCGAAAAACAAATATGCAACAATTATTTTGAATTTTTTGCAACCTTAATTTCGTAACTTGATCTAAGCAAAGATAGAGTACCAAGAGCTCATAATTAAGAATTGACCATAGTTTCACAAAGTAACTTACGCAATTTAAAGTTTAAAATGCCTTTACTTCTATACAGTTGATGCATAACTAAATAGCACTTTTTTACTAAAAGGGTGACATGCACTTGAAATCGTAGCGTACAGTCATATATGACTCCTAAGTTCCTGCAACTATTAACATTTTTTAGAGGTTCATTTTTTATAATTAGTTTTAAAGTTATCCTGAACAGTGGCTTTATAATTTTTTGAACAATATAACAAAGAATTACATTTTTTAGCAATTAGAGTAAGATTATGTCAAGTGGAATAAGTACAAATAGATTCCAAATCCTGATTTATTTTTTGTGACGCTTGATTTACAGAGTTAGGTTCAACAGGGAAATACAGTTGTGTGTCGTCTGCAAAAGAGTGCAATTTCAAATTATTTAAAGATTTATACAGGTCGGAAATATATTGAAAAAAGAAAAGGACCAAGAACCGATCCTTGAGGCACCCCTGAAGTGACAGATGCAAATGCTGTTATGCATTTCAATTTAGCACACAGAAGAGCGTGATCAATAGTGTCAAAGGCTTTAGAAAAATCAAGCAAGATGACTAAGGTTGCTTTTTCTTCATCAAATAATCGAAGTATATTATCTGTTAAGTTGAGAAGCAAGGTCGTTGTACTAAACTCTTTTCCAAAGCCTCATTGTATATACGTAACTACATTATTTCTAAAAATATAATCGTATATCTGTTGGGCGAAGATCGTTAGGTGATTCAGGTTTATTTGATTTGGGCAGTGGTTTTACCAATGCGTATTTCTAAATGTCCGGAAAATAACCTACCTCCAAACAACAATTTATAATGTGCGTAATATAAGGAGCAGTAAGAGAAAGGGAGAGTTGTAGCATCTTTGCAGAAATATTATCACATCCAACATCTTCCGATTTTAACCCTAATATTAGTGATTTAATTTCATTAATACTGGCTATTTTAAACGAGAAAGTAATATCTGGGTTAAAAATACTTGACTGGTACCATTGGGTTGTCTCAGAACAATTTACAGGGCTAAAAACAGATGTAAAATAGTTATTTATAAAGATAGGATCTTTAAGCTCCTGGGGGATCTCTATAACTGGTTTATTTACAATTTTGAATAACCTCATACCTTTCCAAAGATCGTTTTTATTCAAAGAAGCAGACCGATAATTTAAATAACCACTCTTCTCCAGACGGACTGCGCTAGTATTTGCGAAGATCTTTATAGTAACTATAGTCTAAGACGTTTTTAGTTTTCTTATATTTGGCTAAAGCAGCATTACGGGTTTTCATCATATTCTGTATTGTGGGCGTTAGCCACGGAGCAGGTGGCTTTGTAATTCTTGATTCAACATAGGGAGCATGTTTGTCAAACAGCGAAACTAACATATCGTTGAAAATTTGAATTTTATTATCTATAAAATTTTCGTACAATTATCCCATGACATTTTTTCCAGATCTGCGTTAAAAGAAGATACTGAAAAGTTTTCGTAATTTCTATATGTCTTTAAAAAGTTTTTTTGTAGTTAATATCTAAATCAAATTAACAGTACACTGCTCTATAGTCAGATAGTTCATGATCTAAAACGCCGGAATGTCTAATGAGTTCACTTTTATTTGTATAAATAACATCGAGCAATGTTTGTGAACTGTTAGTTATGCGCGTAGGTTCCTCTACTAATTAAACAAAATTATAAGACTGAAAACAATAATTTATTTGATTATCTACTAGCTGCTCAACATTGATATCACCAGTTAAAATAATATTATTAAATTGGGGTACTATGTAAGAAAGAGTATCATCACAATACTGTATAAAATTTAGCATCCTGCACGCCTCCGTCCTATATATAACACCGACTAACAATATTGTTTTCTGTATTTTCACAGAAATCCACATTTGTTCGATACCTAATGGACAAGGAAGGTCAGCAAGTTCTGACTTTGAAATAATTAAATCACGTACAAAAACAGCGATTCCACCACCTCTTGAACCACGGTCTTTACGAATTATTTTAAAACCCGGAATGTATACACTCTGATCTGAGATATCCGAAGTCAACCAAGTGTCGGACAGGCAAACAATATCAAAGCTGTGATCATTTACCAGATCTAAGAAAACGTTAAATTTTGGAAACAAAGAACGTGTATTAAAATGAGCTAAATTGTATTTTAAGTTTATTGTTTTACAATTATTACAACACATAGTCTGACTGGTACAATCTTTTATTTCATGAAATTCAGAACATTTCGGACATATTATTACTAAGACAATCTTTTTTCTGGTGTCCAGTTTTGCAACATTTAAAACATTTTACAATATTAAAGTGTTCACTAACATAACATTTGAGCTAGCCTATATACAGAAAACCTCTTTCTATTACCACTTTGTATAAAGCTGGTGTAACCTCCAACACGACGTTGAAACGCTCCTTAAACTTAACTTTTGTTACCATTTTTATATCATCTTCATTTACGTTAAGATCATTTAAAGTTATAAGGTCTTGTAAAAAACTTGTTTTTTCCAGAGAGGCAGCATTCACGCCACGAATCATTAATCTCGGATTTAACTTCTTTGGTTCAGTAACAGAATAAGTATTTTCTAATTGTTTGGTAAGGCAGTCTTTTCATTTTTCTAAAGACATTGCGTTGCTACAGTTAATCAAAACTCCATATTTTATCAACTTAGTACTATTGACAGTAGCTTTTGCAGAAGAAAGATTAATTTTCGATTTAATATCGCTATCTACCTGTACGTTAGCAATATTTTGGTTTATTGACCTTACTAGCAAAATAAAGGCACAGGCAGTTTTATTTACTTTCAAGGCACCCGAGTAACTTTTTGCTGGCCTATCACTAATTGGCAAAACTGAGCTGGTAGAATTAGAAGGTTGTGCTTGAAAATCGTCACTTACCGTTGTTTTTTATTTAAGCAGTTTATTTGTGTATTCCAATTTAGAAACGTACTTATTTAAAACTTCCCTTTCTCATGAAAGACATTCAATCTCCTTCTCCAACACAACTTTTTCACATAATAACTTATCACACATTCTAGCAGAACAATGTCCTTTACTAACCGAACAATTACGACAATAGAACGAGTTTTTATTGACAAATACAACTTTCGAAATTGTATCAAAACACTTGACGTGCAGAACAACATCATAGGTATTACCCAAACATTTAATGTCATTTGCTAAAGTAAATTTAGCACAAAATTTACATTTGTCAGGAGGTTCACTGCTCGAACCGCCTGCCATCGTGGTCGACGATCGAATGTCTACTTTAGAACTTTAAGTTGTTCTAATATCGATACGTTAATGCGTATGCAGGACATTCTCAACATGCGGCGGTATACCCACATTTCAAAAGCGTCCAGTTTATTTTTATCCGCTTTCTTTAAGGTCCACTTTTCGGATGCATATGTGGCCATGGGAAAAATAATCGCCCTTACCAGCCTCAGTTTTGTGTGTATTGTTATGCTAGAATTTTTCCAAATTGCTACCAGTTTCATCATAGCTTCTCTAGCAATTGTCAACCTTCTACGTATCTCTCTGTCACACCCTCCGTCATTTGTTATTAGGGACCCACGTATATAAAACTATTAACTACTTCAAAATTCCCAATTTCTTTAATGTGTTGAAGATTATTCCGAGCTCTCTCTACTATCATGGTCGTTATCTGACTCCTACTTAGCTTTAGTCCATATGTTTTGCTTTTTTCCTCCAGACATCTCATTACGTCTTCCATTTTTTTTGATTTACCGCGATTAACAAAGTTTCATCAGCATATCTTAAGTAATTGATTTTTTGACCTTTTACTGATATTCCGCCCTTTCATTTGTTTAGTACAGGGGTGCTCAAACGTTCGATCGCGATCGACTGGTCGATCGCGAGTGCTTTTTGGGTAGATCTCGAGAAGAAAAAAATTTTAATAAGTAGGTAGGTAACTAAACTACTGTCAGCAGAGTTAAACGTTTTTATTAATACTGAACTATACAAATACATTGCTTGACTAAGCATCATTGCAATTCAAAGAAGTGGGGACAACAAAATACTGTCCACACAGCATATTTTATATTTACATATATTAACTAATTATTTTATTAATTCAATATTTATTATAATTATTAATCAAATTTGGGATGATATTCTATCAACTACAAAAATGTATTACGTAATAAAATAACACTGCTTGCGGCAAAAGGTGGCTTTATCAAAGGAACGCGCGGCACTTGTCAAAGAAAAGCCGTGTTGTTTCTAGACGAGAGACAGTACAGTCTAGTTTCGGGCGGCGCGTTTGACGGTAACATTCGAGACTTTCGTTCACGCCGATATAAATGTTGCGCCTGCAGGAATTGGAGTTATTCTGAATTGTAACTTGATAGCGATCCTACGTCGATACAAAGTTTATTATTAAATAGTGGAAAATGAGTGCAGTGAAGAAATCTAAAACGTATCATTTTAATAAGGATTGGGAGGAAGAATTTTTCTTTTCTATGGTGAAGGATAAGTGCATTTGTGTTATTTGTCGTGCGTCAGTTGCAATACCTAAGCGTGGTAACTTAGAGAGGCATCATAAAACGGTTCATAAAAACTATGAAAAGGATTTTCCGCCACAGAGTGAATTAAGAAAACGAAAAGTAAGTGATTTGATATCTTGTTTGAAAAAAGAACAATCCATGTTCACAAGACCAGCCAAACAATCAAAAGCTGCTACGATCGCGTCATTTAAAATATCTCATATTTTGGCGAAACACAAGAAACCATTTGAAGATGGATCGGTGGTGAAGGAAGCATTTATTGAAGCGGGTGAGACTTTATTTGGAGATTTTAAAAATAAAACAGAAATCATGTCTGCTATTAGAGAACTTCAGTTATCTCGTCCGACTGTCACAAGGCGTATTGAAGTCATGAGTCAAGACATCGCAGATAAACTAAAACATGATATCATGGAATGTACATACTTTTCTTTACAGTTCGACGAATCCATCGATATGACAGACACTGCCCAGCTGTGTATTTTTATTCGGATGGTATTCAATGACATGTTGGCTAAGGAAGAATTTTTGACAATCATTCCTCTGAAGGGGAAGACCCGTGGCGAAGATATATGACGTTTTCTTAAATTTTGTAAAAAACTACGAGCTACCAATATATAAATTAATGTGCATTACAACCGATGGAGCACCAGCAATGACTGGAAACAAAAACGGTTTTGTGGCATTGTGTCGAGCTAATGAAGAATTCCCTTCATTTTTTTCATTCCATTGCATTATACATCAACAAGTTTTGTGTTCAAAAGTTTTAAACACGGAGGAAATTATGGGCATTGCAACAAAAATTGTGAATTCCATCCGTGCACGTAGCTTGCAACGGCGGCTCTTTCAGTTGCAGTTGGAAGATAGGGAGTCAGCTGAACACACTGATTTAGTTCTTCACACGGACGTCAGGTGGTTGAGTCGCGGAAAATTCCTAGAAAGGTTTCAAGAATTATTGCCCGAAATAACAGCTTTTCTAGACGAAAGAGGTGATGACACTCAGATTTTGAAAAACGAAAAATGGCTAAATGATTTGGCATTTTTGACTGACATCACAATGCACTTAAACACCGTTAACTTGGAGCTTCAAGGTAAAGGAAAAACTATTATTGAGATGATTAGCGCAGTAAACGCATTCAAAAGTAAATTGCAACTTATGATAGATCAACTGAAAAGAAAGGATCTGAAACATTTTCCGTCTTTGAAAGCAAGGATTCCTCAGTTGAATTATGATACGTATGAGGCTGAATTATCAAATATTTTGGGACAATTCGAAATGCGTTTTTATGATTGCAGTAAATTGGAAAATATAGCATCATTTATGAGTTATCCTTTTTCATGTAAAAACATTGAGGAATTAGCTACTGAAATAGCAAGTCAGTTTAATATGAACTCATGTTCTGTTGAAAATGAGTTGGTGCAGATTATATCAGATATACATCTCAAAGCTACAGTATCTGATACAAATTTCTGGCGTTTTATATCTGAAGATAAATATCCGAATGTAAGGCAAATCGCCCTTCAACTGACGGCATTTTTTGGGTCAACTTACTTGTGCGAGTCTGCATTTTCTGAAATGAAGATAATTAAGTCAAAATATCGCAATCGACTAACTGACGATCATATGACATCATGCTTGCGATTAGCACTCAGTGGTTACGTACCATCTTATGAAAAGTATGCTGAGGACATGCAGTGCCACGCTTCAACATCCAAAGCCACTCCTTAGTTAAGTTTAACACCATATGTAACTCTTTTGTTTTGTAACAACAAATAAACTCGCAATTTTGAATAACTATGAGTTTTTTCATTGATATTGTAGAGAAGAACCTAACTAAACCTAACCCAAACCTTGACTAAAATAATGTACCTATATTGTGCAGAAAGCTAATATCTATATATGTTACGGTACGCTCTACCTAAGTAGGTAGGGTGTATCGTGTATGTACGACAACCCTGCATCACACACACTTGCAGTCTCTCAGAGTCGATCGTAAGTAGTCTAAAAATATTGAGGTAGATCGCCAGCAGTTCAAGTTTGAGCACCCCTGGTCTAGTATATTTCGGACAATGCGTTCGCTGTAAATATTAAACAGAGTTGGCGAGATTATGCATCCCTATCTGACACCTGCCTCTGTTCTGAAATGATCGGAATGGGTGTTGTTTATTTTAACTGTGCACTTATTATTTTCATATAAACTTCTTATTTTTCAATTTTTTTTCAATTAGCTGTCTGATATTAAGGATGTGTTCCCTTGCGCCTTTTCCTGGGACAAATCCTGCTTGTTCTTCTGATATCTGATATAAAAGATTTTTTATGTGACAGTTTAGGTTTGTTTTTATTTTTTTTTTTGGTTAGAGATTTTTTTTTTATCTTATATTTTTAATTTTAATTCTTCTGCTAATACTTACATATGTATATTACTTTAGCCAATATGGTTAAGTTAATTTTAAGTTTACATTATTATATCTTTTATTGTATTTTTTATACGGACTTCAAACTTTATGTAAAGTGGTCAATAAACGTTCTATCTATCTATCTATCTGAGGCAATAGAAAAGTTTAGTCGTTCATGTATTACATGAAATAGAACCTTGCTTGCATGGGCTATTAGAGTTACTGTTCTCTAGTTGCTGCAATCTATCGGAGGTCCTTTTTGAATATATTTTTTGAATATGTATTTTAGCAAATTAAAATTCGATATATTTTAGCAAATTAAAATTTCATCTGCACAATTTGTCCGAATTCTCAATTATTTACTCTTTATCGGTAGCGTTTCATGAAGGCATCTTAAAAGTATTGTCTACACCGAAATTTTAATTAGTAGGCGATTTCTAGACCCGTCAAGATATCTCTGGAGCCGCTTTATTTATTTAATCAAGATCATGGAAATTTCTAGTAACCTCCAAAAGCAGGATCGGGGTATTTAAATTAAGAATTTTTATTATGTGATGCAGTCTGATATTACCACGATCTGTAGTCGTATTATTATAAATTTATTTTAAAGAGGCTCTACAAAATAGTTTAAAATAATGGAGTGAGAGAAGTTTTGAAAATGTAACCACTATTTTCAAAGTTATGGGTAATTTTTCCAAACTGTAAGTATCCTCATGATGTATTACCTAAAGAACTAAAATCTACGGGACTGTTACTTCTATCTACAATGTCCTTTTTAAAAATTTATGCACCGTTACCTTACTTTAGTCACACACTGAGCTTTAGAAGGAAAATGTTTATCAGTCCAACAGATATTAGAATTACAGAATCGTTTGTAATCAACTATGACAATATGTCACACAGAATCTACTGATCAAGCGGCAACCACGTGTAACTGTAAATAAAATGGCCATACAGCAACAAAATCCAAACACCCTATCAATACAAACCCAAGCAACTACGGTATTTCCGCAGACCTAGCGAAAGCACTTGGAGCAAATTGTTCCTTCACGGTATTGTAAATTATTTAAAAGCTATTAGATTTTTAAATATCTAATACCTATTTAATTTTGTAAAGATTTGCTTCTCGAAAATAATCTTCGGGTTGATGCCAATTTGTAAATAAACAAAAATTAATTTTAGTATAAATAAAGTAGTATAAGAAGACTGTAGATAAATTAAATAATTAAAGACTAAATAAAACAAGTGTTAGGAACATTTTAATAATAAACTAAATTATTTTTACTAAAAGATGACAAAATAGTAACAATATGTTGAAAAACCCACTGCAAACAAACCAACTTAATGGAAACAACTCCTTTTGAATAAACATTTACCCACAACATTCATTAAAACCATCAACGGGCCTCGTTTGAGTTATTTTGTGCTCAGTGAAATGTTTAATATTATCTGCCTGAATAAGCAATGCGGATCTAGCCTTGACCTAAATAGGTACGTGTAGTTCTCTTTTTCCACTTAGCAATAATTCGGTGAAGCTAAAGCCATTTCCCAAAGGTAATTTAAGCGATATATTTTGAGACATGTGAATATAACATTTATGGAGCTGTTAAGGGAATATAGATAAACCTACTTTAGTTAGTAGAATTGTTAAACTGTTTATAAAGTTGACGATAGGTAGACCTTGAAACACGTGTAAGAGAATATTGAGAGACCCGAATTGAATTGAAACGCAATCGTCTTTATACAGTGTATAAAAGCCAAATGGAATAAAAATTCATTATTTAGATTACTGTACATATTTATAAAAAATCTCGAAACACGTCAAATTTAAATTATAACTTGATATTCTTTAACGTGAAAATGCAACCCCTACCTTCAACCTCCTTAGAATGACAGGTACAACCCCCAATTTTTAAAGTAGGAAGTATAGGCTTGTGAGATATCGTTTGAAAGGACTTTTTATTCTCCATTAAAAAATGTTGTCGCTTTCAAATTTATTAAGATTAATTAAGACAAAATAAATTAAAATCATGTGGTTACCGAAATTCGCTACAATACAATCAAAAATTAAAATGTAATGCAAAACGTAATAAAATGTAAAACACGAAAAAAAAAATATGAATGTTAATGAAGTAAATGTTCAAAATGTTCACCGCAAATGTCTTGGCAACATCCTAATCTCAAATAAAACTGCCTTCTAACATTATTTAACATAACAGGCGTGATCGACCTAATCGCAAGCGTTATTCGTTCTTTTAAGTCATTTAAATCAGAAGGTTTAGTTTTGTACACATGGCTCTTCATATATCCCCATAAAAAGAAATCTAATAATGTAGATCAGGTGATCGCGCTGGCCATTCAATCAATCATCGCCTCCCTATCCACTTATTGGGAAATATTGTATCGAAGTACTGCCGGACATTAAGTTGGTAATGTGGTGGTGCTCCATTCTGCTGAAACCATATCGTATTCGCTGGAACTTGAGGTTTCCTGGATCAGCATATAAATTTGCCAACGTTGGAATGACATCATTTTGAAGTAGTGCCAAATAATTGTTGCCATTCAAGTTGCCTCAATGAAAAAGGGACCAATGATATTATTTCCTACAATCCTTGCCCAAACATTAACCTTTTGAGGGTATTAAGTGTGTTCTTCTCTCATCCAGTGAGGATTTTCCGTGGCCCAGTAGCGGCAATTTTACCGATTAGCATGACCGTGAAGTGAAAAAGTACACTCATCAGAAAACATTCAGAAAACATAACGTCTTCTAATTGGATAATATTGTTATCCAACATGTCCATCATTTGCTCACAAAAAAAAAGTTCTCCTATCAAAATCATCTTCCATGAGCTCCTGAGTAAGTAGCATCTTATAAGGATGCAATTTATTTTCTTTTAATATGTTTACTATCGATGTATAACTAGCATTGAATGTAGTGGATGTCTGTCTACTCGAGGTATGTGGATTTTCTGAAACTCAAGCAACACATCTAATTTGAGTTCAGAACTCAGTGCATTGGCAGCTGCTTTATTTATCTGCCTCACATGACCAAACTCGCGAAACTGCTTCCTATTTTACTTATTGTTCCTTGGGATATAGGCGGTAAATTAGGAAATTTCTCATGAAATAGGCGAGATACTTCCTGTTGTGTTCGGGAGTTATCTCCGTAACCAATCAGTTGTAAAAACTGTTATTTTATGCATTTCCGTTAATCTAACCATTTTTCAGAATTGAATTGAACGAACTTTTTACTTAAATTAAAATACTGACAACTTAAATAAAACAATTTACCAATGCGTGTTAAAATAACGTTGTCACGGAAATTCTTTAAAGTTTTTTAATGGTTACCATCTAAAAACCACATTGTTATGGTTTTTGTTCACATTCTCATTATCAAGACCTAAACGGGAAATAAGTTTTGAGTACATTTTAGCGAATTTCGGTAACCATATGATTTTAATTTATTTTATCTTAATTAATCTTAGTAAATTTGAAAGCGACAACATTTTTCAATGGAGAATGAAAATACCTTTCAAACGATATATCTCAAGCCTATACTTCCTATTTTAAAAATTTGGGGTTGCATTTTCACGTTAAATAATGTCAAGTTATAATTTAAATTCCACGTGTTTCGGGATTTTTTATAAATATGTACAGTAACCTAAATAATAAGTAATTATTACTGTATCGTCTGCAAAACGTAAGTTATTCAAAATTTCTCCATTGATAGATATACTTTCTATTGAGCCTGAGAGCGCTTCTTGACATACCGCTTCACTGTAGACATTGAAAAGTAGTGGGGACAGCACGCAACCCTGGCGGACTCCTCTCTGTATTTTGATATTTTCGGTGTACTGGCTGTCAACTCTTACCTTGGCAGTTTGATTCCAATATAAAATTAGATATAATTTTCAGATCACGACTGTCAATATTTTTGCTTTTTAATATATCTACAAGCTTTTTATGTTGAACTTTATCAAATGCCTTTTCAAAGTCTACAAAACATAAGTACATATCCTGATTTATGTCCATGCATCTCTGAGCCAGCACATTCAAGCCGAACAAAGCATCTCTTGTACTCATACCATTTCTAAAGCCAAATGGTCTGTCACTAATCTCATATTCAAGAGTTTTAACAATTCTGCTGTGAATTATTTTCAAAAATGTTTTAAGTGTGTGACTCATTAAAGCAAGTCTGAGCAAGTTGTTGAACTTGGTTTCTTGGGAATTGCTACAAAGATAGATTGCAGCCATTGTCTGAGGAATGTGGCAGTCTGATATATTAGATTAAAGAGTTCAACCATTACATCAATAACATCTTCATCGATGAGTTTTAATATTTCGATGGGCACCTCATCTGGTCCAGTAGCTTTACCCTCTTTTGTGTTTTTGATGGCATAGATGACTTCTTCTCTTAATATTGGTGGTCCGGTATCCTCGGTGATTTCTAATGACAGTTCTTCTCTTTCATCATTAAATAGTTATTGAATGTAATTAGTCCAGTGACATAATCTCTTCTTCATATCAGTAACAATATCCCCTTTATATTTTTTAAGGATATTCGTTTTTGTACGCTTTCTAGAACCTGTCAGTTCTTTGATTTTTTTGTTTAAATTAAAGCTATCGTACTTTTTATCCAGATATTCTATTTCCTTGCATCTGTCGGAGAGCCACCTCTCTTTTGCCTCTCGCAAAAGCATGTTTTCTTCGTTCTTCCATGAGTTCAAGAATTTCTACTGTCATCCAAGGTTTTGTTTTGTTACATGCTAAAGAGTATTAAATAAGCAAGAGCGGAGGTTTGGCTTGATACCTTGTTTCCTTTCTACGGTACCAACAGTTACTATACAAAATTGTTTTGTATATTAAGTACTTTGTAGTATTTACTTAAAAATATCTAAAGCTGGATTTATTGCGTTTTGCTTAGTCGCTTCTTCTTCAAGTGCCATCTTCGTTCCAAAGGTTAGCGATCATCAGAGCTATACGTATTTTCGAAACTGCTGACCGAAACAATTCGTTGTTGCTACAGCTATACCACTCCGGTAGATTCTTTAGCCAGGAGTTTCGTCTTCTTCCTATGGACCTTTTTCCTGCTATTTTCCCTTAAATAATTATTCGAGGCAGTTCATATCTTTCGCCTCTTGTAATGTGTCCCAAGTATTGCAGTTTTCATTTTTGACTTCCCTTTCTTATTCATTCTTCTTAAGACCTCGACATTTGTGACTCTCTCGGTGTATGATATTCTCAGGATTCTGCGATACATCCACAGTTCAAATGCCTATAATTTCATAATATCAATATTTTTCAACGTCCATGACTCCATTCCGTAGAACAGCACAGAAAGTACGTAACATCTCATCAGGCGAAGTTTCATTTCAAGGCTCAAATCTCTTTCGCAGAACACTCTCTTCATTTTAGTGAATATGGATGTGGTTTTTTCTATTCTTATTTTGATTTCTGCTGAGTTATCGTTGTCTTCATTTATAAAAGTGCCTAAATATTTATATTTGCTAACTCGATCGATAATTTTATTGTGTAAATATAAATTTTGGACATTTTGTGTTGATTTCGATATTACCATAAATTTAGTTTTCTTTCGCTCAACTCTTTACATTCTTGACAAAGTGTAAGTCTGTCCTCACTCATCTTGTTACATTGTTGAGTTGTCGGCTCTGTATTTCCTAAGAAATCAAACCACGTTGTCGTTTTTTTATGAGAACTGAGACTAGACGAGAACTTAAAAAATAAAACAATAACAGTAGTCTTACAGCTAGTAATGTTGGTCTATTATTGATCTAAGGAGTTTTAAAACTAAAGCAATACCACGTATTATTGGATTGACCATGGTGTTATCTATTTGATAAGTCAGCGCCAACTGCATTTAGTGTACAATTAAACCCCTTGAAGCATAAGATGGAATGTCATTTTCTAAAGGTAAAGTATTTACTGGTATTACACGAGATTAAGGAAATTCCCACTTCGCTTGAGTAAATTCTTTAATCTAATTTCTTCAAGTTCGAATCCTTGCTTGCAAATTAGTTTTGCTGCAAAATTAATGAGAAAGTTAATAGCCGCCGGCAGTATAAATGAGCGCATAAGAGCAAGGTTTAGCTTTTTTACTAAAATAAACTATATTTTGTTACTTTATAATACTCTGAATGTCACGATAGAAAAATAAAATATGTTTTGGGCACAAAATAGTTAGTCGAGCAATACTTTTATATGCATCTAATGTAATTTTCATGATAATTTTTATATTAAGTTAAAATATAGGGTGAAACGTATTATTAGAACAGCCAATGAGTCAGCACGTTAAATTCTAATTATTCGTTTGCCTGTTTTTGCAGAAGTTAAAAATGCGTTTTGTGAATGTGTTTTATTTTAATCATAAACATTGGTAAGGTACCTTTCTATCTATCTAATTAGCCTTCTTCGGTCCATCTTTGGACATAGACCTCCCCAATCCTTTTCCATTTTTCCATGCTTCGTTTATATTCCCACGGTCTCCAACTTATGAGAATTTTGTTCCATCGGTCTTCTTTTTGTCTTATATTGTGTCCGGCAAATCTCCATTTCAATTTTGCAACTTCTTGTCTAACATCCCTCACTTTTGTTTTCTCTCTTATCCACTCGTTTCTCTTTTTATCAATTAGTCTTATGTGCAACATTTGTCTTTCCATTGCTCTTTGGGTTTTTATGATTTTTTCCATGTCTGCTTTTGTAAATGTCCACGTTTGGGAACCATAAGTCAGAACAGGGAGTACGCATTGATTGTATACTTTGGTCTGAAGATGCTGTGGATATCTTATGTTTTTAAGAATGTATCTTAGTTTGCCAAATGCCGCCATGCCAGTCTAACTCGTCTCTTTATCTCTGCTGTTTGGTTCTCTTTTTTAAGTTTTATAGTTGACCAAGATATATATAATCCTGAACTTGTTCTATTTTATCTTATCCGATTCTCATTGTGATGTCTTCATCTGTATTTGTTGTGGTTTTGGTCTTGCTGTAATTCATATTAAGGCCTATCTTTCCAGCTTCTACGTCCCGTTCTTTCATCATTTCAAATAATTCTTCTTTTTTTATCGGTTATCAATACGATGTCATCAGCGTACCTTAGAGGGTTCAAGCTTTGTCCACAAATTTTTATACATTTTTCTTCCCATTCTAATCTTTTAAAAATATCTTCCAGAGCCTGATTGAGAAGTTTCCCAAGTGTCACCCTGTCTAACGTCTCTATTTATTTGTATTGATTTTGTTCCTTCATATACTTTAATTGTTGTTTTGGCTTCCTTATATATATTGGCTATGAGTTCCGTATATCTGTGGTTAATTCTGCTGTTAAACAAAAAACTTTTCACTACCCAATATTCGACGTTGACAAAAGCCTTCTCGAAATCTATGAATGCCATATATAGAGGAATGTGGTATTCATTTGCTCGTTCTATAAGTATTATCATACTTAGTAAATAGTCACTTGTGCTAAATCCCTTTATAAAACCAGCTTGTTCTTTCGACTGGTATCCATCGAATTTTGTCGTCAATCTATTGGTTAAAATTTTTGTTAGGAGTTTATACATTACATTGAGGAGTGTTATAGGACGTTAGTTTTTTATATCTGCTTTATCCCCTTTCTTGTGTAGGATAATGGTTACTGATTCCTTCCAGTTGTTTGGGATTTTTTTTCTTTTAATATCTTTTAAAAAGGGGATGTAGAGTATTAATTACCACTTTTCCACCATATTTCAGCATCTCTGCAGTTATTCCATCTTTTCAGGCGATTTGTTGTTTTTCATTTCTTTCAATGCCTTCTTTATTTCTGATTTGCTTATTTCTGGCTGTAGCTCTGAGTTGACATTTTTTATTCTAACATTAAGTTGGTTTTTAATTTCTTCTGCTGGTTCCTTTTTTGTTTTATTAATTCTGAGTAGTGATGGTGGATTATATTTATGATGTCATCTTTAACGTTTGTTTCTACTCCATTTACATCTATTATTTTGTTTATTTTAAACTTACCTAATTTCGTCTTTAAGCATTTCATATTTATGTTGTTCTGTATTACTTCTTCTATTTTTATTTCTTGTTCTTTTCTCTTATTTTCTTTTATTATTCGGCTTATTGTTTTATTGATTTCTACATATTCTATAGACTTCCTTTTGCCTCCTTCGTTCAGCTTCCTTCTTTTATCCATAAGCTTCTTTGTTTCTGTTGATATATATTTGTTCTTTTTTAGATCCTTTTTTACTATTTTTTTTCCTGAGGCAATCATTATTGCTGTAAGTATGTTGTCTATTTCGTCTATATCTTTATCATCACTGTCTAATTTTTGGGTAAGTTGTTCTTTTAATAGGTCTTTGTATATCTCTTTATATTGTCCTAGTTTGTTTCTATCTACTAGATCGCAGTTTCTACTTATTTTTGTTTTCATCTCACAGTTTACCGTCAATACTAATTTTTGCTCTGACCATCCTGTGATCGCTACCTGTTGTGAATCTATTAAGAACTGTTACATCTTTAATTATATATCGTTCCGTGGACAGTATGAAGTCGATCTCATTTTTTGTGGATCCATTAGGGCTGATCAATGTCAACTTTCGTTGGGGCTTCTTTTTGTAAAAGGAGTTCATTGCGTATAGATGCTTTTCTTCTAGGTAGTTTATCAAAGTATCATCTCTATCGTTTCTCTGACCATACCTGAAATCACCTATTTTAGTTTCTTTTTTGTTTAATTTTCTACCCAGTTGGCATTGAAATCTCCAATTACTAGTGTAAGACGATTTTTATGTTCTTCCATAGCCTTTGATATATCTTCATAAAATAGTTCGATATTTTCTTCATCATAAGCTATTATGGGGGCATATACCTGGATAATTTTAATTGTTCTTCTTCGTATTTTAAGTATGACATAGGCGACACGATCTGATATACCTTTGATAATTTGGACATGCTTACTTATAGCTTTATTTATTATAAATCCTACTCCAAATTTACTATTAATTTCATTTCCTTTATAATTGTAGATTACCAGATTTTAGCTGTATTCGGTTTTCTTCTTTTCGTCGAGTTTCTGATAAGCCTATGATATCCCATTTTATGTTTGTTAATTCTTTTTCCAGTTCATGTACTTTTTCATCTGTGGACATTGATCTAATATTGTTTGTCCCTATTGACAGGTTGACGGATTTTTTTGATTTATGTTGTGCTCGTCTTAGTGGGTTTTTGTTTTTATCAATCAAAAGCGAATTATTGCCTCCCCCAGATACCGTGAGGCAGACCTTTGAGGTGTGAGATTCAGAAATTTTCTTACCCACCTGGGGATCATTTTCTTTTGTTTTATTATTCGCCATGATAAAAGTGGGGGGGGTAATGGCAGTTAAAACACCACGCTTGTTGCCAGGCGGGTTGGTGAGTGAGTTATCAGCCGCCCATTCTGGGTCAGACGCTGAAAGTACCTTTATTTCAACTAATATCGACAACAGTAAAAATAGGCCAGTATTCTCTGGCTCCAATTAATTAATATTTTTGCATACAAAATATTAATATCCACATCATGGCATCCTCATCTACGGCAACTCAACCTATTTATGTACCAGACCAACAACCTCTACAACCTACAAGTTACTCTTCCGTAATCAGACAACCAACTACTAGTGTTTTTCTAGACAACACTAAAATTAAAGATTACCTTCACAGTTTAAGCCTAATACCTCGACAATCAATATTATTTTAAGTTCAAGGCTACCAAAAAAAAACAGAATTTGCATTTACTTGGCAAATGAAAAATTGGTCGATGATTTTATTACGAACCGAGGAAGAATCAACATTAATCAACAACTCTTATAAGCACGTCGTCTAATCACCTCCATCCAACAAATAGTACTTTCTACCGTATGTCCGTCTGAGACGGACTATACTTAATCTAAGAATCTGAACTGCAAGCACTTGGTGTCAAACTTTTGTCACCGCTATCATTTGTACGGATAGGAACTTCAAGACCTGAATTCCAGCATATATTAGGCTTCAGGCGACAAACATATCCCCTTTAACTAACTATACCTTACCTCCTTCTTTTGTTATTACTAATAAGGAGACATCATATAGAATATACTTATCTTTTTAGATAACCAGACTTGCGCGATATGCAAAAACACCAAGAACTTAGCATAAGACTGTCCAGCAAAGGTATCTGTAACAGGCGACACAATTTCTACTACTCACAATATAGAAGCAGGTCAGTATTAAAAGTAGTAACAATCAGGTGACTAAGGAAGTAATTAGTGCCATCCAAGAAAAGCAAACCGAATTGAATGAAGAAATTGTGCAATATTAGACACCAATTACAAAACTCCTTACTAATCCGATAGAAACAGATTCAGTACCAAAAAATCGCACAGTTTTTCGAGCGTTCTACACCGTTCCCAACTCCTTCATCAGAATACATCTTTTTTGATTACTCCCAATATTTTGATTACTCAAAAACAAAGAGAAAAAGACTAAATTAAACCAAGAAAAGAAACAGAAAATCAAAGTGGAGGATACGCTGAAACCAACAGAAGAATTATTTAGTTTTAGTTTAACAAGTACAAAAAATGTCTTTAACCTTTATAAATATGATATTGCAATAAATGTTTACAATAACCCCCATTTTTTTTAATATTTTCTTCAAATTCGGTACTGTTTTAATAAGGAAAACCAAATGCGCTAAAAAATCATATTTTTCTGACGAAATTGATTTGCAGCTTCAATTATTTTAACCCTCAATTATTGTTATTCGCCCTTTATTCTTACAGAATCTACTTTCTTTTTCATAAACCTCCAAAAGCAAAAGTCCATGGGGTTAAAACCTGGACTTCTAGGTGGCCAAGAAATGGGTGCGTCACGACCTCTTTTAATCCACCGACCACGATATTGCCTGCAAAGGTATTCCCGGACTTCATTACTGTAATGCGGTGGAGCGCCACCTTGTAGAAACCACATGTTTTGCCTTATTGAAATATTTATTTCTTCCAAATACTCTTGTAAATCGTTTGTCAATTCTTCTTCTTCTTTCAGTGCCTATTCGTTCCGAATATTGGCAATCATTCTGGCTATAATTATTTTATTGACTGATGCTTTAAATAGATTTGTTGTTGTTGTGGAGAACCATTTCCTCAGGTTCTTCAACCATGATATTCTCCTTCTCCCAATTCCTCGCTTTCCGAATACTTTACCCTGTAGGATTACCTTCAGTAATCTGTATTTAGTGCTGTTTCTCATTATATGTCCGAGATATTCCAACTTTCTCTTTTTAATGGTATACATCACCTCTCTTTCTTTGCCCACTCTTCGTAATACGGTCTCGTTGGTTATCTTGTCTGTCCATGATATCCTTAGAATTCGCCTGTATAGCCACATCTCGAAGGCTTCAAGTTTTTTCTCCATTGCTTCAGTTAGTGTCCAGGATTCAACTCCGTAATACAATATTGAGAAGATATAACATCGTAGGAGCCTCACTTTTATCTCCAGATTAAGATTGTGGCTTTTAAAGAGTTTGGCCATGTTATTGAATGCACTCCTAGCCTTCTCTATTCTACATTTTATTTCCTGTGAGTGATCCCATTGTTCATTTACTGTTGTTCCAAGATAGTTATACTGTTTTACTCGGTCCACTGGTGTATTATTGATAAGTAGTTGAGCGTCTCTAACTTTATTTTTGCTGATGATCATAAATTTAGTTTTTGATATATTTACTTGAAGTCCAAATCTTTCACTTACTTCATTTACTTTGTTTATTAGTTGCTGTAAACTGTTCAAACTGTCTGCAAAAATAACGGTGTCATCTGCATAACGGATGTTGTTTAGGCGTTCTCCATTTAGAAGTATTCCATGTTCGCATTTTTCCAAGGCTTCACTAAATATTTCCTCTGAATATAGATTAAATAATATAGGCGAAAGTATACAACCTTGTCTAACGCCTCGTAGAATCTGGATCATTTCCGTTGGTTCACCTCCAAAATTCGTTCTTATTGTGGCTGATTGGTTCCAGTATAAATTTTGTATTATACGCCGATCTTTATCATCCATTTGGGCTTTTGTTAGAATATCCATCATTTTTTGGTGTTGAACTGTATCAAATGCTTTTTGGTAGTCCACAAAGCAGGTGTAAATATCGCAAGTCATATCTCTGCATCTTTGAAATAATACCTGTAGACTAAACAGTGCATCTCTTGTACCTACGCCCTTCATGAATCCAAACTGTGTGTCTTGTATTCTCTCTTCGCATAGCTTGTATATTCTACGATGTATAATTTTAAGAAAAAGTTTTAATGTATGGCTCATTAGACTTATTAGCCTATATTCTCCGCACTTTTTTGCTCCCTGTTTCTTTGGTAAGGTAATAAATTCTGAAAGTAACCAATCTTTTGGGATGTTGCCTGTGTCATAGATATTATTGAAGATTTTACATAGTACTCTTAAAGATTCATCATCAAGAAGTTTAAGAAATTCAGATTGTACTCCGTCTGGTCCTGGAGCTTTACCTTCTTTTAGTGATATTATGGCTGCTCTTATTTCTGCCACTAGTATAGGTGGTCCTGTTTCCGTAGGTATTGGGGCTGGTTCTCTCTCTCATCAAAAAATAAATTTCTTATGTAATTTTTCCAGGTATCATTGATACTCTCTTTGTCCACGATTATCTCTCCATTGTCATTAACAAGTTTACTTATTCTTCTGTTTTTACATTTACCTGTAATTTCTCTTACCTTCTTATGCACGTTGAAGTCGTCGTATTTACTTTGGAGAATTTCGATTTCTTGGCATTTTTTCTCCAGTTCTTTCTGTTTGGCTTCTCTGATCTTTCTCTGTATCTCTCGCTGTAATGTTTTATACATGGAGTTATCGTTCTTGTTTTTCCTTCTTTCTTCCATTAGTTGCAGAATCTCTGTTGTCATCCATGTCTTATTCTTACCTTCTTCGTTCTTCATAAAATTGTCTTTAATGTCGTCTATTGTTTTCTTAAGGGATTCTATCTTATCTTCTGTGCTTTCCGTTGTATTATCGATTTCTTTAAATTTTCTATTTAATGTTTTGCTGACTATTTCTTTTACTTCGTTACATTTCAGTTTTCTCATGTCATGTTTTTTTACAGTTTTTCCGCGTATTTTCTTTAACTTAGTTCTATACACGCCCACTAAAGGATTGTGGTCAGATTGAATATCAGCGCCTGGGTAGGTTTTAACACTGTTGAAACTATTTCGATATCTTTTGTTAACAAGCATATAGTCTATTTGATTTCTAATAATAACGTCTTCTCCGTTGTCTCTAGGTGATTTCCACGTATACAGGCGTCTAGGCGGTAGTTTGTAAAATGTGTTTAGCACGATTAAGTCATGCTCAGCTGCAAAGATACTCATTGTTTCTCCGCGTTGATTTCTCTCTCCTAATCCATGTGGACCAATATGTTGCCCTTCTTTTCCGTTACCTATTTTTGCATTGAAATCTCCCATGATTATAAGGAGTTCGTGTCTCGGTATATCTCTTATAAGGTTGCTTATTTGTTTGTAGAATTCTGATATTTCTTCATCACTATGGTCTGCTGTGGGTGCATAGACTTGTATGATGTTTGTGTTCACCGGTGACGTATTTATTTGTAACAGGAGGATTCTATCGTTCACTGGTATGAAGTTGTTGACTTGTTTGGCTATACTTTTATGCGTGATAATTCAACCCCATTCTCATATTTACCATTTTCTGATCCTGAATAGTATACTCTGTAGTCTTCTATATCACAATAACTTGAGTCAGGCCACCTCATTTCACTTATGCCCATTATTTCTATTGTCATGCGTTCCATTTCTTTAATTGCGCATTGGATTTTTCCTGATTGAGCCATCGTCCTAACGTTCCAAGTGGATATCCTCTTCAGACAATTCGTGTGAACTTTTCTTAAAGGTGTTTTATTGGGTATTTCACAGGGATTTTGCATATTAACGACCTGAGAGGCCCTGTGGTCATGGGAATGACCTCTCTTGCCGGATCTTGGTCTCCGATGTCCATGATCAGTATGCGAAGTTTTATTGAGTTGTACAGCCATTATAATTGTACTAGAGATATCCATAGGGATCTTTAATATAGTGGTTTCTCGTTGCCTTCTATATTCTTATGCCGTTGACCAAACCATTGATTCTTCCGCCTTTGGGGCCGGTTTCTCAGCCCCAGGACAAAAGAGTGCCCTACCACCTACCAACTCGTCCGCCGGAGCCGTTGGTCGGTAAGTGGGGGACTGCTTATACCGGCAATCACTCGTCCCTATCTGCGTTAGCCATCAAAATTGATGTTGCCCGTCCTCTACCGCGTGGAGGTGCAGATTCGGATTTTTCTTCATCGAGATTAAGACCTTTTGGCATTTCCTAATCTCTCCAGAGCTTTAGAACGTTTGTCAATAACTGCAAATAATTATCACCATTTAAACTGTTGAGAAAAAACTCTTGCGTGAGGTACATTTAGTTGAGCAGCTATTACCCTCGTACTTGTTCTAGGGACTTCTTCAATGATTTCTAAAATGTCTTCATCAGTTGCATTCATTATTGTTCGACCACTATTGCCAGCAACTTGCGGTTGAAATGTACCCGTTTTTTCGTAAACGACGATCAATGGTTAGAAATAATCGCCTATCGGGTGTATTTCGATTGGGGTATTTTACTGCATGAGGCCCTGCCGCTGCTGCACTATGTCCTTGACATTCACCTACGATATTTCCGATAGTTTATTAAAATCATAATTTAATCTGATCCAACTTACGTAAAGTTAAATGCATATCTGCCATTTCCTGAAATGTGTAGGCCATTGTAATATTAAATTTTTTATTAATTTTATTCACACAATAAATGATAGCTTCCAATTATTGACTATTATTGATGGAAGTGTTTGTAATTATTGTATCTGTAGAAACTAATTGTAATTTTATGGCCAACTAGGAAAAAACTAGTTTTTCGAAAAAGTGCTAAGAGGCAATATAGTTTTAAAATAATGTGTTAAACTAGTGACGCCACAAAATTCATTTGATTTGAACGTACTCAAAAGTTTGGAGGGATTTAGGGCTGCACATCCCCCTTAAAATTTTTCTGTGCGCTTAGATTTTGCTGTTACTTTTGTATGAAAAATGCTTTTAGAACAAGAAAGTTACGTGTCTATTTTGATTACAAAATGTCAATTAGTTTAGGAGATAAATCAAAACAATAATTTTCATTTTGTAACTTCGAAGGGCTGTAACTTTTTCTGTGTAAGTTGGATTCAATCAATATACTTTTGTTCCCGGAATGCGTGATTTAATTTATGACATACCTTTTTGAAACACCCTGTACACAATGTCAGTTTTTCATACGTAATTACAAATTTTCAATAGTAATTCAACCGTAGCAAATCCTACCCCGCTTAATATTTCTCAAAGGTTTTATACCATTCCAAACAAAAACACCAAGCGTCATGAAATTACCTTTACTTTCGTTCCAGTGTCAACCTGCCTTTCAACTCGTCAAAATGGACGTTAAAACAAAAGAGAAATACACGAACCGAGTTTTTCATTGGAATCTGAAACAAAGCCAAATAAAAGGTTGGCATTGTTTTACTGTTTCATTCGTATTTTGTAGCGGAAATATTGGCCGGCAACAGGTTGAAAATCTGGCTCTATAATTTATATTTATTGAGCTGGTAGAAATAACTGACTGTTTTTAACAAGCTAGGTCAGTGATTTAAACACACATTTTGTAAATGCGACTACGGTTTAACTCGAAGGGTTAATGAATAAATAATCCAGGTACCTATTCTAATAACTATGTAAATTAGAAATAAATATTATTTTCCAGTATTATCCAATCATAAAATTGATTTTGAGTTTAATGTTTAGAATACAGACGTAATAAAAACACATTCAGTTCAACTTATGTCAATAGACATACACCAGAGAGAAAACACTTTAAAAAATAACAACAACAACGAACAAAGAAGATAGTTCGTAGCTCAAAACACTCGTCGTCTTCTTCTTGTTCACCGTAAAGCAAAGTACTGAATACATAGCATTTTAACATTTTAGTTCGTCGATGAATACTAATATCACGATTACAAAATATTTTTTTCATTGTTATAAAGGTAGACCTGGCAATTTCAATACATCTTTTATCTTGTGACCTGCTTCATTGATGAGGGTTCCCAAGTATTTGCATTTGCTTACTTTTTCGAGTTGGGTACCGTTTATTGCGATACGAGTGTCATGTATTGGATTCTTACTGAAGGTCATATATTTAGTTTTTTTGACGTTCATCCTTATGCCGCAGTTATTACATATCTCATTCTTCCGCTGTTCTTGCCATTATCACAGTAGTGTCAGCATATCGAATGTTATTGATAACTTCTCCATTGACATTATCCCTTCGTTTGCATGTGAGAGAGATTCTTGGCATATTTGTTCGCTGTAGATATTAAACAGAGCGGTGACAATATACAACATTGTCGTACTTCTCTACGTATTTCTATTTCGTATGATGTTTGGTCTTCTATTTTTATATTAGCTCGCTGATTACAGTACAGTTTTAATATTATTTGTATGTCTCTGGTGTCGATGTTCTTATTCTCCAAGATTTCTTTGAGTTTATTGTGCCGTACTTTGTCAAATGCCTTTTCAAAGTCTAGGCATGTACCTCTTGGTTAATGTCTAGACATCTTTGTGTTAGGACGTTTAAGGCAAAGAGAGCTTTTCTTCTTGTAATAAGACTGCGGATGCAATGAAACACAAGTATTTGGAGTAATGTAAAAGATAACATATACTTTAAAGCTGGCTAGCAGAAGGTGCCGGAGAGTGACTACTTGACACTCAAAGAAGGAGGATTTGACCAATTTGCATGTCCTACAGAGACCGTAGAATAAGAAAATGAATGACAAGGTAATAAATAACCTATAGGTATATAACTAAGAAAATAAAAGTGATTATAGAAGTTGCTCCTAAATTTGAGTGGGCGCCAGGAAAGAAATAACATAAACTTTCCAGTTTATGTTATTTCTTTCCTGGCGCCCACTCAAATTTAGGAGCAAAGCTCTTTGCTGAAATAAAAAAAGGATATAGGTATGAATTGAAGTATTTAGTTTTCACCAAAAATTTAATCCCTACCAATATATACAATCTAAATTTACTCTAAAATACCCACCACCAATTATGTACAGTTAATCTAGTTACTTATATACAAAAAGAATATAAATACCCTGGTTACAAACAACTGATCCTTGATAGTCTGAATTTATAATTTATAAAATATAAGAATAAATTTAATGATAATAATAATTGATATAAATTTACAAATAATAAGATGTAGGAAAAATTTTAATGATTTAACAAGTAATAAGGACACTATCCTGACGGGATAAATGCCCAAACATTTAAATATGTAATAATAATAAAATATCAGTAAATAACTCTCGGATTAAATGTGTACACATAAAACCGTACAACCGAGATATAAGGGAATATTTAAAACTCAACCTGCAATTGACAATTAGTCCTTAAACGTTATTTAAAGTTAGTTTAAAAAATGACGGTTCTGTATTATTAGTCCAAGTATAAATATTTAAAGTTAAACAAAAAAAAATTATATATAAAAGTTGAATTAAAATTGAAAAACAAATCCAGTATAAAAAAATTATTAAAATTAAAATCAAAACTTGATAAAATTAACTGTGTTCCACACTCTAAGGCGGTCTTTCCAACTGGTTCCCTGAAGTTATTCGGGAAGGCTTATATGATGTCTGTACCTCGGATGGAACAGCTCAAGGTGATGACCCAGATGTAAACCCAGTAGGGAACAAATCAATTTATATTCTTAAATAAATCCCAACCAAATTAGAATGAGAAATTCTTGACTCTAGACTAACTTCAGAAGTAGGAAGTAGGCTAATGTTACGATAAATTCTGACCCAAAATCGTAAATATATTTTACTAATATGTTTTTATTTATTCATGAATGTTCTAGGTATACCTACCTGACGAAAATCAGCCGAGCCGCTATAAAAAATCCCGTTCCAGTTCATTCGAGACAATGCAGGTCAACATCCATGGGGTCTCCCCTCGGCTGTAATACCAGTAGTACGTCACATTCCAGTATTTTCGCCAAGGGTCAGGTCAGGTCTAGGCGGTCTTACGGTTCTTTATATAAGAACGAAATTTTATTGAAGGGGTCAGTCATAAGAAGCTCGGGAACCGCGATATTTAAATGTAACGAAACATAAATTATTATTTGTAATATAAATTAGGATTAATAAAGACTTTAATAAATTCGTAATTAGTTATCGTGAGTTTTAATAAATTAGAAGATAGACAATAAATTAGAATAAAGACAGATAAATTAGAACAATATAAAAAGATATAACACTAAAATAACATTTGTGTTAGAGTTCCTTTACTCTTAATAAAAAATAGGAAAAAAAAACACCAGAAAAATACGATACCATTTTAAGAATATGATAAAAAGTTATTGGTAACAAAAAGCTTTAATGATATTGTAAATAGTGTGACCTTCGCATGGTTTGACAAAATTTTAAGTAAATGGATTGATTAAATAGATAATTTTATAAACGAAAACGCATGCTATGAATTTATTTTATAATATAAAAGAATGGTATAAAGAGTATTTTTATTTTTCTTCCCAAAAAAAAAAAAATACTTTTCTTAATACAAATTTAGCATAGCTCTTTGCCGCCTATTTCTTAGTTCAGAGAACTTCCTTTAGCTAGAGTTAAGACCAGAATGCTCGCTAATTGTTAATTCTCAGTCGGATAGGCATGCCGGCCTAAAACAGCCGCTGGGGTCACTGTTTAATACCAACTTAAATTTTAAGAATTTAGAAAATCATTAAGAGGATTTGATTTTTAAAATTTGATTTAAAAATATTTAAGGATTATTAAAGTAGCGGACTCGTTATATTGTACGAAATCCTTTTCTGAATTCCATATATGTATCGTTAATATCGATATTTAACTTTTGATAGATTTGGTTGTGGATGACCCTAAGAAATATTTTAAGCAGATGACTCATCAAGGGAATTGTTCATTGATTTGAACATTGCATTACCTTAGTTTTCTTCAATATGGTGACAAACGTAGACAGCAACCATTCTTGAGGTATTATGCCAGTACTGTATATTGTTGGAGGGATGCCGGTCTTCAACATCCCTTCCATGGAGAGTCTTGTATGCCAACAGTGTCTCTTTCAGCGGTTTTGTACTTGCTGTAAGTCCAATTAGTCCGCTAGCCTTCGACAGCTCAGTAAAGAAACTTAAATGGACTTTTAAAGGTGCTTTAATCTGGCCTGTTGAATTAATATAGAGTGAAATAAAACAGTTGCTTGTTTAGAGAAAAACTGTAATTGAAAAAAGGGCAAAAAAATAAAACTTATAACTTTGAGCGTATAACTTATCGTAGAAACTTAATTTAAAAATTACAATTTACGCACTGTCCGAAAACACCATAACACTATTCACATTTTACAGCTTCCCGGCTTATTACGTAACTTGCAAAGTGGAGAAAGACTCTCCGAACTTGAAAGAGGTGAGAGCCCTACAAAAGTCGTTAATTCACTGTCGGTGTCGACTCTCGAACCCTCTGAAATATTTGGTTTATGCATTTTGAATAACCGGTATAGGGTCAAGTCGGCGCCATGGGCGGAGATTAACATTCCCAGAAACAAGTCCATGCAGACTGGATTTTTGTTTATGTAACTGGTGCGAAAATATTTGTTACGAAATAGAATTATTTGTTTGGATATATAATTATTTTTTTTTAGATTATATTTCTCCAACAATTGCATTGAATAGACGTAATATTATGGTTACGGATTTATCATTCAAAAGCTTTAACAGTTCTGTAGGAATTTCATCAGCTCCATTTGCTTTTCCATTTTTAGCATTTCTTATTGCGTATTCTACTTCTTCTTTCAATATGTCTGGCCCAGTTGCATTGATTATCTGAGTTATCTGAGTTAAGTTGTTTTTATCGTCTTCAAATAATTCATTCAGGTATTCTGTCCATCTTTTTATTTTATTCTCTAGATCTACAATAGGATTTCCATTTTTGTCTTGAAGAAAAGTACCGGTGTAAAACTTAATGATGTTGATGATGAAGCCATCACAAACAATCCAACAAAAGAGCACGAGCGAAAGGTACGTATATGTTCGTAGGTATATGGAATAAAAAAATCACTTACGCACTGCATATAATTCGCAAAAGAAATATTCGAGACGCTAATTACTGCCGTAGATGCGGAAACACCGATGAGCCGTAAATTACATGCGATCAAAAACGTACTAAACAAAAAAATTGTTTTTGTTCGTAATAACTTCACCCTTTCAAGTAAGTTTCGAATATAAACTGAACAGACAAGGCACGTGGCCAAAGCCGGCATCTTTATACCCATTATATTATTAAAAATCTGGGGAAATGCGAAGATTAGTATTGAAATATCCAAAGAGATAAGGTATTCTTATTTACAAAACTGTTAATTGTTAAATTCTTATTTTTAATAATATAATATAATAACAAACATTAGCCGTGAAATTTTTAATTGTTTTTTGCTATATATAATATATATATATATATATATATATATATATATATATATATATATATATATATATATATATATATATTAGTATTTAAACATTATTAATATTAATATTAATTTTAATAAATAAAAACCTCAGGAACTCCTATCAAGATACAAATTTTACGACCGTTTGATGACTTTGAGGCACATTTCGCACTATCAACAATTTGTGAAGGATAATAGCCGAATTCAGGAAGACTATGGCTTTGAATATACCTTTTTATCTGATTTATTGCACTATTTGATATTCTTTTCTTCCCGTTAATTTTAATTCTATTTAACCGGACTATATTTGACAAAAGTCGAACAATACTCATGTTGTAATAAAAAATAAAAAATATTACGGTGAATGTGCAATAATAAAACTGTTGGGTAGTTTTTAATAAAAAGTCTGCAACTGAGTTCAGTTCAATAGCGATTCCCAATTGTTAGATATATTTATCGGTGTATTTATAGAGCACGAAAGCTCGGGCTTTGTTGAAGAAATTCTACGAACATTTTTAAAGAGCAACATTTTTATTTATAAGAGTTTTCAGTACTTTGGAATCAAAAATTTTGCTCGTTATTAGTGACATGAAAAGACATTTTTATAAAGAATTTTCAATTCCTTATAAAACAAATTTTTACTTTTGGAAACGAAGGAAATATAAAAAGGTTGGTTTTGCATATATTTGCATATATTGGCTATTATTACTAAGCTACAAAATTCGTCCTTTGTTATACGAAACTCTAGAATACAAATAACCCTAAATGTTAGGTTTATATGGGAATAATACACAATTTTTTTTATTTATGCCTCAACCTAAAAGGTTATTGGCGTATTGCAATTTAAAGTTTTATAATTTTTTTTTTTTATTTAAAACTCTTATACCACATCAACCACGCAGGGTTATTAGTGGGATGACAAACACAATAGTTTTAATACGATTATGTACATTAAATAGTATAATACAATCTTATATCTCTTAAATAATTTAATATGTTTAACTTTTTATCTGTCACGATCGATTTGAGGTCATCTGGAATTCCATGCATTCTTCTTTGGTTTTGGAAACATGGGCAATCAAGAAGGAAGTGTTTCACTGTCAATGAAGTGGAGCAGTTATTGCAAATTGGCGGTGGATCTTTACTAATTACAAATTTGTGTGTGACAGCAGCACGACCAATTCCTAAACGGTTTATAATTACTTGATCTCGTCTAGTTGTGTGGTTAATCAAAGAGCTGCCCACCTTTGGGCAAATTGGGTTTAATTTGGTTACTGAATTTTCCCAGTAATTTTGCCAAATGTTATTGCACTGATCTTTAATCAGATGTTTCATGCAATTACAAAAGATATTTTGTAATTTTTGCAGTATCCTCCAAGTTGATACGGCTTGTAGTTGCTAGTTGATCTGTTTTTTCATTTCCCCAGATTACAGTGTACGATGGTACAAAAATGAAAAATTTGTCCTTTCCCATGGAATAAAGTGTTCCTGATTCATTTGTTATTGCTTGTATAATGGGATTTGTATAAATTTTCTGTAATTTCAATAAAGCATTAAGTAAATCTGTAATGATGACGCACATCGTGTTACTCGTTTTGAAAAAAGTTAAAGCTTTTAATATAGATAGGTTAAGAAATAATAAATAAAAATTACTCACAATCAATTTAATTTAACTATCAGACAACCGGTTTCGCTTTCTACAATATACAAAGCATCTTCAGGTCTCGATACAAAGTTAAATAAATGCTGAAATAATAAAAACCCATATAAGGGTGTTGTCTAATAAAGATAAACAAATTAAATGTTATAAATGACAATAATTATGCAATATTACATGTCTGTGGTTGTGGGTCTGTGCTATTGTACTTGTTTGACAGTAAACGGGAAGTTCTGGAGGAGATAGATTTGATCCAATGAAGCAGAGATATGTGTGTTATTGTTTGTTAAATGAAAGTGATGTTATATACCATTGTATTATTTAAAAAGTTATTTATACTTATTCGAGAGATATATTTATGAAATGTGTGTTACTTATAGAGTAATTGTTTTATGCAGGTAACAGTTTTATGACAATGAATAAGTTTAGATGTACAAATTGTGTGGGTGTGCAATTTTTTTTTTTTCAACTTGTACAAGTGATCAGTATGGATTACAACTCAACGTTAAGAAAAATAAATATATGATAGTTAGCAAACAAAATTATATACAGGATGACGGTATAAAAGTCGGAGATGCCACACTAGACAGAGTGGAGAAACTCGTGTATCTCGGAAGTAATATCAATGATAGTTGGGATCCAACCGCAGAAACTAAAAGCCGAATAGAACAAGCCCGAGCTGCCTTTGTAAAAATAAGAAACGTACTTTGCAATCACGATCTTAGCATTAACCTTAGAGTTCGTATGACATCTTGCTTCATCTTTCCTGTCCTGCTGTATGGAGTGGAAGCGTGGACTCTAACTCAGGCTATGATTAAACGCTTGACAGCCTTTGAGATGTGGGTATACAGACGACTACTGAAAATAAGCTGGGTCGACAGAGTTAGAAATGAGGAGGTCCTTAGACGGCTAAGCCAAACAACACAACTGGTCAATATAATAAAGAAACGCAAGCCGGAATACTTCGGTCACATTATGAGACACCCTGAAAAATATGATCTTTTATATCTGATCATTTAGGGAAAGATCCAAGGTAATCGTGGTCCTGGTAGACCAAGAACATCATGGCTGAAAAATCTAAGGCAATGGTATGGAGAATCAACTACATCGTTATTTAGAGCTGCTGTCAATAAAGTCGCGATAGCGAATATGGTAGCCAACATGATATCCAACGATCGATAACAGTCATGGAACTAGAAGAAGAAAAAAAGATACCAGATGAGAGAAAAACAAAATAACCTGCTATGCAGACGACACAATACTCCTCGCTCGACGGTTACCCAATAGCAAGACAATTAGTAAGATGACCACGAAGACGATGGACGACAACTTACTGGAGGCACATTCAAAAACAAATAGAGTCATGTCTATATAAAACAGAAGAAGGAGACTATATATCTAACGTAAAAATTTGTAATTTTAACAACCATAATGAAAAAGTATTTGTAGCCAATAAATTTTTTATCTGCAGGATAGTTTCCTGATATACAGTATCGAGATAATTTTTCCTCACAGCAGACTTTTCGGGTATATTATACAGAACTTTTGAAAATGACCTTAAGTTTATGTTATTTTATTTTTTTATTGGTATATTTTTGATGCCACCACTGCTCTACATAAATCTTCATTGAACTGACGTTGATTGCTGGTTTTGGAAGAAAAAGGTTATACACATTTATACAGGTTATTGGGGCTAGCAGGCAACAAGCCTAATTTCTCCTTCTTGGTTTTACACTTCGAGACTTCCATTCACTCATGATGGTATGAATTTAGAAAACTATGGAAAATTATCGAAGGAACAGTTAATCCCCAATAGGTCTGTTGGATCTGTTGTTGTTACTGATAATGCGTCATACCATAATATACAAATTAATAAAGCACTCACCAGTAATTCTAAAAAAATGGATATGCTATATTTGTTGACGGAAAAGAAGTTTGTAACGTCAATGTTAAAACCGCAACTGTATAAAATCATCAAACGACACAAACAAAATCATATTCAATATAAATTTGACGAAGAGCTGCAAGAATGTGAAGACGTTTCTTTAAATTTTCCGCCATATCATCTAGACTTGAACCCTATAGAAATGGTTTGAACCCAAATAAAAAGTTGCAAAAAAAAAACGTTTATTTTAAGTTAAAAGACGTAAAAGTGTTGGTGGAACAGGAATTTACTAGAGTAACTGTAGATAACTGGAAAAAACTGTGTGAACATGTTGTTAAGGTTAAAGATAAGTATTTGGAAAGTGAACGTCGCATAGATATGATTACTGAACAATTAAGGATTGATTTAAATGATTCTAGTGATGACGACAGTGCATCTAATTATGAAAGTGAATATTATAATTTAACATTTCGATGAACCTATGTAACCTATGTGAATATAAGTTTTCCAAACCGTCCTGTATGTATGTAGTATTTTTTCACTTTATTACAATCATTTCGTATATTCTTTTATTTGACTTTGTGACGTTTAAATGAGTAATAATATAAATAATAAAGGTTTTAACGCCAGAACTTATGGCTGAAAGACCTAAGGAGATGGTTCGATCGCTCATCCGCAGAAATCTTTCGCGCAGCAGTTTCCAAAACCACAATTGCCATTTGGATCGCCAACCTTCGAAAGAAGACGGCGCCATGAGAAGAAGAAGAAAGGTTTTAAACTTAAAACACTTTTTGTACTTAATGTTTAATAATACTGTAATCTCTAATATGTATCTAAGGTTTCACAAAGAGACCCTATATGTATGTGATAGATTATAATAATATATATTTAAATGTAGTACAGTATTGCCAAAAATATAATCTAATAAGGTTGTCTAATTAATTGTGTGTACCTATCTTTAACAATCTGATTTAATTTTGGAACGCCACTGCTTGGGTTGGTGAGGATTTACTGTTCCTAGAAGTTTTCGCAGCTACAGTTGAAACATACTCCTTTTAATATTAAATACTAATACAACTTAGGATAACAACTGAAAACGTACTAGCTGATTTTTTTAATAAAAAACAATAAAAAATCCTATATTTGGTACCTACCTGTTAGAATATTTATGTTTCTATATAAAAATATAAAACAGAAAACAATCAAATTCCACCGTGTAAAATGTGCAGAGCTACAAATGAGCCACTCCCGTACAAAGTTGCCCTAGCGAAGGTGATATACTAATTAATGGTCTTCTCTTTGATCCAAAACTCTGGTTCTGCTACCGAGATTTGTTTAACTAAACAACTACGATACACAATCCAGTTTTCCAGATTACAGGGATTTCACTTCGGGGCTAGTTTTGAGTTTCGCAGGTGCGCTTACGGATTTACTACGGATTCTCTCCAATTTGACGAACATTTATCGATAGAGCAGAATATTTAAAAATTGCGTTCCATTTAGAACTGAAATTTAAACAGAGAGTTTAAAACAAAGGGCAAATGGTTTAATAAGTATTCGAAATTTTCGAATATGGTTATAGCTACTTATTGTGTATTTTTACCAACAAAATAACTTTAAACCAAACGATAAAACGGTTGCCAATATGAATTCATCTAAATAATGTGACAAAAAGTCATGAATGTGTTGCTTGTGTGAGTCCATTTCACATAGGTAAAGAAACAATAAATAAGATTTACTCACAATCAATTTAATTTAACTATCAGACGACCGGTTTCGCTTTCTATAATATGCAAAACATCTTCAGGACTTAATACAAAGTTAAATAAATGCTGAAATGATAAAACCCATATTAGGGTGTTGTCTAATAAAGAGAAACAAATTAGATGTTGTAAATTGCAATAATTATGCCAATATTACATGTCTGTGGTTTTATTCCAAAATGAATAAATTGAATAAAAAGGTGTAAAAAGTTTTAAAAGTTTAGACAGACAAGGTAAGACCCACAAATTGTTATAAAATAGTCTATTAGATTGTAATAAAATAATAAAAGAGTAAATAAATAAACATTACTTACATGCCAATACTCTATTAATTGATGGATGGTAGAGCATGGTTGAAACTACTATGTATTGTTGAATGGAGAACTCAATTCTGCTATTGTGGTTGTTTGACAGTAAACGGGAAGTTCTTGAGGAGATAGATTTGATCCAATGAAGCAGAGATATGTGTGTGAATGTTTGTTAAATGAAAGTGATGTTATATACCATTGTATTATTTAAAAGTTATTTATACTTATTCGAGAGATATATTTATGAAATGTGTGTTATTTATTATGTAATTGTTTTATGAAGTGACAGTTTTATGACAATGAATAAGTTTAGATGTACAAATTGTGTGGGTTTGCAATTATTTTTTCAACTTGTAATTATCAAATTTCTTTGATAAAGTTCTATTGGCAAAATAGTAGATTATTGCAAAGTCGAGTAAATAATATATTAGAATTAAAACAATTAAGGACAATTTAAAATACACTAAAACAAAAAACACTTAGAAGGGACGAAACAAACATTAAATTTAAAAGGGGAAGGACTTTTATGCACTACATCTCAGTCTTGGGCACAATGAGTTTTTTATGTTATCTATTAGATTTTAGTGGTAAATTTGACAGATGTAGGTTAGCATGTGACAGTTCTTCTTCTGTTTCTCAATACTGCAAGTTAAGTTATCTAGTTTTATGAAATATGCTGATATTAATGAATGTCTATAAATTGTTTCAATTGAGATATCAAAACTAAATTGATGTGTTTAATATTGGCATACTTTAAAAATCTTTATAACTAACTCAGTTTAGTCCAAATTACTGAACAAATTAAAGTGATTCTTTGGCAACTAAACATGTACATTTTATAGTTAAACGTATAACAAATTTACAAATTTTTTATTTGAAATTATTGCTGCTGTAAGTTATCTGTGATGGTGTTTATAAATATTTTAGATATTTAATTTAAATTCTGATATATTAATATATTAATATCTGATTTCTTTACCTATGTGGCAAAAAGTCTTTACTAACAAACTAAAAAGTTGATTAAGCCTCTATATGATACGTAATTTATACTGCAATCTGGTCAACCTGGTCCTGGAGTATAAATTGTGAACTTTGAAACCGATCACAAAAATATAACATAATTTAAGACTTAAACACTTAAAAAAATTGCGAGTAGAGACTTTTTTTTCTACATTAACTTTAAACCATTTGTATCGTCCACCAGTGCCACCAATGTTGCACAAGCAAACACTTTTGTCTAAGTGAAGACAACACTAAATCAAGCTAACTAAAGTATTTAAGAAAATGACTTCTTCTTCTTACGGTGCCTTATCCTTAAGGACGTTGGCCATTATATTTGCCCATTTAATCTTATTTGTAGCAGCCCTGAATAGTTCTATGGAGGTCATGTTCGTCCATTACCGTAGGTTTTTAAGCCAAGAGTTGCGTTTTCTTTCTGGTCCTCTTTTGCTATTGACTTTGCCTTCGATTATAAGTTGGAGCAGTTCATACTGTTGATTTCTTATGATGTGACCAAAATATTGTGTTTTCCGTTCTTTTATTATAAGCATAAGCTCTCTTCCCTTATTTATCCTAAGCAAGACTTCCACATTTGTCGTATGGCTCATGTAGGATATTCTGAGCATTTTACGGTAACACCAGAGTTCGAATGCTTGGATTCTTTTTTGTGTTGCTTCTGTCATTGTCCAGGCTTCAACACCATAGAGTAAGGTGGAGAAAACATAGCACTTAAGTATTCTAGTTCTCAATGAGATGCCCAGCTGGCGGTTGCATATAACTTTTTGCATTTTGTAAAACACTGTACGTGCCTTTTCCAGACGTATTCTTATCTCTAGTAAGTGGTCCCAAGTTTCATCAAGATTACTTCCAAGGTACGTTGTTCTTGTTGCTCTTTGCAGATCTGTTCCGTCGACATTGACCTTCACTCTTCTGTTTTGGTGCTTGCTGATGACCATCGTTTTTGTCTTTTTTGTATTAAATTTCATTCCAGATTCTCTACAGGCTATCGTTACTCGGTCCATTAAGCGTTGCAGGGCTTCAGCATTATCTGCCAGTATGAAAGTGTCATCAGCATATCGCAGGTTATTTATACATTGCCCGTTTATAATTATACCATCCGAGATGCCTTCCAAAGTTTTCTGAAATATCTTCTCAGAGTAAACATTGAACAGCAAAGGTGATAGGACACATCCCTGTCTTACTCCCTTCTGGATATTGATTTTTCCAGATGTTTTGCTTTTTATTCTGATTTTAGCCTTTTGTTCTTGGTAGAGGTTTGAAATGATCCTTAAGTCTTTATCGTCGATATTACATGACCTTAGAATATCTATTAGTTTATCATGTTTTACCAGGTCAAACGCCTTCTAAAAGTCTATAAAACACAAGTATACATCAGAATCGACATCTCTACATCTTTCAACTAGCACACGTATTGAGAAAAGTGCTTCTCTTGTTCCGAACCCATTCTTAATACCAAACTGAGTTTGACCAGTGTGCTCGTCTAGTTTATTGTATACTCTATTGTGTATTACTCCTAGGAAAAGCTTCAACATATGATTCATCAGGCTAATAATCCTATGATCTTCACATTTCTTTGAGTTTCTCTTCTTTGGTAGTGGTATAAACACCGATGTCAGCCAATCATTTGGTATTATCAATGTTTCGTATATTTTGTTAAATATATCTTCCATTACTTCGATGTGTTCGTCTAGTAATATCTTTATTATTTCAATTGGGATATTCTCTTCCCAACAGCTTTTCCGTTCTTTAACTGATTTGCCGCTTTGATAATTTCTTGCTTTGTGATAAAAGGTCCAGTCGATGCCTCCTGCATGTAAATGTTCGTCCTCTCTCGGTCTTGAAACATCTCTTCCACGTATTCTCTCCATCTACCTATTTGATCTTCTATGTTCAGTAGCAGGTTCCCATGTTTACCTTCGATGAAAGACGTAGGAGTTTGTTTAAATATTCCAGCGGCTTCTTTTACTTTTTTTTGTAGATTGAAAGTATCATGTCTTTGTTCCAACATACATTACAAAACAAAATGACAGCATACAATAAATCAAATTATCGTAAGCCAAATTCCGGAAAAACTTCTTACATCCTTGTAGCAGAGATACTTATACCTTTGTAACATTTGTTTGTAAATAAAAAGTGGGCCCACAATATTCCACCCTTAGGGTTTTGACGCTCACACTCTGTATTTCTGATGAACGAATATACGTGGCCATATGGAAAGGATCGGCACATTCTAGATACATAGATGTAGATATCAATTAGTCAGCAATAATTTATAAGTAGACGTTAGAGACCCGCACCCATATATAAGCTTTATCCTATCATAGGTATTATTAATATTATTTTTCTGCTAGTTGCAAACTAAAATTTATGTAGAGCGAGAAAACTGGTCTGGATGCTATGCAGTTGCGCAATGTTGTCATGCGGAATAGCATGAGAACCGATAACGGAGTCTTACAAAATCTGAGAGGCCGAGATGACTGTCCTGCATGGGAACCAAGAGAGTAGTCTTTGAATGCCACTTCAATATAACATTATATAGGAAAGAGCAACCCACTAATTTCCAACTGACTTTTCCGAATTTTGAAAGTTCCAAACGCTGGGTTAAAATACGCCACTTTTTCTACAGACTTTACATAAAGCTTATTTTTTCTAATGAATTAGTGAAGCGGTTGGTACTAGCCAAAAATGTTCATGGCCAGTTGTGGTTGTAAAAATCATAACTTTTATATTAAGAAGAGGAGAAGTAGCGGTAACATAATATCAAAGCGTGTTTAAATATTCACAATAAACATATTGGTCAAATAAATACTTGTTCGAACAAGCGTATCAACGGAAAAATGAATGAGACAAAAGACTCATTTTATTTTACTTGAAATGCACCAGAAATAAATAAAATATATTTTCGGGTTTTTATTGTTAATTTCAACAAAAATAATAAGATGGTATTGGTAATATGTTAAGAATTTAACAGCTATGGATCCTGTGAAGATCTATACTGCTATTAAATGTAAAGGTTAGGTTAAATAATTTCCAATTATTTAAAATAAAGTAAAGGTTCTACTGATCTTAATTACCCATTACAAGTGGTATCTGGCCATGGTACCTTAAAGTCTATCTTGAAAGATCATGCAAGCACGAACAAAGGTGACTATGCAAGTTCGGAAGAAGATCCCTTTGCAACCGATGGTGACGATGATCCTGATTTTTCACCCGATGAAAACAAAACATTTTACATACAACAAAGACAACGACCTATTCTCAAGAAGAATAAATCTGATCCAGCAGAATAGCAAAAAAAGATGGCAAAAGAAAGATAAAACCTAGGATTAAGACAGTAAATTGTTATTGTATGGAGCTACAAGTTAAAATTAAAAAACTCACGTGCAATTAAAATGGAATTATCTCTTGGTCTCTTGATGCATCTTGGATACCCTGGATGCATTTTGGATACCACAGTAATATTCTAGTGGATCACCTATTGTCAATAGTAGTGGAATTCATTCTATAAATTACATCAATAACCTTGGTTTTCTGTCTAATCCATTCTATTCTTTTTCGATCCCTCTGTTATACCTAGCATGCATCACTCCATTGATCTTTGAGTGACCTTGAGTTTCGATATTAATTCTTTCTTTAGTGTCAAAGTTTCACAGCCGTATGTCATGATTGGTAGTATACACTGATCGAATGTTTTTCTTCAGGTGGATTGGCATCTTCGATTTAAATATAACTGAATTTCTACCAAAAGATTTCCAAGCTAGTTTCATTTTTTGTTGATTTGTGAAAGTAAGAAGCCAGATTTATGTATTAATTGTGTCCAGGTCATTCCCTTAACCTGGAAATTTACTAAAATAAACATGGGGAAGGTCAGAAAAACTCAGAGAGCTATGGAACGACAAAGGCTGTTGTTCCATGATGTACAGGGGGAGTGTAGTGGTCGACGTGATGTCGTGTATTGTCCGTCTCCAGAGATCTCTGTCTCTGGTTATTTCTTTTAATTCATGCATCGGTCTTTGGCATATTCCTGTAATTTGATCTATCCATCTTGTTGGGGATCTTCTTCGTGATCTTCGGCCTTCTACCTTTCCTTGTATTATGAGTCTTTATATCACTTAAAGACCATAAAACCAATAAAGACATTCGTAATAAAACAGAAGTAAAAGATGCTGTCGAACATTGTAACGAAATATTTTGCTTCCCTTAGGGTAAGAACATGGGGTAGAAGATTGGGCAAACAAAATAGATCGAAACAAATGCGTACGGCACTCAGTTGGTTGTTGGAGAGCTGGGTCGTGGATAAGTTAAGGATATGGGGGTTGGATTGGGGCAACTACAAAAAAAATAAAGAGGTAATTAATCTTTTGGGATAAACAGGAAACACCTCAAGGAATTTAATATAGGGCGCGACTTGAGGTGCCTAATTATATTATAATTATATTACAACCACTAGTTGTAACTAGGAAATAATTATAAAACATCAAAAATATATCTTTTTCAAATAAAACTCAAAATAGATCAGAGGAACAATATAACCATTAATTTTTGTCTCAAACAAACAGTTATCAAAAATACAGATACAAGAACATATTATACAACATAATCCGAATTTATAAAAACTTACATGTTCTTTGTTTACATAAAATATTGCTACAAAAATTTTGGAATCGTTCCTAGGTTATATATGGCCAATTTAGATTATCAAAATTTTATGGATATCCTTTTTATAAAAATATTATTAAATTTAACCTTATATATAAAATATCTTTCATATATGAAAATCAAATTGAAATTGTGCTACAAAAACAATGGATTACGGCAAATGTCATATGTCAACATAACATTTTAAATCAGAATAATATATGAAATTTTTTAGCTACGACAAAAATAAAATTAAACTTTAATTATTACAAATTCTTTTATTTTAATGAAAGCAATTACTAAAATGTCTTTATAACTTGCGAAAATTAATATGGTAAATTGTTACCTTAATTCAGATAATCACTTAACTTTGTAAAGGAAAAACTTGCTACAACTCTGGGCAGATTCTTTAACAGGAACAAGGAACCATTTCCATACTCAGGCAGAAACTATTGAAACAGGAACTTGATGGAAGAATCAAACTAACGACAGGGACATTCTATATAATACTTTTCAAAACTTTCCAGTATCTATACAAATTTAATGACTACTCTGCCAAAACTGCTTACGCAAAGCAAAAAGTATTATCTATTACTAAAAAATTAAATCGACTCTTCGATTCACAATTGCCCCAGCATTATATATCCGCAAAAGCGTCTATCATCGTTTCAAATCTGTAGTTACACCTACATTGTAACACGTCTGCCATGTTTGAAATCTATTCGTCCACTCCTGCAACACGTCTGCCCCATTTCAAATCTGTTCTTCGACTCCTCATTTGCGTTAAATTTTACAAATTCGACGCCATAAGATAACTCTTTCCCTTGTGTTTACAAAACCTAAACAAACAATATTCTTCTCTGACTTAAATCTAATATCGGTGTGGGAATAATTTCTTGTTTGTAAAACAGGCCTCAACTATGTTACAAAGCGACTTTCAAATAAACTACTTTTAAAAATGAAGGAATAACACGTATTATTGATTATTCTAACCGGAATAAGTTCTACCTAAGTTTGTAACAGTGATAAAAAATATTTCCAGCGTTATTACGCATTTAAAAATCTCTTCAAAACAACTTGAAATATTTGCAACATACAATTAACTTCGTCGAAATATTTAAAAAGAACTTCCTATATTATCGATCGTTTTTCTTGGTAAAAACAACCAGGGATGTATTACAAAAATCTAAAATATAAAAACCTACAACATGTAGCTAAACTAAAATCGAAATGGGCTGGACATAACGAACGTCTCGAGGATGACCGATGGAATGAAAAAATCGGAAATTGGCGGCCATATGAAGCCAAAAGACCACGAGTCAAAACCGCAAATGTGCTGGAGCGACGATATTAAAAAACTGTAGTCTTACAAACAACAGAGATGAATGGCGAGAATTGGGAGAGGCCTATATTCGGCAATCCGAATGGAGAGAAGGGCTTAAAATTATTGAACTGCGTCATTTTTTTTGTAATGATTTATAAAGATCAATAGTAATGAGAAACTGTATACCTTTGTAATCTTCTGTTGGAATTAAACTATTAGCCTTATGCTAATGTCACATAATATTCACATTCACATTTTTTTTTGTTTTTTGTTATTGAAAAAAAAAATTTTACCTTTATATTTTATTTAATCCCTCCAGATTATCAAAGGTCGTGCAAAAATAATGTTTATTTTAGTATAAAAGGCTGCTTTTTATCTTTTTATATACTTATAAACAACAAAACATTTTTAAATCATATAAAAGAAAAATGAGGAGATCCGATAAAGGAAATACAGAACGAAAATAGTAGTATTGATATTATCATACATTTATTTTCAAGTATATAAATTATTTAGAAGTATAAACTTACCGAGCCAGCTCAGACTCTTAGTGTTTTCCAGTTTTTCCTTAAATGCCTCGACTTCCTTTTGAAGTTCTTCGACTGCAGGCGGAAGCGGAAGCTCCCACCGAAGTTGCCTTTCGATGGCCGATACTCGAGCTTCCAAAGCTTTAAGATCAGCTCCAGTAGACTCTTGAAGCATTGCTAATCCGTTTGCCGCAACTACTTGAAGAGAATACCGACTGTCCTGTAAAAAAAGATCTATTTAGTTAAAAGAATTTGGTCCATTCAGGATTATTCTTTTATATCAATGTTTTTGTAAAATGGATTTTCGATTTTTTTTAATCTGTAAACAACAGAGATAAATGGCGAGAATTGGGAAAGGCCTATATTCGGCAAACCGAATAGAGAGAAGTGCTTAAGTAACAATAAAACACTGAAAACTTTGTTTTCAAACTTCCACAAAATTTATTTTAACTATTATCACTACAGCTGTTTCGGCTGATAGTCTTTCTCAAGTGATCTATTTTTGGCATGCGTTTACAATTTATAGTCTCTAATGAAATAGGTTGAGGAGGGGAGAACTGTTTGTCTCAAGTTGGTCATTCAGAATTATATCTGTGTTTTTTAATTTATTGATTTCCATAGATTCTAACAAAGATAGCTTAAGGCCTTTATTTTTAACGTGAAGAATTTTAAATTTGTCATTAAAAGAATGATTATGATCTAGAAGGTGAAGTGCGTATGTCGAATCTGTTTTTCTATTCTCGAAAGCCCTTTTATGTTCTGCTATTCGTTTCTCAAAGTTTCTACCAGTTTGACCGATGTAAGTTTTTGGGCAGTCGCCACATTGAATTTTATACACACCACTATTTAAGGGTTTTTTATTTTGGCTCTTGTTATTTTTAATATATTTACCTAGGTTGTTATTTGTTCGGAAAGCTGGTGTTATTCCTTTCTTTTTTATATGTTTTTCTCTGGTGGTGGAAATACTATTTTCAGGGCTTTCTTGTGTAGTTTTTGATTTAACATTTTATTAATTGTTTGTTCGTTGTATCCGTTGTTTACTGCTATTTGCTTAATTATATTTAATTCTGTCTCAAAGTTGTCTTTTGACATCGGAATTTCTGTTAATCTATGTAACATACTATGATAAGCTGCCAGTTTATGTTGTGTTGGATGGGATGATGAATTGTGTATAGTCGTGTCAGTATGGGTAGGTTTGTGAAATATAGAGAAGTCATGTTTGTTTTGAAGTCTGCTAATTTTTAAATCTAAAAAATTTATGCATTGATTTTGTTCTGTTTCTATTGTAAATTCAATATGACTATGAAGTGAATTAATATACGATGAAAATTGGTCGAGTTGCTTAAAATTGTGAAGTGCTTAAAATTGTTGAACTGCGTAATTTTTTTGTATTTATTTATAAAGATTAATAGAAATGAGAACTTGTGTAGTTTTGTAATCTTCTGTTGGAATTAAAACTATTAGCCTCTAACTAATCCTGCACAGAAAAAATAAATTATGAATACATAAAAGAGTACTCTTCCTTAATAATGTGTTTAATTATATTAAGTATATCAATATCACTAAATCTATACAGTGAGAGGAGAAGGTTTTACCCCCTGTCAACTCGTTTATTTTTATGATAAAAAAAAATTGTTTGAACGCCTTGAATTTTAAACTTTTTTTTTACACTATGGTGGAAATGAAAGGAATAAATTCGTTATTTCGTAAACCGGAGACTTTAAGGAAAAATCCTGTAACCCGTCGATTTTTATTTTTAAATAAGGTATTCGTAAGAATACATTTTTATTTTTGACGTCATCTATGTGAGCGTGATGATGTCATTGCTAAAATTTTTGAATAGAAAGGGGGGTATTGTAATACATTATTTGAAAGGTCTTTTAAATACCTATTTAGCTATATCAATATGTCTAAGTAAATAAAGTTTGTAATTGTTTAAAAAAATAATTAAATTTTTATTATTACAATAAATATTTATTAAGTATTATTCAATAAATACAACGAAACCTAAATTAAGTGCTCAAATTGTTTACCTTCAGCTAAAATACAATGAGAAAGGCGTGCCGCGAACTCTTCTCTAACATTCTTAACTTTCTGAGTTATTTAAACAACCTAATTAAGTAATTCTTTCTTTCAGTTCATTAATATTTTGTGGTCTATTTTGATACACCTTACTTTTTAAATATCCCCATAAAAAAAAATCAAGAGGAGTCAAATCAGGTGACCTAGGCGGCCATTCTATTTTTTCTCTTCGACGTATCCACCGATTTGGAAAGACGTTGTTTAAGTAGTTGCGTACCCAGACAGCATAGTGTGGAGGCGCACAATCTTGCTGTAGCCATAAATCATTTCTGTTTGGAAACAACCGATTCAATTCTGGAAGCAAGAAATTTTGAACAAATTCTAAATATTGAGGACCTGTTAAGTTTTCTTCGAAAAAGTATGGTCCAATACACCTATTATCTATTATTCCCACCCAAACATTAATTTTCTCTGGGTATTAAGTATGGTACTCTTGCATCCAGTGTGGATTTTCCGTAGCCCAGTACCGATAAGTTTGACGATTGACATGACCGTTTAGTAGAAATGTAGCTTCATCAGAGAAAATAATATTTTATAAAAACATCGGATCTCTGTTATTTCGTTCCATTATAATGTCACAAAATTCAATTCGTCTATCAAAATCATCTTCCATAAGTTCTGGTACTAAACTTACTTTGTAGGGATGCCACTTTTCCTTCTTTAGCTGTTTAAGAACTGTTGAATGGTCCATGTCATTATCTAATGCTACTTGCCGTAAACTGTTATGAGGATTATCTTGAAAAGCTAAGGGAAAGGTCTACTTGTTGGTTTTCTACTACCTTTAGGAAGGTCTTTAACATGACCCATTTCTCTAAATTTTTTCTCAATTTTGCTTACAGTGGATTGTGAAATTGGTTCTCGACGGGGGTCTTTATTATTAAATAACGCATATACTTCTTTCTGCTCCATAACTAATCATTATGAAAATTTCAATTCTTTGCGTTTCAGTTAGCTTCATGTTCAAAGATACAAAGACTTTTTGAATACATTTACTACAATAATACTATTAATGACTTGACAGAAAGATAATTAAGTTTGACTGTCCAACTATCAATGTTCATATTGATAAGGTAACTAGTTTCTTTAAAAAGGAAAAAAGTAGATAAAAAAGACATTTCATTACCAGTGATGGCCTCTATAAAATTTATTTTTGGGTGTCAATAATACATCATATCAATACTTAATAAATATTTATTGTAATAATAAATGTTTAATAATTTTTTTAAACAATTACAAACATCAAATACTCAGACATATTGATATGGCTGAATAGGTATTTAAAAGACTTTTCAAATGATGTATTACAATACCTCCCTTTCTATTGAAAAATTTTAGCAATGACGTGATCACGCTCACATAGATGACGTCAAAAATAAAAAAGGATTCTTACGAATAGCTTATTTAAAAATAAAAATCGACGGGTTTTAGGATTTTTCCTTAAAGTCTCCGGTTTACGAAATAACGAATTTTTTTCTTTCATTTCCACCATACTATATATTAATTGGTATCCAATTTTCAGTGAACCTTTAGTAGGTAAGTCCCACATCATCAATTTTTTTTAAATAGACACTTCATTGAAAGGTTATTAACCTTCTACTACTCACGTGGTGCCTACATGACCCCGGAATTAATTCGTTGTAAGTGCAATTTTTCTTGTTATATATAGGTTTGTGATTCCAGCTACCTTTAACTTACAGTGACATCGATCATTTCAGTTATGGACTAGTTCTTGAGTAGTGTGGTATTAAGTTTATATATCTATCTAAAGATTGATAGGGGTCATTTTGGCACCACGTCAGTGGTTGTGAAAGTTTTACGAGAATAGCAGGTCCATCTAAAACGGTATACCACGGTGATAAAAACTATGGAAAAATACTGTTAGCATGGTATAAAGAGCTAGAAAGTAAGGTTAGCGATATGAAAGAATCAGGTTGCATTTAAATGACATTGAAAGTGTCAAACAGAAAAATCACCTGTCCTGCTTATTATGGATGTTCATTACAGCCATATACGTAATATAGAAGTCATAGATTTAGCTAGAGATAATCATGTCACTATAATTGTCTTCCCTCCCCATTGCACTCAAAAACTCCAGCCATTGGACAAAACTTACATGAGTGTTCTGAAGGCTTACTTCAGCGAGGAGATCAGGGTCTGGTTGCGCTACAATAATCATCTACTAAGTGCATTTGATATGTCAGAGCTCTTTGGGAAAGCTTATTTAAAATACCAAACTGGATGTATTGCCGTTAATGGATTTAGACCTCTAGGATGTTAATTTCATGCCAGCTGAAATTGAGGCAGAAAATACTTCGACAGCCGCACCTGATGATACGAGTGATGAAGATGATAAGGTGATCGTCGTTTCCACCGCTGCTGTCAATTTAAATGAAGCTACAAATTCTGACTATAACTTTATTAATTCTGAGAGCACACCAAATTGTCGTTCCACTCACAATAATTTATCATCTTATTCTCCCACTCTTCCATTTGGGCCTAATAAATAGCTTGAACTATTCCTAAACCTAAGACACAGCTTTATGCTATTTCTTCAACCAGTTCACAGCTTGTCGCTATTTCCACAACAAGCTTTTATAGAAAGTCTGCCACGCCTTCCAGACGACCTTGTGCACAGCTTTGTGTAAAAAACTATTTGAGAATAAGTCCACTCCATCAATTCCTTCCACACCTGGGTCTTCAAGAACATCTCTGCTGACACCATATGATCTTTCTTCTGTGCCATTATTAAAAGAAAAACCTCATCGTTGGCGTAAGCCAAGTAAGTACTCAATGATAACCTCGTCACCTTACAAAAACGAATTGATCCAATTTCTCAACAAATACAAGGAGGAGCAAAACGAAGTAGAAAAAGGCAAAGAAAAACGAAAAGGGAAAGAAATAAAAAAAAAAATAAGCAGGTTACCAAAGTCACAAAGAACAAAAAAAAAGAAATCGGGTTCTAGTAGGATGAGGAGGAATATGTGCTTTTACACAGCCTCCATAAAACGCAACTGACGTAACGTGTATGTTTTATGAAGCACTTTTTTCAGAGGACAATCTGGGTGAAATATGGGTCAAGTGCTTTATGTGCCATTTGTGGGCACATAACCAGTGCGCTGGGTCCAAAAAAGATGAATGAGTGACTTTTGCAAATAGTTTTTCCCCTAGTGAAAAAAAAAGAAAACTTGAGAAAATCAAACACATGCGTCATTGCTTACAAGTTATTTGATATATTGTTTATATTTTAGATATTAAAATATAATTAATACACATTTATCTCATTTCATACAAATTTAAGACACACTTTTTGGCGTAGCCCAGATTTAGGATATTTATTCAAACGACGAAAAAGTACAATTTTTTAATATTTGTACATTTAAAACAGTTATATAGTTTTTATTCAATTTTAACTTTGGGCAGGTTATAAGCATCTAAATATAGGTGTTCTTATGTACTTTTGGAATTGAAATAGAAGTTTCATTTTTTTTATAAAGAAATACAAAATGGATAGCTCATATTTGCATATTTTCCTCTAGTATCTTGTTTAATTATAGATTGGCTATTTGAAGGTTTCATGTTTGCCCTACATTTGTCAAGTTTTCTTTAAATATTGGATTTATTTATGGAGATGTACTGCCTGGATTCTTTTTATTTAACCTAATATTGTGTCTAGATTTGGCTCTTGTTCTTTTTCGGTTGGTACATTTCTGCTCACATTTGTTTCTGCGGTGAATTTTTAGGGCAGATTTTTACTGCTACAAAACGGGTTTGAACATGGAACACTTTTTTGTCAGACAAATGACTTTTCAACAATTATAGGGACATAATATCATAGGGGTTAATGTCGCTTACAATATATCATCAGTAATATTTCTATGGCAAAATATTTAATATTGAAAGTGGAGTTGATAGGCAAGGTGGTGCCTTATCACCAACACTTTTAAATCTAACTTTCGAAGCTATTATCAGAAAACTAGAAGGGTATTAAGCAAAAAAAAACCATAATTTAGCAGTTACAGAACATAACACACCATAATTTACAGGACAATGTACCCTGAGAAATATCAAAGATCCTATGTAAATCAGACAAACAGTGCCTTGATAATATGGTTGTACGTTTTAGCAACATATAATAGCGGTAAAATCCCGGAGAACTGGCTGCAGTCAACATTTATTACAAACACGAAGAAAGCAAATGCTCAGATCTGTGATGATACCGGCTTATAAGCTTGATCAATCATGTCACTAAAGCGTTCACTAAGATCATTCATAGAAGAATATATGATAAATGTGAGTCAAATATTGATAGATCACAGTTTGGTTTTCAGAAAGCACTTGGAACTAGAGAAGCAGTTTTCCCTCTCCAGGTGCTTCTACAGCGCTGTAGAGACGTTGATAAGGACGTGTATTTGTGCTTTGTGGATTTTAGAAAAGCATTTGACAATGTAAATCATAAACAATTGATAGAGATTCTGCGAAAGACAGGTATTGACGGGTATAAGTACTTTCGAATTGTGGCAAACCTGTACTGGGGTCAAACAGAAAAAGCAAAAATTGGCAACGAACTCACTGGAAGTGTGCAGATCAAAAGAGGTGTCCGTCAGGGGCGTATCTTATCCGCACTCCTATTTAATATTTATTTCGAAGAAATATTTAACAAATGTATGGAAAATGCAAATGAGGGCATAAAAATAAACGGCGAGTTACCGAACAATAACAGATATGCCGACGACACGATGATCCTTGTTAGTACTATAAACGAGTTACAGCAGGTAATGGAAAGAGTTTATTCAGATAGTGAGGAATACGGCCTGAGCCTTAACTTCAAGAACATAAAGTGGATGCTAATAAGTAACATACTAATTGACCATGTAGAATTTTATGTGTACCTTGGCACCAAAGTAAATGTAAAATGGGAATAGGCCACAGAAATTAAGGCGAGAATAGTCCGAGCTAGAGCATCATTTAACAATATGAAAAAGCTGCTTATAAGCAAGAATTTGTCTCTTCCCCTAAACCTACGTCTAGTTAAATGCTACATTTTTCCGATCTTACTATATGGTGTGGAGGCCTGGACGCTGACAGAGACGCTCACGAGAAAAACTAGGAGCATTCGAAATGTGGGTGTACCGACGCATTACCGACCCGACGCACAAAGAGGTGATCCACGGAATCGGAAAGGAGAAACAAATCGTAAGCACAATTAGACAAAGAAAGCTTCAATATCAAAGGCCACATATGGATTAGACACGATAAGTACCCTCCACTGCAATTAATTGTCCAGGAGAAAATAGACAGTAAGCGGGGCCAGGCAGGAGAAGACACTCGTGATTCTAAAATTTGCGGAAGTAGTTCGGGCCCAGATCGGTCGAACTATTCAGAAGCGCTGCAAACAAGATCAGAATTGATATTTTAATAGCCAACGTTTGCAAAGAAGAGGGCACTTGAAGAAGAAGAAGATGATGATAGTCTACAAAGACTGGTCCACAGATTTAACAGAAGGGCAAAAGAATTTAATATGACAATTTCATCTTAGAAAACTAAAATAATATACCTGGACAAATAGTAAGAGATCAAGTACAAAAAGCGAAACGGACACATTAACAGTGAGATGAAGTCCAGAATTTATAAAGGCAGTGTAAGATCAATATTGACATATGTCTCAGAAACCCGACAAGACCTGACACAGCCACAACGTAAAGGCTACTGAAAACGGCAGATATGATAGTACTGAGAAGAATTACAGAAAATACGCTGAGAGATCGAAAAAGAAGTAAAGACATTCAAAGAAAATGTAACGTAAAGTGTATAAATAAATGAACACAAAATAGAAAAAAAGAATGACATAACATAGCCCACAAGTATTACGGGAATTACTGGCGTATGTCTTCACCTTATTCTATAATGGACACGACTTACCACCGGAGTGGACAAAAGCACATATTAACAACATATACAAAAAAGGAGATAAAAAGAATTGTTCAAACTATAGGGGGCTAAGTGTCATAAATTCACTCTCAAGACTGTATGGAAAAATAATAAAAAATAAAATTGAAAAAGAGATGACAGATGTAGAAGAACAGAATGGCTTTCGTGCAGCAAATCCTGCATGGACAGTATATCCTCTCTAAAGCAAGTTATCGAGAAAAGATTAGCCCACAACCTTTTAACTCATATAGTCTTTATAGATCAGACAAAGGCATACTATAGTGTACCACTTTCAATGTTTTGGGTAGCAATGGAAAAACAAGGAATAAGCAAAAAAATATATAAGCAGTACAACAGCTCTACAAAAATATGACGGCAAACATTAAAACTGGAAATAGATTAACTAGAGAAATTCCTATTAGTAAGGGCCTAAAGCAAGGCTGCTGCATAGCACCTACACTCTTCAAAATATATCTAAATGAGGCACTCTCACTGTGGAGAAAAAAGTGCTGCAATATGGGCATCCCAATCGGAGATGATAGATTGTACACAATACATTTCGCTGACGACCAAGCCATTTTAGCTGAAGACGAGAGTGATATAAGCTACATGCTTAGAAAACTGGAAGATGAGTACACCAAATGGGGCCTCACAATTAATATACCAAAAACTGAGTACTTAGTTGTAGGAGAAAAACCAGAAAGCCTACAAATCGAAATGGGAACTATAAAACCAACAGACAATTTTAAGTACTTGGGAGTCCAAATAATATCAAAAGCAGGAAGTAGCGAAGAAATACATTCCAGGATTGGCCAAGCAAGATCAGCCACCAGACAGCTACACGGACTATTATGGAATAAAAAATAACAAAAGAAAATAAAAGAAGACTTTTTAAAACAATAATAGAAAGTATTAAACTATACAGCGCCGAACACTGGGAAATAAGCCAAAGAAACAAATCAAAAATTAAGGCCATGGAAATGAACTACTGGAGACGATGCTGCCAGCTCACTAGACTTATAGGGTGAGAAACGAAGATATTCGGAGAGAAATGGAAATCGATCTAGGCATAATAGACACAATCGAAGCCAAAAGACTTAACTGGTATGGACACCTTCAGAGAATGCCTGAAAATAGATGGCCAAAAAAAAATAGAAGAATGGACTCCGCCAACTAGAAGAAAACGAGGTAGATCAAGACGATCCTGGAGAGACGATGTCGACGATGCAATGACCGCCAGAGATCTAACAACTGAAGATTGCTTCGACAGAAAACGCTGGAAATTAGGATCCGAGAAGCGGCGCCAGCTGTAGAAGACTCGCTTGTTATATATATATAAAATGAAATAACCACATAAGCAGAATAGAGAAGACCCGTATCGTCAAAGTAACGGGAGATAAGTCACTAATCGGCAAAGAAGTATCGAACTACCGCGTAAGAAATGGAGTGACAACCTTCCATGGAGGTATTAATCCGCCAATGAACAAACAGAATTGCTTATGAAGAATAAGAAGAAGAGGTAGATAAAATCAAAAAAGTCAAAGAGAAAATATACAGAAAGACATAAAAATTATTTATTTTAAAAGCTATGGTTAAAATACTTAGGCATTCACACTTCTACTTATATTATTGCATTAAAATGCTTAACAGGACAGAAAATAATAAAGGTTTCAAAACATTTACTTTTAGCATTTTATAACATTCACTTACCGGATAGTTAACGGGTAGGTCAGAACAAATATTTAACAGCTGACCATCTGTATTATATAGTTTAAGAATATCTCTCGGACCTGCCTCTGCAGCAGCTCTGAATATATCTGTAACAAAATAACTAAATCAATAATTTTGCTTGGAAACACTAAATTTAATTTTGTAAAGTTGGTAAATTTCTTTCTTATTTTTAGTAATAAAATGATGGAGTTAATTTTCTTTTTTTTATTTTACAATATTTTACAAATAACATTTTTATCCGTATGGTATGGACTACAATCTAATTTTTTATTTTCTTCTCAATTTATTTAAAATCTGTATAAAGATCACAATAATTAAATGTTGTGATTATTGAAGTAGGTATCTTTAAAATTTTGCACAGAATGTTTATATCAGAGTGCCCTATTGACAAAAATTAGAATTCCTATGGAGATAGCGACTTGTGACACTCCATTACTAACCCTAAAGTGACCCGTGGTGTATTCAAGGTTATTAGCGTTTGTCAGCTATTTATGCAGATTATTATAGGTTTCTCAGCTATACCTTTTTGGGTTTTCTATTTTGCTGCTATAAAGATACCAAGCAGTTCTATCTGAACTACGCTGGAAATTTTGCCCATATCCTACTTTTTCTTAGGTTCGGTAATCAGGAGTATATCCTGCATCCTGAGTCTTCTTTCATTTTGGAGCCATCGGTGTATATGCAATACGAATTTGACACGTTTGACTCCCTATACTTTCGCGTTTCGATTTTTGTAGTTTGTCAAAGACAAAATTTGGTTTAATTGAGTCGCAGCCTGCATGTAGCAGGAGTAGCGTATCCAGCTCTTCCCGTCACAATCGAGTTCTCAATTGTCTAATTCCTACATCAATTATAATATTGTCAATTATATGCATAATTCATTCCTACATCAATTATATGCATAATTGTCACCAGCACCAACTTTTTGACACAATATGTCTAGAGGGGTGATGCCATTGACCAACTCTTTGCAGCAGTTGGTGTTGTTTTGCAGCATTGACCTAATACCAACAGTAGTGATTTAGCCGATCATCATAATAGGCGAAAGGCACCAGGTGCGTCCGACCGTTAGTCTACATTGCTCATGTCCAATGTATATATATATATATATATATATATATATATATATATATATATATATATATATATATATATATATATATATATTGGATTTGAAGTTTCCGCGGGAGCTATATGTGATTTCAGTTGTTTTCCGGGTTTGACTCCGCGTTAAGTAATAAATTATACCAGAATGAAAAACTACGGTCAAAACGAGGTAAGCTACTTTGTAGCCTTACATTTTTAGAACGCTGTCGCGTCGAAAGCATAATACCCACTTGTATGAAGTAAAGTTTCCACAAAAACAACCATAAAACTAAGAATATTTTAAAAAAGGGCGAGTCTAGCACTTACTAGAGAAGCAATTCAAGACTCTAGACGAGACATCGATAAAGTAAATTCAGATTTACTAAAGCTATATCTTACACTAAATAACAAAATACATCCGACTCTGTGGAACATCTTTGACAAGCTCACAAACTTTCGATCGGAGATAGATGCTGATCTCACCAAGAAAAAACAAATCAAAAAGTTTGAGAGATTAATACTACAACAACGACCAAAGAATAATGAACTACCAACAACAGAATCCAGTAATCTAGTCTACAATTTCTCAAATATTACTTTGGATGAAGCTACAAATAGTGTCCTTTCCAAAGGGTTTAATTTTGCTATTGCACCGACACGGATTCCCGTCGAAAACATCATTACCGAAGTGGAAACAACTATCACTAAGTTACCATCAGAAACAGTCGAAATTATTCGACAAGATGTAGTACAAATATTAAGAACAGTCAAGCCTCCGAAAAAGAATTTAACTTACGAAGAAAAGAAAGCCTTGAAGAATATACAACAAAACAAAGACATCATCGTACTACCAGCTGACAAGGGCAACGCTACTGACATAATGAATATTGAAGAATACGACACAAAAATACAGAATATACTAAACGATAGTGCATATCAAAAAATCGTAACAGACCCAACAAACTATCTGGAGAAAACAACTAAAGCCAAAATACAAGCGTCAAACATCAAGAAAGAACAGCAGTTCCAGCTTATTCCACGAGAAAAATCGTCAAGATGTCCAAAACTTTACGGTTTACCCAAAGTACATAAGGCAGAGTTACCATTACGACCAATAGTCAGCTCTATCGGGTCACCGCTACAATCACTGGCAAAATTTCTGGCCGACCAGCTACAACCATATGCAGAGAAAGCGGATTCTTACGTCAAGAATGCAAGCCACTTTATCGACCCTATCAAGGACGTTGTTCTGGAACCTGAACACCTATTAGTGAGCTTTGATGTAGTCTCATTATTCACCAATGTGCCAGTGTAGAAGAATCATTAGAAATTATACGCAGAAAATATCCAATACCACAGGATACATTAAACCTGACGAGGCACTGCTTAAACAACACCTATTTTATCTATAAGGACCAGAGGTACAACCAAGTTGAAGGGCACCGATGGGTTCACCACTGTCACCCGTAATAGCCAACCTTTTTATGGAAAACATGGAATCAAAAGCAATAGAAACAGTAGAGCATAAACCCAAACTGTGGCTTAGGTATGTTGATGACACATTTATTATCTGGACGCATGGAGAAGAGAAGCTTAACGAATTCCTACAACACATTAATAATATCCACCCAAAAATACAGTTTACCATGGAACGCGAGAATAACCAACAACTTCCATTCCTAGATGTGTTAGTTATTAAGAAAGAAGACGGAAGCATAGGACACACAGTATACCGAAAACCAACCCATACTGACAGGTACTTACACGCAGACTCACACCATCATCCTGCACAATTAAATTCGGTAATAAAAACCCTAATTACAAGATCTGAGAAACTGGCAGATAAGGAACATAAGAACGAAGAAATGCAAAAAGTCAAAACAGCTCTCAGAAAAAATGGCTTCTCCATCTATACGATTGAAAAGGCACAGCAATCCCGAAACAAAATCAAAGATCCAGAAGAAGAGGAAAAACCAGTCGGAAAAACTATCCTGCCCTATATAAAGGGTACGACAGACAAAATCAGCAGAGTGCTACGTAAAAACAACATAGAAACTATTTTTAACACCGACAAAAAAATCGCAACCATATTACCATCGGCAAAAACAAAACTTGCATTGGAAAATCAAGGTGTATACAGAATCCCGTGTGAGGACTGCGATAAATCGTACATCGGACAGACAAATCGAAGGATACAAGTTAGACGCGAAGAACATCGAAACGCCATCGAAAGAAAACAAAAAACTTCATCTCTAGTACAACATGCCATCAACACAGGACACAAAATTGAATTAAATGGAACAACAATGCTAGCCAATATCGAAAATAAGGCCAAACGTGTAATCAGGGAAGCCATAGAGATCGAAAAACATCCAAAATATTTAAATACCAGAGACGATGCCCAAAGACTCCCAAATACGTGGAAACCAATTCTACAGAAAAACGTAGAAATTAAAATAGCGAAGAAGACCCTGCCCACTCTGCGCATAGGACCAATCACAAGAAGCGCTTCAAGGTATTTAGACCTTTAAACTTAGAGAGCAGCGACCGACCCCCAATAGGGACAAAAATTACAAAAAGCCCAGAGTGAGAAGAAAATCTAATCAAAACACACACACATAAAGAAGACAGTTCGTAGCTCAAATCACCCAGAATATCGCAAATCGCCTCATTCACAGTGGGCCCTGTTGCTCACACTAGGATGCAGTCTACATTGTGGTAATGTATAATATTTAAATATTTTCTTTGTTATAGTGTAGACTATGTACTAATTATGACTTTTCTTTTCACAGGTGACCTACAAAAAAAATCATAAAAAACACAAAAAACGGCTTCGGCCACCAAAAAAATTAAAAAACACTAACAAAAACCGGCTTCGGCCACCAAAAAAACTAACAAAAACCCCAAAACCCGGGCACGTAGGGCCCAACCCCCTTGAGCACCAAGTCGCCGAACTGAGCCGGGACTCAGAGCGGAGACTTGAGGCCCAAGTAAGCAATTTTAGTTCGCGGATAAGCTACATTAAGATAAACAGGAATAAAGCGGAGATGCGCTGTCCTGAGTTTTCACATACGGTTAGGAAACCATGTTGGGGTTCAATTACCCAGGACCTCCACATGAAGAGCACTTGGTTGATTGTTGTGCCTCTATAGCGAATCAGATTGCTATAGGGGGGAAAGGGATGGTCTAGAGCATTGGAGCACGGTGGGGTGATTCCTGTTTTTAAACACGAATTAAAACACCTTGCTCCAATGAATTGTTACACCCGATCGTACTACCTGGGTGAACATGTCTCATAGGCTGGGTTCAATCAAATTGCTTGCTTGCTAGCAGCGACCGAGAAATCAGTTCTCCTGAAACATCAAGACGAAGCAGAACTACTGTTAAGAGTAATACGGAGGTATTTCATCTCGTAAAAAATCCTTGGGGTATTAATCCCGCGATTCTTTTATTTTCTGGTTAAGAAGAATATCTGTGTCTTTCAAGGATTTATAATAGATAGTAAGTGTTTCTTGCACTTTCTTGCAATTTCTATTAGTCGGAAAGTAATTTTTCACATAGTGTGTTCTCAAACTTATCGCTTTACAGGTCAGCAATATCGTTTGCATAGTCTATTTTAAAGAATCTGTTACTTCTGAGTTGGTTTACCAGGGTGTCTAGAACTATATTTCAGAGGAGTATGAATATAGTAGAGTTCCCTTTGGACACCCCTTGTAACAATGCTTCTAACAGAAACGTCTTCTACATTTATGATTATTGCTCTATTACAGAGCATACTGAATATCCATTCGCTCACAGGCAATGAAACATTACTGACATTGAGCTGTTGGATAATGGTTGGGAATATTATTTTATTAAACGCTCCTTCAATGTCTATGAATATACCTAGATTCTTTATTATTCAGTGATCTTTCAATTTTTTCCACTACAAAATGCAGTGCAGAATGGGTAGATCTTCCCGAAGTATATGCATGCTAATTTGGGTAAAGTGAGTTATAAACCAAAACTTCGTGCCTTATGTACCTCTCGCATATACTTTGCTAATGCTCTCAGCTAATTGGTCGGAAAACCTTTGGTAGAGTGTGTCCCACATCTTAGATTCAAGGACGCTCTGAATATTCTTACAATTTTTACTTTCGACCGCAGTAGGTCTGGATATATGGCGTTAGGAATCAATGACTTAAAAGGGGTGAAGCATAGTAGGACCCATCTTACCGTTTCGTCACTAATAATTGTTCTGACGACATGCCAGTCGTTCAGTGAGGGTATGATTGATTCTTCCATCTAGTTTTGAGGAAGTGTGTTTTTATTAAGATCTTAGCACATTTCCTCACCGTAAAACAGTTCTTTGTTTTTGTTTGCAGACTTTTTAAACTCTCTGAGGCATGATTAATAAGAATCTCAATCCTATTTAAGTTTATTGCGTTTTGCTCTATTACAAGCTATTCTTTCTGTGGCGACTTGCTTAAACCACCCTTATCAAACAGGATCTTTTAAAAATATAGTCTATTTTATGTTGGATAGATAACGTATACATTTCCAATTTTGTATTAGTTACTCGAAATAAAGTCTTTTTATTCCGCAAAGCATTTTCTAAGTTATACGTCTATCCTGCTAGAGTCGCGAGATTTGATAAGGCTTTTTTTTAAACTGTAAGTACAGACAAGCTGGCGGTTTTTCAAAATAGAGATATCCTTTGATTTTTTATGACTATCATGAGATTAATAAAATTATTACTTCTATCGGTCAGTCACTGTGGAATTTCACTTGTTAGACCCTAATCTTGTCACCGGTTTGAAAAACAAAGTTACTCTTATTTATCTTCATGGTTTAAGTAGGTATCCAAAGGCTACACTGCTGCTGTATACATTTCATATTCTGCTATACAAAAAATCCGGCCGCTTTTGTAATTTCACTGGATATATACTATCCTTCCTGGTGATTCATACCGCTCGCATAAGTTTATCGCTCATGCTATATTTTCTTATAGTTTACTGCCACTTTTTGTCTGTCACTTAGTTTTTAACTATCTCTGCAAATTTTTGACGCCTGGGGATGCCCAGTTAATTGGTCATGCAACTATTTGTGATCCAAGGAAGTAAACTCTTAAGAGTTTTTCAGCGAGGTCTTTTTATTTATTAGTATACTCGCCCTTATCATTTTAAAGTGAGTTAATTGGTTATATTTTCTCCTTTAAAAGAACATTTTGAAATCCAACATAAGCATGAGTGCTTTTAATTTTCTCATAGTGCTTACTCCAAGTGTGCCTGTTTTTCTTTCTTCTCTTATGGCTGTATAGTATTGCGGTTATACCTCTTAAATAAAACGAGCGGTTCGAATTTATATAAATATATTTATTTATAACTTTACAGTTCGATACTATCTTATCAACTAACTTACTCCTAACACCGTTACATATATATACCAAAGTTACTATATTCTAGAACATTCCCTCCTCTAATTCTAATTCAGTCAAATACCTGACGGATTGTTCTCTTGCGGCCGAAAGATCTATCGATGATTCTCGATGCCCGAGATACTTCGAGATGCAACTGTTAGGCGGGCCACACTGAATGCATGTGTAACAGTATTTTTTCCATATGATTCTGTATTCTGTCTACACCCCAGTTTCCATATACATATTTCTCCCCATATACTATGTTTTATCCTAAAATTTGAAATATAAGTACGTAAAAAGGTCATATTTTATGAATTTACGTAAAAACATATTATTAGAAACCCTCCTATATATCCATTTTATATATAAGTTTAACCCCAGTAAGTTCAGAGGATTCAAATATTTTTGCATCGCGCCAATGCAAACCTAATTTCTCCCATAATTACTTAGTTGCACAAACTTTACACCGCATATAATCTTCACTCTTGTAAACTAGAAACAAACTTTCTATGCGTTACCTTTACATAACATCCACTTCAGTAAGGAAATAGTTTTCCGTTTTGGTACGTAATTTGAATAACTAATGTTAATTTTGGTAATTTGGAAAGTGAGTTATGGGATATATTGTAGTTTTTCATTGAAGACATGCTCATTAGCTACTAGAACAAAAATCTTCGTATATAGACTGCGAAATTAAATAAATCCAAAAAATACAGTTCTTGGAATATTAAAGCTAAATACGACAAAATAGGATTAAAGCTTAAGCCTTAACTGGTGACCTTATTTTTAATTACATAAATGGTGACCATGAGACTGACAGGCTCCTGGCTAAAAAAAGATGTTTTTGTCAAGCTAGCACCTAAAAATTCAATAAAACAGTTTTTAATAATAAAACAATATTGTAATGTCATTTTTATTTTGTGATAAAGAAAAAAATCAAACTTTAGGAATTACAACAAAAATAGAAAAAATGGACATGTTTACAACATAAAATTTTTAAAGGTATATTCCAAAAAAGTTAAACATATAACAACAAATACAATATATGTATGTATAAAAATAATTACTTTTATATAAAAAATTGTTTAAAACAACATAATTTCAATTTTGCACAAAACCTGCAAATCACGAAAAAAGTTAAAAATCTATTCTACCCTGGTACAATTTATATAAATTTTTTAACATTACAAACATATAGGTTTTTGTCACGTTGTGCATAAATATGCAGTCTTTCTTCTTAATTTGGATGGACAAATATAGTAACATTTTCTTATTTCAAGCTTTTCTTCATCCTTAGCCTTATTTTCGGGAATATCAAGGATACTTCCGATTAGTTTTTTTTGCTGCCTTTGTAATGTTGGCATTTCGTATCTTTTAGGTAAATATGAGGAAACGAGTTCATCGGCCAGGGTTTCTGTAAATTTGAATCTAGTCCAATTATTTTCGAAAATCGAAGTAAACATATAGTATGAATTTTACATTATATAAACGGCTACTATTTCATAAAAAATAGCCATGGGACATCTACGTGTTCTGCACCTGCAGGCGCCATCGCATCTACACCCCCTTTGGTAAAGTTGTAAAAATAATTTATTTGCTTTCTGAAAAAGAAAGTGGGCGACACTAAAAAGTGTCGCGTTCATTACGATTTGAAAGGAAAGGAACTGTTAGTCTAGATGCTAGGCGACATACTGTATCACTCATACATAACAGGCTACAATTTTCAGGATAGCTTCATAAGACCTCGACCCCCAAATATCTTCCAAGAAATATTTACTTTCTGTATCGGGTGTTTTTCTCTTTAGCTTATTTAAAAGTGGTCATTTTAAAGTGATATATCAAATTTATTAATAACGTATTGCTGTTTAATGAATACAAAAGTCGACTTCGTAAAATATCCGAAAAAAACCTTGTCCAACAAAAAATCTGGTTCCATAAGGAAGTCCACCAAACTAAACATGCCAAAACAACAACTTTAAAAAATTTAGTAATAACAAGCTGATTTTCTCTGTATCGTTCGTAAATAACGTGAAAAATACTATTTTTACTTTGTTCGACCAAATTTACTCGCCGATTTTTCTGTCCGACAGTGAAAATCGGCTTTTCCACGACTCTGTGGAAATTAATTAATACCTGTCGGGCAAAAAAAAAATAGATTTGTGAAAGATTTACATAGTAAATGGAATATGTGTCCGACAATCATAATGTACCCAAATTACAGTCCGACAAAAAATGGCAATTTTTTTATTTATATATTCTATATAAATTTCAGATATTACGCAAAGCTTAAATTTGATTAATAACCGTCAGACTAAGTATAAAGTTCATTTTTTAGATATATGTTTAATGTTTAATACTATTGGCGGACAAATCAATAATGAGGAAGCGCCTCATGAAAAAATCAGTTATTTTTCGCGTGAAATGCAAAAATTCGCATTTATTAAATCGCGTTATTGAGAATTATGCATATAACAAGGATTACTGGTATGTTTATTATATATTTATTATATATATATATATATATATATATATATAATATATACATATATATATATATATATATATATATATATATATATATATATATATATATATATATATATATTATATATATATATATATATATCTTCCTCTTCTTCTTAGCCTTCTGTCGTCCATGTTTGGACATAGGCCTCTCCCAACTCCTTCCATCGGTCTCTATCCTGAGCAACATATTTCCAATTTGTTCCGGCTATTCTTTTAATGTCATCAACCCATCTCATCTGTGGTCTTCCTCTTGGTCGTTTACTTTCGTAAGGTCTCCAATGTTGTATTGTAGTATTCCAACGTTGGTCTTTCTGTCTAGCAGTGTGGCCCGTCAAGCTCTATTTAAGTTTCGCAATTTTTGTTGTTATGTCCTCGACTTTTGTTTTGGATCTTACCTAGTCATTCCTTTTTTTATCTGACAGTCGTATACCTAACATTGCTCTTTCCATTGTTCTTTCTGTTGTGGCTAGTTTATTCATGTTTGCCTTGGTTAGTGTCCAGGTTTGACATCCATATGTCATGATAGGAAGGATGTATTCGTTGAACACTTGGCTATTCAAGTATTGGGGTATTTTGCGGTTCTTAAGTATCCAACTAAGTTTTCCAAATCCTGCCCATGCTAGTCTTGCTTTTCTAGTAATTTCCGCACTTTGGTTCTCTTTGTCAAGTCTCAGGATTTGGCCTAGGTAGATATATTCCTGGATTTGTTCTATCTCACTGTCGTTTATAGTTATATGTCTGTGGTCATCTATGTTTGTCATTAGATCATTGGATATATATATATATTATATATATATATATATATATATATATATATATAATATATATATATATATATATATATAGTTATATAATAAATTCTTCAATGACTTTAAATGTTGGGTTTGAAGTATTCATTTCAGCTCGTGGGATTTTAACAGATCCAGGAAGGCTACCTGGTATCTCTCGTTTTTTGTCAAAATATTAAATGGACTCTTCTTTCCTTTTTTATAAAATGCAGGGTTATAATCATTGTCAGTAAATACGTAAAGTACTGTTAGAGCTCGTGTCATTTGCTCTTCATAATTTTGATAAATATCATTGATATTAAAATATTCCTTTTCTTTTATTGGTTGACATATCTATAATGTTGGTTGACATATTCAATAACATAATTATAGATATGTCAGAACCGGTACAACGAACTGTCCCTCGCTAGTTTGTCTTTATTTGGCAAATATGGTGTACAATCTTTGTATCTGCTTCTTCATATGTACAAGATCAATTATAATCTACAGATCTCTTCATTGGATTGTTGAAAACTTCATACACGTAACAATTATCATAATTCAATTTTAATATTTTTCCTTCACCTACCTCAGCAAATTCGTCTTTGCATCAGTCTTCAATGAGAAATTCCACAAACTTTTCTTTAAAATTTCTATTTCTTAATAATTTGCCAAAATCTGTTGAGCGCATATTTTTGCGCATATTAATAAATAAAAACGCAAATTTTACAATTAAAAAGATATATATACACAATTTCAGCGAAGGGTACGACGAAACGAGTTTGACTGAAAAATCGGAAAACGATTCTTGTCCGTCAGTTCTACATTTGTATACTACGAGATTTTATCAAACAGCTTCGAAAAGATCAGCTTGTTATTTATAAAAGAGAATGTATCTATAATTTTAATGCTCACACATTCTACAAAAAAGTAATATTGACTGTATATATTTTTTTAATTTTTACACAAAAGGCCCTATTTTTTTGTCGGACTATTCATTCATTAAGTTGATCTCTTCACCTAAAAATTGGATAATTTAAAAGTAGTATTTTTCACGTTATTTTTGAACGATACAGAGAAAATCAGCTTGTTATTACTAAATTTTTTGAAGTTTTTTTTTGGCATGTTTAGTTTGGTGGACTCCCTTATGGAACCAAAATATTTTTCGTCGGACAAGATTTTTTTGGTTATTTCACAAAGTTAACTTTTGTAATTATTAAACAGCAATACGTTAATAATAAGTTTGGTACATCAGTTCAAAATGATCACTTTAGGATAAGCTGGAGAGAAAAAGCACCCGGTATAAAAAGTATCCCAAAAGATATTTGGGGGTTAAGGTCTTATGAAGCTATCCTGAAAATTGCAGCCTGTTATGTATGAGTAATAAGGTATGTAGCCTGGCACCTGGACTATGTAGGGGAATTTTCTTTTTAATTTTTTCTCATTGTGCCAACGTAAGTGAGTTTATGTTGTTGTAGATGATGTAATAAATTAGCTGAACTAAACCAGTTTGTCGCCAGTTAAATTTCTATTAGTATTGTAAAGATGTTTGACTAATCTTATAACTACTTGAGAAGGTATGCTCATTCTTATTTCTTCATTTGTGAGGCTAAAATGCGCGTTCAATCAAAACGCAATAAAAATCAGTTAAAAGATCCGTTGACTCATATACAAGTTCTGATGAAGGTACATTAATTATACAGTAAAAGGATAATGCCATTGTTCACGTGGATTCAAATTTGTAATGGCGTTCAACTTACACAATCGATACGTCGTTATTGGTTATAATAATTAGTGGTGGCAAATTTTAGTTCCCTTTTTTTCTCTTTCAATCTCCAACGCATGGATTTATTAAAGAATTCAACACCACAATAAAACTCAATCTGACGCTGATGAATTTGTTAAAGGTATGCGTTCACAAGAAACATTGTGACAACGTATCTACTACTCAACCCTTGCCAACTAAAACCTGATCTTCTTAAAGTGCCGTGCATTTCTGCGTAGGCGTTCACCGTACATCGTCTTGTCAGGTGAAATGTTAAATATTCAGGATTAAATAATTCTGTTTTTAGCAGCATTGCGATGCATTTCATAGCTGTGAATTCCTGTCCATTGTCGAATATTTCCCAGCCATGACATTTTTTTACGTCCCAGACCTCTCCTACCCTCTATCTTGCTTTCGAAGATAAGACAAAGTTAGGAACATTATTTCTAAAAATTCCAGAATCTGTTTCACAAAATATGTCGGATCCAAATTACCCAATTTCCTTAAAACAAATCAGATGTAAAATTTGTAAAACAAACAATGTGCATCCTTTTAATTGTTTCAAATATTTTCATAAAAAAAATATATAGATTTCTCAAAATGTTAACATTTTTTATCCTTAAACGTTTAAGTTTTTTATTGACGTTGTTGATTTTTTATTAAATACTAACGACCATGTTCCAAAATTGGAACAAAAAAATTCTAGACACAGGGCTATTGTGCAAAGTTTTTGAATTTTTTTTTAGGTTCATGACATTAAATCCCTTTAAAGAAAAGTGATTGAAATTAATATTATCCTTAAGAGTAGCCATTTTGTTTGGAACATATATGTCCCAATTAGACTTTTTTGGAACACATATGTGGAAATATAATAACCCATCAGACACCAAATTATTACTTTATTTTAGTAAAGAAAAATCAAAAATACAAATAAAATCTCAAATTTTTAAAACAAAAGGACTTAAACTAAGATCAATATTTAATGTAAGTGAAAAGGTGGGAAACATGTTTTGCACAAGGGTACATTGCAGCTCTGATATAATGTGGTGGTTTGTTTTTTTTTTCCGAGAAGAACATCGTTGACATCTACTACAGGTCTTTTTTTCGATAGGTAAATGATCTTCCACGTTAAATATATTTTTTGTTTCTTTAATGGAGGACGTCTAAGAGGCTTTTCTTTTAACAGCAGCATGGCTTCTTCAAAATAAAAGTCCCTGAGCTACACTAATTAGAAAAAGCAACAATGGTGTTTTTTCTTTCCTTTTTATATTATTGTGTAATACATAAGAATTACCAACAGCCAGCATCAGAAAGTGAAAAACTACTTTTTTCCATCATTTGGTAGACTTTCTATCAAAGTCCTACAAGCCCAAAATATGACCTATTAGGTCCATGCCGCCCATTTTCTTATTGTACATGTCGAGCTGTTTGGGACACCGCACATTAATTTTAGAGCCATTCTTTTTTTTTTGTTTCACTTCTACTTGCTGTAAAAAGATATTAAATTTATTTAAATGTATATTTCTTTGTTTTGTATATGAAAAATCTACTTGCTGATCTCCAAAGCAATTGCTAACTGCAAACAAGTCTTTAGTATCTTGCCCTCTGCAAACTATGGTCCTGTGGTTATTTACTTTAAATTCTGAGTCACCACGAATCAACTTTTCAACAAATTTAGGTAAATTTACTATTGTTGAAATTATTGTTTCTATCGCTGGATAAGATAATGTATCAAGTAGTCTAATAGATGAGAAGAATCTGTCAAAACACAATAATACATCAGTTCCCCTTATAGAACTAACTAATTTGGTCACTATTCTTTCATCCAATAATAAACTAGTATCATTTCCTGTTTCCTTTCCCTCGTAAATATTAAAATTGTAGACATATTCTGTTGCAGATTCGCTTCGTACCCATATTTTTAATCCTTGTTTGATGGGTTTCATTGTAACAAAAAAGATTTATGCTGTTGGACGCCAATGTAATAAAAATATGCTTATTAGCGAATAAAAATATGCTTAAAAATATGCTTAATAAAAACGGGTAGGATAATGGCAAGGATAACGTATAATTTAAGCTGGCTAGCAGAAGGTGCCGGAGAGTGAATACTTGGCACCGTAGAATTAGAAAATGAATGACAAGATAATAAAAAAAAACTATAGGTATATAACTAAGATAAATAAAAATGGTTATAGAAGTTGCTCCAAAATGTGAGTGGCGCCAGGAAAGTATTTACATAAACTTTCCAAGGTATCTTGTAAAGCTAGTTGCTGAAATAAAAAAGGATCTAGGTATGAATTGAAATATTTAGTTTTCGCCAAAACTTTAATCCCTAGCCAAATATGTACAATCTAAATTATTTTAATATACCCACCACCAATTATGTACAGCTAATCTAGTTATATACAAAAAAATAAATGCGCTGGTTATACCACTGGTCCTGGATGATCTAAATTTACAAATGACAAAATATGGAAACAAAAATGGTAATAATTGACCTGAAAAGGTAATTTATTTGCCTCAAAGATGCAACTCTGTATTCCTGCTTTATTGAATATAATAATAACAAGTAATAAGGACACTATCTTGACGAGATAATTGTCCAAACGTTTAAATATATAATGATAATAAAATCTAAAAAAAATAACTTTCTGATTAAATGTGTACACAAAAAATCGTACAACCGAGTTACAAGGGAGGATTTAAAACCTCAACCTGAACGTAAAAAAATTAATACTTATGTGGTTTATAATTATTTAGAAAAAAATGACAAGTCTTTATTATTAAGTGAAATATTAATGTTTATAATTAAAAGAAAAATATGGCCAAAATTATTAAATTAATGATAAAAACAATATAGAGATTAAGAAGGTTCCACCCGCTAAATAAGGGAGGTCTTTCGGCTGGTATCCGGAATTGGTCCAAGAGTAGTCGGGAGAGCTCTGGACCACTAATGGATCAGTCGGCAAATGGCAAATTCTAACGTAATCTCTTTTCTGGGTGTAATTTAATTCCCCAACAAAATTAAATAAAATGAAATCCTTGATTCAGGAGTTAACTTCTTGGGGGTAGGCTAAAAAGAACACTTGTGTTACAATTCCTTCTTACACTTGATAAAAAGATCGGAAAAAATATGACAAAAAGTTTAGCAAAAAAGTCTAACACTATTTGATATAAAATAAATTAATGAAATCGATAATTTTAAGGAAATATTTTTGATACACGGATATAGTTTTGAATATAAAAGGACGGTATAAGGCGGAATATTTTTACAGATAGTCTTAATAGATAATAGATAATTTAACGATGGATAATCATATGTTTTTAAAGCTGGGAAATAAAATAGAAAATTGGTATGATTTTATAACAGTATTATATATAAATCCAAAATGGTTCTTAAGGAAATAATGTGAGAAATGATAGATAGATATTACGCTATCGAAGAAAAAGTGACGATATTATAGAAGATAGAATGGCTGATAGTTTTTACACTTTTTATTTATAATCTAATTCATAGTTATCAACTCACCGACTAGTAGCGGCTTCTAAATTAACGATTAAACACTATCAAACAACTAAAAAAACTGTATTCTTCCTTCCCCAACAAAATTATTATTCTTAAATATATTTAGCCGGCTGCTGTCGTCTACCCTATTAAACGATGTTCTTTCTCAAAAAGTCAAAACCAGAATGATCGCTAATTATTAGACCGATGGTCATGGCCCTTACAGCGTCGTAGATGGCGTTGCTTACTACCAACTTAAATTTTAAAATTCAGAAAGTCATTAAGAGGATTGAGATTCTAAAATTTATTTAAAATTGTTTACGAAATATTAAAGTAACGTTCTCGTTACATCATGGGAAGGCACTGATTTAGGGAAGACCTTCTTTTAAATTTCGCCATTGACTCATCAATGCTTTCAAAAGCCGCTTTTGTTCGATATTTTGAAAATATTAGTTTTAGACAAATAGCGACATCCTCGATGTAAGATGATTTTCTCGCATTGGCAGGCTTTACCATATCAGCACAATACATTTTGGCAAGGATCAGTTTACAGTGGTCTCGAGAAATTGCCCTTTTTATTGCCAAATTACCTAAAGAATCATTTTGTGGCCAATAATCATTAAAAGATAGAACTCAATTGTACGTTATGATTAGTGTGACACCCAATATAATCATAATTTCATGTTCATTAGTAGGAATTTTTTTTTCTTAGTGTCGTTTCCAAATTTCTCTTAACGTAAGTTCGTACAATGTGCAATATATCGAATGAGGCTCCTTGGAAAGACTTTTAGAAATATTTATATTTCAGTGATGATATAAGGAAGAGTACAGTCGACTATTTTTCTGATGGTACCGAAAAACACAATCAAAAATTTCCATAGTTAAGAAACCAAATACTTGATTGGTACGTACCTTTGCCTTCTTCATCATTTTTGTCACTCCTGCTTTCTTCTTAACTTTCGTCACTTATTATCTGATTCTCTTCATCCATTTTATTGCCCTCGGAACCTGAATCTATTTCGTGATGCTCTCGGTATACGTCTCCTTCACATCCTGATTGATTGTAATCTACATCATCGAAACCACCAGTCTCAAAAGGATCGACTTCTGATTCAGTATCGCTGGCAAAAATGGCTGCTGCCTTCTTCTCTAGCTCTTTCTGCGTCAATATCTTTCTACTCATCTAGACCAAAACAAGACTGTTGGGATACATATAACCCACCATAAATGTCTGTTGGGACTAATTTCACACATAAAACAAAATACTAGTTTTATTGAATATATTTACCTTTTTTTGTAGGTAGCTCCACTCACAAAAACAAATTCGCAACAACAGTAACAGCGCATAACTGTCACTGTGGTAATCATCAACAAAACTACATAAGCACATTGCATCGATCAACATCACAAGCAAACACAGTACGAAAACGGTTTGCAATGTTGCCGTTTACACAAATTATTCTTTCAAAACTGATGTTAAGCTCGTAAAAAGTCGGTTACATAAAAATTCATGTAAAAGGGTTTAGATTTAGCCCAAAAGACTTGATGATTTCATAACTGCGATACATACGTCCCGTCAGACTGGCAAGATATAAAAATTAAAAAATGAAGTTTGGGAGCGAATGGGTTAAATTTGGTATCTGTAGAAGGGATCGTTTTACCAACATTATGCGAGTAAAATGATCCCGTGGCTATGTTTTTATTTTGTATATTTTTAAGGTAGTGGGTAGGAACTACATTCGGACAGTCCTATCAGGGGAAGTGAATCAATCCCTGCCTTCCGCAGATTCCAGGTGTTTCCTGACCCGGGAAACTAGAACCTGCTAAGGGTCTCTTGTCCAGGGTCACGGATGAAGTCCACAACGGTATCCAGGGCGAAGGAGAAAGTCTTCACAACGGTCTGGAGAGCGGAGGTGGCAGCCCAATGATTTTAGGGATTGTATAAAACTAGCACTGGAAAGTGGCAGCTGGCTGATCCAACACTAACCACAGGCAGACTAAAATGGCTGTGAATTAGACAGCATGTCGCGTGGTGACATTCACAGAAGCGGCACATGTACAGCGGTGTAGAAGGCAACGGGAAACCACTACACTAATATTTCCCCAGCAAAATTACATAATGCTCATGGAACCTAAAACAACAGCCCTCAGTCCCGGGCACCTCTTAAATGAGGAGAGGGTGCTAAGAATCCCCCGGAGGAAACCAAAAAGAATAGGCACATGGAATGTGAGAAGTCTATATGATGCGGGAAAGGCCGCAAATTTAATTCAAGAAATGGAACGACTTAATATCGATATACTGAGATGTAGTGAGGTAAGATGGCCAAATAGAGATACCTGTGCGATGGACAACTATACAGTATTCTATTCTGGAGAAGAAGGCACTCAAAATAAAAACGGGGTAGCAATAATTACATCTAATGAAATTGCAAAATTATGACGACAGAAGAAATTCTAAACATGATGGACGAAAGAAGAAAATACAGAGGTAAAAATGAAACAACATTCAAGCAAATACACAAGAATATCAGAATAAAGATCCAACAAGCCAAAGAAACCTGGCTAAGTGAAAGATGCCAAGAAATTGAAGAGTTGGAACAAAGACATGATACTTTCAATCTACATAAAAAAGTAAAAGAAGCCGCTGGAATATTTAAACAAACTCCTACGTCTTTCATCGAAGATAAACATGGGAACCCGATACTGAACATACAAGATCAAATAGGTAGATGGAGAGAATACGTGAAAGAGATGTTTTAAGACCGAGAGAGGACAAAGATTTACATACAGGAGGCATCGACTGGACCTTATATCACAAAGCAAGAAATTATCAAAGCGGCAAATCAGTTAAAGAGCGGAAAAGCTGTTGGGAAAGATAATATGCCAATTTAAATAATAAAGATATTACTAGACAAACACATCGAAGTAATGGAAGATATATTTAACAAAATTTACGAAACAGGAATAATACCAAATGATTGGCTGACATCGGTGTTTATACCACTACCAAAGAAGAGAAACTCAAAGAAATGTGAAGACCATAGGATTATTAGCCTGGTGAATCAATCATATGTTGAAGCTTTTCCTACGAGTAATACACAATAGAGTATACAATAAACTAGACGAACACACTGGTCAAACTCAGTTTGGTTTTAAGAATGGGTTCGGAACAAGAGAAGCACTTTTTTCAATACGTGTGCTGGTTGAAAGATGTAGAGATGTCGATTCTGATGTATACTTGTGTTTTATAGACTTTCAGAAGGCGTTTGACCTGGTGAAACATGATAAACTAATAGATATTTTAAGGTCATGTAATATCGACGATAAAGACTTAAGGATCATTACAAACCTCTACCAAGAACAAAAGGCTAAAATCAGAATAAAAAGCAAAATATCTGAAAAAATTAATATCTAGAAGGGAGTAAGACAAGAATGTGTCCTATCACCTTTGCTGTTCAATGTTTACTCTGAGAAGATATTTCAGAAAGCTTTGGAAGGCACCTCGGATGATATAATTATAAACGGGCAATGTATAAATAACCTGCGATATGCTGATGACACTGTCATACTGGCAGATAATGCTGAATGCATTAGAAAGCCTGTAGAGAATTTGGAATGAAATTGAATACAAAGAAGACAAAAACGATGGTCATTAGCAAGCACCAAAACAGAAGGGTGAAGATCAATATTGACGGAACAGATCTGGAAAGAGTAACAAGAACAACGTACCTTGGAAGTAATCTTGATGAAACTTGGGATTACTCACTAGAGATAAGAATACGCCTGGAAAAGGCACGTACAATGTTTTACAAAATGCAAAAAGTTCTATGCAACCGCCAGCTGGGCATCTCATTGAGAACTAGAATACTTAAGTGCTATGTTTTCTCCACCTTGCTCTATGGTATTGAAGCCTGGACAATGACAGAAGCAACACAAAAAAGAATCCAAGCATTCGAACTCTAGTGTTACCGTAAAATGCTCAGAATATCCTACATGAGCCATACGACAGATGCGGAAGTCTTGCGGAGGATGAATAAGGAAAGAGAGCTTATGCTTATAATAAAAGAACGGAAAACACAATATTTTGGTCACATCATAAGAAATCAAAAGTATGAACTGCTCCAACTTATAATCGAAGGCAAAGTCAATAGCAAAAGAGGACCAGGAAGAAGACGCAACTCCTGGCTTAAAAACCTACGGCAATTGACGAACATGACCTCCATAGAACTATTTAGGGCTGCTACAAATAAGATTAAATGGGCAAATGTAATGGCCAACGTCCTTAAGGATAAGGCACCGTAAGAAGAAGATATTTTTAAAAAGTGAATACAGATTTGTTTGAAAAAAAAAATGTGTTCTGTTAAGATAAATTACTCTTATAGGGGTTTGCCCTATTAAAATGCAATTTTAAAAATATTATGGATTAATTTATACTATGGATTAATAATAGTTTAACCCTCTTTCTCCTAGATCTACGTTGCTGTTGTCCTGATTGAAGGCTTTTCTCGTTTTCTAAATCTTATTGTATGAACTACTTTTTCTTTGGGTCTCTTCTTCTTCTTTTGCCCTTTAATTCGTCCAATTTTGAACATAGGCTTCCCCCAGTTTCCTCCATTCGCTTCTGTTTTGTGCTTTCTGTTTCCAGTGTATTCCTCCTATCTTTCTAATGTCATCTCCCCATCTCATCTGGGGTCGTCCTCTTGCTCTCTTTCCTGTCCATGGTCTCCAATGTTGTATCGTGTTGTTCCACCTATTGTCTGTTTGTCTGGCGTTATGACCTGCGAAACTCCATTTTAGCCTGGCTATATGTTGACCTGCGTCTTTGACTTTTGTTTTGTTTCTTATCCAGATGTTTTGCTTCTTGTCTTTTAATTTTACTCCCAACATTGCTCTCTCCATGGCTCTTTGTGTCTTCACTATCTTATCCATGTTTGCTTTGGTCAGAGTCCATGTTTGGCATGCGTATGTGAGAATTGGGAGTATGCACTGGTCAAACACTCTTGTTTTTAAGTACTGTTGTATTTTCTTATTCTTTAGGACCCATTTTAATTTCCCAAATCCTGCCCAGGCTAATCTGACTCTTCTTTTTACCTCCGCTGTTTGGTTTTCCTTATTTATTTTTATTATCTGTCCCAAATATATATAATCATTAACCGCTTCTATTGTGATTCCATTTAGTATTACGTTTCTATTATCTTGTGTGTTTGTCATTGTTTTCGTTTTGGTAAGATTCATTTTTAGGCCTATTTGTTCAGATTCCTTGGCTAGTTCGGTTAGCATAGTTTGTAGTTCTTCAAAACTTGATGTTATTATTACTACATCGTCTGCATATCTTAGATGGTTTAGTTTCTTTCCATTTATGTTTATTCCCATGTTTGTCCATTCCATTGTTTTGAAAACATCTTCCAGTGCTAATGTAAATAATTTAGGAGAAATAACATCGCCCTGTCGCACTCCTCTGTTAATTGGTATAGGTTTTGTGTTTTCTTCCAATTGTACTGTCATTGTTGCTTTCTTATATATATTGTGTATTAGCATTCTGTATCTGGAATCTATTCTACAGTTGTTTATAGCTCTTTCTATTGCCCACATTTCCACACTATCAAAAGCTTTCTCATAGTCAACGAATGCTAAATGCAGATCTAAATGATATTCGTTAGCTTTCTCTATCAGTGTCCTAATTGTTAAAAGATGGTCAGTGGTGCTATATCCTTTTCTGAATCCTGCCTGCTCTACTGGTTGATATGAGTCAAGTTTGTGTGCTAGCCTGTTGTTGATAATCCTCATGAATAATTTGTACGTTTGCGACAGCAGTGAGATGGGTCTGTAATTTTTTATGTCCTTTTTGTCTCCTTTTTCTTTGGGTATTCTAAACCTATTTTACTTATTTAATCATCTGTGGATGGTGGAGAACAAGGTCTGTCTTCGTCAAAAAGTATCTAAATGTATTTATTCCAATTTATCAGTTTGTCTTCTGTATATATAATTATTTCGTTTTTATGACTTAATATTGCTTCTTGTCTCTTTCTGTATGGTGCCATATAGTGTAAATGCAAGATTTGACCAAATTTAAGTTTAACTCGCTGTATAATTTTCTTAAATTATATTCGTTTGAGATTCCCTGAAATCTCAAACGAATATATAGATGATACAGGGCCTGATATAATCAGAGAGGAAATAGAATATGCAATCAAACAAGCAAAAAGTGGTAAGGCCCCCGGTCCTAATGAAATTCCCGTAGAACTGCTCAAACTTATGGACGATGAATCTATTAAAATACTCCTAGATCTATTTAACACAATATATAGAACTGGAATAATACCTAGGGAATGGCTCCGTTCGACCTTTATACTACTGCCAAAAAAAGGCAAATACAAAGGAATGTAACGAATATCGTACGATAGCTTTGATGAGTCATGCTCTAAAACTGTTTTTAAAAATAATCCATAATAGGATCTATAGGAAATTAGACGTAGACATCAGTAACACTCAGATGGGATTCAGAAAAGGGCTGGGTACAAGGGAGGCTCTGTTTGCAATAAACGTTCTCTCACAGAGATGCTTAGACATGAACCAAGAAATTTACGACTGCTTTATGGATTTCGAAAAGGCCTTTGACAAAGTACAACATGAACCACTAAGACAAGTTCTAATAAAGAAAAATATAGACAGCCGAGATATTCGAATAATATGCAATCTATATTGAAATCAAACAGCAAATGTCAAGGTTGAGGCAGACAGAAGAAATTCAAATCCGTCGAGGAGTCCGGCAGGGATGTATCTTATCACCACTTTTATTTAATCTGTATAGTGAAGCTATCTGTGAACAAGCACTCGAGGAAGAAGATCTTGGTCTGATAATAAATGGTGAGACGATCAACAATATAAGGTATGCTGACGATACAGTTCTCCTAACGGGAACGCTAGTAGAACTACAACATCTCGTTCAAAATCTCAATATATACTGTAACAGTTACGGCTTGAAAATTAATTTGAAATTTATGGTAATCAGGAAATCAAAGAACATCAGAGCTAATCTTGTAATAGACAATACAACGATTAAGCGTGTGCCCTGTTATAAATATCTAGGGTCTTGGATCACAGACGATACTGATCAAACAAAAGAGATTAGATGTAGAATAGAAATCGCTAGATCAGTTTTTAATAGTATGCGCAAACTCTTTTGCAATCGTGATATCAATATAAAGTTACGAATACGAATGCTGCGGTGTTATGTCTTTTCTACCCTGTTATATGAAGTTGAGGCTTGGACACTAAAACAGTTGACCATCGAAGCTTTCGAGATGTGGTGCTATAGGCGCATTCTCAGAATATCATCGATGAACCACGTCACTAACACGCAAGTACTCCAAACTTTAGACAAAAGATGCGAAATTCTAAATGAGATAAAAACTAGAAAGATGGAATACTTGGGGCACATTGTGAGAGGTGAAAAAGACGCACTTTTAAGAAACATCATGCAGGGCAAAATTAAGGGCAAAAGAAGTGTGGGAAGAAGAAAAATATCGTGGCTTCGTAATCTACGTGAATGGTTCGGGTGTAGTTCGATTGAACTTTTTAGGCGCGCTGCTAACAAAGTCGCAGTGGCCATGATGATTTCCAATCTCCGCTAGGAGTGGTACGAGACGAAGAAGATAATTTTCTTATTATATTTAAGATAAATAATTCATTTTTTAATTAATATACATTTTCTTTATATATCTATACATTTTACTAAAATTATTCCAATAGAAATATATAGCCGGGCTGTATAGACGTACCCAATCTTCATGTTTTATTCAAAAGCAAAATAAATATATCGCATCACAATCCTTTCAACGCTTTATTTACCTTTATTTGTACACTTTGTTGTCAAGCCACATCTTTGTTCCTCACACATTCATTCCGAGACACAATGGCTAAAGCTCTCATCTAAGAGTAGCAAGTTTCCAACTGTCGTCAAAGATATATCTACCTCTTGTCTGCGCCCCACTTTAGCGTAAAGTTGCTAACTTGGGGAGGATTATTTTTAAAGGGAATCCAAGTCCATTTGAAACAATCGGCTTGAATTTTGGAGACTGGATATTAAGGTGTACGGGAGACACCGCAGGCTTAAGTAGTTTCTTTAGGGTCAAAAAAACTTGACGAATGTTTGAAGTGCTCTATAAGGATAAATATAAATTCGTTTGCTTATTTAATAAACTTTTATGAAAACTATAGCTCGTCCATGTTTTTTCCACGACAGCTTTTGGTCGAAAACCATACTTAAAAATTTGATATTATTTGTGAAAATAAGGGTTTAATTATATAGCTTCAGATGTGGAGATAGAGTGTTATGTTTTCTTCTTCTTCTTCTTCTACTTTTTGTAGATCTTTCGATCTGTTTAATTCTGAAGCTGCCTCTGGTTAATTTCTTGGGAGGTAGATTGCCAACTATCCCTCCATCTTTTAGGTGGTCTTCCGGGGGGTCTTGAACCGGGCGGATTGTTTTCTAGGGCAATTTTTGGGAGCCTATTCTCATCCATTCGTCTTACATGGTTGTACCACATCCTCTTGCGCTGCCTTTCCCATCTTACAATATCTTGAATTTTGCACTGCTCTCTAATGTTTGTATTTCTCACTCTGTCTCTTCTTGTTTTCCCCATTATTGTTCTTAGGGTTTTCATTTCGGCAACCCTTAGCATCTGTTTCGTTTTGTTGGTATCTTCGCGCACTTCTATGCCATATGTCATGATCGGTCGTATGCAAGTCTTATAGATTCTAATTTTACTATCTGTGCGCATATACGGATTTGACCAGACTATCTCAACCAGACATCCTGACAGTGCAGATGCTTTGTTGATCTGACTCCTCAGGTCCCTTACTGGGTCGTGGGTGCTTGATATATCTATGCCCAGATATCTGAATTGCATCACCTGTTCTATGGGTTTGTCCTCAACCACTTACATCTGAGCGGATGTTTTGCTATTGTCATACATTTAGTTTTGTTGGTAAAGATGTTCATATTTGGTAGTCGGCTTGTTTGAAAGAACTGAAAGAGCTGCCTTTGGAGATCATCTTCTGATTCGGCAATAATTGCTGCATCGTCTGCGTAACACACCATACCAATTCTTTTGTTGCCCATTTTATATTCGGTGTTATGTTTTCGTGTGAATAAAATACATTTAGTTTTTGTCGGTGATAACTGTAATTCGATAGTCCTAGACGATGATTCTAACTGATTGATTATTTGTTGTAAACGTTTTTGAATAGATGTAGAGTTTTTTCTGTTGGCAAGTAAAACTAAGTCATCAGCGTATAATCTTCCTTTAACAAACAGTGAGCATTATTGAAGTATGTCGTTTAAGGCTATTAGAAAAAGGATTGAGCTTTTAACTTATGCTTATGGTACTCCGTTCTCTTGAAATTTTTTTTCTGAGTTAACGTTGTCTCACCAAAATATGAAGCTGCGAGCTTAAAGAAAATTTAAAATAAATTTTAACATATTGCCTCTGATATTCCGATTATGCAATTTGGATATAATTTTAATATATAAAAGCGTTTGATCGTGTCCAACACCACAACTTAATGCAGATTCTCAAAAAAGTTGATATAGACCAAAAAGACATAAGATGCATTGAAAACTTGAACTAGCATCAAACGGCACAGTTAAAAATGGACAATTCTATATCCAAACATATACATATAAGAAGAGGCGTTCGACAGGGATGTGTGCTTTCCCCTCTTTTATTTAACATTTATTCGGAAGCCATATTTCAAGAGACTTTGGAGGATACAGAGATGGGAATCAAGGTGAATGGAGTATTGATCAACAACATACGATATGCTGATGATGGTGTCTTAATTTGTGATAACATAGTCGATCTTCAACAACTTGTCACTATAATCGGAGAATACAGTAAGCGAATGGGATTAGAGATTAATAACAAAAAGACAAAATTTATGATCATTTTCAGAAACTTGGATGCACTTGAAAACTCCACCATAACACTGAATACTAAATCCATTGAAAAGTGAGTTAATTTAAATACCTGGGATCGTGGATTTTTAAAGACTGGGCATAGGAGAGGAAGTAAAATGTCGCATTAAGCAAGCTCGACAAGCTTTCGTAAAATTCAAGAAGGCACTGACTTGTTCAGAGTTCGATCTTAAACTGAGACTAAGGTTTACAAAGTGCTACGTATGGTCAGTGCTGCTATATGGCGTATAGGGCTGGACGCTCAAAACGAGAGATATAAACAGATTAGAAGCTTTCGAAATGTGTCTTTATCGCCGTATCCTAAAAATACCATGGACAGCGAAAATCACAAATATAGATGTCCTTAAAAGAATAAACCAAGAACGCCATCTCTTCGAAACCATCAAGAAAAGGAAAACGGCGTATCTAGGTCACATCATGCGAAATGAAAAATACCAGTTCCTCCAACTTATAATCGAGGGTAAAATTGAAGGCAAGAGAGGAATGGGACGCAAGAAAATGTCCTGGCTCCGAAACATAAGGCAATGGACAGAGATTAACGACATACAATCTCTGATACATATTGCAAGAAATAGAGAATTAATGGAAAATGTGATCGCTAACATCCATTATTGGATTTGCATCCGAAGAAGAAGAAGAATTTTGATATGATATTGAATCGCCAAACAGTATTATAAGATTTATTAGTATCAAAAAATACTGCGATACAGTCTTGCTTATTTACAAATGCTTCATGTTTTTTTGACTTTAAATCTATTAGGTTATCTGTAGTTGATCGATTTTGCCTAAATCTGCTTTGTTGAGGAATAAGGAGTTTTTGTTGTTATAAATACCATCTCTGAATTTAATTTACCATTTTTTCTAACACTTTACATATAATATTGGTTAAAGATATTGATCGATATGACTCAAGTAATGTACGAGATTTCTCAGGTTTAAGAAGTGATAGTATTATTGCTTCGTAACAAGTTGATGGGAAAAACGTGGTTACTCATATAAAATTATATTTACTTACTTAATCAGTAGACCCATTTGTACCTTTCGGTGTTAGGCCTTTTTTAATACAATTCTTTATATTACATTATTTTACAATCTTCTCAGGTGTTCTAGCTCTTAACGAACTTTCTCCATTCCTGCCTATTGTATGCCATCTGTGTTGCTTCCTGTCAAGTCTTACCCTTACTCTACAGTATCTGCGAGATGTCACTGTTCAATTTTTTAATGGGCCTTCCTGTTCTGTTCTTCCCTATTGGTTTGGCGTCCCACAGTTTTTTTACTTGTCTATTATTGTCCATCCGGGTTAGATGTCAAAACCATGCCAATTTTTTTTCCTTGATTGAGTCGAGTAGCGGTTTGATTTTGAGTCTCTCCCTTATTTCTTCATTTATGATTCTATCAGTTCTTTTCACTTAAATCGTTCTTCTGAGGTATTTCAACTATGCTGCCAGAATTCTGCTTTGATGACTTTTGTTTAGTGTCCAATTTTCTGCTCCATATGTCACTGCAGGTCACTATATTATTTTGTATATTATCTTAGTCTTTGTTGATATTTCTTTGTTATTAAGGAATCCTCTATTTAGTGCTTTAAATAATTTTCCTGTGTTTTCCATTCTGTTGTTAAGATCGTCCTCGATGTCTCCTTTGTTGTTGATTATTGTTCCTAAGTATTTGTATGAATTTGTCCTTATTATTTTTTGTTGGTCTATCATTATTTCTAGTAGATCTTTCGTATTTATATATAAATGCAATATATTTTTATATATTATACAATATCATTTTAAAGTCGTCTACTTTAAAATGCATAATGTATGTCTGAATTGTCAATATTAATGAGTCAGATAAAATTAAATTATTAGAAGAATTTTTCACTATGTAACAAAAAACAAAATTTGTTTAATTTACTGTTTGTATTTTGAGAACGATTTCCGAAGTGGAAATGGAAACGTCAATAAACGTATTTTTATCTTTAATTGTGGCTTACTCCCAGTTAAATAGTAATTAATTATGAATATATTGCTATTGATTGTAAATTTAAGTAAGTTTTGTAAAGAGTGTAATACTGACAGTGAATCACTGCATATGACAATTTTGTTCCACTGGTTTTCACAGCCCAATTCAAGGGCTTTGTATATAGCACATGCTTCAGCAGAAAAATGCTGGATTGATTATTTAAAATAAATGATTTTTTAATCTTCATTTTTGGTACAAAGTAAGCACTGGTTGTACATGTTGGTGATTTTGACCCGTCTGTATAGATCACAATATGATCTGAATAGCCACTTAAGATTTCTTTAAGAGTAGTGTAGCAAAATTCGTTTTGGTATTTTGGGATAATAATGTTTGTAGCTAGAACACTTGTTAGATGTGGTATATCCGACGATTCCCACATAAGATTACAAGGGGACTTTATTAACTTCAGTTCGTTGCAAGTTATAATTGCTCTTGCAAGTGGTGGAGAGTTTTTTTTTTAATAAAGTATGTAGATGTTAAATCAGCTGTATTTAATTCAATAATTATTTTTGCATTATAAGTGCTGTGGGAAATTTAGTGAAACCGAAAAATATTCTATTTGACTCACGTATCTCAAACAGTAGAGTATTTATTTACCTCACCAGTACTAATGTAGTGTATTCCTTACTCCAAGCACATACTTCACCAATATTTAACAATACAAAATTTGAAATTAGAAGAATAATCACCCCAGCCACAAGACACGTCATTTCTAATGTCTGTCCTACCGTCCCAAATACTTTAATAGACAATGAACTGAAAAAGCTGGGACTTTAAACAGTATTTAGAATAAACTTTTTTGAAAGTAGATATGCCGGATACTGCATACAGCCATGTTTTAGTGTGCATTAATAGATCATGCAATTAATAAAAATCATTCATTTAATTTCGATGAAACTAATATATTAAGACGTGAAAACCAATTAAATAAAAGAGAATTCTTAGAAATGGTATGCATAAATAAATATCAATGCGTTAATAAAAAAACTGATATTGATAAATTAAGCAATATCTATAATTACATTCTGTCTTACGAAAATTAATACTATAATTTTCTAATACTGGATTTTCTGACTATAAATACTATAATTTCAAAAAATTTAAATATTCATATTTGGCGCCACTTTGTACGTAAGCATAATAACAATCGAGAGTAAGTTATCAACAAAAAAAAATACAATACCAAAAACGAGTGTCTTTCTGACATAAAGAAAACATAAATATAATAATCAATGTCATAGTGAATATATACAAAATTAAATAAAATTAAAATATTGTACTTACATAAATATATAATTTTATAATTATAAATTTTGTCAATTTAAAAATTTAATGGAATAACCTCATGTTGTAAGTTTTTATATTAGTTTTATACAATGTTTTTTAATTCTAATTTCATTGTATTTACTGATACCATATTTTAGTATTATCCTGAAGAAGCAAATGAATTTTGCGAAAGCTAGATAAAAGAACAAAGAATTTCACTTATCCTGCCCTATTAATGACTGCAACCTCAAAATAAAACTTTATTTTACATAACGTATCAGTCAATAATACCATGACTACTTTATATATATATATATATATATATATATATATATATATATATATATATATATATATATAATCTACTGTATGTATTATTTTGTAATTTTTAATTTATTTATTATTTGTAATTTATTACGCAATTTGTAATTAGTGAATTTAATAACAACTGTAAAATCTGAGAAACCCGCTAAGAACCTTTAATGGTAGATGCGAAAATTCTAAATAAAAAAAAACTTTTACGATATGAAATAGGCGATTTTTGACGCGTTAAAAATTATTACTCACCACGATAAAAATTAACCACGAATCAGGTAAGAACTAAAAATTTTAAACTTTTTTTAAACCTGTATGTCTATCAAAGTTATATTTTTATTTATTTACAATGTCAAATGTAATACGTGTATATTACGCTATTTCGATATATTTAAGACTTTGTCCTGTTTTATTTCCGCAAAGGAAGGAAGAAAATGACTTTCTCAAAAAAAAAGATGCCATAAGAACAGAACGTTAACAAAGTTTCATTATCTCTGAAAAAGGTCCTAAACGAAAACTTTTCTGAAGTTATCTACCCTAATAAATTGATAAAGACCCAAATTCATTCGACATTGACAATAACATCAAAGAAGTGTCGTAAATTGGTAAAAAAAGATCCCTTTTTCGTGTAAAAGTGGTTTATTTTATGACTTAAGCAATAATTTTTTTAATAGAGATAAAATTTATAAAATGTAAATGGTCAGAATTATAAAATAGGCAGCGGTATCGGGTGATGACTTATCTTGTTTGCTAAAAAAATGGTAGTTAATATATATGGAAAATAAAGGAAATCTCAAAAATTTTGACCAGATAATTTCGAAAAATATGCAAAATAGTTAACAACGGACAGATAAAGGGAACAAACAATACAGAAAAATACAAAATATTGTAGCTGCAAATATGAAAAATTTAAATATTATGATTATATATTTAGGTTCAGTCGACTGGGATAGGATTATTGATGAGTCAGATGTAAATAAGATTGATAAATTTGATGAGGTGTTATATTCCTATATTTATCTATTTGTACCAAAAACTAGATGCAAAAACACAAAATTTCCGATATGGTACACTTATCATTTAAAACATAATATATTATTTCACAAGAAGATTGCTTATACAAAATACAAAATTACAGGATCTAAGAAGTATTATGATTATTTTTTTAACTTGCGTCAAGAATTTAGGGATTGTTACAAAACGTGTCATCATATTCACCTAAATAATTTACGAACTGCTATGTATGATAAAAAAGATTTTTGGAATTATGTAAATAATAAAAGAAAATGTTTTGATTTTTCAAACACAGAAATATGAGAATATAACTTTTAGAATTTTTTTTAATTCAGGCTATGATACTAGTAATACAGAATAAGGCTGATTTATAAACTTTACGTTGGCGTTGGCGCTGGCGTTCGCCATTAACCTTGAAGCTGGCTATCATGGACTGCATAAACTATAAAATATGAACTTTCGGTTGGCGTTGGCGGTAAAGATCACATCTAAATTTTTAACCTTACATTTTTAATTTGGTATTAGTAATTTTTTCTTGAAAATTAATATAATGAAAAATTAAAATGCTCGCCCTTTGTTAGGTGCAGTGGCACTGATACTTTGTATTCGAGAATCACTGAGCCTTCGAAATAAAAGACAACGTCGATACAAACAGAGGTCCATTAATCAGAACAGAATGACACGAGGTAATTTTAATTATTATACAAATATGAAAAACTGGGATACCCAGCAGTTTTTTAAATATACCAGGATGCAGGTTCCAGTATTTGAAAAATTACTGCAAATCGTAAAACCAAAAAAAATGTAAACTATCGCTCTGATGAAATTTTTGTTGAAGATAGGTTTGTTATTATCTAAATTCTTTCAATTCATAAGCACGTGGAAACACAAACATAAACAAATAATTTAGTTTGATTTGTTTGATAAACTTTGTCACTTTTTCGGTATTGCTATTGTCTGCGATGACAAAGATATAGTTTTTTTTATGTTCTGTGATCATGAATACAAACACAAAAGGGTTGGTGTATTCTGTGCTACAACGGCCAACGGCAAAAGATAAAGTTGGTTCATCTCGAATGAAACCGAACTGTGCAACTGTTGTAAAAGAATACAAAACTGCTCTTTATAAGTACCGTCGAAACAGAAGTGATGAAAATCTCATATTTTTTTAAAAACTGAGAGCCAAGGCGAGATATATCTTAAAACAAAGTAAGAAATACTTATGGAAGAACTACGTCTCCACTTTAACTCATAATACTGCCCGTTCTCAAGTTTGGAAGAAAATTAATCAAATGCGGGGACAAAATACGCACACAAGAATTCCAGCTCTTTTACATCAAAGTAATTTAGTAACCGACGATCAAGATATCGTTAATGTAATTGCCGATAATTTCTATCAACGGTTTCAAAACAAGAATGCGCCCAAAGAAACAAATCCTCCGGTACAGTATCCTTCCCAATCTTTTAAATTTGACTCTACTCTCTTAAACACTCCGTTTACACTACAGGAACTCTTAAATATTCTTCCAACTTGCAAAAATTCAGCTGCAGGTCCCGACAACATCCCCTTCATATTTCTTAAAAATCTTTCCATATCTGCCCTTAAAAAACTTCTTATATTGTACAACATAATATGGACCAATCAGAAATTTCCAATTCTATGGAGAGAATCTATCGTTATACCAATCAAGAAACATGATAAGTCACCGATTAATCAAAATTCTTACCATCCTATTTACTAACATGCACCCTGTGTAAGCTGCCAGAAAAACTAATAAACAAAAGACTAATATGGTTTCTAGAAAAACACAACATTTTAGACTCAACTCAATCCGAATTTCGTCCATACCGAAGCACGGCTGACAACTTAGTAATGTTACACACAGAAGTCACAACCGCTTTTCAAAACAAGCAAGATTTTGTTCTCGACTAGATTATGCGTGCTTTGTATATATGTCAGCCTCAAAGACTTATTTAAGGACTCTTGATACTATCCAGATTACCGCATTACGAATATGCCTCGGAGCTTTCAGATCCAGCCCTGCCGAAAGTCTTCGCTGTGAAACAGGTGAACCTCCCCTTCCTCTCCGCAGACAACAACTTCTTCTGACATACTTTGCTAGAGTATCTTCGAATCGAAACAACCCTACATATAAATTAATCTACAAACCCTACAACTGTGAACCCAACAATAAATATCAAACACTACCTCAAATTTTACTTCCCCTTTCACGACCTGTTGATTTTTCAATAACAGATATCCAAATTCTATCATCAACTCATCCTTGGAATAATAGCATTCCAAAAATTAACCTTTTGCTTAACAATTTTCACAAAAATAAAACTAACAGCCAAATTCTGAGACAAACTTTTTTAGAGCTGGTCAACACAAACTTATATGACGAGATCCTTTACACAGATGCATCCAAAACTGAGACAGGAGTCGAATACTCTGTAACAATTGCAAATAATATCATTCAGAAGTTCTGCCTTCCACCATCTACCTCAATCCATACGGAGAGTTGTACGCCATCCTTCAAGCATTAAAATGTCTATGCAATCAAACTAATGCCAAGAACACTGCAGTATGTACAGATTCGATGTCTTCCATCGACTCCATTAAAAATATATATTCCGGACATCCATTAGTTCATGCCATACATGAAACAACAAACTGTCTCACTTCTTCTGGAACAGACGTAACATTAATCTGGATTTCTTCACACATCGGAATTTTAGGTAATGAAACTGCTGATACTGCTGCGAAGAAAGCACTCACAACCAAATCAGACATCAAACCCGTCCAACTAGCATCAGATCTAAAACTACTTTTCAGATCACAAATCAAAAAGTCCTGGCAAAATCAATGGAAAAGTTCAACCTCAAAACTACACAAAATACAACCTACCATCGAAACCTTTCAGCTGTATAACTTAAGTAGAAGAGATAAAGTAATCGTTCGCAGGCTAAGAATTGGTCACACACGGCTGACACATGCACACCTGATGACTTCGGAGAAATTATCTGCCTGTGAAAAGTGTAGTGAATCATAAACCGTTCAACATATACTTACAGTGTCGAGTACGAGCAAGCACAAAAAAAATACTCTATACATGGTCAAACAAATGTGATCCTCAGCCAATTGGATCTTATTCCGAATATACTAGATTTTCTTCGAGACACCAATTTGTATCACAAAATTTATTGTTTTTATTTTTTCTTTTCTGTTTTTACTTTGTCTTTTACTCTCTTTATTTTAATGTAATGTAAAATTTATTTATTGTAAACTATAATTATATTGTAATGTAAAATTTATTGTACCAAAATTGACCCAGTGTCAATAACCCTGTAGTTGAGACACAATAAACTCAATAAAAAAAAATTTAAATATCTAAAAAAGTCCAAAGAATACTTATAAAAAAGTAGTTCAAAGTTATCTAAGTTATCAAGTTATTGCCGTGTGCATTTTTTCGGAAAGGTCTATTTGTTAAAATATTTAAAAATGTACATTTTATAAAAAAATTATATAATAACTAAACATCACAAGAATGTAAATTATTTACCTCAAAGTAGAACATAATCCATAAGGACACCAATACAAGAAATTTTAATGAAGGTAACAATTAACAAAGTCAAAGCAAAAATCCGCCCTCTTAGCAGTGTCAATTAAATGGCAGAAAGAGTTTCATTAAAAATAATTACGACTAATTCTTTGATCGTACCCTTTGACGTTGCTTTTCTCATAAAGGCGTAGATATTTTTTTGACATTAGTATATGATTTGTATAACGAAACATATAAAAAATTTAAAATAGTTTTGCATTATATTTGAGTAGTGATGAATTAGCACACAAGGTTAATTTTTTTATTTGCCTTTGATTAAAAGCAGGCACAAATATAGAATTATACTGTGCGAAAGTTTTCTGCTTCTTTTGCTTTCACATTTCACTTTTGAAATTAATTGTCTCGTAAAATGCTAGTCATAATTGTACAAAATTTAAGGTACACCTATTTTGGGATACGGAGATGCCATATTTATCCACTGTTTCTCTTATATGTATTATTAGTAACTTTGGTTTTTCAAATTCATCACCCTGTATTTTTATTAATTTTTCAATCATTATTCTTCTTCTTCTTCTCGTGCCACTCCTAGCGGAGATTGGAAATCATCATGGCCACTGCGACTTTGTTAGCAGCGCGCCTGAAAAGTTCAATCGAACTACACCCGAACCATTCACGTAGATTACGAAGCCACGATATTTTCCTTCTTCCCACAATTCTTTTGCAATTAATTTTGCCCTGCATGATGTTTCCTAAAAGTTCGTACTTTTCACCTCTCACAATGTGCCCCAAGTATTCCATCTTTCTAGTTTTTATCTCATTTAGAATTTCGCATCTTTTGTCTAAAGTTTGGAGTACTTGCGTGTTAGTGACGCGGTCCATCCATGATATTCTGAGAATGCGCCTATAGCACCACATCTCGAAAGCTTCGATGTTTTTTATGGTCAACTGTTTTAGTGTCCAAGCCTCAACTCCATATACCAGGGTAGAAAAGACATAACACCGCAGCATTCGTATTCGTAACTTTATATTGGTATCACGATTGCAAAAGAGTTTGCACATTCTATTAAAGACTGATCTAGCGATTTCTATTCTACATCTAATCTCTTTTGTTTGATCAGTATCGTCTGTGATCCAAGCACCTAGATATTATTTTTTTCAAATTAATTTTCAAGCCGTAAATCATTATTGGAATCTCCTCTTCAATACGAGTTCAACCATATGTAACATTTATGATTTTATGTAGTCTGGAAGGTCTTAAATACATAAAACATAAAGTCCAGCAACGCCTAATTGTCTCAAAAAAATTTTAATACTAACCATTTTTAACTACATTAAAACGTACAATTGATAGATTACAACATTTTGTAACATAATGGTTACTTAATGAAGTGTTTAAAATGTTCTCCATTTGTGAGTTGACAGTACCCTAATCGATGGTAGAATGCGTATACCACATTTTTTCATGATTATCTAATCATATTTAAAATATATATTTTATAGAAAAATATTTTGATGAAATAAGAAGGGTGCAATTACAATCATTTCTCATGTAGCTCAGAAATTTCAACTACAAAAACTATTTAGTAGGAACAATAATATACCCGATTATAAAAATGAGACTTCTCAAAAACTTTTAGATAATTTGACTATATACTTGTGGCTAACCAATAGTTCCTTACTAAAAATTTATTTGCTTCAAGAATTTATACAAACACATATTTTGGAAGATCTTTGCGGTTGTTAATTTCAATTAAAATTTTATGCAAAGTGGGCATTTCATTCTTGAAAAATAAGCTGTGTACTATCTGTCCTATAGATGTTTTAACTCTTTCATGTCCTTTGTAGAACATCTTACTGTTCCAGTCTGCTTATATTCCTTAATTCTTTAATCCTTATTCCTTATTCCTTAATCTACCTTTAGCGACAATGCAACAATAGTAACCCTTTTAGTTATATATTTCAAGAGTATGGTGAACAGTCATGTGTATATGGTATCCCTGACATCATATACAGTATGATCATCATCAGTTGCATTACAGCTCGTTATAAGCCAAAGCCTTCTTCAGAACAATCTTCCATTCGCCCCTGTCTCTGGCAACTCTCCTCCATGCTTTAACTCCGATGGATTTTAGACTATCCTCTATGTTATCTTGATAACTAGGTTTTGGTCTTCCTCTGGCTCGTCTTCTCACTGGTCCTCTTCGGTCAAAAATTTTTCTGATCGTTGCATCTTTATTTCGCCTAATTATATGTCGTATCCATCGAAGGCGTACTAATTTAATACATTTTACAACGTCAGGTTCCCTAAACCTTTTGTATAATTCAAAGTTGTTGCGCCTACGCCGCAAACCCTGTTCTTGGACTCCTCCATGTATTTTTATTAGAATTTTTCTCTTGAAACGTTTAAGCAATTCTTGGTCGTTCTGTGCAAGTGACCACGTTTCTGACCCTTAGATTAACACTGGCCATATTAGTGTTTTATACATGGTAACTTTAAATTGTGACCAAGATATATATAATCCTGAACTTGTTCTATTTCATCTTGTCCGATTCTCATTGTGATGTCTTCATCTGTATTTGTTATGGTTTTGGTGTTGCTGTAATTTATATTAAGACCTATCTTTCCAGCTTCTACGTCCAGTTCTTTCATCATTTCAAATAATTCTTCTTTTTTACCAGTTATCAATACGATATCATCAGCGTACCTTAGATATACCTTTTCTTCCCATTCTAATCTTTTAAAAGTATCTTCAAGGCCTGATTGAAAAGTTTCGGTGATTTTGTATCACTCTGTCTCACGCCTCTATTTATTTGTATTGATTTTGTTCCTTCATATACTTTAATTGTTGTTTTGGCTTCCTTATATATATATATATATATATATATATATATATAAATGTATATATATATATATATATATATAAATGTATATATATATATATATATATATATATATATATATATATATATATATATATATATTGCCTATTCGTTCCGTATTTCTGTGGTCAATTCTGCTGTTAATCAAAGAACTTTTCACTGCCCAATGTTCGACTCTGTCGAAAGCCTTTTTGAAATCTATGAACGGCATATATAGAGGAATGTGGTATTCATTTTGTGTGGCTAGTTTTATAAGTATTTTCACACTTAGCAAATGGCCACTTAAGTTAAATCCCTTTCTAAAACCAGCTTGTTCTTTCGACTGGTATCCATCGAATTTTCTCGTCAATCTATTGGTTAAAATTTTTGTTAGGAGTTTATATATTACACTGAGGACTGTTATAGGACAGTAGTTTTTTATATCTGCTTTATCCCCTTTTTTATATCCCCTATATATCTTGGTCAAACTATAAAACTTAACAGAGAGAACCAAACAGCAGAGATAAAGAGAAGAGTTAGACTGACATGGGCGACATTTGTCAAACTAAGCTACATTCTTAAAAACAAAAGATATTCACAGAACCTTAAGACCAAAGTATACAGTCAATGCGTACTCCCTGTTCTTACTTATGGTTCCCAAACGTGGACATTTACAAAAGCAAAAATGGACAAAATCATAAAAACCCAAAGAGCAATGGAAAGACAAATGTTGTACATAAGACTAATGGATAAAAAAAGAAACGAGTAAATAAGAGAAAAAACAAAAGTGAGGGATGTTAGACAAAAAGTTGCAAAATTGAAATGGAGATTTGCCAGACACAATATAAGACAAAAAGAAGACCGATGGAACAAAATTCTTATAAGTTGGAGACCGTGGGAATATAAACGAAGCAGAGGAAGGCCCCAAATAAGATGGGCAAATGATATCAAGAATCGAGTGGGCTCTAGGTGGATGACTGTAGCGACATAGAGAAGAATGGGAAAGGATTGGGGAGACCTATGTCCAAAGATGGACCGAAGAAGGCTAATTAGATGGACAGATAGAACTTTAAATTTTATAGGTAGGTTTGGGGCCATCTGTTTCCTCAAGCCATAATAGCACTATTCTTCTTTTAATTTCTTTACTGGCATTGTTGTCTTTGAGCAGCGAGCCCAGGTAGACGAATGTGTCCTCACCTTCCAGTTTCAGATCATCAATAAATAGTCTAGGTATCTGGATGCCTGATCTAGTAGAATACATATACGTGTTTTTTTGCGCGTTAATTTTTGATCCCATTTTTAGTGCAGACGCCCTTAATGCTCGAAATGCTTCGATCAGAGATTCTGTGGACCTAGCAATAATGTCTATGTCATTTGCATATCCGACCACTTGTACAGATTTATTAAAGATGGTGCCATTCGTAATAATATGGCACTCTCGAATTACTTTTTTTAGTGCAAGGTTAAATAAGAGACACGACAGCCTATCTCGCTGTCTCAGTCCATTTTTACAATGAATGGTCTTGAAAAGTCGTTTTGGATTCTGACTACACTGTCTACGCCTGTGAGTTTAACTAACGTTAGTTGAACAAAATGAATCGGCATTTAAAATTCCACAATAGCCTGTAGAAGTTTTTATCTGTTGGCTGAGTCGTATGCAGCTTTGAAATTCACGAATATGTAGTGGTTGTCAACTCCGAACTCAAGCGTTTTCTTAAGAATCTGCCTGACTCTGAAGAATTGATACGTTGTTGATTTATTGGGTCGGAAACCGCACTGGTAGTTCCCAACTATTTGTTCAACATAGGGGATCAATCTTCTGTACAATACGTTGAACAATACTTTATATGCCACGTTAAGTAGGGTGATGCCTCTATAATTATCACAAACCATCATATCTCGTGAGCGTTTCCTTCCGTTGTCAGATTTCGGTTAATAATTTATGCATTTAAAATTCCACGAGGAAACTAAGTTCCTGTAGCTGGCTGTATACCATATATCACAAAAAAAAAATTTGTTAAAATCCTTTATAAAAGGTATATAAAATTGCCTCAAACGGGCTATCACAAACACATTGCAAAACGTTTTCGGATTAAACAATCCATCATCAGTGCAAACCTGAAAGTATATAACCACTTTAATTAAAAAGAACGTTAAATGAAAATGTTGACAAAGGTTAGAGCAAAATGTGGTTAATACTTACGGTTGTACATGCTAGTAGCCACCAAAATATATGGGTAAAAACCCTTTAAATGTTATAAATTTGAAATTGTTTTACATTATTAGTGTTTCTAATTTGTGATGGTTAAGTTACCGTTGGATAGGTAACATGGCGGCGTATGACTCTACATGAGTAAAATGGTCCTGAGACGAAGTGCCTACGAGGACATGTTGATAACAACTGATTATAATGACATTGTTGCCAAGTTAGGACGGATGTTGTGTCAGAGCAGTCAGTGTAACTTACGGTAGTTGTCTAAAATTGACAGATGTCAGCCTTATTTAAAATTAAAAAGTTAAAATTATAATAATGTAACAGTATCAACCATCAATATTGTAATCTGTATTGTAAATTAATCAGATAGGTATATTTGTAACATTGAAAAATGGTTTTTTAAAAATTAATGTAGGTCAACTAGAATTTATGAAATTTTGTGGGATTGATAGGCAACCAACTATACATGTGTAAGGATATATTTATTTTAAGCTAGAGATTTTGTCAAAAGGCCCTGTATATTGTGAGACATTTGGTACCTAGAAAATGGTAAAAAGACACATGTGGGAAGATGGGTCCTAAAAGATATATTATTGAGTATTTATGTAATAGGTGGAAGTGTGTTTAGATCTGTTATTGAGCTGAAAGGTAAATATGACAAGAATGTGATCATAATATGGTGTTCATGTAGTACTCAACTTAAAACTTAAGTATGGAAGGCCCTTTATGTCAAAAACTACATTTGGTACCTAGTAAAGATAAATAAAATAGAAGTTATAAGTAAGTAAACATGAATTACTGGTTATGTGTGTAAAGTAAAGATGGTAGGTTGTTTATGTGTGTGGGCAAGTATGCCAGACTGAAAGAAATTTGATGGCTGAAAGATGGTTAGGTGTGATATTGTTCCTACATTGCTCGAGTTATAACTCAAGAAAACAAAAGGCCCTATATGTTAAAAGAAACATTTGGTACCTAAGAAATATAAAAGTAAAAAGGATGAGTTATAAGTTAGAGTGTAGGTAGGTGAAAAGTTAACAGGCTTATGGAGTGTATTGTGACAATATGTGGAAATGTAAGAGTAATTGTGTTTAAGGTGGATCTGTCAAGTTTACTAAAGATGTGTGATGTTTAAATGTTATTGTGAAGATGAATGGGAAAACTACAAAAGACTGAGACCCACAGAGACCCGAAAACCAAACCCTGAGGGAAATTGGATGAGTGAAAAGAAGTTGTAAATGATAATGAAAAACGCAGTATGAAAAGGTGAAGATATGTGATTGAGTGGGTGATGGTGTATATTAATAAAAATTGTTTTTGGAGAGAATGTGGCATGAACTGCTCTGAAATTATTTTGTTGGGAAGGAGCATGGAGAATATTGGTTATTAGGTCAGATAATTTATGCATTTGTTTAAAAAGGGTGTCACCACCATTTTTTAACACTTTGGCAAGAAGATTGTCCAAACCAGGGTCTTTGTTATTTTTCAGTTTTGAAATGGCTTTTTTAAGTTCTTCTTTAATGTAGGGTGGCTCTCTTGAGCGTTTTCATCCATTTCAGGCAAAATAATTTTTATTTGATCTTCTTCACGACTGTAGCTAAGCAGTTCTTCAAAATGATTCGCCCACGTGTTTAGTATTTGTTCTTTGTCACTAATTATGGAATCATCTCTGTCTTTACATGCTGTTATTATAGGTTTGATTTTTTTTCTGCAGCTGTTTATCTTCTGGTAGAATTTTCGCGACTCTTTTCTATTGTGGTGGTTAACAATCTCGTTTAGAGCGTTTTTATATGGCTCTTTCGTTTTCTTCTAAACGTCCTTTTTTCTTCTCGTCTAAGATTTTCATAGTCTTCCAGGCTTGATCTCGTTCTGCCCTGCTGAAGTCTCTTATATGCTTCATTTTTCTGTTGGTTAATGGATCTACATTCTTCGTCACACCAATCTTCGTTTATTTTAGCCTTGTTAGGTTTTAAAAAGTATTTAGTCGCTGTATGGATATCTTCCTTAAAGATATTTACCCTCAGTTTACCTTCTCGAAAGAAATAATAAAAAATATCTAGTAGTCCTAATCATCATTTATTCCATTACTTATTAGCACAATATCTTCTACAAACCTCAGATGGCTCAGCTTCAATTTATTTTTATTTCTACCTTTGGCGGCAATATTTATCCTTTTAGTTATACAGATTGAACAAGTTAAATTCGGAACATGCGAAATGTATGTATTTCGGCTCAACTCCGCTCTAGGTGGCTGGCCAACAAAAGGTTGTCAAATAATTATATTATAAAAATCCAATACTTCAGCGGGATGCTGGACTCAGAATTTATTCAAGAACTCATCCATAGGTGGTCAAACTACCTATCGCTTCGTAAAGCCGGCCACTCACCGTACAGCGGTGTCGTTCGACATAATCAGACAGAGGCGTTGTTCAATTTGTTGGTATATCTGATGCGCCCACACACCATACTGCGCCGCAGTATTTGTTCGGTTCTTGATCATGTCAAATCAAACAATCATTTTAGCGTCTCTTACTTTGTGTATAACTAAGCGTAAAAAGAAACCTAAAATAAAAAGTAGAGTCTGGTGCAAATAATCCAAGATTTTGGTGCCAAATAAATCTCGTCTGCCCCTGCACACAATTTACTGGACTGCAATGCTAATTTTAATTCTCTTTTATAGGATGTTCTAAAATTGTTTTTTTTTCTTACATACTCTTCATTCGCATTTTTGTTTACTTCTTGGAACTTTAAAACTAGAATGTCCATTGCCTGTTTTCGGGCGTTTCTATCGTGATACGTTTTACCTTTTATTCGATATAAGCATTCTTGTTTTTTTATATAATTCAAAAAATTCTCTTAAAAAATTCTCGCTAAATCAAGCCATGTCGATTTTCTATAATATGATCAAAGCAAGTGTGTAGTTAAAAACGAAGTTGAACAACGCCGCTGTATCGTGAGTGGCCGGCTTTAGGCAAGCCCCTCTTTGGTTTATATGAGATTTTGAGCGGTCTTGACAAAAACAGTCCTCTAGATGTTTCTCAAATAAGTTGTTAACTATAAAATATTTACAGGAAAGAAAGGAAATAACTACAAACCATTAAGTTTATTTTTGTTATTAGTCTGTTGTAATAGATTGGTAAATACAATGAAAAATATAGGCAAATATCCGATTTATTTAAAGATATGAAGAAGATATCTCTCAAAAAGATCCACAAATCGGATTATTACACGGCGATTGGCAACATTGACTTTGGACGGCGCTCTCTAGACTATGGTGCGTTCTAAAAGAAGACGGCTAGTTGAACGATATTTTATACAATGTCTATCACCGGATATGGATTTATTTTTGTCCAAGTTTTATATTGGTGCACTATTTCAAATGCAGTTCAAACAGACATATATTAAATTGTATGATCCGTTTTAAATTCGTTCAATCTGTATATTTGAAGACTATAGTGAACAATCTTGTGGATATGGTATCCCCGACATCATCCACAGTATACTGGAAATTTTTTAATATATCTGTCTTCTACTCTGACACTAGCAGTGGCATTTTGATAACATGTATTTAATGATATTATTTATTCGGTTACTGTTTTTATAAAATACAAACATTATTATATTTTTGATTATATTTAGATAATTATACTATGAATATAGCTATTAATCTGTGGTTTATTGGCAGTATAATTACCTAAATATAATCAAAAATATAATTATTTTTGTATTTTAAAATAAACTAACTTCGCAATATATTTTAAACTTTTTAATTAACTTAACCTTTGTTTTATATAAATTTGTAAGATAAGTGCACCAGAAAATCCATACGAAATAAAACTTTTTCACTAACAAGCTTTTAAACCATCCATGTGTATGTACCGTGAGCTTCTACTGCATTAAATAGAATGATGGCACGTTGTGTATCCACTTCACAATATTCTGCATTTATGAGATTTTCCATTTAAAATCAGCAGCGTCATATTGCTTTGTTATACGTACTTATTGAGTTTTATTTTACAATATAAAATATTGAACAATTCATATTTAAACAAAAAGGATTATTAGGTAGTTGACATAATGGAAAAAATGGAAAAAGCATATCTACTTCGCAATATTTTTTATTTGTGAGATTCTCCATTAAAAATCATTAGTGTCATATCCGTTGTTGCAGTCAAGAGTTTAATTTTCGGTGTTAGACGACAAGAGATTAATAATTATTTGACAAATAAAAAAATAATAAATAGGTAAAGAAATAATAAATAAGACTTACTCACAATAAATTTAATTTAACTATCAGACGACCGGTTTCGCTTTCTACAATATGCAAAGCATCTTCAGGTCTCGATACAAAGTTAAATAAATGCTGAAATAATAATAAACCCATATTATGGTGTCTAATAAAGATAAACAGAGTAGATGTTATACAATTACAATAATTATGCCAATATTACATGTCTGTGGTTTTTCAAAATAAACAAAAAGCTATAAAAAGTTTTAACAGACAAGGTAAGACCTACAAATTGTTATAAAATAGTCTATTAGATTGTAATAAATTAATAAATAAGTAAATAAATAAAACATTGCTTACTCTATTAATTGATGGATGGTAGAACATGGTTGAAACTATCATGTATTGTTGAAAGGAGAACTTAAGTCTGCTATTGTAGTTGTTTGACAATAAACGGGAAGTTACGAGGAGATAAATTTGATCCAATGAAGTAAAGATAGGTGTAATGTGATTGTTTGTTAGATAAAAGTGATGGTATATACCATTGTATTATTTGAAAGTTATTTATATATATTCAAGAGATATATTTATGAAATGTGTGTTATTAATTGAGTATTTGTTTGATGAAGGTGACAGTTTTATGACAATGAATAAAATTATATGTACAAATTGTGTGGGTGTGCAATTCTTTCAACTTGTAAGTATCAAATGTCTTTGAACCGACCTGAAATTCTTTTGAACCCATCATGTTTAACAGAATATTTCTAACTAGGGCGACGATGCTGGAATCGAAATGAACGCTGTCGCTGCGTTCTCTAATTTCTAAAACCTATTCCGATAAACCAGTTCAAGTTTCATTGTAGATGTCTTGACCAGTCAATGCACAAAGTGTACTCAACTAACGCGGCGTCGTTGGAATCGAAACCGATGCCGTCGACGTTTTGTAACTGGTGCGTGAAACAGACGGATGAACCTATTCCGATGTACCCGCTCCAGTTCAATCAGGCCATCTCTAAGCCAATTATTTTTAAGTTTTTGTCTAGTAACGGTGTCCATATCTGTCGCTGGAATTATTTTTGTTGACTTTTTCTGCTGATTTTGTCAAATTGTCAACAATTTCATTGCCCTTTATTCCCAAATGGCCCTCGATCCATGTAATTATTACCTTTAATCCCAATTGTATAGTTTCATAAAAAAATTTAAGGTTATTCAATTCAATGTGGTTTATGTGTTTGACTGTTAAATCTGTCGATCACGCTTTTACTGTCAGTAAATATAACATAGTTGCTAGTTGGATTCAGTACTACATACTGAACAACAAACATTATTGCTCTTATTTTTGCTGTGTAAATTGACCATTCACTGGGTAAGCCATACTGGTCATGGTGATTTTTAGTGTCGCGGAACATTGCACAGCCCATTCCATTTCCATCTTTTGACCCATCATTAAAAATGTACTAATAATTTGTCTATTTTTTTTAATAAATATATCTAACATATTTGGGAGTAAATATGAGTTTAAGTAACATATTTTAACCTTTCTAGAAAATATTGTCTTTGCCATTTCACCGTAGTAGGGCGGAATTTGACTTTTATAGAGAATGACGTTATATTATACCAAATATCGAGCTTTGGTATACGTGCACCAAATGTCGACATTAATATTCGTATCTATAACAAACATATAGACCCAGTACGAAGATTCCAGTATCTTGGTTACTGGATAACAAATGATCTTGACCACGAGGTCGAAATACATGCACGCATAGAATATGCTAGGTCCGCATTTCTACGAATGAAAAAATTCTTAATAAACTCTACGTTATCATTGGATATCCGATACCAGTTTGTAAAAACGTATATTTATTCCATATTTGTATATGGAGTGGAAACATGGACTCTGGGAATTAAAAGTATGAGGCGTATAGAAGCCTTTGAGATGTGGGTTTTTCGAAGGATGCTGAAGATCTTTTGGACAGAGCACGTGACCAACAACGAGGTGCTAAGAAGAATGGGTACTGAGAGAAAACTCCTAAATATTGTAAAACACAGAAAAACGAGTTATCTAGGACATATTTACAGAGGAGAAAAATATAACTTCCTACGACTTATAATTAAAGAGAAAGTGGAAGGAGGAAGAGGTTCAAGAAGAAAAAAATGCTTCTGGTTGAAGAAGCTTTTTTACGAGCTTAGGAACTTAATAGTATTTACAATTTCTGGACATAATTCGGATTGTAAATTTGTCGCTAAGGAATTCTCCGCGTCAATGAAGCGGAGGTTCCACCACTTCATTTTCCAATATTTAAACTAGAGTGGATTTTAAATAATCTAGGCATAACCTCAGCCATTTATTTTTTTTTACGTTTTTTTAAACTGATCTAAATAAATGGCAGTTATAGTCAAAAATCGGCATGATCATGTTACGGTACAACATCAAAGCAATATTTGCGTCTTCTCCCCAATTTGTTTTAAAGAAAGCTCTTAAAATGTTTATTGAGTATTATAATCTTATAACTGCCACCTGTGTATTAACCTGTAATCCCTCGTACTATGCACCTACTAATCTCCCATACTATAATCTCAGTGGCCACGCCGACTTCTCGAGCCGACACGAAGCCCCCCGAGAGATGTATGAGCCCCCCAACTTTAATGTATTAATCTCAATATAACCTATAGTAACAAGTGTTGAGCGTGTATTTCGTGTACCTACCCCAAATCCCCCCTTATAATCTTTTAATAATTTGATGAATGTGATCTTTCCATAACAATTTCCTGTCTAGATAGGTATCAAGACAGTTTTTTATTGGAAAATTAAATTTTCCCCCATTAAGATTGCCGTGTGGAACTCTATGTTTTTGTGAAGAGTAACACCTTAGTTTTTGTTTTTTTTTTTGTTTTTGTTTTTAGAAATTGACAATCCTATTTTTGCAAAGTACTGATTTACAATTTCGAATTTTACATTCAAATTATCTTTATAGGTACTTAACATTTTTCCTGCTGTATATAAAACAACATCATCAGAATATTGAAGAAATTTTGTATGGTTGGGTATACTAACTTCAAGATGTATGTTGTACAGAATATATAAAATCGGGCTTAAAATACTCCCCTGCGGCAATCCAATATTAGTTAGTCGGGGGTATAAATATTCCTCATTATTAATTTTTAAAAAAGTTAGTCTGTTAGAATATAAAGATTTTAAAAAGAGAGCAAACGATCTAGGAATTCCAATATACAACATTTTTTGGTAAAGAAGATCTAAATTAACATTATCAAAAGCAGCAGAAATGTCAAGTAACGTAGCTGATGTAGACTAATTCAATGTAAATTAAGCTGAATTGAAGTAACTAAAGCTATAGTTGCATCTTGAGAGGACCTAGACTTACGAAAACCATATTGGGAACTTGGAAGTACACCATCGTGTTCTAGCCAATGTTCAAATCTATTTTTAATTATTCTTTCAAATATTTTTGAAGGACATGAAGATAAGGAGATAGGTCGGTAATAGCTTGGATCACGTTCCGGTCTGTCAGGCTTATTAATCGGAATTACTAGGTACTATTTCCAACTATTTTGTACTGGTGTCTTATTTGTCCAAATATTGTTATAAATGTTTACAAGTGAATTTTTATATTTTATCGGTAAGTTGTATACCAGCTAAAGTGACACATTGTAAATACCTGGAGAAGTATTAATTCTTTGTTCAAGGGCTCGATGCAATTCCCATAAGTAAATAAAATTTTTTGTCAAAATTGTATTTTTTTTTCTGGGTATTGTTTATATGTTCTTGTAGTGTTGTCATTTGGAACCCATTTTGGGGCAATTTTTCTATGGAATTTCTGCAAACATGTATCTTCTGGATCAATAGGTACTTTTTTGGCTTGTTTACGGTTTTTAAAACAATTATCTTCTCGCCAGACATCTTTTATTGGTGTTTTTGAGTTTAAGCTTTCGCAAAAATCAATACAATTCATCTTTTTCTTCTGTTTGAAGATTATCTTTGCAATTCCGTCTAGTCGTTTATACTCAATTAGGTTTTGGAGCATTTGATTCTATTTATAAATTAAAAATGCATGTTTTCTATTTTCAGCTGCTAACTGACAATGATTATTCTACCATGGTTTCGAAATATGACCTTTGTATTTTTCTTTAATGAAAGAATGTTTTGGAATAGAAACGTTAGCTTCTTGGTTTATATTTGTCAACAATTGTTTCCAAAGTACTAGTATATATCATCCAATTGGCTCTGCTAAGGTTCCATATTCTATGTTTTCTACTGGATGTGGCTTCGGCTGCGGAGAAACAGTGTGATGAAAAAATAATTGGCACCTGATTAGATCCATTAGGTTCTTGTAGAGTATTTCAATGAAAATGAGAGGCAATATCTCGAAAACAAATGGTTAAGTCTACAGCAAAAGGTTTATTGAAAATATGGCAAGAGTGGGGGACCCGTCGTTTAAATATTCTAAATTACAGTATTCTATAGCATCTAGAAGATCTTTACCTAATATATCATCAACTTCGCAGACCCATGCCAAATTGTGTGCGTTAAAATCGCCTCCAATTATAAATGATTTTGGTATTTTTTTTTTAAATTGATCCATTGTTGAATTAAAAATTTGTTCCTGGGTTCATTATATAGAGGAATTATATGTAAAGGATTCTTAAAATATAAATTTTTTTATTGAAATACACTTATATGGAAACGAATACTTATTTTGAAAATTTATTTCTTTATATATTATGTTGAATTTCAAAAGGATAACACAACGGCCATATCTATCAGGGCGGTCAGCACAAACACAATTAAATTCTTTAAAATCGTAGTATTTTCCCAGTTTGAACAAGGTTTTAGATAATAAAGCTATAGTGATGTCGTTCTGTTAAAGTACATATTCTAAATGCTCTTTATTAGCAACTGCTGAACGACAGTTCCACTGTTATATGTTTATTTTATTTAAGTCTGCGAATTGATGCTAGATTTTGGTTAAAATAATTACTAATTATCTGAATTACTAGCTTTTGAAATATTAAAATTACTTTTGCTTAATAGGATTAATAATAATTTAATAAAAATGATTAGTTTAGTATTATTAAGTTCAAAAACAATAGAACTGTTTGAACTAACTTCCTGTGTACTCACCAAACATAAATACCTATCCACATAATTGGACGTAATTTTAAGACACTTTCCATTTTACATAATATCACTAAATAAGAAGGATAAATATTTAAAACCGGAGAAAGCAGTTAATTTCACTGTTTGTTGGTGTTAGGTGTTTAATTACTTTCTTGGATACCTTGCTTATCTTGCTTATGGCTACATTTACAAAAATCAATAAACAGGGCGAAACCAACGTGTGCGTGAATATTCCATGTACTTCGTGTTTACCGAGATAAAATTATCTTTATAATGTAGATGGCATATTTTATAATTTCAACACACAGATTAAAAGCAGTACGTTATAAAAGTGTCTATAGGATTAAGCATTAAGAAAATCGTTAAATGAATTTTATACCTAATTTCCTTAACCGTGTTTATTAAAACATGGAACTTTACTCGTTATTAATATAAATAATACTTCTGATTAAATTAGTAGATATAGAATAAGTCAATTGTTACATAAAACATAAATTTAGTTTATTATTTTATATATTAAAAATTAAAAGCTCTATTAGGAAGTTACCATTCAATGTTCCATTTTTAAAGAAATACAAAGACGATTTAATTCTTGCACTAACAAAAGACAAAATAATGGACACACTACACATATTTAACAGTCACTCTCCAAACTTGCAATTTACAGTAGAATTAGAAAAAAAAAACAACTGCATACCATTTCTAGATATGATTACACCGTGATTCAAACAACGTTCTAAAAACAGAATGGGATAGAAAACCAATAAGTAGCAAAAGGTTTATTAATTACTTTTCAGCACATCCATCTAACATAAAGACCTTCCTAGTATTAAATATGAAAAGTAGGGTTATAACTTTGTCATATCCTAAATAAAAAACAGCCAGCCTTAAAAAACTAAAAACCATCACGTTAAAGAATTTCTTCCCAGCGAACCTTCTAAATAGACTTATTTTTCGTGTCTAACAAGTCATAAGAACATATCAAACAGAAGTTTTAACAAACAACCAAAGAACATTGTACCACTCTTATATTTAGGATATATATTTAGTTGGCTACCATATATTTCAGGTTTAACAAATAGACTACTAAATACGTTTAGAGAAGTACCTAATATCAAAATTGGAACCAGAAATATAAAACCAATATCGAAATTATACACCAAACTTAAAATACCCAAAAATAATAAAGAAATCTAGGATTACTTATATTTTTTTTTTGGCCTTAGGTTCACGACCTATTTAGTTAGACAATATAGGTTAAATATATAAAAAAATCTCCTACACTTCCTTAAAATTCATGACAATTTCCTAACCGTTTACAAAATGGATTGAACATGAGCACACGCTTCACGCTAAGATGTCCTTTATAGCGACTTTTTTTTAACACAAACAATACAGGCAATGGTTAAAGGTAAATGACATAAAAGGAAAGACAACGGGAAATACAACAACTAACGTCCTACCATTTCGGATTCACACAACAACACTGAAAGGATTTCTTATATTATCTTTGGAATTAAACAGCACAAATTGTAATAGATAACGAACCCAGTACAGAAATTGAAATTAGAAGAGGAGTTAGACAGAGATGTATTATGTCCCTATAACTATTTAATGTATATAGTATAGCCATTTTTGAAGAGGCATTACTATTTCAAAGTGAAGGAATAATAATTAACGGTAGATCTATTATCAGTAGTAATATCCCTAGGACATTGATAACAGACGAGATAATTTCATGACAATCGAAAGCTCGTTCCTTGGTTACCAAGCAACGAGCTTGAGAAATTTGTCATGAAATTATGAGGCATTCATCAATGTCCGAGGGGTATTCGGCGGATAATTTTTCGAAAAAAAAAAATCATAACTCAACATAACGAAACATTTATTTATTAAAAGTACAGTTAGTGAAAGTACAATTATTAAAATTTAAGTTAACATTAGATTCGCTGCTGTTCTCTACTATAGACGATCTATTACCACGCATAATATTTATAGTCTTGTTGTGGTGTTCTTGATCGAGATTCAAGTATGGTTTTATAGAAACGTGACATTTTGAAATTTATTTGGATGAAGTTGTCAAACTCCATCGTGTTGTCATAGGGATTGAAAATTGCACTGAATGCAATTATCAGTCTAATGTTGACATGATTGGGTGAAATTGTTTTACATGACACAAAATGACGAAATTTGAATGGTTGTTAGAACAGTCGAAAAATTATCAACATAAGATATGCAGATGACACCGTGATTATGGCAAGCTCTGCTGAAAAACTTCAATTACTACTAAACAAAACAAACAGTTTTTGTAAAAAATATTGACCAAAAATAAATTTAAAAAAGACCAAATACATGACAATAACAAAGAAAACAAATATACCAACAAGCATACATTTGGAAAATGTACCGATAGGAAGGGTTGATCAATACAAATATCTAGGAACCTAGATTTTAAAAATTAATGATCAAACAACCTAAATAAGAGCCAGGATAGAAATAGCAAGAAATGCGTTTGTAAAAATGAAAACAATTCTCCGCAACAAAGACCTTCGATTAGAACTAAGAGTACGAGCACTGAGATGCTACGAGTTTTCGATACTGAAATATGGACTTGAAAGCTGGACATTGAAGCAAGAACACATAAATACGTTACAGTTCTTTGAAAAATGGTGTATCATGAGGATGCTTAAAATAGCATGGACACAGAACTAACACGGAAGTATTGGGAGAAATGGACAAAGAATGCGAAATAATAAACACAATGAAATTAGAAAGTTATAATATCTAGGTCATGTAATAAGGGGACAGCGATATAAACTGCTGATAATACAGGAAATGACAAGAGGGGAAAGAAGTATAAGGAGAAGGAGGAGTGTCATGGTTGAAGAATTTAAGGGACTGGTTGAAATGCAGTTCTATAAAACTCTTCAAAGCAGCAGTTGGTCTGTGTCGTTTCAACTGACAAGTACCACGTGTTAATAATCGAGCAGGGAGATATGTAGTCCCTAAAGTAATTTTAAAAAACCTATCCATTCTCATCGACCTAGAGTCAAAACGTTATTTATCTATTTGATTATTTAATGTAACATTTAGAACGCTGTAAATCTATACATGGAGGTCTTATAGACAACTTTATTGTTAGCTACAAGTACACAAGGTACTGAGGATGATCTGTTCAGATCGAAAACGTTCTGCCAGAACTTAAATGTTGACGACACGTTTATAAAGTTTTAAATATTTGTTATTATACCGCAATACACATGCGTGAAATGTTTTAACTCCGGTGTTTTTTTTTAATTGTTTTATTAAATTCCACATTTGCTTGACTGTTGCGTTTGTTCCTTTAGCAGTTATCTTCTTTCCTTCATTAGATGTTCAGTTTCGTTGCTTATTTTGTCTTCTTCAGTTCTTGTTTTCTTTGCGACCTGTAGCCAGCTTCGAGAAGGTTTTTATTTATATTTTTATTAATGTCGTCAATTTACTCTTGAATATGTAAAGGATCTAATTCGAACTTACCCGCTAAGACCTTTCTGAATTCATGTTCATGTGTTCTTACTTTATAGTGCACATTCATATCAAAATTTATACACATTAAGACTTTTTGCCATGATTTTAGCAATTCGTCCCACTGTAAAATAGAATCAAATTGGTTTTTATTGTTACTTTATATATACGTGTACTAATACACAAAAAGGGAGACACCAGAGACCTGAAAAATTATCGACCAATTTTACTTCTTTCACAACTTTACAAAACCTTTACAAAGATTATTACAAATAGGTTAACAATTAAATTTGATGGATATCAACCAGTAGAACAAGCCGGATTTAGAAAAGGGTACAGCACCTCTGAACATCTATATAGTTTAAAAATCTTAATAGAAAAGACTAATGAATACAATTTTGCATTATGTCTGGCCTTTATACTAGATCGACTCCAGGTACAAAATATTAATAGATAATATTTATAAACAAGCTGAAATGATAGTGAAGTTTGGTAATGGAATTGATACAAGACCAGTCAACATCAATCGAGGCGTAAGACAAGAAGACACAATATCTCCTAAATTATGTACAGCTTCCCTTGAACATATTTAAGTCAATAGACTGGGAAAATAAGGGAATCTCTATTAACGGAAGATACTTGAACAAACAACTACTCTATCATGAATACTCGATTTAAACACCATGTACGTCGACTTTATACTTGGAAAAGTCCTGGAGATAGGTTTAGAAATCAAATAGATTACGTCCTCAATAATACTCGCTGGAGATCGTCCATTCAAACAGTCAGATCATATCCAGGGGCGATATGCGGATCCGATCATACTCTCCTCGTAGCTAAAGTAATGCTTAAACTTAAAGCACCCAACAAACAAAGAGAGATAAAAAGGATAGAACTAAGAAATAAAGACGACCTTCTACAGGAAGTACAGAAAGGTATGCCCTCTATTCGTAACGGAACATCACAAGAAATTTGGGAGACTGTTAAACATTGCATAAAAACACCAGTGGATCGCTCAAAGGAAAATAATCCGGTTGAACGGAAACACTGGATAACAGATGAAACTCTTAAAATAATTGAGAATAGAAGAAATCTTTGTAAAAGTGGTGTACATTTTTTTTTGAACCTATTCTCTATCCTTCCATTGTTGGATATAGGTCTCCCCCAGTTCTCTCCATCTTTTCCTATCTTGAGCTGTTCTCTGCCATGTGGGACCTCCTTGTTTCCTGATGTCATCTTTCCACCTCATCTGTGGTCTGCCTCTTGATCTCTTTGCATTGTATGGACGCCACTTTCCGATGGCATTGTTCCATCGTCCGTCTTGGAGACGTTTATTGTGTCCAGCCCATTTCCATTTTAGTTTTGCTGCTTGTTCTATCGCGTCTACTGTCTTTGTTCTGGTTCTGATCCACTGGATACGTTTTCTATCTCTAAGTGATACACCCAACATTTGTCTCTCCATCGCTCTTTGTGCCTTCCTTATCCTATCCAAATTGGCATGTGTAAATGTCCATGTCTGTGCTCCGTAGGTGAGCACCGGTATGATACAGGAGTTATATACCTTACTTCGTAAGTATAGAGGGATTGTTTGATTTTTTAGAACGTAAGAAAGTTTGCCGAACGTTGCCCATCCCATTCTTACTCGTCTCGATATTTCGGCAGTTTGATTTTCTCTATTAGCTCTGATTGCTTGTCCTAGATAGATATACTCATTTACCTGTTCTATTATTTCTGTTTTTATTTTTATTGCCTCTTGGTCTTCCGTGTTTGTCATTACTTTTGTTTTGTTGAAGTTAATTTTGAGGCCTTTTGCAGTGATTTTTCATGAGTTCATTCAGCATTAATTCCAGTTCTTGTCGTTCCGAGGAGATCAGGAGTATATCATCCGCATATCTAAGGTGATTTAGGTATTTTCCGTTAATACATATTCCTCTGTTTTCCACCACCATGTGGTGTACATAGTGAAAGGAAAAAAGATAGTTTAAGAAACCTCAATAAAGAAATAAAACGAAGATGTAAAGCCGACAAAAAACAGTACTATCAAAGTATATGCAAAGAAATTAAGAGACATGGTCAGAATAATCAGCCGAGAGATCTATTTAATAAAATACGCTACCTGACAAGAGACTTCAGAGCCAGAACTTGGGCCATTGAAGATAACACTGAAACCCTGAGAACAGACAGAGAAGACATAGCAGAGACATGGAGATCGTATTGCAGGGACCTATATAAAGATGATCAACGCCAAGAGCTTGTTAGCCAAATCTCTAACGAGGTGGAAGATGAACCTGATATACTCGAAAATGAAGTAAGACCGGCTATCAACAAGCTCAAATATAACAAAGCACCAATTCCAGATATGATAACAGCAGAAATGCTTAAAGCCACAGAAGAAACCGGCGTAAAGTTACTTCATCTACTCTGCAATTAAATATGGCATTCCAAACAATGGCCTGAAGACTTTACAAAATCTACAATAACGACCATACATAAAAAAGGCAGCTTCCATAAATGCGACAATTATAGAACTATCTCTCTTATATCCCATGCCAGCAAGATAATTCTACATATAATCAATAATAGACTGAAAATATTCCTTCAAAGAGAAATTCGACAAGAGCAAACTGGATTTACCAAAGGTAGAGGCACTCGAGAACACCTACTGAATATAAGACAGATAATCGAGAAATCTAGGGAATTCAACTTCCCACTATACATCTGTTTTATAAATTACCGTAACGCGTTCGACAGGGTCAAGTGGAGACACTTATGGCGAATACTAAAAGAAGTAGGCGTACCACAGCATCTAATTACGCTTATAACTGAACTATATGAACACACTACTGGATCAGTTAAAGTACTTGACACACTTTCGAACGAGTTTCATCCAGAACGGGGTGTCAGACAAGGATGTACACTATCTCCACAATTATTCAACATATACGGAGAGTATATTATGCGAAGAGCACTTGAAGGATGGGAAAAGGGCATCTTAATAAATGGTCACAAACTAAACAACCTACGTTTCGCAGATGACACAGCCCTTCTTGCAAATAGTCAAGCACAGCTGATGAAACTTATACGACTGATCGAAAACGAAAGTCAAATATTTGGTCTGCAATTAAACATATCAAAGACAAAGATCATGATAGTGGATAGACTACACAACAATTATCCACACATAACCACAATTGACCGGTTCGAGTTTGTGAGCTCATACTTAAATCTGAGATCATTAATCACAAACACTGGGTCATTACAAGAAGAGATTAAACGTAGATGTGATCTAGCAAAAGTTACCACAGCAAAAATGACCAACATATGAAAGGAATGTCAAATTTCAAGAGCGATAAGGATGAGGTTGATCAACTGCTTTATATTCCCAATACTGACCTACGGATGTGAATCTTGGACTCTGAGACAATCGGAGAGAAAAAAGATAGACGCCACTGAAATGTTCTGTTGGAGACGAATGTTACGAATTCCTTGGACCGACCGTAGAACAAATAATTCAATTTTAAGAGAGCTAAAAGTTAGCCAACGACTCTCTAGTAAAGTCCATCTCCATTAATTAAAATATTTTGGGCATGTTATGAGAGCAAACACAGAAAACATGGAAAGACTCATAATACAAGGAAAGGTAGAAGGCCGAAGATCACGCGGAAGATCCCCAACAAGATGGATAGATCAAATTACAGGAATATGCCAAAGACCTATGCATGAATTAAAAGAAATGACCAGAGACAGAGATCTCTGGAGACGGACAATACACGACATCACGTCGACCACTACACTCCCCCTGGGGGGTCAGGATTGAAGAGAGAGACTTGAACCATCTGAAAATACGCAGATGATGAAGTACTAATAGCCGAATCTATAAAACAGGACTAAAAATGAATTTTAGCAAAACTAAACTAATGTCAAACAAAGATGACAAACCTACGATAAACATCCAATGGTCAGACGAATATAAATATCTGGGTCAAAATGTCAAGGTAAGCAAAGAAAATCAGACTACCGAAATAAGCAGACGTGTGAAAATGGGATGGGCGGCATTCGTAAAACTCTATACCTAAAATTAAAAATATTCCTCAAAGACTGCGAACCAAAGTGTTTAATTCCTGTATCTTACCTGTACTTACATATGGAGTTAAAACCTGGATATTCACTAAAATGAAAATGGAGAAGATCAGAAAAACTCGGAGAATTATGGAACGACAGATGCTGGGTATCTCATTTAAAGACCATAAAACTAATGAAGATATTCCTAATAGAACAAAAGTAAAAATAATAGAATAAAGAAGACCGCAAATGCGCTGGAGTGACGATATTAAAAGAACCGCAGGACCAAGGTGGAAACGTCTTACAAACAACAGAGATGCATAGCTAGAATTAGGAGAGGCCTATATTCGGAAATCCGAATAGAGAGGGCTAAAAAAAATATACCTGTACTATTTAAAGGATTTTTTAACAGTTATATTTTTCTAAAACTGTCTACAAATCATTCAAAATGCCTTATCTTGCATGAAAAAGTTCTTTTTTGTTTTCTTACATCAACTGGAAAAATCCACGGAAACTAAAACAGCAAAATCGTATTACCATTTTTGCGCTTATTACATTTAACATGATATTCAGTATCTTACTTTACCTCTATTTTTACAGGATATAACAAAAATTTCCCAATACTGGGCTATATTTTATGTTTGGTAAAGCGCAAAATGATCTGAAGAGTGTATGCGGGATTTTGTAGCGTAAATCTATGTTGAATTTTAATAGCCCGTCTTCCGGACTCGCCTCAACTGGAGTGTTGAAAGATTGGGTGCTGACAGAATTTAAATATATATTTTCCAGATGAAAGAAAAAGATTGATTGAAAGAGAAAGAACTGCAGTAATTTGACTGGGAGAAAATGCAGCGAATATTAAGTAGCTGAATAAAAAGAAAAAGCTAAAAATTGAAATTTGTCCTAAAATGAAATTTGTTTGCGATATTATTTATGATACCGTATAATATCCAGTAACTAATTTTAAAATTTAATATTAACCACATCTCTAATTTTTTCTGATTCTTCTGGTAATTGAAAGATGTATTGCGAATAGTTCACAAGAAGTTAATTAAAATTTGACTTTTAGTAATTTGTTTTCGGAAGGACTGTGTCAACTGACATTTCAATCATATGTTGTTCTTGAAATAGTACGTTTAATAAACAATACTAATAATGTTAATTACACATTATTATAAATAATATTTTCAACATACAGTGGGTGATCAAATTATTATGATCAGTCACAAAAATTTAAGTTTTTCATATTTGTTCAGAAATTTTATAATAAAATTATATGGTGATATACGATTAAAGTATGCCAATATATTTTGTCACTGATAACCTTACTTTTTTGATGTTTACCGCTCTAGAACTGTCATTTGTGTCAAATTACGTGACAACCCACACATTGTGGTGAATTTACGCTTGGAGTTTACAACTGAATTTGTATGTTTTTGTACTGTTTTTGAAAGATTAGTATCGTTTTGTCTTTGTAGTATGTTTTATTAATTTATTAGTGGTGATTGTGAGTAAAAAAAGAATATCAGTTTTAATTTTAAAGACATTTTCAAAACATTTCGATTTTTGAGAAGAAAATCATAATGGGTAAAGCTAAAGACGTCCCTGTGTCTAAAATGGTGGAAATAAAGACACTTTTATTGAATACAAAGCTTTACCAACGTCAGATAGCTCAACAATGCCAAGTAGCGCAAGCAACAGTGAGCAATATCAAGAAAAAAATTGAAACCAACAAACCCCTGATTCACCAGCGTGCCCAAAAATGTGGTCGAAAGCGTGTCACTACACCCAGAGACGAAAGAAAAATGAGGGATATATTCGTAAACAATAGAAAGAAGCCAAGAAGAATCCTCACGGGACTTATTCGTGAAGCTGGTATGCCCGTTTCTGACATGACAGTCCGCAGAAGGCTTACTGAGCAAGGTTTCAAATCATGTCGCCCTGCCAAAAAACCAAAGTTGACCATCGTAATAATGAAAAAGAGACTGGAATGGGCCAAAGAACACCAAAATTGGACAACTGAGGATTGGAATAAGGTAAATTACGTCACTACTAAAGTTTAAATCACTATAACCACTGTTTTTATCCTAAAAAAAATATCTTATAGTTTTTTTTTTATTCACAGGTTTGTTTCTCCGATGAGTCTACAGTGGAGATACTCATGGATAAGTCGGCCTTCGTCCGAAGGCGAGTGGGTGAAAAATATCATAAGGATTGCATAGTAGAGCGAGAAAAGCATCCTCTCAAGATTATGGTATGGTTTGTGATCAGAAGTAAGGGCACAGGGAGGCTGTACATTGTAAATGGAATGATGAATCAACATCAGTATATTGAAGTTCTGGAAAAAAAAACTCATGCCACAAATCAAAGACTGGTTTGGCGAATCGGAGGATTTTACCTTTATGCACGATTCAGCACCGTTCCATAAGGCAAAAAGAGTAACATCGTACCGGGAAAAAAAGAAAATTAAAGTACTGAAGTGGCCAGGTAATTCCACAGACCTCAATCCGATCGAAAATCTATGGGAGCTTATGAAGAGGGGGGTTGCCCAGGAAATTGTCACAAATAAGCAGCAGTTAATTGAGAGACTCATTGCCACCTGGCACAGAAACGATACAATAAAAGAAAACTGCCTGAGAAACATTCAAAGCATGCCAAGGAGGATCAAAGCTGTCATCGAAGCTAAAGGAGGTCACACAAAATATTAAAAAAAATGTTATTTAAGGTCAAAGAAAAAAATATTTTAAAATTTTGTAAAAGAACGTGTTTATGATCTATTTTTATATTATATTCACATTATTAGACACTCATATGTAGTTTTATTCTTTATTAAACAGTAAAATATAAAGTTTTTTGAAGTGATCATAATAATTTGATCACCCACTGTAATTTCAGCTTCAAAAAGCTTAAAATTAAAGGGTTATTTCGACAAAAATAAAGCAAAATTGATAGAAACATAATTACCAACCTATGGTAAACCACCCAGTTAATGGCACTAGCCCAATTATTGGCCGAGGACACTTTATTTTTAAATAATCAAGGAGCAATTAATTGTAAGTACTTACTTCCACATTTATAATGATCTGGCAACATGTATTATTTATGGTAGGACGTAGAATACTATAATCGTCAATATCTCATCAAATTATCCTTAAATTTTATCAGATTTCAGTAAGGCATCACTGGTGTTAGAGGTAAGTTTATAATTGTAATATTGAGTGTGATAACTAGAATGATATATCAGGTTAATCTCTAGATTACATTGTACCGTTTTGTCATTTTTATGCTTATTCTCTACATAAGCATAATTATTTTTGTTAATTCCAAGAAATGGATGTCATATTATAGCAAATGCTAGCGATTGGCAGTGCTGCCAATAATTAGGTAGCCGAAGTATTTGTTTACATTAGTGATTGGCACCTTTAATTTTAATTTAAGTGTTCAAGAAGCTTTACGGGAAATACTTAATGGCATGCCAAAGGCGACGGCAGCAGTTAAATATGATATAAACACACCTACTCTGCAATTTAGACTAAGCAAAAAATTTTAAAAAGTAGGACATGGTCCAAATACTTATTTAAGTATTTCAGAAGAAACTGTATTAGAAAAATGGGTAGTAGATTGTCACAAAAAAGGGTTTTCGAAAAGAAAAGAAGATATCCAAGCTTCTGTTAAATCATTTTAGGATCAGAACGCCCGACCAAATTTATTTAAAAACGATCTTCCTGGGGATCATTGGTATCATTCGCTTTTAAGAACATACCCTAATTTAACCAATAGAATTCCTGAAGCTGTAAACAATGCCAATGGTAACGTGTCAGAAAATGGCATCAGAAAGTGGTTTAATAATATACAAGAATATTTATTGGAAAATAACTATATAAGAATGTCAATTCTTTCTGATCCTAGCAGAGTTAAAACGAAGTTAAAACTTATTTTACCCTTTGTCTAAAAAAAGATATGGTTCTTGCACCACAAGCTGCCAAAAATGTTTATCAGATATAGCAAGGCCCATCGAAAACAAATATTACCGTCATGTTCACATTTTGTGCTGCAGGAGTTACAACGCCACCAATGATCGTTTATATTTATAAAAGATTACCCAAAAGAATCGCAGAAGGAGTTCCAGATGGGTGAGGTATTACTACTGGTAAAAAGGTTGGATGTAAGCAGATGTCTCTCATGAATATATATCTAAGATATTATAATCTTTATTATAATATAATATAATAAAACTCATTTAACATAATAACTAAGTCAACTATGCACAGAAATCGAAATACTTTTAGTGGTATAATTGCACTAGAATTCAACCCGCCGACGTCACTAGTTTCAAGAAGATGAAAAATGCGTGTAAAAGAGCTTTGTTGAATTGGAAGAGACAAAATTTATTTGAACAACTAAGTAAGAGCAACTTTGCTCCAATTTAAACTCTTTGCTCTTTTATTCTTAAACCATTGGGTATCTTAAGTGGTTTTAGATTGTGTGGCCTCTGTCCTTGGAACGAGAATAGTATTGACAACAGCAAATGACTACATAAAAAATATACCGTAGATAAATTTGGCAAAAACCACAACAAAATCAATCAATTTGACTGATTTTTGCAACATATGCGATGCAGATACTTTACAGTTCTTAAAAGCAGCCAGAAAAAATGGAGACTCTGATAACACTAGCAAAAGTTTCAGGTTACTACTTAGCCTATTAAACATTTTACATCCAAATAATGAAGAAGGCGATGATAATTCACAAATTGTAATTTTGTAAAAGCGCAACGATGACTTTACCTTACGATATAGAATCTGTACCTGTTGTTCTTTTGGAAGAAGTTCCAGACAAAATACAAAAGTGGCACAAAGTTTAGCACTTTACTTAGAAAATACTACTTCAGTTCCCTCCAAAAGTCAAAACTCTATAAATAAGAGCAGTAACATGGAATACGTAATACTCAAAGATCTAGTTTTGTAATTTCTTTTTCAGTTTATAAAAGAGAACTAAAGGAAAAGAAACACAAAAAAATGGAAAGGAGCGAAAAAAGTTAGAAAATACTGCAAAACGATATCTGAAAAGTAATAAAAATTCCCTGAAAGGAAAAAGTGTTCAACGAAATACTAAGGTTAAGGTACTTAAAGAAACATCTTTATTTGCGCAGAAACCTAGTATTTGAGGGGACTTAAAAGTAAACAAGCTTTTAAATAAAGAAGATGATCGATAGCCCCATAAAAAATATGGAAATATGTCAATTCCAAAAGCACGTTAGAAATCTGTCAGCATTAGGACTTGTTCCAGAAGTTCCAGAACTGTTCTCACCATCTAAAAATAATATTTTTATGAATACGGATTTATGCTTTACATGTACTAGAAATTTTTCCCTGCCTAGGTTTGAAGTTAAATGTCAGAAGTATTCCAGAACATTTCACAAGGGATGTTTTGAAAAATATAATTTATATAAGACTATTTTGTTTATAAAACTTGTCTTAAACAACTTGTATAAACAATATTGTTTATGTAAAATTCGTTTTTAAAAAATATATAAAGAAATGTTACTTTGTTTTTACTTAAGTACTTACGTTTTAGTTTTGTTTTCAATGCTCAATCAATATGTTAATTTAAAAATTATGCCAATTACTGGATGCCAATGATTGAATTCACTGCCAATTACTACATGCCAACAACTAGAATGTAACTGCCAATAATTAAGAAATGTGTATAATGTCTAATATAACCTATTTTTGCAATATTTTCCTCAATATTTATAACAAAATGGCATTTAATTTGTGTTCAGTAATAATGTTAAATATTAAAAAAATTCAAAATATCCCCCTATGATGTTACCTATATTAGCAAATCTAATGTTTAAACAACTCTTTTCCTTAAAGTCCCAATACCTGGGTGATTTTACTACTAATTTAAACACCAAGTTTACTTTGAACAGTAAAAAGAGCCCCTGGCAAGGTATGGTTAAGTTGTACTGATATCGTACTCCTAGTTTTTAATAAAAACAAGTGGTTTTATTAAATAGTTTTTTAAAATGAAAGTGTTTATCTACTAGATACTACTACGTAAGTTATCTATACGTAATTATTATTTTATTAGTGCGAAAAGAAAACGTCAATAATAAATATATACTACCGTACAATCATTTTGTGAGGTTAGCTGTTATAAGTACCTTATAGTAGCATGCGGTTAGTTTTTCACTTACCAGAGTCGCAGTAAGGCCTTTGCCGCCACAGCTTAAAACGACTTCACAGAATGTAAACACACCTTCCGATCTAACCAGTCCAGTAAATCAATGTCCGAATATCACAAACAGTTATGCATCAGACGCTTCACACTCTTTTCCGAGTAAGACCCAAGCAATTGTATTTAGTTGCATCGATAGTGCTAAACTGCAGGATTATCTTATTCCTTTGGGCACAATCATCAACCCAAAAAATATTATTTTTTCATCTAGATTATCTCATAATAGAATCTGCATGTATTTGGCAAACAAAACCGTAGTAGATAACTTCAAGACACAACATGGCTCTATAGAAGTACTCGGCGAAGTTGTAACAGCACGAAGACTTGTCTCTCCAGCAGAAAGACTAGTCTTGTCTGGAGTCTGCCCGTCAATTCCTCATCAAGTATCAGTTGAAGATTTACAGAATATCGGTTTAAAGCTTATTTCCCCAATATCATTTCTGGAAATTGGCTCGACTCTCCCCGAATATAGTCACATATTGAGCTTTCGGAGGCAAGTTTATATAAGCCCTATAACATCACCAATTCCAGATTCTATTCTAATAAATTTCGATTAAACACCTTACCTCATATTTTTGTCACAAGGAACACTTACCTGCTTTATTTGCAAAAATACAGGACACGTATCATCCCAATGTAATAACAGTTCAGTAACGGAATCAACTCATATTGAGTCAAACAATGAAGTACCAATTCAAACAGCTTCAACAAGTATACTACACAAGGTACCAAACACCCAGCAGTCATCAAGTTATCCATTATCAATTTCAAGCATATCACCTACACCTACAAATCTTCATGACAAAGAAAGTACTAACGCTCCTACTTATAACAACACTTTCAACCAACCTCATTCAGTAGCAATACCGTTTTCACAAACTTCGGAAGCAATATCATCCAATCTATCAGCTCCTTTTTCATTAGATACAGCTGCAGAAAATTCTTATAAAACTGATACATCAAGCCATTTTTCTGAAACAACTATTTCAACCAATCTTAAAAATAAAACTTCAAGCTCAAGTTCTGTCATTACCAATGAGTTTGCTCCAGTACAGCAAGTGAAAACTCTAATAGCAATTACGAAAATGCAAGTTGTTCCATAAAACGCAGTATTGGTGAGATCGTCACGCCTACTTCAGACTGAGTAATTTCATCAGAAAATCTACACGAGAAATCATTATCTACACGAGAAACTCTTGAAAATTTCATTGATAATCATACCCCACCATTCGTTTTAAATTACCACCAATTGTCCTTACTGATTGATAATGTCCAAGGCTCCTTCGACACTATTAGCGTCGTCAAAGAATTTACAACTGATATGGATGGTTTACTCCATCTTTTACAAAGCAGCTATCAATATGCAAATGACAGATCTACAAAAAGCAAGTTTACAAAACTTCAAAAAAAACTACACAACCATTTAAAGAAAGAGCTTTCTGACTTAGATAGTGACTCTTCTGTAGACAATTGTTTAGTATCATCTAACTCCGAATCTGTTAACAACATTCAACTTGATACTTCAATGGAACATTGATGGATTTCTTCATCGGTTCCCTATGCTATAGCTTCTTTTATCTAAATATTCTCTAGATATTATTATTTCTTATGAACATGGAAGAAGCGTCCAATTTTTATGGGTTCCCTAACACGTCGGAATAACAGGAAATGAAGAAGCTAACAGGACTGCACGAGATGCAATTTAAAGTGATTTGTCAAAGCCGATAGACAAGTGTGTTTCCAGTAACTTAGAAGCTTATTTTAAAAATAAAGTGTGGTGTTTGTGACAAAATGAGTGGTCTCAAACTAATTCTAATCTAAATAAAATCAAAAATAATGTGTCTCAGTGGTTTTCATCGTCGCTCAATAGACGAGAACAAATTGCGGTTGCGCGTTTACGCCTAGGACATACCAGATTAACGTACTTCTACCTTTTCACAAAGAAAAATCCACCTATATGTGATCAGTGTAACGTCCGATTAACAGTCGAACATTTTTTAACAATTTGTAGTAAATATGATCAAGAAAGACAGCGCTCCAAGATCCCAAACGCTCTACTACAGGCTCTAGGTCAAAACTGTTCCTGTAACAATATAGTGATTTATCTTAGACCCATAAACATTTTGTACAATCTGTAGATGTTTAACTTTGTTTTTTATATTTTGTTCCGTCGCTAATAACCTTTTGGTGGATGCGAGATCTTTTTCTAATAAAAAAAAATAAATAAAAAGAGCTATTATGAAATTTAGTGTGACACTAAAGCGTACTTTAGTCTAAGGTAAACATTAGTTAAGGTTTAGTTTAGGTTGTAATTATGAAATAGTCTACAGGCTCATACTAATCAGGCTTTAATTTTTATTCTATACACTTTTACAAATTGTGTACACTTTTATATTTATATTAGGACTTTTCACAAAATAGTAGTTACAGGAAATAAATAAAAGAGTCCATTCAGTATAACAGTGAGCAGGGACGACTGTTATACAAAATGCAAAATTTTAATTTTATTAAAATCTATAAAAATCATAAATAAATAATAAAATAACTTTATTTAATTGTAAATATATTATTTAAATTAAAAAGATACAGAAAATATATTATGAAGCTTCGCTCTAGTATACAGTACCGCCTACTGCAACACTTTTTTTTTTTTCATCTATTCGTCAATTTATAATTTGAAAAAATCACAAAAGTAAATTATTGAGTGGTAAACTGAATTAAATCTGAGCGCCATATTATCTAAATCTTTTGCGAATTGCAAAGAAAGTAAGAACGTATAAATACAACGTACACGTACGTTTTGTTTGTGGATTTTAGACAAGCATATGATAGAGTCGATAGAGTCAAAATGTATCGAGCAATGGAACATTTTGGTATACCAAAGAAACTAATCCGACTACATAGTTAAAATAACACTTAATAACTTTACGTATGAAATTGCTTGGCAAGGTCACATATCAGATCAATTTACGGTTGCAAAAGGCTTGAGACAGGGAGATCCTTTATCCACTACATTATTCAACTGAGTATTAGAAACTGTAATCAGAAAATGCAGCATGAAGATGAAAGAAACGATCATGAAAAATGAGCACCAGTGCTTGGCATTTGCTGATGATCTAACGATCCTAGCAAAAACCGAGTAAGAATTAAGAAGAGTTGTGAAGAAAATCATCGAAGAAGCACAGAAATTCGGATTGGAACTAAATGAAGACAAAAATAAATATATGATCATGGAAGGGACAGAAGGGAAAAAAGAAGACTGTAGTGTGAGGTCAGTAAGTGGTAAAAGGTATAGTTTTAAAAGGGTGGACAAATTTGAATACCTGGGTGTATTTTTCGATGAAAATGGAAAAGAGAAAGGAGAGCTCGTAGCCAAAATAGCAAAAGGGAATAAAAAATTAGGTGGTTTAAGAGCCCTACTGAACTCGAAATACGTTTCTAGACGAGGTAAACTCAGAATATATAAAACAGTAATTCGACCAACAGTAACATATGCCGGTGAGACATGGACATTAAATAAGAAGGAAGAGGATACTCTGGAAAGATGGGAAAGGAAAATATTGAGATGCATATTTGGAGGACGGAAGACAGAAGATGGTTGGGAGAGAAGAACCAACAATAAATTAATGGCTTTAGACAAAAACCTACCATTACCAAGTTCGTCAAGGCACAAAGAATCAGATGGTTGGGACACGTGAAAAGAATGGCAGCAAACAGAATGCGTAAACTAGTTATAACCAGAAAATTAATCGGCCCCAAAAGAAGAGGTAGACCCAGAACGAGGTGGATTAATAAAGCGGAGGAAGACCTTAAACACGTGAAGGTGAGGGACTGGAAAATAAAAGCACAAAATAGAAGCGAATGGAAAAAATATTGTATACCAGGTCCTTCAGAGTAGTTAAGAATGTTATATATACATATTTAAGTTAAAGTTTTGTTTAAAATAATTGTAATTAGTTAACATTAGAATTATGTAAAAAATGTCCTAGGCCTTAACGGCCTGTTGTGCGCAAAAATAAATAAATAAATAATAGAGTGCAAAAATCGAAAGAATCGCGTATTTTGCATTAAATTGTTAATCATTAAAAAACGGCTCCGAACTTTACGCAAGAAACAGGTAGGTTTTCTTCTTATAGGTCTACAATAACTAAAAACGTTGTCAGCTACCTGGATTATTGAGTGTCACGAGAAAATCCTTGTAACCCTGGACTAATATGGCTGGACACGCAATTGAAGAAACAAACTTCATGTATTATGTAAACTTTACTAACAAAAACGTTCAAAATAAATATTTCTATAAATATAAATAATCAAATTCCATATTCAAATACAGCAAAATATTTGGGTATTGTCCAATAAATATAAATAATCAAATTCCGTATTCAAATACTGCGAAATATTTGAGTATTACTCTAAGCTTTTATGTAAAGAAGAAAAGAAAATAATAATTCTGATTGAAATACAAAAAAATGTACTGGCTGATTGACCAAAATTCTTCGCTGTTTCTACATAATAAATTATTATTATATAAGCAAATACTGAAACAATAGTATTATTATAAATACAGTATAAACATTTAGAAGGAAAATGTTACAAATCAACAGAAAATATTTTTATTCATATAAAAATTTAATCAAATTATAGGTACTTACTGCTTATTTATATAAAATTTCCTCAATCCGATTATAAACGTCTTCGTGAACTACCCATTTTAAAAAAAATCAACACAATGGTTTGTCAAAAGTCGAAATAAACCCTAATAATGTTATTCAATATTATTTATGACCCACCTTCGACAGGGTATTATACTTCTTACCTAACCAACCTAACCGTCGGCGAGAATCCAAAAACTATCGACAAAGAGAGCCTGTACTGGCCGAGAGAGAAAGTAACATTTAGCAAAATTTGAGATTTTTAAAAAAGTTTATACCAAATAGCTGCTTTGTGATACACTTTATGTTAAAAATAAAAACAGATTCGGAAAGTGGGTCAAATTCTGTAGTGTCCTATTTAAAAAAAAAAAATTACGTTTATTCCAACTAAAAATATTTGAACAAAAAAATATTGTTTAAACAATTTATTAATTTACAACCAAATAGTGCACTAGAACTTTTTAAGACCTTCCATATAAAAAAAGAATCATCTCAATATCTGCCATAGTTTTTGCGTTATTTGATATAAACTTTTACATTGGAACTTAGTTATGCCCAGAAACGGAAGGAACGGCCTTAAACAAATTTTCTTTAAAAGAAACATGTGAAATAAAATACAGTACCATTATATTATAACTTAAACCAATTCTAGTTTTCTTAATTGCTTTTTATAATAGCATCTACGCTTTTTCCTTAGATCATTTCCACATACATTAAATATACCCGCAACTAATTCTCTGAGTAGGAAGCGGTAAGAGGCAAACGACGAAAAAATCCGGAATTCTCTGTTTATTACCGGCTTTTCGGGTATCTATATTTAGCTACGACCTAAAGAGCTTCTTAATCTGACCCTGTCTGTTCCTTAATAACATAAATCCGGCAATATAATGGCTTCGACCTTCCAATAGACAAAACCGGGCCCGCCGTGATGTACGTCGGTCTGTCGTTGAACTGGGCAGTTGGAGAAGGTCCAGATGCCTCTGGGGATCAGTCGCAAGGGAGAATCACAGCTTCACAAAATGTCAAGACTTTTCTCTCGGGCTCAATTCCCCCATAATTAAATTGAATACATTAAATTGGATTTAGCAGGAATACTTTATTTTGTAATTGACATTTCAGCGATCAAGTTAATGAAACAATGAAATTTTACCTCATTTAAACAAGTTATACAAACTTGCACCAAAAGTCAGGAAATTTGTATAAAAAAAGATCTTTTACGAAAATCCATTAATTTACCTTATTATTATAGAGTAAATATGTTCAGTATAATAGAACAATATTGGCCCTTATGTAAATAAAAAGGAGCAGAAAATACAGAAAAATAATTTTATTATTAATAAATAAAAATAGGAAACTTTCCCGTAGTCTTCAATTATTCTTTTGTTATGTAGCGCCATGGACATACAAACACAGATGGACTCAGTTATTTACATAAAATTGTGAAGTCAAAATTATTTGAATAGGTCACATTCTCAGCACCTTCAACTGTTGTCACGTTTTGTTTTAAAATTTCTTATTCGCGAGTCGCTGAAAATATTACTCCGTATTTTATACTCTACAGGTGCTATCAAACCAAAATAATAATTTATTGGTTAGATTAATATATTTAATTGTAATCAAAATATAAAGTGCGCACATAGTGTGCATTATCATTTAATAATAGCGTATAATAGATATCAATCAATTATTTTATATGTAGAAGCACTGAAAACTATTTATAAATGGCAACGGTTGTTTAAATTTCTCTATCTTATGGATCTACGTCAAACTTCAAATACTATTCCATGTTTGTTTACTTTTTAGTAAAAGTTGTTTTTCGATATTTTGGCTGTATTTTGAGTGATATTTGTGAAAAGTGAAATAAAATAAACGAAATATTTACATCCCGATCTCTCATTTCATTTGTAAGTACATACAATTTACATTATTTAAGATGAGGAAATGAGGAAGCGTATTTATTTACATCTTAATAGGCGTACCATTGGGTTTATTCATGTTCATTAATGTATTGAAAAGATATAAGTTCATGAAATTAGTAGACATTTTTAAATTGTAAGTAGACATCATCTGATTAAAAAAGATCTGTTTAGTACCTTTTTAAAACGTGTTTTTATACATTATTACTACTTCCAATTTTTAAAATCTGAATAATTACCCGCGTGTAAAAATTCAAGCACGCTTATGCTCATTGTGGAAGCATCACATTCTTATCTTATTGCTGTGTCCATCTATGTTTATACGTCCATGTGTAGCGCATTCGAATTAACAGAAAATAAAACCAAAAAAGCACACAAAAATATAATGTATAACCAAAGTTTAATTAACTTAACGGTTTCAAATAAAAGTATTTTTATTATTTTTTTTCTTTAAATAAATATACAACGATGACGGTTTTCCGAGACGCAAATAATCGCCCAAGCGAGAAACATGAAAACTTTACGTTAATTGCGCAAACTTCCAACGGTTGGCTTTGTGATTTGTTTATTGTCATTGCAAAAGCCAAACGTACGGAAAATTGTAAGCGTTTAAAATCAAATGGTAGGTTTGTTGAAATCAATATTATACACTGGATCAACACATCCTCTCCTATATATATTTTTTTATTGATTTATTAGCCCTTTCGCAATCAGTCTGGTCCGATTGCCTTGTTGAGGTTGATTATTGTTATGCAACATAGTGACAACTGATACTACTTTTAATGGTAAATTGTTAAGATAATTACAATGAATTCTAAAATTTTGTAGTATAGTTGACTACGTCATTCCAATTTATAACTCTGTCAACTGTTTTAAATAAAAACAAATATCCTGGAAAAAAATTTAAAATAGTATATTCAAACAAATATACATATAAAGTTTCATAACAATCGGTCGAGCTGTTTTGAAGGAGTGTGGCAACTAACTCTGTCTCACTAATTTCGCTATTAAAGAATAGGAGTTGGTGACAGAAGAATGCAAATTAAGGGTTGTATGTTATGTTTAATGCCACATCACAAAAAAATAAAAAAAATGCTTGGTATGGACCACCCTTAGCCTTTGGAGGTATGAAAAATAGACTGCGAAAGATTCTTATACCTATCGAATAAAAATATAACATTTTATTACAATTGGTGAAGCGATTTCGGAGGAGTATGGTAACTGCCTCTGTGACACTAATAGAGCTATTTAAAAATGGAGATTAGTAATAGAAGGGTTAAAATTAACAGTTATTGTATTTTTTAAAACCACATCTTAAAAAAAAATAAAAAAAATTGTAAACAAAATATAAAAAGTTTGGGGTAAACCACTCTTAACCCTTACGGTTATGAAAACTAGATTACGACCGAATATCAGACCTATCGAAAACACATAGAAAATTTCATAAAAATCGGTCAAGCTGTTTCGAAGTGTCGAACTTTTTGACACTGATAGGGCAATTAAAAATAGGTGTTAGTAATATTAAGGAAAAAATTATCTATCTATTATATATTTGTATATTGATTATTAACCTTATGAGCCATTAGTTATTAGTCATGCACCTAAGAGTTTTCTTAAAATCATACATGTCAGAATTTACAACAAATGCAAAGAAAATGTCAGTGAAATGCAATTTGGATTCCGCACTTCCATGAGTACACATGAAGCACTTTTCACCTTACAACTCCTACTTCAGAGATGCCGCGATGTTAATTGTAATGTCTATATTTGTTCTATTGACTACACCAAGGCATTTGACCGATATCAGCACCAAAAGATGGTCGCCGCCCAACAAAGACTAGGATTGGATGATCATCATGACTTTATACTAAAACCAGCGCGCTCCAGTCAAGGTCAAAGACCAGCTGACCGACCAAGTGAAGATCATGCGAGGAGTAAGGTGAGGCTGTTTGCTCTCGCCGACGCCAACTCATTTCAATATATACTCTGTGGAAATTTTTACTGAAGCCCTCACAAACCTAGAGATGGGAATGCGAGTGAACGGTGAATACATTAATAATACCCGCTACGCCGATGACACTGTGTTACTAGCAACCAGCCTAAATGATCTACAAGCCTTACTAGATCGAGTGAGAACTGTGAGCAGAACATACGGATAAGACCTTAATATTAAGAAAACTAAATTCGTGGTTGTCAGCTGTACAAATTTAGATCCCGGGGCACTAGTGGTAGGTAGAGAAGAGATTCAGAGAGTCAACCGATTCACATACCTTGTAACTACCCAACTGACAATGGGACTACGCTAAAGAGATTAAATCCAGAATTAAAATGGCACCGTCTACATTTGAGACTGAGATCCTTGTTATGCAGCTGTGATCTCAGTTTGGGAACCAAGATGCGGATAGTCAGGTGTTACATTCTTTTAGTGTTACTATATGGAGTTGAAGCCTGAATACTGACGCAACCTACTAAAAATCGGATTGAAGCCTTCAAAATGTGGATCTACAGGAGGATACCAAAAATATGTATGTGGACCATGTCACCAACATTGTGGTCCTAGAGCGCATGACAAAAGAAAAAGAAGTGCTTAATTTAGTGAAATAACGTAAGCTTGAGTACCTCCGACAAGTGATGCCAAACGAAGAAAAATATCGAATTCTTTAACTCCTTAACCCATTTCTGGCCAAAATAAGAAAAAATCGTTAATTTTTAGTAACGTTTTATTTTTCTGTGTTAATGAGAGCTATTTGTAACACAAGTATAAAAAAATTTGGAATTTTTTCAAAAATGTTTTAATTATGACATGGTGCATATACGCACCATTGGCCAAATCTAAGAACATAATTTGTACAAACAAAAAAAAAACTAATTTAATTTCTACTGTGAAATTTTTCAAAACAATCTGCATGTAAATGTACATTACACTTTATAAAAAGGTAAATAGTATGATTTTTACACTCTTTGCACCTTTTTCCAGTCTTATCGGCATGTTTTGTTATTGTATGTCCCATTTTATGAAATCTTACTTCTGATGGAACGGGTTCTCTTGGTGGCCTCCCAATGCTGGTATTTTTTGTAGCGTCGCCTTCACATTTCATCAGACAGACTGCTAAATAAGATTTGAATACTAATTGAGACATCTTTGAAATATTTGCTATTCTATATAATTTCCACGAATTAGTTATGACGCTATCTAATGTATTGATGAAAAGAGGCCACCACCATTTTTTACCTCGTATATTTGTTCTGTAATTAGCAATGGCGTTGTCGTGAAGATCTACTCCGCTCATGTATTTATTATATTGTTTTATGAGGTCAGGTTGTGGGATTTGAATATCTTTACGTTCTTTTCGGTTGTATCTTTCAGCAGTTGTAGGTGGTTGAACAGCAAAATTATTACTAGCGACTGTAACAACTGAATTATCATTCCACCTAACCAGAGTAACTTTGGATTTTTCACTGTAAGCATAGTCATATGCTCCTGTGTCTTTTTTTGTTAATATTTTGACCACATCTAAAGGAGCTTTATTTGTTCGATTTTCTCGAATGGTACCCGTAGCAAAATAATTCATCTCTTGCAATTTTTCGAAAAGCTTATACGACGAAAAATAATTATCAAAAAAAAACTCTGTTGTGCAATTGATTTTCAAGTGCAGATAAAAGGTCAATCACTATTTGGCCACCAAGTCCAAGTGGAGATTTTTCTTTTTCCGTGTTTGCTCCAGCGTACGGTATAAAAGTAAACAAGTACCCATCTGATGAACACAAACACCACAACTTGAAACCAAATCTTACCGGCTTTCCTTTTATAAACATCTTACAGGAATGGCGACCAAAATAGGATACCATTTGTTCGTCGATCGATAGATTGTGGGCGAATATTCCAAACTGTTTATTCCTAGCGTTTATGTCTTCAAAAAATGGTTGAAGTTTTGCGAATTTATCATTTTGATTGAGATTTGCATTGTTTGATAGATGGATATTTCTTTTGATATTCCTGAACATGTTTCTACTCATAAATTTTCTTACAATAGGCAAACCCTTATCTTCGTCCAAACTCCAGTATAAATCTGTTTGCGGTAATATGTGGTAACTCGATAGTATCAAAATACCAATAAATTTTTTTAAGTCTTTTACGCGAAATTGAAAATCCTGACGATTATTACCACGAAAAGATTTTACTGAAAATTCAACTACCATGGTCAAAAGTTCTTCGTCAAAAAACATTAAGAAAATTTCTAATGGTGTTTTGCGCTCCAGTGCGTCTTTCATTTGTTGTAGACTATTATGTTCATTTGAGGTAGGTAAATGGGTATAAACAACTTCTTTTTTTTCCCACTCTATATTTTCCCTCTCTTTTTTACCAGAAAATCGTCTTTTCTTTCCTGGCACAGGTTCTTCCGGCTCATTGCAAATGTCATTATCAATATCAACCTCAATTTCCAAGGTACCAGCTATTTCTTTATCAATTGATTCGTCATTCATAAGTACAGTCTCGTCAATATCCTCTCCATCAGTCAACTCGTCTACATTAGGTGGAATATAGACAGCATCCACAAATCCTATCAAAATTTATGATGTTATTTATACACGAAAAATAAAAAATTATATCAACATACCTCGTTCTATTTCTAAATCATTAACAATTTCTTTTAACGGACTTTCTAGCTCCCTATGAGTCAAAATTATGTCTTTTTGGCAAAGCTTAATTCAGTAATAAACAGCACGAGTATACTTAGTTTTTGTCGATACGAAATCTACAGCATAACTAACCACTATAACTACTAAAGAATGAGCCGAGAAGATCTGTCGAGTTGCTGCGTACTTATTCACAGATTCCGCCAACGGTGCGCTAACACACCACTATATAATGACCATCAGATCTGTTTCTTAGAAAAATAAATATCTTATCACCAAAAATGAATTATACATATGTTTATCTTTTCAGAACAGTAATAAATAAAAAGCGTCCAAAAAAAAATGTATCATACAGTTTATTTTTAAAGTTATGGCTAGGTATTTTTAAAATGGTAAACATGAACTATATTAAAAAATTCACAGAAAGCAAGGACACAATAAAAATAGAAAGATAATATATTGAATTAAATGTTTAAAGGTTAAACTACCGCAATGAGGTTTTTTGTTGAAATGCTTTAATAAAAAAAATCTAAAAGGTAATGGTGCGTATACGCACCATTGGCCGAAAATGGGTTAGGCAAGGTAAAATATATGGCAGGAGAGGACCGGGACGCCGTCGTTGACGCAGAGCAGTCAACAAAACCATGGTAGCCTTGATGATCGTTAACATCTATACCGGATAACGCACTAAAGAAGAAGATGCATTTTTTAATTCCACATTATAAAAAAATAAAAATAAAAAATTTTGTTTAGAAAATAAAATATAATATTTGGGGTTGACCACTTTTATCACTTAGGGATATGAAAAATGTATAACGAACAATTATTATCAGACCTACCTAAGTTACTTTGAAAATTTCATATAAATTAGTGACACCCTTTCAGAGTAGTATGGCAACTAACTCTGTGACACTAATATGGCAATAAAATATGATTTAATGTATGGTGTAATTTAATACAAAAGTAGTTAGTCAGTTTATTAGCTAAACCGGTAGACACGCACACAATTTAGCATACAGTTGGAACCTGGGAACTCTTACAAGTAAAGTACAATGAGTTTTGTAAAGTAAAGAGTGTGGTACTTAAAAGTATATTCGAAGAAGCCTCCGAACAAGAGTTAATCAGAAAGATGCCTTCGAAGGCAGGCAAAGGATAAATACGGTGCAAGGTACATTAAACTTAAGTACAAATATGATGACAGAACAGATTCAGTAAGTTCAGAGTGCATCAAGTGTAAAGGTAAGCGCAAATTTAAATTACCTCCAATCTAGTTCAAAAATTATTTCTAGTAGTCCTTTCTAGTGGTCTCTTTAATATTTCTGGTCTTTATGATTTGATTAAAAGTCACCTTCGTTCATTTAAGACCTTAGACAAAATTACTGACAAGTTTGCGGCGATATTGCATCCTCTTATCAAGTCATGTTTTGACTCAATATAAGTATATAGTAAAATAATGAGTTTTAAGATTGCTTTATTTCCCTTTTGTGTTTAGTAAATAATATGTGGCTACTTTCTTAACATTAAAGGTTTCAACAGTTTGACAAAGTACGTGTTATCGTCGTAGATAGCATTTCAGCGAGAATTTTCGGTCACAAAACACATCGAGACAGAACTACATAAGTGAAAATGCAAGAAGATAAAAGAATCGAAAGTTAAATTTAATTCCGACTTATGCAAGGAGATGATATTGTGCAAACATAACTTTGAAGAAACTAGAAAATCCTATTTGCAAAAGTTTTTTGAATACATATTTCAAGAAAATGTTTCCGAGGAAAGAGCATTTAGAAAAAATAGGTATATCAAATCTACAACAATACTATAAAAAATTAAAAAGTAGGTGGTAAATCGATACATCTATTTAATTGTAGATGAAATTTATCAGTAGGTAATCTTATTGAATTCCATGTCAAGAGTTGAATAAAGCTAACTATTTAAGTATTTTAATATTTTTTAATGAATGTTTTATAGTTTGTTTGCTCGTAATGTAGTTTTCACTGGAAAAATTTTACCTATGCTATCAGACGCTGCTCCTTACATAGTTAAAGCTGGCCAAAAATTAAACTAATTTATGCAAATTTGGTTCACATCACTTGTTTAGCGAATGGATGTAACAAAGTAGCTAAACATATTAGATGTGAATTTCCTGATGTAAATGTACTAGTTAGTAATGTAATAAAAATATTTGTCAAAAGTCCTTCACCTCCCGAACCAGTAATGACTAGGTAAGAAACTTAATTGAAAGCTGCAATTTTCTATGCTAAACATTTTGTTGCAAATAAGGAATTGCATTTAAAATTTAACTTAGGCTTAGATGGGCTGGACATGTGTCAAGAGCAAATAAAAATTACCCACCCAGACGAACTCTATTATCGGTCCCAGTGGGAAATAGGAGTAGAGGCAGACCACGACTGAGATGGAGGGACGGTGTGGACGAGGGCGCAAGGAAAATCGGCGCGGCAAATTGGCAACGGTTGGCGATGAACAGAAACGACTGGCGAAATAGACTGGGAAGGTCAAGGCTCAACTAGAGCTGTAGTTCTGAGTATTTAAATCATCATCATCACTGATGATGATGATTTAAAATTTAACGCCGAAGACAGTGCTGCACAAAGGAACAACATATTGTTAAAACAACTTCATTGGAAAATCAGCTAACTTTTATCAAGACGCATTATAGTTTTATAGTAAAAACCAGAAATAATTTAGAAAAGCAGAAAATGTCTTTAACAGAACCTGTCGAAATAGTTAGAAACTTTAAAGCAAACATTTCAAAAGTTGCCGATAAAATCGGTTATTCAGTTAAAAAGAAGGTTTAGAAAAAAAATACCGACTTTAAAACTTTGGAGGATATTTAGATACTAAATTTTTAATGAAAATTTTAAAATTGATTTTGGTTTAGAATGTTTAACTTAACAAGTTATTTTAAATACGCTTCAATTACCTGTTGATAATAAAAGAAGTTTTTTCAAGGTATAAAAATATTTTATAAGATCAAAGAAAATATATGGTTTCTCCAAATGCGCATTTTATAAATTTTTGTTTATATCTTGCTGATATTTTTTAATTTGTTACTGCATATGTAGGCGCATATTTCATTAAAATTATTCGCATATAAATACGCTCCCTAGTAATTACTATGTTGAGAAACTAAACTACAGCTCGCAAGAGTTGTAGGCGATACGAAGATACGTTTCAACAGAAACCAGAAAACCGGAATGGCCATGCTCGACATCAAAAAGGCGTACGACACAGTCTGAAAGAAAGCCCTCATTCACAATATGGACACATGTATAGTACAATTTTTTCAAGTTTCATCTGACAAAAATACGTCCAGAATTCAAGATGTTAATGAAAAAATGCTTTTATCGCCCATTTTACAGTATATTTTTGTTTTAGACCTAGCAACGGATATACGAACAAATACAGCACTATATGCAGATAACACGGCGATCTACACATTAGGAAAAGGGGATAGAAGGATTGTCCTGAAGTATGTCACTTTCAGAATTTCAGATAGGATTTCAGAATTCACGGACAAATAGAAAATCAAGATAAATGCTGAGAAGACATAATTCATTATCATTACACAACACTTAGCCTACCAGTAGTCGACTTTACGATGAGAGGATACGTCATGCACTTGAAAACATTAGTCAAGTACCTAGGAGTCCACCTCGACAGAAGACTAAATTTCACGAAGTATGTTTAAGAAACTAAGATGAAAGCAACTATATTTAAAAAATAAATACTGCATTATATTTTCAAGACTAGTCCCCTAACGAACGCCTTCTTCTTTGAGTACCGTGCTCAAGTTTTAGACGTGGGTAGCTTCCATGGCGATTTGCCAATATCGTTCTCGATCTTGCGCGGCATGTAATAATTCATCTGCTGATAAGCCAGTCCATTGACATTGTTGGACGTGAATCCCTGTCCTGGCATTTGGTTTTCACCTCTGGCTGCGTTGAGTAGTTGAGTTACTGTGACCAAATGCCCATCTTGGTAGTTAGTATTCGCCTCTGGTTGCGTTGAGTAACTGAGTTACCGTTGCTAACTACCCATCTTCCTGTTCTTTTGTTTTCTTCTTTCTTTCTTTTTCTTTCTTTGTTCTCCTGAAGAAGCTACATACAATTGTAGCGAAACGTCGAGATGAACCCACTTTTGGGTCACTCACAAATGACACGGTCCAAACCCGGAAGACGAATAAACCATAAATTTTGTCTAGTCTGCAACTAAGGCTTCTTTGAAAATAAATTCGGAGTAGATATTAAAAAGTAGTGGCGATATAATACATCCTTGCCTCACTCCACGTCGTATTTCCACTGCTTTCTTCGTGTTGTGTCCAGCTCGTATGTTTGCACATTGATGCCAATACAATTTTTTTATAATACGAAGGTCTCGGTCATCAATTCCCACCTGTTGCAAGACACCTATAAGTTTGTCATGGTTTACTCGGTCAAAGGCCTTTTCGAAGTCGATAAAACACATATATACTGATTGCTTTATATCCCTACATCTTTGAACCATGACCTGCAAACTGAAGAGTACTTCTCTGGTTCCAAGGTTGTTTCTGAAACCAAATTGTATTTCACTTAGTTGTACTTCTATTTTGTTGTTAATTCTCGAGTGCAGTATCCTTAACAAAATTTTTAGTACGCTTAATTCTATATATCCAGAATAATATTTATTAAACAGAGAGGCTGATGAGGAGTACGATAACTTATAATGACACATAGTAGGTAAAGTCATCCTCAATTGGATTATATTATGAGAGAAGAGTCAAAAGATACGTTGTTTCGACAATGAGCCAAAATATCGGTCATGGTAAGAAATAAAGAATAACCAGGAACAGACTAAATAAAAACACGAAATTAAATGGGATAAAAATAATAATAAGTAAAAGAAAAATAGTTAACAAAAAACTGTATAAAAGTAGGAAAAAAATTGGACTCAACTCTTGATATTGATTTTTATAAAACTCTATCAGAAGATTATAAAAATTTAAACCCTAAACTTTATACAAAGAAACCAGAATATTTTAACTAGATTACATGATTCTGGCACAAAAATAATAACGTACTAGTTAATAATATGAGATATGCAAGAGGATCGAGAGGAAAAAAAATTTGACATTATGCTAAATGAAAGAAAGCTGATAAAAAATAACAAAATGTTAAGATGAATCTACTATTTCCTGTACGAAGTAGGAGAGCAAGACCAAGGGAAATCTTGTTTAAGATGTTTAGACCAGACATTGTAAAAAACTCCTTTTTGTATATTAGCTTAAAAGTTTGCAAGTAAGTTTTAAAATATTTTATTTTGTTTTAGAACGCCGGCGCCGAGGTTTTTAAAGCTGTACTAAATTCGGTGATACAATTTCTGTTTAAATAAAACTTTTCACCTTTCGTTTCCACATTAAAGCTTTCCGGCGATTTCCAATCACAACCCCGCATGTCGCTTTGATCTTGTTTTAATGAAAGTTTACTTTTTTCACCGCCGTCGCTGAGGGGTATAAGAGGGTTATACTAAATTTATGGACAAAAGAACGGATGGCCAGGGAGAATATTTACAAGAAATAAACAAAATTATTAGTAAAATAATATACAACATGGAATGAAATGCACGTATCGCAACAAAAATTGTGTTAAGTCAAATTTACATTTTTATGCAATGCTACTTTGTGAAAAAAGGTACAATAAAGTTAAAGATGAAGATTGAAATAAAAACTTGGAATGGGATTTAAATTTTATATCATCATTATCATCATCATTCAGCCCCAAGAGTCCACTGCAGAACATAGGCCTCTTCCTCATGTTTCCAACCCCGTCTAGCTTGCGCCGCTCTTATTCAGTTTTTATTGAGTCTTCTTAAATCGTCAGTCCATCTTGTAGGTGGTCGACCGACGCTTCTCTTGTCTTCCCTTGGCCTCCATTCCAATAACCTCTTTGTCCATCGCCCATCTGTCATTCTGGCTATGTGTCCTGCCCATCTCCATTTTAGTCTGGCTATCTTCTCGATGATGTCAGTCACTCCGGTTCTTCTCCTGATGTCTTCGTTGGTTATTCTGTCTCGTAGAGTTATTCCTAACATAGACCGCTTCATTATTCTCTGCGTGACTCTCAGTTTGGTAGCTGCTGCTTTGTTAAGGTAAGTGTTTCTGCTCCGTACGTCAAGACTGGGAGGACGCACTGATCAAATACCTTTCTCTTTAGGCATGTGGGCAGCCCACTTTTAAAAGTTTCTCTTAGTTTTCCAAATGCTGCCCACCCAAGGCCGATTCTTCTCTTCAGTTCATGAGTCTGGTTATCCCTGCCAATCATAATTTTATGTCCCAGGTATTTTTATCTATATACGAGTTCTATTTCTTTTCCACCAATACTGATGTTCTGGTTGGGTACCAAATTGGTCATGATTTTTGTTTTCGAGATATTTATATTTAAACCTACATTTTCTGTAGCCACAACGAGTTCCTGTACCATCTCTCTTGCCATACCTAGATCTTCAGCTATTAAAAGTATATCATCAGCGAAACGTAAGTTATTTATATATTCTCCATCTATTTTTATTTCCTTTGTCATCAAATCCATATTCTTAAAAGCATGTTCTAGCACCGTATTAAATAGTTTAGGTGACATTGGTTCTCCTTGTCTAACCCCCCGTTCTATTTTTATGCGATTACTGTTAGTATGTAATCTGACAGTGCCTGTTTTGTTTTTTTACATTGTAGTTTCTTATGTCTTCTCTTATTGCCTTTATGATCGTCTTATTTATTTGATTTATCGCTTCTTTGCTTGTAGTGTTATCTCCTTTCATTTATCGCCTTAGTTCCATAAGGGTTTTCGTGGGTTGACTCAGTTTTTCATCTTTTTTGCTTGTCAGAAAATATTTAGTTTGAGCCGGTTGCATTGTGATGACTATTTGTTTGTTCAATATATTGATGTCTGCTGTTGTTGTATCTTTCAATGAATTACCAATACATTTTTCGAATTCCTGAATGTTAGTTGGTTTTATCCATTTCTTTGGTTGTTTCTTATTTATCATTTTAGTCTTTCTTTTTCGGTTGATATCGTTATTTTAGCTCTTACTAACCTATGATCACTGCTTGTACTGAACTGGTTTAGCACATTTACGTCTTTAAATAATTCTTTTTTGTTTATTAAGAAATAGTCGATTTCATTCCATGTTTTTCCATCAGGACTTTTCCATGTCCATCTTCTGTGTTTTTTCTTTTTAAAGAAGCTGTTCATTTGATAGAGATTGTTTCCTAAAATTAAAGTCAGTAGTTGTTTGCCTCTATCATTTCTGCCTTCGCTTTCAAAATTTCCCAATATTATTTTAGAGGGGTCTTCCTTAGTGCCTATTTTGGCGTTGAAATCACCACCTATTATTAAGAAGTGGTCAGGATTTTCCTTGATTGCACAGGATATTTGGTCGTAGAATATTTGGACTTCTTCTGCTGAATGTCCTGTAGTAGAGGCGTACACTTGAATGAACTTCAGGATATATCTGGTGTTTATTTTATTGTTTAAGTCGACCACTCTTGTTGAGATTTGGTTTATTGACACAATTCGGTTAGCAATTCTTTTGTGAATAAAGAAGCCGACGCCTCCGACTGTCTATTCCTCTTCTCCTTTGTAATAAAATAAATGGCCTGATGGGAGTGAGGTAATTTTATATAGTTAAAATAAATTTAATTACACTGTAAAAGTATTAAACTAATATCAGATAATACCTGCACCCCTGGTTCATGTAACTACTTCCGATTGTCTAATCATATTTTTAAGTAACCCGTGATAGACCTTGCTATAATCTTTCTTTCAGAAAATGCAGTTTTTTCAAATTTATTAAGAAGAGTTTTGAGAGCAGCTGTACTATTACTATTGAATATTATTAAATTAACACTCCCTTATACACGAAGCACTTGCAATTTTGCACTAACATTCACTGCTTTGCCCTAATGACTGTTTCAGAAAATATTCGGACGTCGTCGTAATATGGTGCTGCTCAACAATTGATAAGTATCATAATTATGATTTCAAATATTTTAAAAGTTTGTTGAGATCCTAATATGATTACTTGAATAGAATAAATGAAAATTGACGACTTTAATATTTAAATTTTGCTGACCCTAGTAAAAAATTGTCATACTGGCAAAATTTATTTTATTTCGTTTAAAATTTATAATAAAGTCGCGATACAAATATTACTTTAATTATATTATATTTTTATAAACTTCGGCTTTTTCTGGAGTAAAATATTACTTTGATCCTTATCAATTGTTGAGTACTGTTCTATTTGACAAATAGAAAATTTCTTACATCTCTTGTCGTCATATTTACTGAAATGGATGTTTGGAGACCTTTTGAATAGAATTGAAATCAGAAAATGCCACGATTAGTAGATAAGTCAAAAATATATCGAGGATACATCATTTATATTTTAGTATTATTTATACAGGGTGTTTCATTAACAGTTATCCATATAGTAACTGGAGATACCTTAGCACAAAATACGAAAATTTAACCCAAAATACTAATCACATGCTATGATTTTTGTGACATATTTTTAAGTTAAAATTGATTTTGTATAATTAAATGAGCTATCTTTCAATAAAATCCTTGCAACTCACAAATATTGGCAATATCATTTTGATGTCTTCTACTTTAAAATGTTTAATATGTCTGATTTTCCGATATGAATGAGTCAGATTAAATTTAATAATTAGATTTTTTTTACTAACAACAAAATTTTTGTAATTGATTAATATTTTGTATTTCGATAATGACCTCCGAAGTGAATGTCGTAGTATTCGTAGAATAGCTTACTGACTAATGGGCGTTTGTAGAAATGGTTTAACCGTGTAGAAATTTCGGTATTGATGTAATTAAATACCCATTTAGAATTTTTTGATAATAGTATCTACTAATTGTTATACGAGTGTGTATATCTATAGCAGCTTTGAAGGTTAAAAAACGATTTAACTATTTTGTGTGTGCATTCGAGAAGGTACGTTAACTTGTCAAAAAATAAGTGCAATTTATTTTTAAACTTTTTTTGTACTGTGTCAAAAACATGGAGTATTTAAAGGTGAAAAGTTTCAAATAAGGACAAATCTTAGATTTATATGCGCCACAAATTATTTTGAATATATTAATATATACAACAAAAACAACTTCCGATCTGACTCCAACACAAATTGTTTCTACAACAAGTACGGCGCTGGGTGTAAGCGATAGGACACTCTGGAAAATTCTTCTTCTTCTTTGGGTGCCGTCTTCAATGAAGGTTGGCGATAACCTCAGCAAAATCATTTCTGTCCCTGGCTTTTCTTATTAAAGATTGAGAATCCAAACCAGTCCACTCACGAATGTTCTTCAACCAGGACGCCTGCCGTCTACCAGGACCACGTTTTCCTTCTACCTTTCCCTCTATAAGAAGCTGCAGTAGCTGGTATTTCTCATTTCTGTATATGTGTCCCAAATATGAGGTTTTCCGTGTTTTCATTATTTTTAAGAGTTCTCTGTCGGTACCCATCTTGTGTAGGACCTGCTCGTTGCTCATATGCGCTGTCTAAGGGACTTTCAGCATCCTTCGAAATAACCACATTTCAAAACTTTCCAAACGCCTTAGTGAGTTGATTTTGAAGGTCCAGGCCTCCATTCCATATAGTAAGGTGCTGTAAACGTAACATTTCAGCATTCGGTATCGGATTTTGAGATTGAGTGTTTGGGACGTAAACATTTGTTTCATTTTTAAAAAGACATTTCTTGCTTGTTCAATTCGCGATTTTATGGGAGATTCTGGAAAATTCGTCAGGAAAAATTGGATCATAACGGAGACTTATTACCCAAAATTCTGAAAAACCCATGTAAACGGACCAAGAAGGAGACCAATCGGAGTTTACCTACGATGAGAATATCAGAGCCAATTGAGAAGACTTGTTCACATGGAATTTTTCTTAAAGAACATACCTCCCACAATCAAAGCTATCCTGGATGCCGTTAATTTACACGAACATTTGCTTACATTTTCCAAAAGTACTCTATATCGACTATTAAGGGAGATGGGGTTTAATAATAAAAAAAGAGGAAAGAAAGCAGTAATCATGGAACGTCCTGACATTTTCTTAAAAACATACAGAATTATCGAAATCAATAATACAATATTTTCTATTTGGATGAAAGTTGGGTAAATATCGGACATACAGCAAATAAGGTATGGATGGATTCATCCATAACTAGTTATAAGGATGCATTTTTAAAATGCTTGACTACTGGTCTAAATGATCCAAAACAGATAGGTCCGAAATTTGTCTCGTTACATGTTGGATCTGATAGAGGTTTTCTAACAAATTCAGAATGTATATTTTTAGCAAAAAAGGTTCAAGCGACTACCATGACAAAATGAATGGCGAGTCTTTCGAAGACTGGTGTAAAAATAAAATAATCGCAAACCTCCCAAAAGAAGAAAAAATGTGGTAGTGATGAATAATGCTCCATATCATTCATGCAAACAAAATTTCCCAAAAAGCTTCTGGAATAAACAACAAATTCAAGAGTGGTTACGAAAGCAGGATATATTTTATGAAAAAGAATATTTAAAGTCAGAACTATTGGATGTAGCAAAAAGTTATGCAGATATATACGACAAGTATGACATCGAAACTTTGGTCCAGAAATACGGCGTAGAAGTATTACGATTGTCTCCCCATCACTGTGAGCTTAATCCAATAGTGATGGTTTGGAACAAAGTTAAACATTACGTTGCAGCCCGAAACACTAACTTTAAACGTGTACAACAACTCATCCCTGAAGCGCTTGGTAATGTCTCTGCTAAACAGTGGCCAAATTATATACAGCATGTCATCAGAATTGAAAAAGAAATGTGACAACCTACAAGAAGATATCCTACCGGTGATTATCACAGCCAACACCGGCAGTTCCAGTGAGGACGATTTTTCCTAAATGGAGTAGAGACCAGACACTGTTATTGTAAGTCTTATCTTTATTCATTAGGAAGCGTTTAGGCTACATAACTTTTTATTCTTTTATTAACGTAACTTTATTCTTTGGTCTATGCATAATTTTCTTTGTAATAATTGTTGAGACTGTCAATAGTAATAATTAATCCAATTTGGTATTTATCTCGTGTTAATATATAAATTAACAATTTAAATTTGTAGCCACTACGGAGCTACGCTTTTTTTTTGTAGTAGTTTCCCTAGTATACTCCGTTCTGTTGTTATACCCTGTTTAATTTAGTAAAAAAGATTTAAAAGAAAATAGTTTTATTAAATTTTGTCTAATTTACAAAATCTTGAAGTTGAAGTTGTAAATAATATTACATTTACTTCTAATAGGATTGCATGATTTAATGTTATCGTACAGGAAGGCCAACGCGGTCCTGTATCAAACTTGCAGACTATGAACGTGCCTAGCGGCCTAAGCGGCAACGTCGTTTCTCATAAGCACTGCACTGAAATCCTCTCGTGAATTTGTCTATAGTCATATTATTAAGTAACCCGTGATAGCTTTTGCTATAATCTTTCTTTCAGAAAATGCAGCTTTTTCAAGTTTTTCAAGAAGAGTTTTGTAAGCAGCTGTACTAATAAAGTCAATAAAAGATTCGAACCCTAATTATTCAGATCCAGAAGCATAGACAATACGGCGTAGCTACCACTCGACTTGTTACATCAAACATGTAAGATATATTTCAGCTGATGCCTGGTAGGGGAAAGTTACGGAAGCAATATGCCCTGCCCATTAAAAATATATACAGGGACTGTTTTGCATCATTGCTGTCGATCGCACTGGAGGAACGGTTTTAGATTGCAATGCTCAATCTAAATATTATATGTCTATGGTTTAAAAATAAAGGTTTTTACCCAACGTGTCCCACCCTTGTAACGTAGATGCTTAATAAACATTTGGCGCACAAATTAAATTCAAGATATAGACACTGTATCAAATCTTAAATCCAAGCACAATCAGATAATATGAAATTATAATTTATTATTGGACGCCACCCCTGGTTTATCCTCGAAGGGGACGAGCAAAGAAAAAAATTTAAGATTTATAGAAAGTTTACAACAAAACTATACTTTATTATTTCTTAGTAATTAACAAAAGGATACCAAACTACCATTTTATTTCGAAATTTGTTTACATTTAAAATATTATAGTTATTTATCAACTAGGAATAATAGAGAAATTAAACCTAAATAAAATTAAAACACCTCACTATATTTTCATTTTTTGAGTTCATAATGATTTCTCGCTTTCTTGATAGAAGATATAATAAAAATTGGTACAACCTGAATTATCCCATAACCAGGTACTATGAAGAAAAAGAATATGCTGTGTTTATTTTCACTATTTAATCAGTTAATCAAATGAAACCATTGGTACGACTCCATTTCATATACCACACCATAAAGACATACTGTTACTGGACTAGGATTTGGAACAACTCCATATCAATATTATCTTAAGGCATGTATTAGAGGCATATCAGCATTCTAGCTTCTCCAATAAGGGTCTAAAAATAAATATCTATCTGAAAATATCGACAAAAAAAGGATTTTTTCGGCTTACCTCTACAGAGACCCACTTCGGAAGCACGTCTTAACGGTTGGACGTTTTAAGAGAAAAGGAGAAAGACGTTATTCCTTACCGCTGTGAATCGGGTCTTGAGTGACAAGTTAATGAACGTTCTCATCTACCGGATATGTTTGGGAATTACAGAAGAATCCTTGAGTCGGCTGCAAGTACCCGGCAGATAGATGGGGTTAGTAGTTTTATTTAAAAAAAAATAATCGAATTTATATTGAATTTTCTAAAACTTTTGAAACGGTTACACCCTTTCTCACATATGCTGCAAAAACACTAACTCTAATGAAATGACTTTAATAAATAAAATAAAAGTTAGACAACACACGATAATAAGATCAATATTTGGCATTACTATCAGAGATAAAGTAACTCACTTAGAACTAAGAAGAAGAGCAGAAGCTATTTATGCAGTTGAAAAAATAGCAAAGGCTACTTCAAGTTGGGTTGGACGTGTTCGACTGTGTTAGACTGACTGATAATAAATGAACAAGAAAGATTCTGGAATGGCAACCAAGACAAGAGGCATATCGAAGCAAAGGGCGCCCACAGACTAGATGGATAGATCATATAAAGCGCATTACCACGAATTGGATGCAAGAGGCTTAAAATGGAAATAGGCAATAAAGTTTACTGTACACCTAAGATCAATAAGGTACAAATCTGGGTTAATTGGTGGTAATGATTAAGCATATGTCAATAAATACTAGTGAAGAAGCCACCTAGCTTGTAATGTTGAGCTAGCTTTTAAAGTAGAATTTACAAAACGTTTTAGAATTTATATAGCTGGAATATATCGGGCACATCATGAACTTTTGAGATCTACCATCCAAATGAACGTTATATACTAACTGGAACAAACAAGCGTAAATCGGGAAGTGGCAGGAAGTGCAAAACTACTGCTTTAGATGATCATTTTATACGAGTCAACGCTTTGCGGGATCGTCATTTAACAGTGGTGCAAACAAAAAATCAGCTTCAAGAGGTTCGAGGCAATGATGTAAGTGTACTTGCAATTTATCGAAGATTACATGAACTTAGTTTACACAGTTGCAGATCAGCCACTTGGCCTAAATTACTTCCACGGCACAGAGTATCTAGACTACAATTTTCCAGAGAGCATTTATATTCTAATTTAGGATAATAGAGTAATGTTCTTTCTACGGATAAGTCAAGCTAATGCCTTCACTCATCAGATGAGAGAGTATGAGTATGACGTCGAACTGGAGAGAGATTTGCGGAGTATGCTATAGTCCCCGCGTTGGTCATGGATGGGGCTCGGTGATGGTATCGGCAGGAATATCCCAAGAGGCACACTGAATTGGTATTCATTGAAGGTTCGTTGCGCGACCCCACTCTGCAATGTGTGTTACGCAATATTTAGAGGAAGTCGGTATTGGCCAGCATGCTCGCCAGATCTGAACCCAATATAGCACATTTGGGACATGCCTGGTACAAATATTCGAGGTCGCGAAGTCAAACCAACCTCAATTATCGAACTTCTCCTAGACCTAGAAAAGGAATGGCAAAACATCCAGCAAGATGATATTCGCAATCTCATAAGCAGCTTGAGCCGACGTGACGTGTATAGGCAGTTATAGAGGCTAGGGAAGTCAATACAAAGTATTAAGTTATTTGTTAGTAGTTTTTCTTTGTTATTTGCGTACTTGGGTTAAGTTACATTTAAGCTTTTTTTATGTTTTGTTATTGTTCATTAAAACCAAGATCATGTCGTATATGCAGCTACTGCAGACAAATCAGACGAATATATTGAAACTGTTTAATCGAAACTAATGAGTGTTCTGAAAAAACTTCACAAAAACGAAATAAAAATGTTTATAGGAGACTTAAATGCAAAGTGGGAAAGGGTAGATGTAGAGAAATACGTAAGACCCTTTGGGCTGGGGGAACGAAACAAACACGGACATCAACTGATCACCTTCGCTGTGGAATAACAACTGGTAATCACCAACACTTTCTTTAAACTACCAGCTAGGAGATTATATACATGAAGATCACCTCAAGACCTCAGATCACATCATCAGAAACCAAATTGAGTACATTATGGTAAATTAAAGATTCAGATAACATCAGCCAAAAATATCCTGGTGCTGAAATCGGGTCGGTCCATAATCCACTGGTAGTTAACATCACACTAAAGATGAAGAAGATAGATAGTGTAAAAGTAAGAAAATGTGATTTAAGACCATTAAAAAATGAAGACACCAGGCACCAGATACAAATCTATATAGAAAAAGAATTAAAAAATAAAGACAAAGCTAATAAAAATCAGATAACGAAATGGCAAAACTACAACAAATTAATCAAACAATCCTAGATAAATATCTTTGTCCAACAACGGTTAAAAATAAATAGTGGATTACTGATAAAATCCTAAATATGATGGAGAAAAGAGGAGCTAAAAACAGAGACATGTGGGAGTATGAACGAATTGACAAAGAAATAAAAAAGAACTATTAGAAAAACACAAACAACCGGTTTGAAGATAATTGCAGAGAAATAGAATCATTGGAAAGTAGACACCACTCGTTTAGTCTCCACAAGAAGGTAAAAGAGGCAGCAGAAATATACAAACCCAAGAAATTAGGTCATATAACTGATGATCATGGCTATCCGGTAATATATAAAAAAAAGAGGTTAGTCTTCGTAAATGGGTATATTTATTTAAAAAACCCTTAAAAGGGCTACATCAATAAAACAAGCGTTTTCGGACCACACAGTCCATCATCAGGTTTTAAAATTGAAAAAATGCCTAAAAATAAGTATAAACCATTTAGTTAAAACAAACGTGATTATGAAATTTTGACTATGGTTGAAAAGCAAAAGATGGTTATACTTACTAGGTCACAATGCCTGAGTCACCAAAATACTAGGGTAAAAACCCTTTAAATTACATTTAGTTACAAAAGATTATACATTGTGTTGTAAAATAACTGTGATGTTCACTATTAAATTAAATTTGGCTAGAGGTAACACATGGCTAAAGCGAGTTCCAGAGCCGGTGAGAAAACCTCTACACGCGGAGAATAGCTGGAAACTGATTAACAAGATACTTATGAAGGATGTCGAAAACAAAATTTCAATGTAACAAAAAACAAAAAACTATATTAGTTGTACATAGTATTACTACAGCCAAAAGATTCAACAAGTTTTGATGATTTTAAAAAATAACAGTAATGTAGGTATTGGGATTTAAAAAACTTTTTTATTTATTAATTTAGGGTATAAAAGATGTGAAATCAATGATGGTTTTATAGTCATGATTAATAGAATGACCTGTGTCTTAGGCAACTTATGTTGCTTTTTGTCATATGGAATGTTGTCTAGAAGTGTATTTTATGTTGGATTATGATTATATGAAAATTATCCTTTTATGTTTATCACATCCAGGACAAGGTAAAAATTAAATATCAAATATTTGAAGCTAATATCAGACCTCATATTTAAATGACTTTGTTAAAGACTGTTCCTATGGTGAAAATATTAATAAAATTAAGTTTAGTAAAATGGAAATCTACAGGCTGAAGAAATTAAAGTAATAACCTATGTGATTGAATTTAAAATTGAAGAGGCTGGGTTCCTCAGAGACTTCATGATACTAAAAGTAAAGGAAATGACTGAATAAAAGGAGGGGGGCGGTTAAAGGAGAAAAGGAGTTAATCAACAACTAGAGATAATAGGGGTCCTTTATACTTAAAGTATCTAGCACCCTGAACAAAATCTATTTTGGTGGTATTAAATTCAGTTTGTAGAAACCTGAAATTTGTTGTATAAGTGTGCTACTAAGTTGTTGACCGAGAAAAGGTGGACAATGGTAGATAAGGATTCTTTGTAATATGGTAGATTATGAATTTTGATAAATTGTTAGATAATGTTTGAATGATTACTAAGTTAAAACTATTGGATACATGTTTGATGTATGAATTGACCAAGAAATAATGAAAGAGAAAAGAGTTGACAGGAATGTGACGTAGAAGTGAAGAGTGGATAAGATGGTGATATGTTGGTATGATAGATATGGATGGTTATGAAGTTAACATTGGGGTCGAAAATTTGTGAGAGGAAGGTGTGGCGATATTGTAGAGAATGGGTGTTTAAAGAAACACAAAAATGTGTAGGATTAAAGTGTTGACGTTTGTATAGGAAAATAAGGCAGATAATGTAGGGCAGTATTGTGAAGTGTGAACTATGAAAAAAGTTGTCGATGTAAAGGTTGAAAGTCACGGTTGAAAGATACATGGCGATTAACGCAATTGGGGCTATTTTGTTTTTCTTTGACTATTTCCAAGTCTTCATATAGATCTAATTTTAGAAAAAATTTTTGGGGGATATTATGTAACAAAGAGACGTCTTCTGGGATGTTAAGGGTATGTTTGTGTTGTGCAAGATGTTGAGAGAAGGTGGAAGTGTTCTCTTTTTTAGTGTGTTCTAAGGAACGGGAAGTTAGTGATCTACAGGTTCTACCTATATATGTAGCATCACAATCAGAGCACTGTAGTTTATAAACACCACTACGATCCATGTAGTTGATGGGATCTTTTGTATTGGTTAAACGTTGTCCTAGATTGTTCGGGACTTTGAAAAAAATGTGGGTATTCTCAACAGATCTTTTTAGGATGTATCTAATATCTCCAGAAAGACGTTCTTGAAGGTATGGCAAAGAAGCATAATGAGGTTTGATGGTCAAGTCTCTGGGAAAAGAGGTCTCTCTCAATAGTTTGAGTTGTCTCTTATTTATAAGTTTGTTAATGACATTGGGGTCATATCCATTGTTAAATGCTATTTGTTTAAGGGTGTTAACTTCTGTATGGTAGTTGGATCCGGTAATATATATTAAACAAACAAAGAATATATGGAAGAGATACGTTGAGAAGACATTCGATGACGATAGAGACAACAACCAGATAATTATGGAATACGACACAGGACCACCAATCACTCAAGACGAAGTCAAAGCCGCAATTAAAGCAACCAAAGAAGGTAAAGCACCAGGGTCCCACAACTTTCATTTAAAATTTCTAAAAATCATGGGAGACGAAGGAGTAAAATGGCTTACGACAATGTTAAATAAAATCTATGACCTAATGCAAAAAATGCGAAGATCATCATATTATCAGTCTAATAAGCCACATTCTTAAAACCTTCTTAAAGATAATACACAGAAGAATTTCTGTGTCGCAGATCTCACGAACGCAGTTTGGATTTCAGGATGCGTTAGGTACAAGAGAAGTCTTGTTCGCGGTTCAGGTATTATTTCAAAGGTGCAGAGATGTCAACTGCGATATTTATGTATGCTTATCTACTACCAAAAAGCTTTCGACAGAATCAAGCACGATAAGCTCATGAATATACTAAAGGCAACTGATCTAGATAACAAAGATCTTCGAGTAATTAAGAACATATACTACAACCAATCAGCAACCATTCGGGTGAAAGACCAACTGACAGAAGAAGTTGCAATAAAGTAAGGAGAACGACAGGGCTGTACACTTGCTCCCCTATTATTTAACGTCTATTCGGAACACGTCATGAGCCAAGCCTTAGAGCATATCGAAGAGGGTATTCTCATTAAAGGTGAGCGCCTAAATAACATCGGATACGCAGACGACACCATCCTCTTTGTAGATAGTCTAGAAGGTTTACAGACACTAGTAACTCAGCTGTGGAAAATTAGTCAGGAGTACGGGCTTGATTTTAACATCAAGAAAACAAAGTACATGGTCATCAGTAAGAAGCATGTTTCACCTAGTCAATTACTGCTAGATCAGCAACAAATACTCGAAGTGCCCTGTTACTACTATTTATGAATCACCATAAACGACGAATTGGACCGCTCAGTTGAGATAAAACAGAGAATTGAAAAAGCCAGGTCAGCGTTTGTCAGCATGAGCAAGATATTTAAGAGCCACGACCTACCCTTCAAAACGAAAATTCGTTTATTGAGATGCTAGGTGTTTACAGTGCTGCTCTATGGGTTGAATCATGGACACTAACCGAGGTATCCATGGGAAAACTCGATGCGTTTAAGATGTGGTGTTATAGACGGATACTGAGGATCTTCTGGGTGGACCGAGTAACAAACATTGAGGTTCTACGCCGGATGGATAAAACATGTCAAATTATATCCACAGTAAAACAGCGCAAGCTAGAATATCTTGGACATATAATGCGAAACGATCATAGATATAACCTGCTGCAACTTATATTACAAAGAAAGGTCTACGGAAAGAGGGAAAAAAGAAAGAAGAAGAAAGAAAAAAAAAGAAGAAAAATATCTTGGCACCAAAACATACGAAAATGGTTTTTCTTGACCACTTCAGGACTATTTTAAGCTGAGGTCAATAAAGTTAGAATTGCCATGCTAGTAGCCAACATGCGTAACGGATAGGAACCACAAGAAGAAATATTTTTAAAAGAAGTAGGGGTAGGAGATACATACCTAAATATTTTTGGAGTTTTTTCTTTCAAGTTTTTTAATAATAGTACATTGTTTACGGGGTAGGAAAAGCTTAACATTCCTGGACGACTGTGAAGATTGCTAAGTCGAGGCGCAAGCCGAGACTTAGCAACACAGAGTCCAGGAATGTGGCTTTTCCTACGAGGTAAACATACTATTTTTCCGCAAATCGTTTAAAATTCGACAGATATTGATTGATTTAAAAAAAAAACGCGATAATTTTATTCCCAAATAAATGGTGCTTTGAAATTCCTAATAAAATTACTTGGGTTACTATGGAAACGTATTGAGGTTGAATTGTCAAACTTGACGCTTATAAATTTAATTGCTGGTGTTCTCGAAAGTAAAATGATAAGTGATGATGAAATTTGTTATATTTACATTAATTTGACAGTTAGTACAATTATTGATCATTGGAGGAACACTCTTAGAACTATGAGAAACATTTTGGACAACATGCAGGGAGGAAGTGTCATTTTGTTGAATATTTTGTACTGTGAAAATTTTATTTGCCTCCTCAACCTTATTGTTAAGCGATTCTTCGATATATCCTTTATATTATATCTTTTTATATTATATATTCCTTATAAGCAATGTGTTTTCTATCATTTATGTAGAACACTAACAACTGTACGGAAATATCATTTCCTTATTCGCTGTGAGCCGATGAGTAGAGGGGATTTGACAGTTTTCACCAACGCTGTTAGTGGCAGTTTTGTGCATTTAACTTGTAAACATTCAAATAATGGCGAATATGGATTTTTCAAAAAGAAAAAGATATAGCAGCTGTTGTATTGATACATGTAAAAATACTGGATATAAGTGATTGTAAATTTTATTCATTTCGTGTTGCCAAGCATAAAATATGTAATTCAAAGAGAAAAATGGATTATTGCTATCAATAAGATTTTTAGTGTAGCTTGTTAAAATGGGATATCATGTGATATAGACTTAAAACCAGTATAATGTTTAATATCCATTTTGATAAAATTAAAATAGATTGATATCTAAGCACTAAGGCCTAAGCACACAAAAAATAACAGCAAAAACATAATGAAAATGCAAAATGAAAACAAGAATTACAAAGTTACCAGCATGATACTATGACTAACAAGATAGGATCTTCCCGTAGCACAAAATCTGTCGTGTTCACGCATGCCGTCATTGGAGAGTAGAATTTGAATTCTTGTTAAAGTTAAATGGGATTTGTATGCATTCTGTGATGAAATTACTAGACGAAGATAAGTTAAGAGGTTTAATAATTACAATAATCGTACACATAAGGATATCTCCAAACTATTTAATAAAGATTATTTATTGATACACACAAAAAACTGACATTTCGAACGTGCAACTCTCCAATGACGTCACGACTTATGCGTTATCTTATCTTAGTCATAGTATCATGGTTACTAGAGGTAAAGGCACAGAATAATTGTATTCTGTGGTAAAGGTAACCTTTAACCATTAAATATTTTCACATAAACTTCTTCTTTTTCTCCATGGCCTCTTACGTAAGTAGTCATCCAGTCGCAGGAACTTATATCTTAAATATTAAAATTATAACGAATAAAATAAAAAGGCGTAATTACTTTTACTATTAATTCTGTATATTCGTTCAGTAATCAGTTTACAATAATATTTTAGTTCATAATTTTGTATTTTTAGATAAATATCTATTTTTCTCGTTTTGTCATATTTCACTTGCACCGATTGGAAAAAATGAGTACAAATTGTAAGATTGGCGAATGGATTTAGTGTCCGCAGTCATTTAAACACAAACAAACAACAACAACAACAAGAAAAGTACAAGTTTCAAACCGCGAGATAGCGCTACCGGCGAAGCTCACAGCGAATAGTAAGGAAATGACATTTCCTTACAGTAAGGAAGTCCTGACTTTTTCTTCAAGAAATTTTGACAGGAATGTCAAAATTTCCTGGCGATTTGCGGAAAAGATTATTTAATTTTCTTTTGTATATCTTTTTAAAAGGCCTTTGTAGTGAATAGCCTAATAAGTTTGATAGTTTTGTTTGGATAATAAACTTTGTTGAACAGATTTAAAATATAGATACTTGTATACAGGGTGGTCCTTAAGTAATTGTACAAAAAGAAACCGTAGATTCTACACTTTAAAATATGACGATTTAAGTCAAGTTGCTTTAATAAAATGTTGATATTAAGAAAGATACAGGGTGTTAAAGTGGAAATTTAAAATTTTATTTTTCGCTATAACTCTATTTATTTATTTAGAACCAATGACTCTATTTAATATGAGACGATATTTTATGGAATGTATTGACAAATGAATTATAGAAAATAGTGGACATAGTGAACACTTACTTTGACAAAAAGTTTAATGTTATTTAGTTTAACTATTTCTTAATTTGGTTTGTAAATAAAATGTTTTGATTATGACTTTAATTTAATACAAATTAAAATAAAATGTTTGATGTAAAATCCAATTATTCTGTTATTTTATCAAATCCTATTATTAATTATCCTGCTGATATATTTATTTTATTTAATATTTCGTTAATTATTGACTTTATTAAGGTATTTTATAACAAAATTCAGAAGTATTGATGTTTTTATCTATTTTTCTTTCATTGCCTGGAGTAATTGCGTTAAATCAGAATTATGCAGTTGATTTGTAAAATGCGATTATCTCGAAAACTATTGAGTTTTGATGTTATTAATAAGTATACCTTTTTTTTGTTAAAATAACGTATCTTTAATATTTTTTATTTTAAATACCGGTAGTTTAAAGAACAAAAAAGTTAAGTGTAAATTTATGCCACGTATGTGGCATATGTGGCGCCCTCTATTAGCTATATCAAAGTATTCATCAAATTATAATTCCAGATAGTAAATAGTACCCAGCTGTAAATTTTTGTATATAAATGTTTACAAACATGAAAGTTATAGCGAAAAATAAAATTTTAAATTTCCACTTTAACACCCTGTATCTTTTTTAATATCAACATTTTATTAAAGCAAGTTGGCTTAAATCGTAATATTTTAAGGTATAGAATCTGCGGTTTCTTTTTGTACAATTACTTAAGGACCACCCTGTATAAATTTATTTTAAATATATGTTTTTAAACGTGTTTCCTTTTTGACTAAGTGGTAGGAAAAACTTTACTGGCATCATGTAAAAATTATATTTTGTGCTTATTCGTATAGGTATCTCTCGACCGAGTTTCTTTTTGAGTCAGCTATTTTTTATATGTACTTCCCAATTTTAATATAAACCCTCGACAAAATAATACAAACGCACCATTGGCATGCCTTTGCATGATGGTAACTGAGATTACTTTCCCTCTCCTGTTCACGCACCGAACCACATTCTAACACACACAACAGAAAGGGAATGCTTTCATCTTTATTACTTTGTTCTAGTAGATACGGGAACTGCTAACTTTTACCAAAGTTAATATGCGTAACGCACGTTTTTGTATAGGTTTTTGCTATATCTACTTGTGTACTGCTTGTAGCAGATCGAGATTTTGGATGATAACATTTTTATCATTTTAATGAAATATTATATTCTACACAAACATACTCAAAAAACCACAGAAAGTTTGTAAAGTTTGTGTCATTGTAGACAAGAGTAAGTTTATATATACAGGGTGATTGATTAGTGTGAGGAAGCTCAGTAGATCTGTTATAGTAAAAATTACAAAAAAAAAAGTTATTAACAAAAATTGTAGGCAGCTTTAAACTCCATATTTTAAAATTAGTTACAATCCTACAGGGTGTTCCATAAGATGGTGGCAGACCAAACTTATGTTTTTTTAAATGAAACACCCTGTATTTTATTTTAAATTTAGAATCTGCTTCACCTTCACATTACAACAATGTAAAGTTTTATTATGTTATACTGGGTATTTAAAAAGTTATAACCAATATTACCTGAAAATCGTATCAAGTTTAACTCCCTGTATAATTAAAAAGGATTGTAGGAACATTGATCTATTGCAACTATAGTTTTTTAATAATTGTTATAAACTATAAAACATATTCATTTTCATAATATTCGTTAAATCAAATAAAGGGTAAGTCAAAATGCAAGTACATTATTTTCTTGGTAATTTTAAATAGAACACCCTGTATTTTATATCACTATCGAAAAGAACTAATATCGTACTTCATATTTTATGAAGTACTCCCTATACCCAAAGTTATTAGTTTTAAAGATATTTTTATTTTTTCATCAAAGTATTAATTTGGTAGATATTTTAACGTTTACTAATAATTGTGAGTTGGCCATGATTGATTTGTCAGAAACTGACAGTTTGACTTTAATATTTATTAATTCAGTATTGGGGTACACCGTAAATTAGCAACAATTATTATTTAGTAAACCAGTAATTGATTCAATTTAAATTAGCAATAATGAATATTTTACTACTGATGAAATGGTAGATATGATCTGGATATTGGGGGAATGCAATAAAAATTCATTACTATCAGCTAGAATTTATCAAGAACGGTTTCCAGATAGGCGACAACCTAGACAAGATAAATTTGAAAAATTGAAAGATCGATTTAACCGCACTGGTTCAGTGAATTATGAAAAACATGAACGAACAAAAACTACTGTGACAGAGGAAAACGAAATGAGTGTGTTGATGGCGGTTACAGAAAACCCACACACAAGCATAAGGACTATTTCCAATGAACAAGAACTTAGTTACTACTCTGTTCAAAACATTCTATCTAAAAACAAGATACACCCTTATCATATTCGAAAGCACCAAGAATTAATTAATGATGATTTTCAGAAACGAATAGTATTTTGTGAATGGGCCTTAGAAAAAATTAATGAGCAGAGAGATTTTTTTGATTATGTCCTATTTGGTGATGAAGCTACATTCCATCGAAACGGTTCTTTTAATAGGCATAACTTTCACTACTACTCAACAAGTAATCCATACCACATAGTAACACATAGTCAAACAAGATGGTCTCTAAATGTGTGGGGAGGTATCGTCGGTAACCATGTAGTAGGACCATATTTTTTTGAAGATAATTTAAATGGTGAGATTTTACCGATATTATTAGAAGAGGTTCTACTTAATATACGTGAAAAAATGTGGTTTCTACATGACAATGCTCCTGCGCACCACAACGAATTAGTGCGTGGTGAACTTAATAATCAGTTTGGGGAAAGATGGGTCGGAAGGGATGGACCGGTAAGGTGGCCCCCAAGGTCACCAGAATTCAATAAAATGGACTCATTTTTTTGGGGTTACGTTAAGAACGAAGTATATAAAATACCCCCAACAACAAGGGATGATATGAAAAATAGAATCCGAATTGCATTTCAAAATATTTCTTTACAAATGCTTAGTAATATAACCATCTCTTTCAATGACCGTTTTCAAGCATGCATAGATGTTTTGGGAGGTCATTTTGAACACCTTACTTAAGTAAGATAAGTTAAACTAGATAACTAGGGTTCATATTAGGTGTACTAGTTGAACCTTTTTCCATTTTTCATAAAATAATTTATATACATAGATAGAAATAAAATAAATAAATATATCAATAAAATAACTTAATAGTCTTTACTTAATTTTACTATTACATATGCAACCTACATTGCATTTCACTACACTAATTACTTTAATTAGTGCTACCAATTTTATATTAAAATAATACAAATATTGTAATTGATTCATAGAATCCTTTACAAATCACAGTTCCAAGTATATTGAACCTTGGGCTGTTTGGAAATTAAAAAATCGTTAACCACCTGTGGCTGTTTAACTAGCCATAATGATTAACGTTATTACATACTTATGAGGTTGAATGAAAATCTCCTGTTTGTAAAATTGGGCTGATTAGTGAGGGGAGTTGCTATTACACTACCAACTTTTTTCACTGTGTTGTCCTTTGCAACCGGGTAGTCATACAAACTCATTTAAACTTAAATTAACCGCCCAAAATTTGGGTTGGTATCTACACCTTGTTGATCTGTCAAAAGTATTTTTGACCTCAAGGTTGGCTGTCTTTTTGCGATTTAGTTCGTTCCTGTTTCATTTAACGCCATTTTCTCGGCGACATTCATAGGGCTTTGATCGGTAACTTCATTTTTACTACTTTTTAAAATTTTATTAATATCAATTATAATGCTACCTTAAGTTAAAATCAAAGCTTAATATCCATTAAATAGTTGGAAGTGATCTATGATTTTCTTGGTTCTTACTCGCTTATTAACATTAAATAACATTGAATTTACTTTAGACCACATGGTCAATTGCTGTGCTAATTTTTTATCAGTTCATATATGTTGTTAGTTGCTTAACTGTTTATACAAGATCAGCGTATTATGTCCATTTACTTAGTTTCATTCACATGTTTGGTAATAACATTGACTGCTACATATCTTTTTAAGGTAACAATTAACATCGTTTCCATGATTGTTGTGGTTCTCATATTGTAAAATTTTTTAGATGAATTGATGATGCTTTCAAAACTCGAAAGCGAAACGTCTTCAAAATAGATAAAGTAGCCTATCAACTTTGTCTTTTATTTCTCCACCTACAGACCGATATAAGAACCCACCACTCGTCTGACTGATCCTTATATATGTATATATATATATATATATATATATATATATATATATATATATATATATATATATATATATATATTGTCATACTTCTTCTTTCCCAACCAAAGAAAAAAATAAATAAAAAATCTATCGGAATAAAATTTTAAGATATCAGTATAAACAAAATGTATATAGTAATTTAAGATAAGATTTAGTGTAGATAAGAGTAGAAATTTGTTTGGCAAACGACTTTGTCCGTGTCCAACAAAATTTAGAAAAACCCCTTTTTGTGTAGAATTAGAAGACATTTTACCTGTAAGTTAATCTTGTCATTGTTTGTGTATTAAAAGACCATATTCTAATCTTTGGAAACAGGTATAGATTGTGTATTAACAGAGGACAAAAAAAAATCAATTTTATTTATTCTTTTTCTGAAACAGTAATTTGGTTTTACCAAATGATACACAGAATTTTTAGAATAAACATTAACAGTAGTAAACAAGATTTGAGCTTTTTGATGGGATAGTCGGTTTTGATTGGCAATGGGGTTAGCCTAATTAAGAGACCGGGAGCTAGGCAGTTGCAATTTGGCCATCGAAGGAAACAGTCGTTTGTTTAAAGATAGGGTGTGGTTCGTGAGTTTGGATACCAGCATTGTGACAAAAAGTGAATAGTTTTGCAGAAGGAGATAACAAGTAGATTAGAAGAGGTCCGTGTATCTACCGTGGGCATTTTGTGAAGTACATTGTGAAAGTAGTTTTACGGCATCAAGTTAACAAAAGGAGGTCCTTGTGACATAAATAAGTAGATGAGTTTTTGAAGAAGTGAATCAGGTGTTTTGGGTAGTCTGCAGGAGGTTTGCAGAAACGTTAGGAAGGAGTCGAAGTGCCAAAGAGGAGAGATCACATCGTTGAGGAGACTGGACTTTTCTGGGTATGTTCCAACATACAATTTAATAAGGAAAAAAGCTGTAAGTGTTTTGTACAATTGAAATTGGTATCTGTGAAGGATATGTGTTGACATCATGATCATTATTATTCAAATTTATAGAACTGAGTTTTGTTAGACTAATCAAAAGTTAAAAGTTTTGTTGTTTTTTTGTTTTAAGTAAAGAAAAGTTTAAGTAAAATTGGTTTTCACTTCATATAAATGTATGTAGATTTAAAATCTTATTATTATAAAAATTTCATTTAATTTCTTGTATGCTGTTTGATAAGATAACGAGAGAATTTAATAATTGCTTTACTCTTTTTCATATAAAATTAAGAATACTTCATTTTCTGTAATATACTATTCTCGTTTATTATTATCCTTTTTCTTTATCCCAAAAAAAGGACGACTAGAAAATCTTTGAATCAATCGAACACAGGTAATATAAGGAGTTTTATTTTACATTTGATAACAATTAAGTGATATTTTTTGATTGACTCAATAAAGTAAAATCAAAGTCAATATAAACAATCAAAACAATGTATATATATATATATATATATATATATATATATATATATATATATATATATATACACACGTATATGTAAGTGAATAATAAACCTAGGTTTGTATTTGGCACTTTTTAAAATTAGTGATGCGGTTTAAGTTTTAAAATATTAACATTTGATAAATTTATTCGAATTTTTTCTATAAGTACTTTTTAAAAAGGTAACAAAAATTAATAAAGAGACCCTTAACTTCATACTTCGGCGAAAAAAAAAAATAGATAAAAGCTGGACATAAAAGTGACTGATTTATACAATCATTATTTTTTCCATGGTTTCTGAATGAATAGAAAAACTTCAGAAGCTTCTCATATAAAAACAGGAATCGAAAGATGTAAACGAGGGTAAGGGCAATTGCTTTGGCAAACAACGTTATCCAGTTAAATCGTTGGAAATCTAATCTTGCTCGTTTCAGATGTCGACGATTTATCACAGAGACCAAAAGAGAAAGAGACTATATTTATGCCGTCTGTATCACTGTGGAAGGACATTTTAAAAAGAAGATTACATCAATGAATAAATTCGTTTTATTTAAATACAAGGATAAATAAAAAAAATAAATGCCCCATTCATTTTAATGTTTTGGTAATATTTCTAAAGATATACTTTAGACAACATCATTTTATTTATTAAAACGAATAAAACAAATTTATGAATTAACCTGAGTTATTTAAAAAAAGAATTTATAGCGATCTAAATGATCTTAGTGTATATTTGTGATATTGTCGGATCTTCATCGTTCCTTATAACATAACAATGTTTGTTTTTTATATAGACCAGCCTGTGCAGTTTTCTATTTTTTTATTGTTTTTATCATTGTCATCATCATCATCAGTGCTACTAACAACCCTGATTAGGGTTGTCTCGACCTTCCCCAATCTAATTCGACAGTATTTTTTGTTTATTGCCAACTTTATCTCAGTCTTAGTCTATCCCTACTCCTATTTCCTACTGATATATGTGTCAAGCAACCAAATCATTTAGTATATAATTGATGGATTCGACAGTTACTTGATGGAAATTCATTTTATGTAATGAATATATGTTTCAATAAAACACTGAAAACTTTGTTTTCAAAACTTCCACAAAATATACAATAAACTCTTATCACTACAGCTGTTTTAGCTAATTGCTCATCTCAAGTGATTTATTTCGTGCATACATTTACACTTTATAGTCTTTAATAAAATAGCTTGAGGAGGAGAGAACTGTTTGTCTCAAGTTGGTCATTCATAATTATATCTGCGTTGTTTAATTTGGTAATTTCTATAGATTCTAACAAATACAGCTTAAGGCCTACATATCTATGATGAATGACGTCAAATTCCAATCTTCTATATTTCCGCAGAATCCATCATGCAATGAAACTACTTAAGTGGAAGAAATTTTTACCCTTACATCAATACAAAAATATATCCTCATATCCACCTTGGACTGTAAAAATTCCAATACTCAACTGTATTGTACATATGTATATATATTACAATTCCAAAAAATAGCACTAACCCCAATCTTATTATACAACACTTTAAAGATCTAATTAACTGTTATTCCGATTACACAGTATACTACACAGATGCATCTAAAACTGAAAATGGAGTCGGGGTGGCTATAATTAACAACACAGAGATTATAAAACAAAAAATTCCAGATATTGCAACCGTATTCACAGGAGAACTTTATGTAATTTACGAAGCACTACTACTTGCAAATGCGAATAAGGTGAACAAAAGGTTAATCGTGACAGATTCTTGTCATCACTACACTTAATAAAGAAAATATATACTCAGCTTCCATTAGCTCTACTAACAAAGGAAGAACTAAATAAATTACATACTAAAGATGTAAATATCAAGTTTCTCTAGGTCAACTTACACGTCGGAATAGCAGGTAATGAAGCAACCGACCGAAATGCCAAAGAATGTCTCTTCACTCTTTTAGTATGGATCTAAAAAGCTACTTTATAAAACATATTTTCGAGATCTGGGACAATAAATAGAAATCCAAACTATCAAAACTTCAGGAAATAAAAAATAAAATTGGACCATGGCAACCACCCGATGTATCTAAACGAAAACAAATGATCATTTCCCGTTGACGAATTGGACATACCCAGTTTTCCCATGAACATGTGTTTGAAAAAGAAGTACGCCCAATTTGTGATCAGTGCGGTTCACCCCTTACTGGGGTGCGGAAAAGTGCGAAAAGTTCAATATCCATAGAGTTAAATACCATTTAACAAACCAATCTTATAGATATTTTTAACTCAAATAGCAATAATTGATGGATTCTACCGTTAGTTGATGGGAATTCATTTTATGTAACAATAAAACAGTGAAAACTTTGTTTTTAAACATCCACAAAATTTATTTTAAATCTTATCACTACAGCTGTTTCGGCTGATTGCCTTTCTCAAGTGATCTATTTTTGGCTTGGGTTTACAAATTTATAGTCTCTAATGAAATAGGTTGAGTAGGGGGGAACTGTTTGTCTCAAGTTGGTCATTCAGAATTATATCTGTGTTTTTTAAATTAATGATTTCCATAGATTCTAACAAAGATAGCTTAAGGCATTTATTTTGAATGTAAAGAATTTTAAATTTGTCATTAAAAAAATGATTATGATCTAGAAGGTGAAGTGCGTATGTCGAATCTCTTTTTCTATTCTTGAAAGCCCTTTTATGTTCTGCTATTCGTTTATCAAAGTTTCTACCAGTTTGACCGATGTAAGTTTTTGGGCAGTCGCCACATTGAACCCACACCCTCCTAAATTATACTCTTTCATTAAACTACACAAACCGGATCACCCAATAAGACCCGTAGTTTCTTTTTATACAGCTCCGTTATATAAACTTTCAAAAAAACTGTTAGAGATTGTTTTAGAACACACTAAATTTTCATCTAAATTTATCATAAAAAATACAATAGAACTAGTTAAAAAAATACAATTTTGTATAATTGAAAATTATTTTTGTATATTGAAAAAATACAAACATTTTCAATTACCTAACAACAACTGATTAATTTCATTTGACGTAAAAAATCTTTTTCCTAGTATCCCTCCTACAGAAACTTTTAGTCTAGTAAAAAACCTTTTAGACCAAAATAGTACAAATCCAATAATTACATCTGATATTTTACATCTTCTTGAAGTTGGCATAAACCAGGACTACTTTGAATTTAATAATAAAATATATACAAATAACAGTGCAGAACTTATAATGGGTAATCCTCTAAGCCCATTGCTATCAGATATTTTTATGGATCATCTAGAGACAAAGATTTCAAAACATCCCGTATTCAAACAGTTTGTATATTGGTGAAGATACGTAGACGACGTACTGGTATGTTTCACAGGAACTAACAGGCAACTCGACCAATTTTTATCGTATATTAATTCACATCATAGTCATAATGAATTTACAATAAAAACAGAACAAAATCAATCCATAATTTTTTTAGATTTAAAAATTAGCAGACTTCAAAACAAACATGACTTCTCCATATTTCATAAACCTACCCATACTGACACGACTATACACAATTCATCATCCCATCCAACACAACATAAACTGGCAGCTTATCATAGTATGTCACATAGATTAACACAAATTCCGATGTCAAAATACAACTTTGAGACAAAATTAAATATAATTAAGCAACTAGCAGTAAACAACGGATACAACGAACAAAAACTACACAAGAAAGCCCTGAAATTAGTATTTCCACCACCAGAGAAAAAAATCCAGTACATTCTGCTCGATTATATATACAGGCAAAATAACAACAAAAATTGCCAAACACATAAAAAAGAAAGGAATAACACCAGCTTTCCGAACAAATAACAACCTAGGCAAATATATTAAAAATAACAAGAGCCAAAATAAAAAACACTTAAATAGTGGTGTGTACAAACTTCAATGTGGCGTCTGCCCAAAAACTTACATCGGTCAAACTGGTAGAAACTTTGATAAACGAATAGCAGAACATAAAAGGGCTTTTAAGAATAGAAAAACAGATTCGACATACGCACTTCATCTTCTAGATCATAATCATTCTTTTAATGACAAATTGAAAATTCTTCACATTCAAAATAAAGGCCTTAACCCAGATAATCCTGACATAAGAAATAGTATTAAAACTGCAATTTTTTGTTATTAATATGTTTTATTTGGAACACCTGAATACATTACTGTAATAATATTGCAAAAAATCGCAATGTACACAAAAAAAATTAGCGTCCTACATCTAGGACGTCAGGATCAAGCACTACCATTTGTGTGGTAACTCACAAAGCAGCGTACATGGATACCAACATCACATTTTTGACATCTTGTAGTTGTTTTTTTATGGCAGTAGCGACATCCAGTTTGTTTTTCTTGATCAATCACATAATGATGCATTCCATCGAAACGAGAATCGGCATTTTCTCTTCGACTTGGCCGTCCACAAGAAGATGAAGTCGCTTTTGTATAAAGCTGAAGAAGTGAAGTTGCAATGCGTCGTCGAAAAGCTAATTGATCCAAAATGCCCTGATTGCTTCGATGTAGTTGCCAAGCATTCTGTATAGCCAAATCGATACAGTGAGTAAACAAACAGAAGTACCACTTTTTTCCTCTAATACCAGTTCTATATAAACTTACGTTTTGATCGCATCGATCTACGCCGCCCATATTTCGATTATATAATTTTACCATAAATGGTTGAGGAACAAGTATCGTTTTTTTTCTTGTCGCGAATATCGCTTTACTTGATGAATAGGATTCGTACCAACTGCGTTCGAGCAGAGCGATACAACACTATTATCGTGCCAGCTGACAATTGTCAATTTCTTATTACCGTCAAACTTAGCATCGTACGAACCTCTTTTGTCTTTTTGTAACTCCTTTGCCGATTTCAGCGGATTTTTTGGTATTCTGTTACTTCTTATAGTTCCTGTTCCTTTGATATTTTTTTTCTGTCAGCATTTCAAATAAAGGCATTGTACTAAAAAAATTATCAAAAAATAAATGACATTTTTTCAGCTTCCACTTTGATCTAAGAATGTCAACATAACTGAGTACCACACCTACACCGACACCAAAATCCTTGTATTTAGGCGATACGTGTGTTGATGCTCCCTGGTATGGCTCAAACCACGTTACGTACCCATTTTTGTTACATCCAACCCAAAGTTTATATCCCCATCTTATCGGTTTACCCTTTATAAACTGTTTACAGCCGTGACGCCCGAAATAAGGAACCATGGCTTCATCAACACTGTGGTTCTCTTCTAAAACTGTATGTTTTAAAAAATTTTGATTTAGTAACCTAAAGAGAGGTCTAACTTTACTGAATTTATCAGAATGATCCAAATTATTATTATCGGCTATATGCAGAACGCTCATTATAAAATCAAACCTATCCCTAGCAAGTGCCCCAGAAATTAAGGAACTACAGATGTCTCTATCCTTTTCCCAATACATCTTCTTCCTTGGGTATTGAGCATAACCACTAAGAATAAGAATTCCTACGAATGCTTTGATTTCTTCGATACATATAGGCTTATTTTTCTTATTTTTCATACTTGCATATCTATTGGATTCGACAACCAGTAAATCAAAAATTTCTTCATCGAACAACTTCATGAACCAGTCTATGGGAGTATCTTCTGTATCAATATTGAGATCATTATCCTTTGACCAATCAAGTATTTCTGCTTCCTCTGAGGTGGTTGCTACTTCAGACCAGTGGTATTGCCGTGGAATTTTCAAAACTTTCTCAGATTTAACAGAATTTGATAATGGAATATCATCATCCGAGTCTGAGTCAACCGAATGAGGTACATGGATTTCAGCTACTGTTCTCAACATATTTGAAGGCAAATTATCCGGAGACACGTTTTCTTAATCACCAGAATCCTTATTTGTTTCTGCGCATCTTCCGGAGGTAAGAGAACTATATTAGTTTGAGAATGGGGAAATTCATCTTCTTCTAACATCTCCAAGGCCTCATGAAAAGAAAAATCCCTGAAACAATAAAAGCAGTATGTTCATAACACTATCAACAAATTCTTTTGGGCTAAATACTAAGTAAAATAAACAAAGAAATCCAATGATTACAATAATTACTCAAAATTATAAGTTTCATGCCATAATAGTACATAATCCTGACATCCTACATGTAGGACGGTCAAATTTATCACCACCTGGCAGCCAACTGGCAAACATTTTGGATAAAATTATTTCACGATTTGGAAAAATGAACACTTATATACAAATAACATCATAAAAAAGTATATTTTATCAAAAAATTAATATTCAGTTCTTACCTTGCAAATCTGATTCCATGCTCAGTCCATATTTTACGGTTTTTACAACCGCACCACAAGTAGACGTTTCAAGCGATAGGAACAAACTAAACAACAATGGGACGATTTGTCCTTGAGTAACATTTTGTGATAGACGGCGTTATCAAATTTAAATAGGGCCGTGTTCAAAAATTATTGGAATTAGCGTCCTACATATAGAACGTCAGGGTTATTAGGGTTAAGCTATCTTTGTTAGAACCTATGGAAATCAACAAATTAAAAAACACAGATATAATTCTGAATGACCAACTTGAGACAAACAGTTCTCCCCTCCTCAACCTATTTCATTAGAGACTATAAATTTGTAAACCCAAACCAAAAATAGATCACTTGAAAAAGGCAGTCAGCCGAAACACTGTAGTGATAAGATTTAAAATAAATTTTGAGGAAGTTTGAAAACAAAGTTTTCAGTGTTTTATTGTTACATCAAATAGCAATATTGATAAACTACTTTTGTTTTTAAAAGATTGTAATTTAATAAGTTAACTGTAATTAATTGTTACCGTTCGGCTAATAACCTTTAGGTTAAAGCGGGTTTTTGTAAATAAAAAAACACCTCAAGAGTGTCATTGACAAATTTATTTCCATACTTCATACTCGGACCTGGTCTGAAGAAAATTTCCAAGGGAATAAAAATAATGATTCATCTAGAAAATTCGAACTTACTTATAAATGAACAAAATGGTTTTCGACAAAACCGATCAGGGATAGACAACATATTAGACCTGAAAAGTGATATTCATGAATCTCTGGCAGCAAAACAGCATTGTATCGTAGTGTTTATGACATAAGAAAAGCATTTAATACATGTTGGAGATTCAAAATTTTAAAAAAGTTACATTCATGGAACATTCGTGGAAATTGCCTTCATTTTATTAAGAACTTTCTATAAAACAGATCTTTTCATGTAAGAGTTAACCTACTATTCCGAAATGCAGGAAGAAGAAAACGGTATCCCTCAAGGCTCAATTATTAGTCCTACACTTTTCTTAATTGCTTTTAATGACATAATTAAAAACCTTTAAAAGCACGTTTATATGCAGATGACTTGGTGGTTTATGTAAAACGCAAAGATATTAATTTAACTTCAAAAATTTTGCAAAATTTCTTACAAATCTCCAAAAGTGGTCTCGCGATACTGGTTTTCAATTCTCGGTTACAAAAACCATTGGTATGGTATTCTCAAAAAAGAACTTCTCAAATAATCCCAATCTCAAGTTTTTCAATACATCGCTATGCTTCAAATCATGTGTAAAATTCTTAGGTATGTGTTTTGATACTCAACTTACTTGGAAAGAACATATTAAACAATTAGTTTTGAGTTGTCATAAGAAAATTAACCTAATAAGAACACTTTCGAATAGATATTGGGGCTATGATCTCTCTACCTTACTTACAATCTACAGAACTCTAATTAGATCAAAAATTGATTATGAATTAATCGCTTACACCTCTGCTTCCCCCACATTGTTAAAACAGTTAGATTCCATTCACAACACAGCACTTAGACTCTCTCTTGGCGAATTTCGAACATCACCGGTGGAAAGTTTATATTCGGAAAGTGGGGAGCCTTCATTATATCACCGCCGAATTTCCTTAACACTGTCACACGCAACGTCAATAGCCTCAAATATAAACAAACCTCTATTTAATAATACGTTCACTAATAAATATATAAATCTCCTTACCAATAGTACCAAACATAAGCCTTATTATGAGCGAGTACGGTGTTACCTGAGATGTCTCAATATCGAATTCCCAATAACCTTTCCAATCAATATCAAAAGCCCCTCTCCTTGGATAATTAATGCCCCAAATATAAACACTGGTTTAACCCAATACGACAAACATATTAACTGCCACGCATAGATTAATAATAATCTAGATCTAATTCTCCGTCAGCATTACGAACATTGCTATAAAATATTTACAGATGCATCTAAGTGTGATAAAGGAGTAGGTGCTGCTTTCGTTACTCCAAACGATACATATCAATTTCTATTTAACTGGGAATAAGCCACAATTAAAGATAAAAATACGTTTATTATAAACGTATAATAAACTTGACTTATTCCCAGTGAAATAGTAATTAATTTATAATGCCACAAGAAAATAGCTTCAGAACAATATCAATTTCGTCTCCCAACCTTCTTTTCGATTTACTCCGCTGAGCTCTATGTAGTGTTTAAAGCTATCATACATATAAATTTTAATAACATTCCTAACTCTGTTATCTTAAGTGACTCACTAAGCGCGCTTCAAACCCTTAAACAGATCTATACTAAAGGTCCCCTTGAGAAACTGATAAAACTAGAACTTATGCAAGCTCAAGAAAATTCTAGGAGGATCAGATTTATATGGATTCCATCCCACATTGGCATTGCTGGCAACGAAAGTGCGCGAGTGAAATTGCTAAATATGCCGATATCGAAAAAGCCAAGTATCGAAATACCGCGAGTGATATAAAAGCTTTTATAAAGAATCGAGTTTTGTGCAAGTGGAAAAACGAATGGCAATCTTCTCAAACATCACTGAAGCAAATTAAAAATGACTGCAGCTTGGGAACCCTTAACAAGGAACAGAAGAGAACAATTGGTGGTAACGAGATTACGAATTTAACACACGAGACTTACTCATATTTATTTTCCAAAAGTGATCCACCTATTTGCGAAACATGTAATGTACAATTAACCGCTAACCATTTATTAATTGTATGCCATAGATTTGCCAATTCTCGTGTCACATTTAACATACCTAACAGTTTAAGTAATTTATTAGGCACTAATTTCCCAGCTAGTAATATTGTAAAGTTCTTAAAATCTATAGGAATATTTTATAAACCCTAATTTTGTAATTCTGTAGCCGCCGCTAATAACCATTATAGTGGATGCGGCTGTAATTTCTAAATAAAAAAAAATGATGATTATTTTTATAAACATGTTATATATTTGACGGTAAGGTTATAGAATAATTCGAGTGGTAAAAGTTTTAAGATGTTTTTAACGTATTTATTGTCGATATTTGTCACACAGAGATGACGTTTCCGGCTTACCCCTATACACAAAACATTAAAGTCATTTTTAATTACAATCCATTATCTTTGGTAAGTAATCGATAATGCGTCACTAAAATATAACCAATCATTTTCGAAGATATAATCGAAACAATAACCCGATGAAATGGGAATGCGACATCATCGAACAACATCATAATCGGTTTATATCTATCCTATAAATAAGGAACAAATTGTTTAAGTTCTTGCTAGAAAACAGTTTATTGGTTTTCGAATTTAATTTTTTATGCGTGGATTAAGAAAATCTTTAAAAAGGAATTAAACAAAGGAACCCGGTACTTTTAAGTAAAAGTGGTTTTAGTTAAATTGGCTAAAGCTTTATAGAGAGATAGCTTTGGTCATGCTAATGAAAAGATTTAATTACCCCAAGACTCACAAATCAATTGTTTTTGAGCAACAGAGGTTCAAAGTGTCGGTTTAACCTTTGTATTGGCTCTGGGTACGTCTGGACAAAGTAATAAACTTCAAATGTTTATGTATTCATTATATCGTAAATTTGAGACGTGATATTTCATGACATCCTTTGATAAGATATTTGTTCAATTTCTGTATTACCTAGTACTAGCTTAACTTTGATATTTTGTGCTTTTGCAAATACCATGAACTTGGTTTTCTTCAAATTGATTTTAAGTCCATAATCGTTGCAATATATATTTAGTTGTTCAGCAAGGTGTTGCAGTTCTTCTAGTGTTCCTATCAGAAGGACGGTGTCGTCAGCATATCTTATGTTATTAAGTGGCTCACCGTTTATTATAAGGCCCTCACTGCTCTCGGCAAGCGCTAATTCTGAGATGGCTTCACTGTATAAAATGAATAACAAGGGTGATAAAATACACCCTTGGCGGACCCCACGGCAAATCTGGATATCCTTGGTCAGTTCGTTTTCAACTTTCACTTTTGCTGTTTGATTCCAATAGAGGTTACAGATGATTCTAATGTCTCTACTGTCTATGTTTTTATTTAATAAAATTTCTTTAGGTCGATCATGCTGCACTCTATCAAATGCATTCTCAAAATCAATGAAACAGGCATATACTTCCTGATTAGTGTCTAAGCATCTCTGCGAAAGAACACTTACTACAAACAGTGCATCTCGTGTTCTCAGTCCTTTCCTAAATCCCATTTGTGTATTACTTATGCCTTCATCTAATTTCGTATGTATTCTATTGTGAACTACTTTTAAAAACAATTTCAAGACATGACTCATTAAGGCTATGGTGCCATGTTGATTGCACTTCTTTGCATTGGCTTTTTTGGGAAGCAGTATGAATGTTGATTGGAGCCATTCTTTAGGTACTAAACCTGTTCTATATATGGTATTGAATAGATCCAAAAGAAGATCAATAGATTCAGTATTCACAATTTTAAATATTTCGATAGGAACTTCATCAGGCCCGGGAGATTTACCACCTTTAGCTTGTTTCATTGCATATTCAATTTCTTCTCGTATAATGTCAGGCCCAGTATCATCCTTAAATTCTTTTTGTGCTTCTGTTCTCTCTTTGTCTTCAAAAAGTTGTGCTATCTATTGTGTCCTCTATATTGTATCTCTGCATTTTTAGGTTTATATCTGTTATAAGTGCACCACTTTCATCTCTTAGTTGCCTAGTTTGAAGTCTTTTTTTCATTCCTGTTAATTCTCTAATTCTATTATGCATGTTAAAAAAGTCATATTTTTTCTCAATTTCTTCTAGTTTACAAATGTACGTAATGTTTATTTTTCTGAAAAGGGTGATTAGATTTTATGGGTAGTATTTTCGGATGCGTTTGTCGAGTACCTTTAGTATCTTTAGTATTAGACTTGATCGCTTAAAGTTTAGAGTTAAGATTGTGATGTACAATCATTTGTGAAAAAGAGAATAATAAGCGCTTGCTGAAGAGCTCCAGGAGAGGACTCAAGAAAGAGGAATTATGAAAAATCTTTGAAGAAGACTGTAGAACTGACTGAAGGAGTAGATGAAGAATTTTATAAAGAAGATCATGTATCTACACTTGGTGACTACAAAGATAAAAGCGAAAATTTGGAAAATATCATAGAAATTCCTGAACAAAAAGATTTACAATATACTGCTTCTGATGGGACAGTTTAAAGGACATATCCACCACCTCAGTCACGTGTGAGATAAGTGGTGGCTCAAGTGCTACACACATTTTCTTACTAAGTTTGTGGGTTTTTCTAATTGCGTTGTATATTGTTTAGATCCATCAATATACTAAATCCTGTGCCAAGTCTCACTAGATATGCCACTCAACGAATTACCGATGAACCTATATGTTCAATGAGATTATTTTTCACTGATGAAATGCTCAATTTACTCTTAGTGGAAACTAACAGATAACGTGCTCGCGTATGTAATGAAAAAATGTTAACTGTAAAAGAAATAAAACTGGAAGAGTTAGAAGCTTTTATAGGTAAATACTTTTATTACAGTTATAAAATAAATTAACTTAAAATTTTGCATTTTTATTTAAGGTTAACTTCTTCGGGCTGGTGTTCATAAAGGTGCCAGAGAATCTGTGCAAGAACTTTCGAACAATTATGATGGTAGGCCCATTAGTAGGGCTACTTTCTCCCTGAAACCATTTTGTAATATTATCTGCTTTTTGAGATTTGATAATAAAGAGGATAAAACTATTCGACGAAGGCACATAGAGGCCAATTAAAAGATTTTTTGATTTATTTGTAGCACAAATCTGGTCACAATTAAATAGCTCTAATATCCAGCATATTTAGGCGATTTAAAACTATTAATAAAGTAGAAGAGAAAATACGCGATATTAGTTTTCGTTGCCTCTTTCTGATTTTTAAGTTTTGTTAATTGTTGTTACTCTGTATTGTTAATTTAGTATTGTGTCAATTTAAATACATTTTAAATAAATAAATCTTCAATTTTCTTAGATTGTAAAGACATCATTAAAATTTGAAAAACAAAATATTCATAAAACATGACTATAACATAATTTTGATGTAAACTCACCCTTGTACCTTGTCTGTCCTATAGGGTGTCTTTTAACATAATTAAAACCTTTTTTTCCTTCCCGATATAAGACCAAAAGAAAGGTTTAAGTAAACCTTATCCAACAGTATAAATACCCAACAAAAATTTTAAAATATAGCGGAACTTGTTAATTTGTCCACGAGAAAATCAATTATCGAAATTAGCATAATTTTTGAAAGTGCATAACTTTTGAGGCTTAAATTATTTAGACGCCAACTGCTGTCGCTGATCATGGAAATAAAGATGACAAAAGTAAATAAGGCAGACGTGGCCAATAACACGGCTAGTAAATGCCAAATAAAAGTCTCAAAATTATCTAAAAGCTTATAACTTAGTGTGTAGAAGTTAACGCCGTAGTTTACATAAAAAATAATCAACTGAAAAGCTAAAATTGGCATTATTATTTCACACCTTAGGAGAATTAATAAAAACAATCAGGATATACTGTATATGTATATAAAATAAGGAAAACAACTTAACAATATACTTATATTAGAAACTAAGCAAATAAAACATAAACTAAATAAAAATTTTCCATTAAAATAATGAATACTAAAAGAATTTATAATTTAATATCATCTAGTAGACGTATATATTTACAGTATTCCCTTGAGATTGTTAGTGAGAAATGTCTGGATATCATTATACTTGAGAAACGTTCTAAGCGAAAATGTTATTCGAAACGCTTTTCCACTACTATTCGGGATTTAGAATATATATTTTAACATTAAATTACTTACAAATTGGTATTTATACTAATATACACTTCTCCAAGAAATTAACGCACCACTTTTATCATAACGCATCAATTTTATTTGTAAACAGGCAAAAAATAAAAAATAAACTTTACCAGATTTATTCTACATTTTATTAGTAATTATAACAATTTGTCTAATCATCAGAAAATGTTATGTATAATGTGAGGCTGTGTATAACAGCCTCACATCGTTGGCCTATACTTAAAATTAATTGCCGTATTTCATTTTAGTCTAGTTCTCTCCAAATCTGCATCAACCTCTCTCCCACCTCCTGTAAGTTGTTTGGATGGAGCGGTGTCGCTCTTAATCGTCTACCAAGTACATCCCAGACATTTTCAATCGGATTTAAATCCGGACAATGTGCTGGCCATTCCATAGTGTTAATTTCTACCTCTTCTAGATAATTTCTGACGATCTGTGCAGCGTCAGGTCTGGAATTATCTTGCATGTTGCTCCAGGATCTCCAATATGTACCTTTCCGCTTTAACAGTTCCATTTTGTATGACCACTAGGTCCGCAGGTGCGGTCAAAGAAATACCACCCCACACCATAGCGGATCCTCCACCAAAAAATGTGGTGTGTGAGAAGTTACATTGAGCATATCGTTCGTTGGGTCGTCGCAACACACGAACACGTCTGTCGTTATTGTACAAACAAAATCGGGATTCATCAGTAAATAGCACTCGTTCCCAGTCAGCCTCTAACCAATTAACGTATTCTCTGGCAAAATGTAGTCTCCCCCTTCGATGCTCTGTAGTTAATAGAGGACTTCGGGCGGCAATCCTAGGTGTTAAGTTGTATTCCCTTAAGTCGTTGGCGAACAGTTTCAGTACTAATTTGTATAGCATGCACGTCTCGAAGCTGAATTTGTAGACTTCGATGTGTTACAAAACGTTGTCGAAGAACAGAAATTCTTAAAAATCGATCTTGAATACTGGTAGTTATTCGGTTTCGTCCTTGTCTTGGTCTGCGAGTATTATCTCCTGTTTCGAGGAATCTTTCCAACACCTGTGAGACGGATGTGTAGGACACATTAAACCGACGACCAATTCGTCGGTAACTCCAACCTTTTTCCGACAGTATCACTGCTTGGGCACATTCATCTCGGGCTAAATTACGTGATTGACGCTCCGTAATAAACACAATTAAGAATTATCAACAATTAAACAGTAGCCGAGTAAAATTCGTGAACACTTGGAAATTATTATATTTATAGAATTAGTACATTTTTTGCTCTTTTTGTTTAGTTGCAAAAAAAAACTATAGTGATAAAACACAGAAAAATCAAATATACGAGTGTACGAATAGCATATGCAAGGGGCATCCAAAATATAACATTACAATGGACATTTTTATTAACGATAATAAAATATTTTAATATTTCAAAGTGGTGCGTTAATTTCTTGGAGAAGTGTAAAATAAAACAAAATCGTTCTAAGTAATCATAAGTCAACATTATTATTTATTAAATGTTAAAAATTATTAATGTTACATAGTTTTTGAATAGCGGACTTATATAAGGTTTAATCAATACTGTAACGAATATATTTTGCCAACAACATAAGGTATGATTATGAAGGTTAAAAATTGGGGACAGAAGTTACTGGGGGTGGAGATAGGGCAAGCAAAATATTTGATACTTATGCTAACGGCACTCAGGATTTGTTTGTAGAGCTAGGGTCGTGGATAAGTAAATGGCAAGGGGGTTGGATTGGTGCAACTACAAAAAATAAAAACAAATGGGTACTAACATGAATCTTTTGGGACAAACCAAACAAAAGGAAACACCTCTAGCAATTTAAAAACGACTCCGCTTCGAGGTGCCAAATTATAACGATTACAACAACTAATTGTAACTATTCAAATAATTACTGGAAATGAAAAATATACCATTTTAAATAAAACTTAAAAAGAGGGTTAGAGAAAGAAATAAACAAAATGATTAGAAAACAATTATTGTGTATTAAAAAAAAAACATTTATTGTGTCTTACCACAAACAGTGACAAAAATAAATAGCACAAATTACTATATAGATAATTACAGAGTATAAAAATAACAAAGAAAAACTTACATGTGTCCTCGCCGTTTACAAACTCTAGAAGTTGAAGATACTACAAAAACTTACAGAGAAAGAAATTGTTACTGCAATGGAGGTTAACCTTCTTTAAAATAAAAACAAAACAAATGAATGTCAAATGTAATAAAGCTAGCGGTCATTTTAAATCTTAGAACTAATAAATTGACAGTTAAAGTCAAAACATAAAATTTACAATTTTAAATATTACAATTTTTAAATTGTATTAAAGCAATTATTGTTATTAAAAACATATCTATTGTAGTTTTAAATTTTAACACAAAAATAAGTTGCATTGTTGGGGAACTGAAACACAAACCTTAGAAATTAAACTGGAATTGGCTTTTTAAAAACAGGAATAGGTACAACTGAATGCAATGGCAAGATTTCAAAACTTCCTTAAAACTGTAACTAAACCATTAAACTGCTACCATACTTTATACTGCTACACATTTTCCATGAAAAGGGGCAAAAACAGAAAACTTAACAAATTCGACGTAAAATTTGGACAAACGCTAGAAGCAGATGTTAACGCTAACAACGCCTCAGCCAGAATATTGAAATTATCTTTAAAATTAATTCACATAATTTGGTATAAACAAAACACTGAACGGAAACACAGAATATAAAATGCAAAATAATGCAGAGGAAGTACACATCTGTAAAATATATAAACAAACTCTAAAAATGTGTTTATTTTACCTCGAGCGACGTAAAAAAACATAATTGAAAACATATTTGGGTTTTAATTCGTACGATATCATCATCATCACATAGCGCTACAACACTGGGTGGATCTTAGCTGACTGTACAACTTTTGTCCACTTTGTTCGGTCATCCATCAACCTAGGGTCAAATGGAATGTTCATTTTCCGGAGATCTGCTCGAATGTTATCTCTCCATCGCATTTTGGGACGTCCGAGTGGTCTTTTGCCTATGGGAATCTCCTCCCATATCAGTTTTACAAGTCTTTCGTTATGCAGTCTGTGCACGTGGCCTGCCCATCTTAGTCGCTGTGATTTAATTTCTTGGACAATTAGTACGATAGGAACAGAGAAACATGGAAAATATTCTTCGGTTATCTTATTTTAATACATATATAAGGGGATTTCAATTTATTACATATACGAGAGGATTTCAATGTAAACTAAGGAATTTATATATCAAGAAATTTGCAAAAATGCAACAATACAACTGTGTTAAAGTTGATAAAATCACGAGAATGAATATATGTTATATGTTGTGTTTTATTAAATGGCACCAAGTGTAATAAACTGAAGATTCATTACAGATAAGAAAGTATTTTTTTATTTTTATTTTCATGTAAAATTAAAATTTAGACATCAAATGTCCGAAAATATTTTTAGACCATAATAATCAGAAGATTTTCTCCAATAAAACAAAAATTATACTAAAATGTTAACATCTCCTGTAATAATATGCTAGAAACGTATGAGAAAACACCATGGAAGATAAAAAAATCGGGAAAGCATCTTAAAATTTTGGAAGTCTTAGAAGTAGGAGTATGCAAAAAATAAATTTTCTTGTCATTAAAGGGAGGAAGTGAAAAACAAACAAAGGCAATAGAACTAAGTAAAAGACATTGGTTGTGTTATGCAGAATAAAATCTAAAATAAGCCTGAGAGGTAAATTTCATAATATTACAATTATTAACATCCATGTCAAAACAGAAACAGCAGATGAACTAGTAACAGATCAATTCTACAACCAACTTAAGTAGAATGTGAAAACGTGCAAAAGGGAGATGTAGTTATAGTCCTGGGTGATATGAACGCCAAGTTGGTAAAAGAGCCAATATATGCAGAATTATTTGGTAAACATAATATATACGACATTATCACCAAACACGGTATCAGAGTGGCACCGTTGGAATTTTTAAACAAACTAATTAACTAGAATAATTAGTACGTGCTTCTCTTACAAAAATATTCCTAAATGAATCTGCATAAAACCATACCAAAAAATTTAACTAAATTGATAATATATTATTACCTTAGCAATGGGCAATCTTCGTATTAGATGTTAGCTCCTATAGAAATGTAAATTTCGATTCAAGTAATTTTTAGTCATATAAAAGATAAAACAAAGAGTATTAATGGTAAGAAATGAGATACCAAACCATGGACGTATAAACATAGATGGACACATCAATAAGATACCTTTAACACACAATGTTTTGAAGCTTCGATAGAATGTGATGCTTCCGCAATGAGCATAAGCGTGGTTAAATTTTTACTCGCGGGTAATTATTCAGATTTTAAAAATTGGAAGTAGTAATAATGTGTAAAGACACGTTCAAAGAATTTAAAAAAACGAGAGTTTAACTATTAACAAATCAAGTCTTTATAGAAAAATTTAAATACAATTTTATTTGCTTTAAAATTAATACAATTAAATATAGTTGAATTCAAGTTAATTTTTTAATAGTATCAAAATAATGCTACAATAAAAAATCTTTATGTTTTCTCCTTAATTTGCTACTCAAATAGTTCGATCGTCAATATTATTCGGATACCTACATAGAAAAATAAATGAGTTTTATTCATTTTACTAATTTATTTGTATCCATGAGAAATATTAAATTAAAAAGGTACTAAACAGATCTTTTTTAATCAGATGACGTCTACTTACAATTTATAAATGTCTACTAATTTCATGAACTCATATCTTATTCAATACATTAATGAACATGAATAAATCCAATGGTACGCCTATTCAAATGTAAACAAACACGCTTCCTCATTTCCTCATCTTAAATAATGTAAATTGTATGTACTTACAAATGAAATAAGAGATCGCGATGTAAATATTTCGTTTATTTTATTTCACTTTTCACAAATATCACTCAAAATGCAGCCAAAATATCGAAAAATAACTTTTTCCTCATTTACTGTAAAAAATAAACAAACATGGAACAGCATTTGAAGTTTGACGTAGATCCAGAAGACAGAGACATGTAAACAACCGTTGCCATGTATATCTAGTTTTCAGTGCTTCTACATATACAATAATTGATTGATATCTATTATACGCTATTACTAAATTATAATGCACACTATGTGCACACTTGATATTTTGATTCCAATTAAATATAATAATATAACCAATAAATTATTATTTTGGTTTGATAGCACCTGTAGAGTATAAAATACGGAGTAATATTTTCAGCGACTCGCGAATAAGAAATTTTTAAACAAAACGTGACAACAGTTGAAGGTGCTCAGAATGTGACCTATTCAAATAATTTTGACTTTACAATTTTATGTAAATAACTGAGTCCATCTGTGTTTATACGTCCATGTACCAAACAAAGAAAATGGAACACATATCTGTTTAAAAATCCATGGAAAAGAATAAGTACCAGGAGCAAGTAACGCTAACATTAAGTAAAAGAGGAGAAGAAAATAACATCGAAGACGAATGAAACATCATTTACTTTTTTTTTAATTACATGATTGTAAAATTCTGGTGGATAATTATTTTTTTCGAAGATATCTCTAACTTTTCTTAGATTTGCGGAATGGCATTGTGTGCTAGATAGCTTAATTAGTCTGCCAATAACACTGAATACAACACTTGTTTTATGTGCTACGGATGCGTTGATATTAAAATTTAGATATTTTCTGAACCAGACATCTTTTGTAAAGCATTTCATAAGTATCATTCGCTTAATGATGTTATATTCTAAACTTATAACAAAAAAGTATTTTTATTGTTTTTTTCTAGTTCATGAGTAAATTAAATGGTATGGAAACATAGACGTATAAATGCAGATGGACCGGGCTATTAACGTCTTTACATGAAGTCATGACATCTTTATAGTCATAGGCACAAATCCCTAATTTGACGTTGTCATATTATTTTTTTTCCAAGTCAATCTTCGAAATAATTTTCGATTTTTAGTATAATTTATTTTTAATTTATAAATAAAAATGTATTATCTAGTTAGTATAAACTATTTTTAGATATACTCATTTCACAACCAAGGAAATAAAAAAAAAATTTAATTTATTAAAAGAAAATATATTCAGATAATCTTAACTAGTTGTAAAAATTGGCATCATTGGTAATATCAACCAATCGTAGCGATTTGAGGAAAAGGAACATGGTATTGTACTGTTTACTTTTAAGTTGATAATTTCCTCATTTATACATTACATCCTACTCTTTTACATGTACACACGTATTTTATATTGATTTCTTGTCAAGTTAATTTTATAGTGGAAATTGTGTATTAAAAATTTTGATTTTTCAATGGTGTCATCTACAAAAGTGAATAAATATATACATCTAGTTATTTTTAAACAGATACTATTATTTCTGCATAATTTATATGTAAAGTGCAAATCGTTTGCAAATAAAAAGGCAATAATACTTTTTCGATAAGACAGTAAAAAGTTATGAACTACAAGTTATGAACCTCAAAGGTAAGAGATTGCTTAAATTTTATTGTGAGGATTGTTAGAATGGGATAAAGCTTATTCCTAAATTACTTGCGAAAATTGATCATATGGAGTTAGAAATCAAACATTTAAAAATATATCAGATTCTGTTGGCAGTAATGACCCTAACAGTAAAGAAGACAAAGAAGAAATAATATGTGAGATCATTAAGCTGCAGCGTCGGGCTTTCAACATAATTGTTTGTAACGTGAATGAATCAAAAATGAAAACGCAAGTAGAACGTGATTTTGAAGATGTAATAGCTATTGGGAAAATATTTAATAATTTTAATATTGACAAAATAATTTAAAAGTGTTTCGCTTGGGAAGATATATGGGAAGCAAGAGTAGGCCGCTCAAAGTTATTCTTAATTCAAAAGGAAATGCCAAATTTGTTCTTAAGAATAAACAATTAATTTCTATTCCAAGCATTAGAATATTTGGTGATCAAACGAAGGATCAACAGGACTATTTTAACGCGATTAAAAATAAACTACAAACTTTGATTGATAACGGTGATACTAGAGATAAGAGACATAGAAATAAAGTAGTAAATATGTTAAAGCTAAAAACAGAACTGTTTTATTTTAACGATATAGACAGGTATAGAAACAATCCAAAAAAAATGTGGAAAACTTTAAAATAATTAATCAATAATAATAGTCGAAAAATGCCAAACACTGTAATCGTTGAAACTACTACTGGTCTAAAACGGTTAACAAACGGAGTGAAAATAGCTAGCAGTTTTAATGAGTATTTTGTTGAAAGCATTGAAAGTATTGTTCAAAGTATTGATAGTTCTGAAACATGGTGTAATGTAAATAGTAATCTATATTTAGATTTTGAAAAATTTGAAACGCTTTCTATGCAGGATTTGCGAAAAATTGTTGGTAATTTGGATCAAAATTCTCACTACATGAAACTTTAAATTGCAGAATGGTAAAGGAAGTTTTTGAAACCATTGGGCACGTTATGTTACATTTGAATAATACATCTCTTACTACGGGTAGAATTCCTGATGTATTAAAAATAAGTACCCTATTCAAAAAATACCCAACACTATCAAAGCTGAAGAATTCCGACCAATCAATATTTTACCTCTTATAGAGAAAATATTAGAAATTGCTTTTTATGAACAATTATTAGAACATGTAAATAAAAATAAAATCTTAGTTAATAATCAATCAGGTTTTCGAAAACAATTCTCTTGTGAATCAGCGTTACAAGTTACATTATGTCACATAAAGAGTAATTTAGATAAAAATAAGTACGTAGTCGGTGTATTTCTTGATTTAAAAAGAGCTTTTGAAACAATTGACAGAACAATAATTATTTCTAAACTTAAACAATATGGTATAGGAGGTACAGTAATTGCGTGGTTAGAAAATTATTTACAAGATCGCTAACAGAAACTTCGATTTAAAGACCAATTGTCATCTGAAATGGATAGTAATACAGGGATTTCTCAAGGTAGTGTATTTCTGTACATTAACGATATCGATATTTTTGTAATTTGTTAATTTATTAATCTTTTTGCCGATGATACTCTTTTATGATTACTCGATGATTTGTTGTAGTGATAAAAATTTTGATTTAGCTATTTAAAAAATGAACACTATTTTAGATATGGTTAATATATATTTAAAAATGAATAATGTTCATGTTCAACTTCATGTTCAAAATTAATTAACACAATGCCAAGACGTATTTAGGCTATTATAAGGGTCCGCGGTAAAAATATTCTAATAGCAAATAATATGAAAATATTTTTTTTGTTTTTTATCAAAAAAGCGACTGTTAGTTTTTTCAATTTTCGAATAATGCCATATGGTTTTATAAATACATATTTTTTTGGATGAATTTTGTTATTTTACACAGTTAATGTTCCTCCTTAAATATATGTCCAATCTATAAGCGGCATTTTCAAATATATATAGAAAATAAATATATATCACAATGAGCATTTTGAAAAACTAGTTAAATTGATATCTTGGATTTTTTACTTTGGCATTAGAATGCGTAACATGTTTTTTAATACAAATAAAACATTTAATCTATTTATTTTGTTCTGCTACCTAGAAAAAATTATATAATAAAAAACAATAATATACTCTAAGAACAGTTCTTACTAGGAATCATTAGTTACTAGGAATTAGGAATCATGATTAGTAATCATTTGTAATGTTATGGCGAAGGATCATATCATTTACCAAAATTTCAACAATTTGGCGCTCTCGCCAAATATTTTAGTACATTAAAATCGTCTTAATCGTCCCTCGTATGGTAAAGTAACAAATCTACAAAATTGAAATTTTACAGGAGAGTTAAAATGTTGATGTACCGGTTTTCTCATTATATTTTGACCCCCTCTTATTTTCCTTAATTTTGGGAATACAAAAAAAAGTTTCAAATAAAAGTTGTACTATTTTATCTGTACCGACCAACAATGTAGCAACAGACCAAATTTTGTATACAGGGAGTGTCCAATAAAATCATATTCAATATTTAAAATGTGACACCCTGTATATATTTTTATGGTTTTGAGTAGCCCTGCATTTCCTAATTACCAATATATAACATTGTGTAGCATTGGTTTTGTTCTATAATGGCATATAGTACTACAAAAGGGTAACCATAGGTGGCTATGCAACTGACATTTCAAAATGAAACAGTTTTTAATTTATTATAAACTGTCAGTTCTCATACCGAAATCGGTTATACTGCAGATGAAAAAGTAGATATATTCTCAATTTATGTAAAAAATAATAAAAACAAGCAAGCAGCAAAAAGAGAATATAGGCTGATTTATCCAGATCGACAGACTCCTGCAAATACATCTTTATATAATTATCGTCATGTCATAAATGAAAAAATGTTTGAACGGAAGACCCATACTATCGCATGATACTATAACAAAATTAGTCAACGCGCATGTTCTTGTGACGTAACCCTGAGACAACTTTAATGACGGCAAGTTAAATCCTCATAAGTGTTCATGTTAATTATGTTGCTGTGTTAATCGAGTTTGCTATCCTGTGTATTTCAAAACGTAGTGAATGATATTTTTATTTATTCACTGATATAGTAAAGACTTTATATATTATATTGTTATATAAATTTTGTGGTGAAAACATTCAGTTCATTTAAAAAATCTCTAAGCGCTAGAACATCGCCTGAAAATGCAAACGCAAAAGAAGAATGGAGAAAAAAAATGTATTAAAAAAATGTAAGTATTTTGATTTTAGACACATTTTAACAGCAGAGCAAATGTTTATATCATCATTCAATCTTCGCTTATCCACTGCTGGACATAGATCTCCCTCATAATTTTCCATCTATTTCGATCTTGTGCCTCTTGCATCCAATTTCTATGACAACGTTTTAGATCGTAAGTCCAACGTGTTGGTGAACGACCTTTACATCGGTAGGCATCATCTCTTGGTCGCCATTCCACTATCCGCTTTGTCCATCTATTATCTGTCATTCGAGCCACGTGACCTGCCCAATTCCATTTCAGTGTTGCTACTCTCTCTACTGCATGAGTCACTCCTGTTGCCAAAACAATCATCATTTTGGCTTTACAACCCTGTATGAGTCCTAGCCTCCCCAAGGATTCTCTTCCAGTCGTCCCTATCCATCGCCTTCCTCCGCCAAGCGCGTACTTCCATATTTCTCATATCTTGGTCTATGTTATCTAGGAATCTTGTTTTGGACTTCCTCTTCTTCTTTGACTAATAGGTCTATCAAGGAGCGTTTTTCTAGCTAGGTCGGTTTGCTCCATCTGCTTTACATGGCCTACCCACCTCAGACGTCCAATCTTAATGTGTTTTACGATATCTGGTTCCTGGTATATTCTATAGAGTTCGAAGTTGTATCGTCTTCTCCAGACACCATTTTCATTTACCGCTTCATAGATTCGCCTCAGTATTTTTCTTTCGAAACATCCTAACATGTTTTCATTGCTTTTTGTTAGGTCCAGGTTTTGCAAGTCCAGGTTTCTAAACCATATGTTAGGACTGGGCGTATTATTGTTTTGTAGACTTTTACTATTGTATTTCTTGATATAACTGTAAATTTAAAAAGGAGATTAAGCCCAAAATAGCATATATTATCTGTGCAAATTCTGCGGTTTATCTCTGCGGTAGTGTCATTTTCAGTATTGACGAGCGTTCTCAGGTATACAAATTCGTTAACTGCTTCGATGACGTCGTTTTCTATAACAAGTGGCCGTCGTATTTGTGGTTGTGGACCTATGTTCATGTATTTCGTGTTATTAATATTTATTAATAAACCCATTTTTGTAGCCGCTTCCTTTAGTGCTACATACGCCTCTCGTGCTGCGTTTTCCGTTCTCCCAACAATATTGATATCATCAGCATGACGTCCAGGCGCACCAATCACGCGCCTCGACTTTGCCTAGTCCTCCCTTTTTTAACTTTTAAAACTTTTAATTATTTTAATTGGTCGAGAAATGAAAAGGTTTCATATAAAAGTTAAAATACTTTAAATATGGGACATTTTCGGATCTCGCTCTCAGTACCGGTTTTACCCTCAGCGGGTAGCCGTCGAGCTCCTCACTGGAGGACTCGGCAATTTTCACACCAAACCGTAAAAAGACTCTGACGCTGAGTTTTTTTCTACTTAGAAATACTGTGTTTCATTTCTAAAGTACCTACACCACCTGCAGCATTGTCTTTTACAAGATAATGACCAAATCAGAGCGTACCGGCTAACTACGCAATATTTCACAATATTGCGCAATAGTTAGATGATATTAGTAAACATGGTTATGGCACCGAGATGCATTTCAATTTCCTACGTTTACTAATAATCGCCCGGAGACGACATGGCGCCCAACGAAATCGAACGCACCACGACTCAGAGTCAGAGAGTCTCGTGCTCCAAGTGATCCAACATCAAAACAGTTCCAACACGAGGCCTGCATCAAAACCACTCAAGAAAACAGCGGGGAGATGCATCGGATGTTAGACACTAACATGCCGATATCCACCTTCTGCAGCCTGAAACCGTCGATGTGTTAGATTTTTTCGAGCCACCCGACTTCGATGCCGTACCTGATGCACGATGGATGTCCCCGGAGTAGCCAGTCCCTGCCTGCCCTACCAGTATGTGGTCCAGAGTCACCACGGAGGCTCAGGTAAACTCGCCTACGACCCACCGGCGACATGCAAAAGGTACCGACAGGGCTAGAACGGGATGTAGCGGCCGACGACCGACCACGTCGCCGAGGATGGACCTGCAGATGACGGCCACAACACCGACCACCGCCTGTGAGTGTTTTGTGCAGTGCTAGTGCGCATTTCGCGAGAGATACGCGAGTGAAAGTGTTAGAGAACTGTAAGTACATCTGACAATATGGACATATCCATTTTTTGTATATATTTCATGCATTTTTTTCTTCTTTTTTCCTATAGTTATGACTTGTAAAAAAATTGTTTTTTCTTAAGGATGTTAATAAAAATCAGCTTTTTTTTATCAGCATCAGAGCCTCTAAAGCAGGGGGGGGGTGACGTCCAGGCGCACCAATCACGCGCCTCGACTTTGCCTAGTCCTCCCTTTTTTAACTTTTAAAACTTTTAATTATTTTAATTGGTCGAGAAATGAAAAGGTTTCATATAAAAGTTAAAATACTTTAAATATGGGACATTTTCGGATCTCGCTCTCAGTACCGGTTTTACCCTCAGCGGGTAGCCGTCGAGCTCCTCACTGGAGCACTCGGCAATTTTCACACCAAACCGTAAAAGACTCTGACGCTTTCTACGCTTTCGACGCTTTTTTTTTTTCTACTTAGAAATACTGTGTTTCATTTCTAAAGTACCTACACCAGCTGCAGCATTGTCTTTTACAAGATAATGACCAAAACAGAGCGTACCGGCTAACTACGCAATATTGCACAATATTGCGCAATAGTTAGATGATATTAGTAAACATGGTTATGGCACCGAGATGCATTTCAATTTCCTACGTTTACTAATAATCGCCCGGAGACGACAAGCATATGCTAGGATTTGCACAGGTTTGATATATATTGAACCGGTAGTTGTGATTTGTGACGTACCTATTACTTTTTCCAGAGCTAGATTGAATACTACACAGGAGAGTGGGTCTCCTTGACGTAGCCCGTTATTTGTATTAAAAGGTTCAGAGAGTTCCCCCTGGATTCGTACTCTGCATTCAACTTTTTCAAGGGTTAGTTTGGTTAGACTTACCAACTGATTTGGTACCCCTAGCTCTATCATTGCTCTAAATAATTCTCTTCTATTTACATTGTCGTAGGCTGCCTTGTAGTCTATAAATATGTGGTGCGTATCTACACCGTATTCCAGTGTTTATCTAGAATTTGTCTCAGGGTTGAAATCTGATGAATTGTTGATTTACCACCTCTGAAACCAGCCTGGTATTGTCATTGTCATCAACAGCCCATTTTAATAGAACTTGAAATAATACTTTATTTTTAATAGGTCTTTAAAAAAGTTACTTTGGATGTATGTAGTATAGTAGTACTATACGCCATTGTGGAACAAATCTAATGCTACACTATGTTATATATTTGTAATTGGGAAATTCAGGGCTACTCAAAACTATAAAAAAATACACGGTGTCCCAATTGAGATATTGAAGATGCATTTTATTGGGCACTCCCTGTATACAAAATTTAGTCTGTTGCTACACTATTGGTCGGTACAGATAAAATAATACAACTTTTATTTGAAACTTGTTTTGTATTCCCGAAATTAAGGAAAATAAGTGGGGGTCAAAATATAATGACAAACCCTGTACACAACTTTATTGTACGGAAACCTTGTTACTCATCTGCTAAGTTTATGAGCTGACTTATTAGTTCTGACAAAATTTTATTTGTAAATTTCAGGTAAGTATTTATTAAATCGATTCCATTGTAGTTTTTTGGTTGTGTCTTAACGCCTTTTTGATTCATGGGATTATCTCGCTTGTCCTCCATTCTTCTGGTATTTTATCGTGTCTTCTAGTATTGTTAATTTTCGTTGTCAGTTATTCATTCATTGCCGTTTCAAAATATTTTAATAGCTCATTTGGTATCACATCTCTAATTGCAACTTTTCTGTTGTAATTTTTTTTAATGTTTTTTGTATGCCGTTGAAGGTTCGTTTTTTTAAATTTCAATATTACAAAATATTTTAAAATTTGTTGATAATCTTGTTAACACAAAACAACAAATATACCGTTTAATACGTTTTCATTGAAATACTTATTTAGAGTAAAATTTAGCTGTAGCTGACCTTTTTTTTCAATGTTTTCTAATAAAATTTAACATATCATGCTTTAAATCCAAGTGAAGTTTTTAGATTCCTTTCCAATCCTCTATATGTCTACACAAAACAGAATATTGACCCATACGATACGACAACGGAAGTTTAGTCACAAAGGGCCTATCATAGAAATGACGCATCGTGAACTTTCTCGAAACGAAATTGAATACGATTCGACGGCGTTGAAAATGTTCGCAAGTTTACATTTTTAGGATGTTTCTCCTGATTGGATGTCGATCTTTTTGCACTAGACGGCATAACAAATATCAAGATGCCATAAAGCGGTATATTCTATGTATTTCGTAGAATGTATACTTTGATACATATATAGTCGTTTAACAAGAAAAATATAAAATCATCTAAGAGTTTGATGTATATATTTCTGTAGAATAAATATAAAATGGTGTACTTTGCATGCTACTTTGTATGTATAAAAATTCAATGGATTGTAAAATTGATAATATAACTTTACTTGGTAAGACATTGTTTAAATAAAAATTTAATTTAGAAAAGGTACAAGTTATCATACAGCTGTTTCACTCATTAGTGTAACTAATCATCAAAATTTATTTCCCACAGTCAGTTTCTATGAAAATTTGGTAACCAGTTAATATTACCTTTCAAATCTAACCCTTACTGTCCTTAGATGGTTAACAGCTATTTCCTAGGTATTTGTTCGACAACATCAAGAAATTAATGTTTTGAGGAAAGTTGCATACATTCTTTACGACCATTAAACTTCACCGGTAACGTGAATTCTTGTAACATAGTTGGCAACGTCGCGTCGGTCTACGACACCGACTTTTTTAATAATGAATATATTAGGACGCGATCTTCTGTTAATATTTTGATGGGACTAAATATTTAATATAACTATATTTAAATAGCAATATAATAAGAAATGATCAATATTTATTTATGTTCGAGAAAAAAAAAGTACATTAAAGAAAATTCATGAGTCCTGAAAAGTCATGAAAATAAAATGATATTTAAAAAGTATATACAGGAAATCTCTGTTTTTGTTTAAATTGGTAAATTATGCTAAACAATTTTATATTTCTACTTTACTCTTCAACAAGGAAATAAAATTTAGTGTTTGATCTCGTATTTTAACCTACGGAATTATCCGTCGCTGAATAAAATTGGAAATTTTGAAAGAGTCGGTGACGCAAATCCTAAATAGGAATCAAATAAAAATGAAAAAGAACATCACTAGAGGCGTTCGTCCGGATTCGCTATACGTTCGTTTTGTCCATTTTGCCCTTTATTTAACGGTTCAGTCGTGTATTTAGAGATTGCTCTTTTATGTCCCCCTGAAGGCCAAAATGACCTACCTGTTGTTAAAAGTACACTTGGTGTTATATTTCTCTATGCTTTTTGCCTGTTACTAATTTATACTATTTTTAGTAAAAGTAACTTTAATATTGCATGAGGAGGTCCAAAAAATAACAATCTTTGTCTTATTATAATTTCATTGTCAACAGTTATAATTTAAATACATTGATAATATAATTTAAATACATGATACAATTATAGCACTTATTTTTTGCGGTAGAAATCACTGATCGTAAGGCATTATGTTACTCTTTTACCGCTGAAATAGCTCACAAAATATCTTTGGGTATTTATTCTGACATCATGGGGCTTCGGAGACCGTATCACATACCCCTTTAAGATGTGTCAAAAAAAAGGATTAAGCTAGAGAGAGTGTTTGAGTCGTTGAGAGAAATGATAGATAAGATGGTGATGGATAAGTGATGGTGGAACAAAATTCACAACTATATGATAAAGATACTGTCGAAAGAGAAGGAAGAGTGGAAGCTATAGTAAAATTAATTAAGCGATGCAGGAAGGGGTAAACATTAAATCGTGTCCGAACCGGTATGAGCTGCTAAAAACTTCGGCAAACGAAATAAAGATGGACATTTCGGTTAGTTTTTAAATATTTTTGAAGAACTGATACTTGCATAAAATATTTATTAATTTTATAAATCGGATTATTTTTTCACTTACTATGTATTCAGTGATAACATTAATTTATTTACTATGCAATAAACACGAATATTTGAGAAAAGAAAAAATAATAATAGAGTGTCATAATTATACTGTTACTTATCGAAATGGGTAGACTCATTGGAACATATTTAACAATTATCTGTTAAATTTATCGTTGTTTATATGCCCTGCATCGCTTAATTAAATAAGGTATAGATGCAGATCTAGCAAGTATCAAGAAGGCAGAACAGGGCCTGCAGGGGTAGGAAGAAGGAGAGCTTGACAACACAGGGGCAACGGCAAGTAGAAATGAAAGAGTAAGTGAGTCGGAAATGGCAGAGATACTATAGAGCGACATGGCAAGTGGAATGAGGTGAGTAAAGACGGATGACTACAAATAGCACACAAGAGAGCTTATCGCATCTGTATCGCCCACTTGGAGGCAGTGCTGCGCTGGGGCTTTAATAATGAGATAGTTATTATTTAAGCCATCAAAAATAACATTCTGACCAAATAAAAAAAAATACACATGAACAGTAATAAAGAGGTACAATTATGAAGAGCGCTGAATACTAAAATATTAACAAATTTAATGTGTATTAGTGAATATATGTAATGACTTATGTATTCACTTATATATTAGAAATAGACGTTCTTTCTTATATTAGAAATAGTTCTTTTTTTATATTAAGCTGCGATCTATATTTGGTCTTCAAACAGCCATCGCGAAAAATCCTGTTTCGCAAAGGTATAAAAACGAAAATTTAACCCTAGAAATTAAAAGAAGGACGCAATTGTCATGGGCTGCATTTGGTAAGTTGAGCCTTATTTTTAAAGACAGAAAAATCCCAATATACTGAAAACGAAAAACCTATGACACTTGTATACTGCCAGTTGAAATTTATGGATTTAAAACTGTGGCAATAACAAGAAAAATGGCAGAATAATTAAGAGTTATTCAAAGGGTCATGGACAGGGGCCATGTTAAATATAATCATCAGAGACAATATTCGTAACATCGAAATACGTTGAAGAACTAAAGTAACCGACATCATGGAAAAAATAGCGACATTAAGATGTCAATGGGTAGCACATCTAGCAAGACAAGACACCAACAGATTGTCTCATAAAGTAACATTCTGTAGACCTCGAGAAACAAAAAGAAGCGGGGGAAGGTACAAAAAGAGATGGATAGACGATATAACAGCTGTAGCTGGAAAGCAGTTTATAAGAATTGCAAAATATAGGAAAGCGTGGAAGCAGTTGGAGAAGGCCTATGTCCCACAATGGATAAATAAAGGCTGACGAAGAAAAAGATGTTAAAAACGATAATATTATACTGAACGCTCTGGTTTTTAGCGCAGAAAACTCATCATTTTCTCCTGACTAAAATTCAAAGAGCGATTTATTATTAAACTTCATATCATTTTCGGCATTGCCATATAGTCTATGAAGGTTTCTTCTTCGACAGTAGAGAGCAATTCGGTAGTAATTTGAAATTAATTCCTAAACACTTCTTCTCTACAAATACAATTTTCTACAAAAAGCATTATCACTCCCATATATTTGTTTTGGCTCCTTGAGGCTGAAGATTCAAAATATTTAGTTTCTCGGACATGTCAACCAAGTAGATCAATTTCAATAAAAATAAACCATCGCGAAACATCTCGGTTTCCGGTCTATTTTCTTCTGGATTACCTGGATATCTTCTTCTAGAAAAACGGCGATTGGGGTATCTACCCATACTGACACGACTATACACAATTCATCATCCCATCCAACACAACATAAACTGGCCGCTTATCATAGTATGTTACATAGATTAACAGAAATTCCGATGTCAAAATACAGCTTTGAGACAGAATTAAATATAATTAAGCAAATAGCAGTAAACAACGGATACAACGAACAAACAATTAATAAAATGTTAAATCAAAAACTACACAAGAAAGCCCTGAAATTAGTATTTCCACCACCAGAGAAAAAACCCAGTACCTTCTGCTCGATTACATATACAGGCAAAATAACAACAAAAATTGCCAAACACATAAAAAAGAAAGGAATAACACCAGCTTTCCGAACAAATAAAAACCTAGGCAAATCGTATTAATTTAGTATGATTTTGTATGAAGGCACTCCGTATACAACAATGGTTTGACGTATTTTTATAAATAAAATAAAAATATTTGTAATGTCCAGATCAGCATGAAAATTTAAGGAATGAATTTTCGGTTATCGTAGATCCGAAAAATGACGAAAAAAAATTAGCACTTTTTTTTTGTAAGGCTCCCCACCACTCTCCTCCCGCTACGATTTTTGGACGACCAAGTGATTTTGCATTAGAAAGATATTAGAAACGAAAAAAAATAAGTTTTACATTTTAGCAACAAAGTGCCCACCAAAATCTATTCTAGAAGCCTTTTGCCAGTCTATTTACTCTACTATAGCGCATATTATGATTATCGATATTGGACACATCCTGAAGGGATTTCAGCAAAAAATAGCTTCCTATGGAAAATGTCCAATCCAAAACAGATCTTGCCTAGCCTATTATGTAATATACTATTGTACATATTTTAAAAATAATCTGCAATTAAATGTATTCACATTAACGAAATTAGTAAACACAATTTTTATTAAAATAAATTTTGCTGTTGTAAAATAAACTACATTAAATATATCGCTAGCTTTAAATTTCAATTAAAAAGTTTATTTTAATAAACACGATAATGTACTTCTGTTGGATGGGATTTTGTTATTTATTTTAAAAGCTCTTACCACATTAGGGAGATTAACGCAGTGGAAAATGGAAGTGTTTACCTGAAAGAAAAACATGAGATATTTAAAATTACTTAAAACATAAATTTAATTAAAATGTTTAAAAATAAATATACATTACAAGAGAGCATGCTAAGATGTTTATTCGTTTTTTATTTATAATTGGGTAAAATAATAAAGCTGAAGAGCAGAAAGTAAAAGCCAAGTAACATATATTGCTAAATTATAAATATGTATATAAAAAATTTATATGTAAATTAGATTAGGCACGAGAGCTTTCTCTATATTTTTTTATAATAAGCTACATATATAAATATTCCCATTCTTTGATAACGACGTGCCTAATAAAGAAACGCAAAGTTTTTCCACATAAAATAGTTTAGTTTTTTAATATAGAATTTTGCATGAATTAGAGATCCAAAAGGACGATCAAGGCAACCTAGCACTAGACAAAGATTGGCTGCACTTCCAACAAGATGCAGCCCCTCCCCATTATGCAGCTCCAGTGAGGCATTGGTTGGATAATAATTATCCGAACAAATGGATTGGAAGAAGAGGACCTATTGAGTGGCCACCGAGGTCACCAGACTTACCGCCACCTGACTTTTTTCTATGGGGTTACCTCAAGTCAGTTTTTCATAAAACTTAACCTCCGTCACTTGGGGATTTGCTTGAAAGAAATACGCAAGCATGTCGCGGTATTACTAGAACAATATTTGCCAAAGTTCGTGCACAATTTGAAAATAGGCTGTATTATTGTTTCTAAAACACGGGAACTCACTTTGAACATTAACTTAACAGTTTTAAGAAATTAAAAGTTCAACAAACATTTTCCATTTAAGCCAAAGCAGCCCTTAAGGTGGATTTTCACAGGTCCGATATTCGACGGTACGATGATACGATATAAATTTCATCGGAAAGAAAAGTCATCAGAAGAAGTTAAAAATATTTTAACTTTTACACGAAAATCGGATGAATTTTGACATTGTTAACATTTTACTTGAACCTTAACCTTATTTTTGTGAAGTGTTTATGTTTAATATTTGAAATATATTTAAAATGGAACAAATACCTAATTATTAAATAAAAATGCAATAAATAAAGTGTTGCTTTTGGGTCCGTAGCTCAATACAATATATATTATATTAAACAAAATAGCTAAGATTTATTGACAGTGCATTGAAATAAATATCAATCCATCGAATCCATCCAATAATCTGACACATAACACATACATATGAAATGTATGTCAAAAAATTTCGGATACGACAATCAAATATATTCATACGAAAAAAATTCGTATTTCGTGTCATCGGATATCGGATCTATGAAAATCCAGCTTTATCCTACTCAACGAAAAAAAAAAATAGTAGTAAACCCATCAGAAGAATGCAAACAGGCTTTGGTCGACACACAACACAATGCAACACATAATTTAAATAAACAGAGAATCTATTTTTTGCTCAATTTACGTACTCAACCACAATTACGATACAGTTTTTTACACAACATGCAACAAAAAATACACAAAAATAGTCAGCATTTTATATTACTGGAGTAAAAACAGCATCCTCAAATTTTGTACAGCGAATGAATGCTCTTTGCTTATAAGAGGTCCAGTATGTCAATTTTGAAATGACATAACCAGTGACATAAATCATTATTACACCTTTTTTTATAATTTCTATAATAATCTTCGTTTGAAATGACTTCCGGAGTGGAAACTATCAACCGATAAAGTAGGTAGAATTCCGAAAGGGATACAGTACAGCGGATCATCTTCTTACAGTCTGAATTCTAATAGAGAAAGCCAATGAATATCACTTGGACTTATACATTGGCTTCATTCATTACAAAAAGGCATTCGACTACATAGAACTTTGGGCGATATAGGAGCTATGAACAACTGCAGAATAGACTCCCGATACAGAACGCTTATACATAATATTTACATAAAAGCTACAATGTAAATAAAAATATATGCGAAAACCAAAGCTATACCAATCAACAGAGGAGTTCGCCATGGAGATGTTATCTCACCAAAGCTATGCACACTTGGACTGGAAGACGTGGTCAAAGACATAAACTGGGCAGATAAAGGAATAAACGTTAATGGAAGAAAACTGAGTCATCATGAAAGATAGGTTGATGACATTGTAATTTTCGCTACAAGTTTCAGAGAAGTTTAAGTAGAGGAGCTATCGTTGATGTTATTGAAGCCCTCTACAGAGCACCCGGAGGCAATAGAAGGAAATTAGACCGCTATTTGTTCCCCCGAGGTGACATATAGACAAAAAAGCAAACAAATGGATTAGAAGCAAAACGAAAGTAAAAGAGGCAGGAGAACATGCTGCCAAATCGAAATGGAGCTTTCCAGGACACAATAACCGACTGAAGGATACGAAAATAATTACAACAATAGAAACCATGGTTGGGAAAGAAAAGCAGAGGAAAACCACAAATGAGATGGGCAGATGATATTAAGAAGATCAGATGACACAACTGCAAGCAAGTGGCGCAAAATAGAAGACACTGGATTGATTTGGAGAAGGCCTATGTCCAAAGTTAGATTACTTAAGGCTAAAGAAGAAGAAAGAGCGTTATCAAGGTAAAATTGGATCATTCTAGCTCAGAATTCACTGAATTACCAACGAAGTTTAAAAAGTATCCTCCGATTGAAAATTATTCTCTGCTGTACACGCAAAGGTGTAAAAGTAAAATACTATTATGAATTATAATATGCCCTATGTATCACAAACTTTTATTTTAATTTATCCTATCTTTTAAAAGTATTGTAAAAAAAATTTTTTTTTACTTCTTTTTTATAAAAAAAAAAAACATAAAAAAATAAAATTGACGTATTTTTTTTCGCACCTTGTCCATTAAAACTATATCTATATAATATTTTTTCCCTCTACTAAAAAGAAGCGTTTTTTGATAGAACATATTGATCCTTCACCATCGATATGTTAAAATTTATGTTAATTCCTCAAAAATGTAATAACAGTAAAAGGCTACAAGAAAATAGCTTCTGAACCATAACAAATTTTCAATTAGTTTAATGTTTTTCCTAGAAAAAAAGTGATCCATTATATTTCTAATATTTAAATATTAAAATAACATTATCGTTATCACTTTCTCCATTTCTGAGGAAGCGACGTTTATCTTTTCCATACTTTCCGTTTTTCTTGTTCCCGGGGGAGTATTAAAACAGCGCAAGTTGTACGTTTCCTAGAACATCAATTTTAAGTTTTAATTAGACGAGAAACTTTTACGTTGTGTAAGGGTTTTATTTTGTTGTACAGAATTTTCTCAGTTTTTATTGATCACGCGGGTGTAACAGTATGTTTTGTACCTTGAAGTTTAAACTAAAACATTAACTAAGTTTAAAATTATAGCTGCCCTATAAATATAAATATTATATTTTTGTTAGCACATTGGTGTGGTAAACCTAAGGCTAGACAATATAGTAAATTTTAAAATTTATGCTTGACTCTTGGGTCGCACTTTCCTTCTGTGAACGTAGACTATAGTTTTATATATTTGTTGTATAAGCTTGATTTTTATTATTTTATTAACCAACTAAACATAGTTGGATTTTTTTTGGATAAGACTTTTTTAACACTGAATATTAACTTAGGTTGTGATTTTCTGTTAATATTTTGATGTGACTAAATATTTAATACAACTATACTTAATTCCAATCAGGGTCTAATTCCAAATGGAATTAGACCCTGAAAAACAGAAGGAAATATGGGAACAATATCTTAAAGATTTGTTTGGTGATCGGAGAGCAGAAAGGCCCCCACAAATAGATACTGATGGAAAACTAAGTATTCTAACCGAAGAAGTTATGCGGGCAATAAAAGACGCAAAGAACAACAAGGCACCCGGCGAAAATCTGACAACAGCCGAACATTTTAAACACCTGAGTGATGATGCTGTCGGGAAATTAACCTTCCTCGTTTAACATTATATATGAACATGGCACTCTACCGCATGACTGGCTAACATCCACATATGTAGCTCTTCCTAAAAAACAAAAAGCAAGAAAATGTGAAGACCATCGAACTGTATCCCTAATGAGTCATGCTGATAAGATTTTTATGAGAGTAATTTATAACCGCATTCACAATAAGTGTGAAGAATACCTGAGTCGTTCTCAATATGGTTTTAGGAAAGGTACAGGCACCAGAGAAGCAATAATGGGATTGACACTAATGGCAGAAAGGTATCTCGAGGTTCAAAAACAGCTGTATGTGTGCTTTGTCGATTATAGAAAGGCCTTCGACCGCATTAGACACGAAAAATTGATTGAGGTGCTAAAACAAGTAGGGCTGGACGGACACGACATAGCTATAATAAGAAATACATACTGGAACCACACAGGATGTGTTCGAACAGACAACGGACATACCAATTATGTAAACATAGAACGAGAAGTGCGTCAAGGGTGCATTCTGTCCTCTCTTCTATTTAATGTCTATGCCGAAAATATCATCAGAGTTTCTCTTGAAGATCGCTCTGAAGGTGCTAGAGTCAATGGAATCATCAAAACAATGTAAGATATGCTGATGACACCGTAGTTTTAGCAGAAACAGAGGACCAACTAAAAATATTGATGAACATACTATCAGAAGAAAGTCACAGACTAGGTTTGGATATTAATCTTTCCAAAACCAAAATCATGGTATTCCACAAGAACCCCCATGAACAAATTACACCCAACATACAAATCAATGGTATCACCCTTCAGAGCTCCCAAAGCTTCATATACCTGGGTAGAGAGCTAAACAGTCAGCTAGACCACTCAAAAGAAATTAGAAGACGTATTTAAATAGACAGATCTGGCTTCATGAACATGCGTAAAATGCTCTGTAACCCCAAGCTATCAATCACAATAAGGTTAAGAACACTAAAGTGTTATGTATGGTCTCTACTACTATATTGCTGTGAGACCTGGGCATTAAAACAGTATGACGTCAACAAACTGAATTCAGTCGAAATGTGGATGTACCGCCGAATGCTAAGAATAAGCTGGACCAGCAAAACTACAAATGAAGAGGTACTGGAGATAATGAACACACGACCTCATCTGGTTAATACAATCAAAATTAGAAAGACGTCATATCTAGGACACATAATGCGCCATAAGGAATTTTAGTAGCTCCAGGTAATATTAGAAGGCAAAATCGAGGGTAAAAGGGGTATAGGAAGAAAGAAGAAATCCTGGCTCCGAAACATCAGCGATTGGACTCACACAACAGAAAATGCCTTAATCCATTAAGCCCAGAACAGAGAGAAATTTGCCATATTGATTGCCAACCTCAATAGAGAAGGCACTTAGAAGGATACTTAAATAAAAATATAGCAAGAAATGATCAATATTTATTTATTTTTAATAGAATAGGATATTTAGTGTATTCAATAGAAAAAGATACATATTAAAAAAATGGCTTTTTCTTGGTACTAATATAATTGACCAATAATTTACAAAAAAGTGTCAAGTTTTTAAATACAAAATATTAACAATCATAAAGACAATGGTTGAAATGTCCAAAAAAAAAATAAAATTATTTAACAGATGTACAACATCTGAACAAACTGAAACTAGTATCCGTTTGCTTCCTCATTTTCTAAACACACTTCCTACAAAGAAACCGAATTTTGCGGTTTTTCTTACTACTGCAGAACGTATATCTTCCATACATATTATTCTGGATAGTTTGATTTCTTGTCTGCAAGCCACAAATTTCCACTAACCTCATATGAATTGTCCGTGCAATATTTTGTTCTAGGGCTCGTCTGCGAATATAATCATCAATAAGTTGAAAACCTTGAAAAAGTTTTCCAAAATCTTTCGCCTGGGAATGCATGTATCTGTATTTGGTTTATATATAATCTAAATGTAAATCTCATCATAGAACTCTACAGTGACACAGAAAGCAAAATCCTACACAACGGCATAACATCTGACCCAATAGCTGTGCTAAACGGAGTAAAGCAGGGCTGTGTTTTATCCCCCATACTATTTAACATTGTTCTGGACTCCGTACTAACAAAGGTAAACTCTAATAGAGGAATTTACTGGGGATTAACAAACAGACTGGAAGACCTAGATTACGCTGATGATATATGCCTCCTAGCACATACAAAACAGGACATGCAACTCCAAGTAAACAAAGTACAAGAAGAATTAAAGAAGGTTGGTCTAGAAATAAACATCAACAAAACCAAAGAAATGAGCGTGATGTACATGAAAGAATAAATAAGGCTCGCAATGCCTACAACATGCTTAACAACATATGGAAATCCAGGATTTACCCAACTAAAACGAAATTAAAAATCTGCAACACAAATGTAAAAGCTGTATTACTGTATGGCTGCGAAACGTGGAAGATATCAGCACCCATAGTACACCAATTACAAGTTTTCATCAATAGAGCGTTACGAAAAAGCCTTCCCATATTTTGGCCTAACCAAATCTCCAATGAAAATTTATGGAACCAAAGCAACCAAGAAAATGTCATAAAGCAAATAAGGCGAAGAAAATGGAGATGGCTGGGCCACACACTCCGTAGACCGCCAAATGACATTTCCAGGACAGCGCTGGATTGGAATCCCCAAGGCCGACGGAAAGTAGGCAGAACTAAGGGAACTTGGAGAAGGACAGTACTGAACGAAGGGAGAAAAATGGGAAAATCCTGGCTTGAAATCAAAGCACTAGCCAGAAATAGAGTTCGCTGGAGACACTTTGTGGAAGCCCTATGTTTCTCTTAGGAATCTTGGGACTATATATATAATGTAGGAATTTACCTCAGAGACCTTCAAACAACTGTAAAAAATGACCATTGACCAGGGATGGGTTGCTCTAGTGCAATTGTATGCCGCGCAGAGTTTGTCTACGACAGCCACGCCTTCTTTAGTCTTATTATAATCTATGATTATTTCTGGTTTACCTGTTGCATTATCAATGTTGTCGTGGTAATGCATAGTAGATAAAACTAAAACATTTTTACCTTTTTGGGCTACATACGATACAAGGGTCCACTTATCTTAAAATGCGAACATACTGTTTTTTCTGGCCTTTGTTATGTTAGCACTAAAGGAATTTGAGGTTAATTCTTTCGTAACGTTCCTATAACAGTTAGACGATTCCCCAAATCGGTTATCACAGACGAAGTACAAGTGATGTATTTGACGTATCAACAAAATTTTTTTCTGCTGGCTGTCTACCAACATATACTTCCATATTGGACATATAATACATCTCAGCGTCTGCTAAAGCATATATTTCTATACCGTAACAGTTTGGTTTATTCGGTAAGTAAGCCCTGTATGAACCCTTGCCGCGAAAGGCTTCTACCTTTTAATATATCGTAGTATATGCTGAAAGATTATAAAGAAAGCTGAAAGATAATAAATCATCAGCATTCTAATGATTGCTCATGTTAGCCCAGATATGTACAACAGCCCAAACAGAGCTTTTAATTTTATAAGATCAATTGACTGTTATTGACTGTGTTTTAACGTTTCAATTGGGTAGAAGATTTTCAGTACGAGTTCTTACGTTACGATTAAACTCATGATGTTTCCTCCACCTTGTTCCACCTTTCCCAAACAAACGTGGTGTGCGCAGTATTACTTTTACTGGTACATGATTTTCGACACATCACAGAAATCCTTCTCTGAATTGGTATCATATTCTAGAACTTCTAAACAATCATCTTGCAAACTTGCGTTTACACCTTGAACCTGATTTGTTCTCTTTCGTAAGCATATTTTCATACATCTCCTAAAATAAATATATATTATTTGAACTGACTATGGTCCAAAAACGACAAAATCTCATCGTTGAGTATAACACAAATGGTAACCTTGGTCGCTCATACAGTCAGGTCGAATAACATCTATCAAATAATATCTATTAGCACCCAGCTACAGGTTTTTCAAAACTGAATAGCGTGATGTGGATTCGAAAGCTGCCTGACCGCGCGGACAAAAAAATATGCGCATTTGAATTTTAGCGAGAAAAATCTACTACGTCGGTATCAGGGACCGTAAGTTACCACTCGAAGGTTAATTGAATAAAATACATATCTACAACTCTTCTTCTTCTTCTCTTATACTTTTTATGTACACATGACTCTGTCTGTTTTTTAATGTGCCTTCAGTAAGTTGTCGCTCCATCGTTTTCGTGGTCTTCCTACTGATCGTCTACCTATTGGAGAACCGTCTTTTGCCGTCTTTGCTCTCTCTATTTGTTGTTATTCAGCTTATATATTTGTTCCATTCTACTCTTTTATTTTTTAACCAGAGCTCGTTGTTTTTCACCTTGTATCTATGTCGTATATCTTACTCATCCCATAGTGCTTTGTCATCAATTTATCTAAGTGTTTTTATTTATGCTGTTTCTATCATCAATTTTGTCCTGTTTCAGATTTATTATAAGAAGAGAGCTATATTGTAGTATTGACAACTAGTTCTATCAAATAAATTCAAAAAGGCGAATTTTACGATGTGGTGATACCATCAGATCTTTACAGATTTTCAGGATTTCCTTCGATTCTCCCTGTCCTGAGCTAGTTGTTCGGCTTCATTTAACCCTTGGTTAATCAATATTTTTGTTTGATCTACCCAACGGCTTGGAGATCTTTCCCTAGGTCTCTTTCCTTCAACTCTACCCTCTACTATCAATTTTTCCATCGTACCTGTTCGTCTAGCAGTATGTCCAAAATACTGAAAATATCTCTGTTGTATTTATATAAGCAATCTATCCTTGGGATCAAATGGCGTTGATCAAAATAGAAAGTCGTCTGACAGCAGAATTGCCAATAAAAATAGGAGTTCGTCAGGGCTGTAAACTTTCTCCACTGTTATTTAATATACATTCCGAAACGATCTTTTAAAATGCCCTCGAAAATATTCAAGAAGGAATAAACATTAACGAAAAATACGTAAACAACTTAAGAAACGCAGACGACACCATCATTATTGCAGACAGTGCTGAGGGTTTACAACGACCTTTGAATTTTATAACCAGAGAGGTAGATAGCTTGGGACTAAATATAAACAAAAATAAAACAAAAGTAATGACTGTTACACGTGCACCAAATGTCGACCTTAATATTCGTATCTATAACAAACATATAGAACCAGTACAAAGATTCCAGTATCTTGGTTGCCGGATAACAAACGATCTTAACCACGACGTCGAAATACGTGCTCGTATAGAATATGTTAGGTCCGCATTTCAACGAATTAAAGATTCCTGATAAACTCTACGTTATCGTTGGATATCCGATACCATTCTGTAAAAACACTTATTTATTTCATATTGCTATACGGAGTGGAAACATGGACTCCCCGAATTACAAGTATGAGGCGTACAGAAACCTTTGAGATGTGAGTTTTTCGAATACTGCTGAAGATCTCTTGGACAGAGCACTTCACCAACAACGAGGTGCTAAGAAGAATGGGTACTAAAAGAGAACTACTAAATATTGTAAAAAAACAGGAAAACGAGGAAAATGAAAAACAGGACATATTTACACAGAAGAAAAATACAACTTTCTACGACTTATATTGGAAGGGAAAGTGGAAAGAAGAAGAGGTCCAGCAAGAAGAAAATGCTCCTGGTTGAAGAATGTAAGAGACTGGGCAGGTATAGATACACATTCGATACTAAAAACAGCTCAAAATAGAGAGCAATTTGCTCTAGTTTTAGCCTACCTTCAGTAATGGAGAAAGCACCTTAAAATAAGGTGCAGGAGGCACAGAAGAAGATCTTTTACGTGTTTACGAATAAGTTATAAAGATACAAAATACAGAAAATAATTATTTTGGAATTTGATCTTTTTCTTATGGTGCTATCCATTTACATCCATTTGGGATGTTGATGATTAGCATAGATATCTTAACTTTATTTGTAGTTATTCGAAATAGTCCAGTTATATACGTATTGAACCACTTCCTTAGGTTTTAAAGTCAAGATATTATTCTTCTCCCGATGCGCTTGTTCCAAATACCTAGCCCTGAAGAATAAGTTGCAATAAGCCATATATGTCTGCATTTCTCATAACATGGCAAGATATTCTAATTTGCGCTCTTTGATTGTGTTAGTTATCTCGTGCTTCTTGCCCATTTTACGTAGGACCTCAATATTAGTCACACGATCCACCCTTGACATTCATAAGATGCGCCTGTAACATTACACCTCGAAAGCCTTGAGTTTTCCTAAAGAAGCTACAGAACGCGTCTAAGTCTCTACTCCATATCATAATGTAGAAAATACATAGCATCTGATGATACAGGTTTTGGCATTAAGTAATAAATCGTGACTTCTGAAAAATACTTCATCTTTTCGAACGCTGATCTTGCTTTCCCTATGCGTTATTTCAGTAGAGTGGTTCATTGTCTGTTTATGTTAGTACCAAGATAAGTGTAGCTCTTTACCCTGTCAATTGGCTCGTGGTTTACCAAAAAATGTGTATTTAATAGTTTGCGCTTTATTAGTGGATATATCAGTGGAATTATAAAAGTTTTCTCTATTTTGTTACCATTATACCTAAACAAGCCTTAAAATTAAATTATTTTTATTTATAATCAAGTCGCTGCTTTAATATGAGATGTAATTAAGACATGTTTGTATTTTTACTAATGTTGTTTATAACATTGTTTATAAATATATATAAAAAAACCGGTTAGCTACGTTTTCAACATTCATTAGGTTCAGGATAATACATTTTAACCTGTTATGTGGTAAACTGCAAAGCAAATGATACTGTGAAATTATCCGTTTAAAGATAAAATATCTTTCATTTTCCGGCTAAATGTACAATATTATTCCGCATAGCCCAAAGCAAGGGAAATGTTAAAACCGTCTGAATGGCTTTTATAGTCTAATTACATTCGAATTTTGGGGTTGTTTAATATGTTAGGTATATACAAGAGATTTAAAACTATCAACAAATGTCAGAGAATTAATTATATACACAAAACTTCTATGAAGTGATGGTTTTATTTAAATTTATGAGATACCAAATACTGTAATTTGGCTAGTAATTTTACATTTATATAATATCTAGTAAATTTAATTTTATACCTTAAAGTACTCAAAGAAGACAAAAACGGATATCATAACAGTTTTTGAGAAAAGGCACTATCCACCCAGCCAGTCTCATCAATTTCATTATAGAACGGCGAAAAAGAGCATTATTGTAACAAACCTTAAAAATATTGTTCTAAAGCTATTTTCTTGTGGCATTGTAAATTAATTACTATTTAACTGGGAATAAGCCACAATTAAAGATTAAAAATACGTTTATTGACGTTTCAATTTCCACTTCGGAAATCGTTCTCAAAATACAAACAGTAAATTAAACAAATTTTGTTTTTTGTTACATAGTGAAAAATTCTTCTAATAATTTAATTTTATCTGACTCATTTATATTGACAATTCAGACATAATTATGCATTTTAAAGTAGACGACTTTAAAATGATATTGCCAATATTGTTGAGTTGCGCTCCTGGGACGACTTTACTTATAAGGTAGTTCATTCGATTACATGAAATCAACTTTAATTTGAGAATATCCGTCAGAAAAAATCATAGCATGTAATTCGTCTTTAAACAGACAAACACATGACATGATGACAGTAAAATTCTCCTATTAGTGATTCCATAATAAATTATGAGGGAAAAATCAGGAAAAAACCTCATAATACTATCCCGACATTGTAAGTATTTGTTCGTGAATTTAGTTTACCTTCAACAAACATCAAAATTTTGATTTTATAGTATGTTACGTTATTTAAAAAACATAAATGATGTATCCTCTATATGTTACTGACTTACTAATACTGGTATTTTCTTATTAATAACTTCCTCTTTCAATATTGGTAACCGGATCCTACTACATTCTGCCGAGGAATTTGCGACACAATTGGCCTCATTTAGTATAATTAGAGCCGCTTCTTTGATTTTTCTTTTTTTACCATCCATTTCTTTTAGGACATTTGAATTATTGCATTGAACCCTATGTTCATTATCCCATGCGTGTTTACATATTTGAGATCTATCAAATTCTCTATTTTTAATATAAGATTGATGTTCACTTATTCTAACATTTATTGGCCTTGATGATTCACCTAAATAAAACTGATCGCATTCACAAAGTATTTTATAAATACAATTCTTTGTCCTTTCTTGTTCATTGTTAGGTTTGGTTTTGGACAAAATAGATCTCAACGTGTTTGTTGTTGAAATGTTGAATTTATTTCCTATCCTTTTAAGTTTTTCTGATAATCCTTTTATGTACGGTATTGTTATTTTCCTCATATTATTCCTTGTGTATGCTGTAGGATCTCGTTCAAAATTGTTCTATTTTATTCGATCGATTGTTAAAAATACCTTATTTATAAACGATACAGGATAATTATTTTTTAATAAAACAGATGTTAACAAATGTTTCTCCTCCAAGAACGAATTTTCGTTAGAACAAGTAATTTTGGCTCTATCGTATAAGGATTTAATTATTCCTTTTTTTACATTAATATTGTGATTTGATTTGAAATTTAAATATCTAATTGTGTGTGTTGGTTTTCTATACACCTGAGTCTCATATCCAGTATCGTTCTTAGAGATTAAAACATCCAGGAAAGGTAGAGTGTTATTATATTCCTTTTCCATGGTAAATGTTATTGTCTCTTCTTTATCGTTTATATCATTTAGGAATGTGTCCAACAACTCTGATCCATGAGGCCATATTGAGAATACATCATCTAAATACCTCCACCATACTGTGGGTTTAAAATTTTGTTTAGAAATGATATTTGTTTCAAAATCTTCCATAAATATATCGGCTAAGAATGGAGATAAACTAGAGCCCATTGCTAGACCAAAATTTTGTTTATAGAATATATTATTTAGTTGAAATATGTATTATTAGTACATAATGTTAATAACTCCATTATAGCCGATATGTTTAGTCTTGTTCTAGTTGCCAATGAATCATCACTCTCTAATTTTGTCTTGACTATGCTTAAATTCTTATTAAATGGCACATTCGTCAATAAACTATTTATGTCAAAACTTACCAAAGTATTATTTGAATTAAATTCAATATTTGATAGTTTATTTAAAAAATGTTGTGTATTTTTTATAAATGTGTCATTTTTATTTGTAAATGGTTTTAAAATATTTAATAAAAATTTTGATAGTTCACTACAAGGAGAATTCATGGTACTACACATGGGTCTAAGTGGTATATTCGTTTTATGAATTTTCGGTACTCCATAAAAATGCGGAATCTTACTGTAATGAGGTGTAATTAATCCTCTCTGATAACTTGTTAAAACATCTTTAAACTTGAATAAAGTTCTATATATTTTGTTTTCCAAAGGCTTTATTGGATCTTTTGTTAATTTTGTATAAGGTCCGTTTATTAATAGATCTTTAATTTTATTTTCGTATTGAATTTTATCCATTATGACAGTTGCATTTTCCTTGTCTGCTGGTAGGATGATTATGGAGTCGTCATTTTTTAAAATTCTTATAGCCTTTAGTTCCTCTTTGCTTATGTTTTGTTTAATTTTAGTAAATTTTTGAATTATTTTTGAATAACTTACGTTTTGCAGACGATACAGTAATAATTACGGATAACAACAATGATTTACAGAAACCTAATGCAACGCCTTAATGAACGCTGTCATGAGTACGGACTGGAGATAAATTTAAAGAAAACTAAATGCATGATCACGACTAAATCTGCACATGCAAATATCCAATTGACTATTGAAGATACTGCAATTGAGAATGTTAATAACTATAAATATTTAGGAACATGGATAACATCAGATGTAGACCAAACCAAAGAAATTAAGACACGTATTGAAATAGCACGTACATCATTTATTAAACTTCTAAAAAAAAAGATTCTTTGTTGTCGGGATATAAGGTTAGAACTACGCCTGAGAATGCTTCGATGTTACGTGTTCTCTACTCTTCTTTATGGTCTGGAAGCTTGGACACTAAAACAAGTTCATCTGAATAAGCTGGCCGCCTTTTAATTTTGGTGTTACAGAAGAATCCTACGAATATCATGGATTCAAAGAATGTCAAACATGGAAGTAACTAGAAGGATAGTAAATGAGGCGGAAATAATATTAACTATTAAAAGACGAAAACTTAAGTACTTGGGACATGTGATGAGAGGGCAAAAATACGCATTATTACAACTTATTATGCAGGGCAAAATCCGAGGAAAGCGAAATGTGGGAAGACGAAGAATATCCTGGCTTAAGAACTTAAGGGAATGGTTTGAATGCAGTAGTGCAGAACTTTTTAGAGCGGCAGTCAACAGAGTCCGCATAGCCATGATGATTTCCAACCTTCGATAGAAGATGGAACTTAAAGAAGAAGAAGAAGAAGTAAATTTTTCCAATTCAAGTTTACATAACACTCTGTATTCTTCCTTTTCGGGGGGTGGTAAGCATTGAGATATTTTCTCCACTGAGCTTATTATGTCTAATTTTGGAACGGATGACTGAGTAATAGCAAAGTTTAGACCCTTTGTCAGTATTAAATTCTCCGTTGCATTTAAATGTCTATTTAATAGATTGACAACTGTCGCTAATATGTCACCATTTCTATTGAGGTTATCTAAAGTGTGTATACTGTTTTGTTCTAAAAGAATATTAAATTTATTTAAATGTATATTTCTTTGTTTTCTATATGAATTTTCATATACTATATGTAAACTAAAAATAATTTGATCAAAATAAGAATTTGATATCACATTGAAAATCAAATCTTCAATACTTACAATATCTTGTTCAACAAAAAATAAATTCGATCTATGATATTGTAATCTTTCTCAGATCATGGACAAACTGGCTCTATGTAGAATGTTTTCCAACCTTCTGCTTGAATATGCTGGACGTAACTTCAAGCCCTTTGGTATTAGATTGTTATCTCTACATCTTCGTAAAAATTTAGTTGAATTTTGACAGTGTGCCAGTTTCTTGTATAGAATTTCCAATCTCCTAAAATTTTGAATAACGCTGGGCCCATAACGGTTTCTTAATATTGAAAATAGCTTCAGAACAATCAAAAACATATTGGTCTACGATAGTAGACCGTGCAACTAAACTCGCGAAAAAACCAAGCGACTAACGAAGGATTAACAAACTAAACTGAAAATAACTGAATAAACATGGTTTTTCCTTGAAGTGAAAAAGGTTTTTTATAATAAAATGCACGAATGACACTAAACGCTGAATAAACGTCAAAATATTTTAAACCAATTCAACATATCAGACTACTATATAAGTACCATCTGTAAACCAAAATTATCTTAAAAAAATAGTGACCACAAAATAAAAAATTTCAAAATATTCTATTCAGTTTATTTACTGAGACAGTTGTCAGTCAAAGTTTGCTGTTGCACACTTTTGATTAAAATTGAAAGCCAAATGTAAACGCGATAAAATCCAAAAGAAAAATTTTTATAAATTGTATAGACGAGAATGAAATTATGTCTAAAGGAATATCGACTCCTATTTTAATAAATATGAAAAGTATACGAACACGCGTAAAAATATGCATAATGATGAGTTGAGTTTATAAAAAAAATTGCAGTAGCCTACTTTCAACACCCCAGTTCACCCTAGAGTCATTACTTTTACTGGTTTATTCGTCTTTTTCTTTCTTTCATTATCAGTCCTTCTTTTTCCGACTAGGCGCTTCCGATTAGAGGAAAGTGTTCCTCGCCGCAAAAGACGACAGAAAATATATTTCCAGTGGTGGGTATATAAATAAAATGCGAAGTAGGTTTAAATAATTTATATCCAAATGAGAAAATCTTGCTTCTATTTTGATTTCTACTAATACGCTATATATATATATATATATATATATATATATATATATATATATATATATATATATATTATATATATACCGTATCACATTTCGTGAAAAAACCGAAAAAAATAAAACAATTAAATATATACCTAGAGAGCCTGGAAATTACAAAGAAACACTAAGACATAATAACACACCAAACATTACTGGCGATTCCAATCAAACATGGGAACATACAAAGACGTGGATTATAGACGCGATAAATATTACAAACCCCAAAGAAACCCCAAGGAAAGTAAAACACCGGATGATTGATGTCCGGATACTAGAAGAAAATTTGAACAAAGTCCAGAAAAAAGAACAAATGATAACATTTAATGACAAGATGTTTATTATTTTGGTACATTCTTAATGGCAAAACAAAAGACCTTAAATTAATGTGAAAAATTGCACCGCCAGTCTTGAGCTAGTTTTTTGTGGTTTGGTTCTCGAGTCGAACAACAAATTCGAACTGTATCTTCGAGGTGAGCGTCCGTTAATCGGGAGCAATATTTGTTTTTCAAAAAATTCATTTTTGAGAAAGAAGTTTCACACATATACGTTGAGCCAAACATAGTTGTCTTATAGTTTGCAAGTTGTCTGCAATTTTCATATTTTGCAGGCACATGTTTCGGCCAAAATTCTTCGGCGGATACCGATTTATAAACGTGCAGGGACAAATTTTCTTGTAATTTAATAATCTTCATTTAAAACAATTCTTTTCACAGATTAAACAGCTTAGCAGCCACATTTGTCCATTCTGCCGCTGCATCAACTTCAAAAGGTGATTTTAGAAATAAAGATAGTTTGATTATTTGTGCAAAGTCTTGGAATCTTGAAACAAACTCGTTCCTAAAATCTTCTTCTTCTTCATGTGTCGAGCTTGATTATCGAGCGTTTGCTATCAAATTGGCTATAGTAATTTTGTTGACGGCAGCTAAGAAAAGAGATGCAAAGGATCTGTTAAACCAATCTCTCAGGTATCTAAGCCATGACGTTCTTCTTCGACCGGGCCTATTCTTCCGTCTACCTAGCATTGTATTATTAAATGGAGTATATTATACCTCTCTGGCTGGCGCACAACATGGTCAAAAATATTCAAGTTTGCGATTTTTAACTTGCGAGAAAGAGTGAGTAAATTTAAATACCTGGGATCGTGGCTTTTTGAAGACTGGGCATCGGACAGGGAAGTAAAATGTCGCATTGAGCAAGCTCGACAAGCTTTCGTAAAATTCAAGAAGGTACTGACTTGTTCAGAGTTCGATCTTCAACTGAGACTAAGGTTTACTAAGTGCTACGTATGGTCAGTGCTGCTATATGGCGTAGAGGGCTAGACACTCAAAACGAGGGATATAAACAGATTAGAAGCTTTCGAAATGTGGCTTTATCGCCGTATCCTAAAAATACCATGGACAGCGAAAATCACAAATATAGATGTCCTTAAAAGAATAAACCAAGAACGCCAACTTTTCGAAACCATCAAGAAAAGGAAAACGGCGTATCTAGGTCACATCATGCGAAATGAAAAATACCAGTTCCTCCAACTTATAATCGAGGGAAAAATTGAAGGCAAGAGAGGAATGGGACGCAAGAAAATGTCCTGGCTCCGAAACATAAGGCAATGGACAGGGATTAACGACATACAATCTCTGATACATATTGCAAGAAATAGAGAATTAATGGAAAATGTGATCGCTAACATCCATTAGTGGATTTGCATCTGAAGAAGAAGATTTTTAACTGTTTTGTCGAATTCCGTTACTTTTCCCATCCGATGCAAAACAACGTCGTTACGAACTCCTAAGATCGCCTAGAAATTTTACGAACACTGCAATGTCTTCTTGGAAGTACTCCTTATTTTTATTATATTCAAGAATAGTTAATTAGAACGAGCTGAATAAATAGACCATCAGATAATAAAAACAATTAATGAAATTAATAAGAATAACAAGACCAGAGTTATACCGCCAACAGGAGAAACAGAATGCATAGAGCTAAAAGGATCCGCCAAGGAGACTCGCTCAGCCCATTGTTATTCAATACGGTGATGAATCAAATAATTCACGATGTAACAAAACGACACGGATACCACATGGGAGCGCATAAAATTACGATACTATGCTATGCCGATGATGCAGTACTAATTACTGTTAACGAAGATGACCTACAAAGGCAGCTCCACACCTTCAATATCACAGCAACCAAACTTAATATGAGAATATCACTAGAAAAAACTAAATGTATAGTGATTAGTAAAAAGCCGAGTAAATGCATACTAGAAATAAACGGCAAAATTGTAGAACAAGTAATGAAATTCAATTACCTGGGAGTAGAGATCATTAGTGACAGGGATATAAGAACAGAGACTACAAGACAAGCACCAAAAGCGGCAAGAGTAAGTGGTTGCCTTAGAGAAACCATATTGGGAAACAAATATCTGACTGAAAGGATCGGGAGCAGTCTGCACAAGGAATTTCATAAACTCAGTGTTGTTTATTTGGAATGTTGTCTTTGATTGATCGGATTAGAGATAAAAGTTTTTGTTGGGGGGTGAATATTGTCTTTGTTTCTCTTGATATAAGAATTTTATCGATTTTGTCAGTGATACCTCTGATGCAAGGAAGAAAAACTTTCGTATGATAAGGGTCTGAGTCTTTGGGTTAAGCTTGAGTGGAAGATTGATGTATGTAGATACTTCTATTAATGTTATTTTCGCGGTGACCGCTTTGGATGAGGGCTTGTTTTAAACTGGAGAGCTCAGCAGGTCTACTTGCATCATCGCAAAGGCGTATTAATCTGGAATTAATTCCGAAAGGCAAATACAAAGAAAAAAGATAAACGATTCTAGTGAAGAATAATGCTACGAATTCCGTGAACCGAACACAAGGCAAATATTTCAATTTTAAATAAGCTAAAAGTCAGCAACCAGCTCTTAAGCAAAGTGAGTCTCCAAGAATTTTAAAACGTTGGGCCTGTTATGAGAGCAAACACAATCAAATGTAGCTTGATTTATTATTCAAGGAAAGGTAAAAATCCGCAGATCACGAGAATGATCCCTAACAAGATGGATTGACCCAGTTACAGGAATATACAAAGGATCTATGTATAAATTAAAATAAATGTCCAGAGTCAGAGATCTTTGGAAACAAACAATACACGAGATCACGATGACAGATACACTCCCTATGGGGGGTCAGGACTTCAGAGAGAAAAAGTGAAAAAGGGAGAGAGAGAGAGAAGTCTTTGCAGTTTTTTCATCTTTATTATCTGCTGTGTTATTTTGATCATCGAAACCAGTGATAGTAACCACAAATATTTATTAAATTACAATAAGGAAAACAATTTCTTCAACACTTCTAGTGTACGTCTATGTCATAATAGTTCACAATCATTACAGTATTTCATTTATGTTTAGCAAAAAAGGCGACGCGACGTAAGGAAAATCAGCAAACGCGCCGCGGTTAGAGGCGAAGAACAAATATGAAAAAGAAAAGTGTGATTAATGATGTCGTTTCAGTTTGGACGAAATTGGTAGTAAATGGAACTTTTGAACATATTTGATTCTACTACGTAGGTTAGATAAGGTATCTAGATCTTGTTTGTCAGTTTTTAAATATAAATCTTCATATGAAGCCAAAATGTTTACCGTTTTCTATAATACCAACAATAATTTATGACTTTAAAAATAATTATTTTGATCTTATCTTAAAAGAAACATACACAAAACGAAAAAAAGTATTGCTTATAATTTTTATTAAAAACACGTATCTTTGGCGTTACCATTTCCACATTGAATATCGTGGTAACTGTAAAACTCTTATAATGTCTGTAACTAATTTATTTTCGCTAAATATTCAATATTTTAAATAAAAGAGAAAAACTAAACATCTTTATGGACTTACTATTTTTGTTGGGAATTATTCACAATTTACGTTTAAAATAAGTTTATTTTTGACGTTTCGATTTCCAGTTAGGAAATTGCTCTCAAAATACAAAAAAATTGCTTCTAGACAGTATTAACGAAATATCTTGAACACATCTTGATACTACAAAACAGTTATATTGCACAAAAATATTCAGGGCGGTGAATCGTCAAACGGGTCATAGTAAACTCAATGGGAAATTATAAATTGTCAAATTCCTGCTTCCCAAATTATTTTACATCAAAAGTCATGGGAAACTATTTGTAGAGGACTGAAATCCGCATGTAAAATAAATGTTAAAATTGTTTTTCGAAATAAACCTATTTTAAAATTCGGCTAAAATACAGTAACTTAATAATAATAAACTTACTATTTTATCAATATTTTGGAAAAAATAATAAAGCAAATAATATTGTGTATAATATTATAAATATTGTTCTATTTTATTGCTTTTCAAGATCCAACTCAGTTTTCCAAATTCTGACCACGCCTGCCTTATTTTTCTGGTACTGGTGAAATTCCATTTCACTGGAGATTAATTTTTCCCATGCTGATATTGCTAAGCCTTCTTAGAAGAAATAAAGGAAGATATCTAATGGTACTTTTAAGGGTAGGATCCCTGCGCTACCTTAGGCAGGCATAATTTAGATATTATCAATCAGTACAGAACAAGCTATTATCACAGTCGGTCGCAAAATCTCGTAAGCTCATCGATAGCTCATCGATAGCTCGCAAATGCGCTTATTAATATATTATATGTAATTAAGTAGTTTGCATCGCATTATTATTCATAAAGGTTATAAGTCAATCATTTACAGTAACCAGTGTTTCCTAAAACCGCAGTATAGTTTTCATATAAAAGTTCATCTATTCAAACCAGCAGTGTTGCCAGTAGTTCGCTTTAAACATAGAAAAGAGATTCCGCTAAGCAATTCTACTAGTAATTAGTTATATATAATAGTGATCATTTTTCGACTGTTCTAACATCCATTCAAATTTTGTCATTTTGTGTCACGTGGAACAGTTTCACCCAATCATGTCAACAGTAGACTAATAATTTCATTCAGTGCAATTTTCAATCCCTATGACAACACGATCGAGTTTGACAACTTCATCCAAATAAATTTCAAAATTTCACGTTTAATAATAAATAATAATAGATCTTTAATAATAGATCTTCTATAGTAGAGAACAGCAACGAATCTAATGTTAACTTAAATTTTAATAATTGTACTTTCACTAACTGTACTTTTAATAAATAAATGTTCCGTTATGAGTTATGATACCAAGCTCGTTGCTTGGTAACAGCACTCAGCCTTCGGCTTCGTGCTGTTACCAAGGAACGAGCTTTCGATTATAATGAAATTATCTCGTCTGTTATCAATGTCCTAGGGATATTACTACTAATAATAGCGCCAGTAAAAAGTGTAGTTAAAATGTCCCATATCACAGTGTTTTCGGACAGATTTTAGAAATTGCTATTTAATCTAAGCATTAAATATAAGTCAGTGTTTAATTCTGTTTTTCATTCCAGCCCCACGCTGGTGGTCCTTCGTCCTTTAATTCTTTAAATAAGTTAATTATCCAACCATTTTTTGATTTGTACAAGTTAAATCAAAATCAGGATATGCAGTCAAATAACTACCTATTAAAAAATGTCCTGGGTTAGCGGATTTCACCAGTTTGATTTTCTTTGTTAACTTTCATTATCTGTTCCAGGTAGATATATTACACTGCTTCTAAATTTATCTCGTTTAATATTTAGATATTAAATATTAAACGATATCTCGTTTTAGATATTAAACTCAAATTGTAATTGTAAATATAGAGTAAGTATTTCTTTGTAATTTGTTAGAAAAAAAAAGAAAAAAAAAAAGAAAAAAAATTTAAAAAAAAATAATAAAAAAAAAATAAAAAAAAAATAAAAAAAATTAAAGAAACAAATAAAAAAAAATTAAAAAAAAATTAAAGAAACAAATTAAAAAAAAAAATAAAAAAATAATAAAAAAAAAACTAAGAAACAAATAAAAAAAATACAAATAAAAAAAAAAGAAAAATTGAGGAACTTGGACAGTCCACAGTACAGTAGCTATTGAATTAAGTAGATAGCTGCAGAAAAGTTTACTGTGGAACTCTAAGGACCTCATCACTTATTATACTTATATATAAATAACTAAAAAAACAATTAATAGGAAAAAATGACTATATATTAGGGATCAATACTAGTAATAGTAGGATTAGTATTAGTAGGAATTTAGTATAAGATTGTATAGGAAACAATGACTAATGAAAAAATGAGTACAAATTGTAAGATTGGCGAATGGATTTAGTGTCCGCAGTCATTTAAACACAAACAAACAACAACAACAAGTACTGTTTGGGCTTATACTTAGTGAAAAAAAGGAAATATTTTTCTTAGGTTAATTTTGAGACACTCTTTAGAAAGGTCAAGTTACATGTACAATAATATGGCGTGTTTCTCTCTTTACTTATCTGCTGTTCCTTTTAGGAACTTTGTATTGGGCAATTAGTGTATTGGCGTAGAACATGCTTGAACTATCTTAATATGAGCTTCCTCATTTTGACATTAATTAGTCCCACCTGTAAAGTTCTTCTTATAAACTTTATCTTAATTTTAACTTATGACAGTCTAATAGAAAATTACTTTTAATTTCATTGCAATTTTTCTGTCACACAACATACCATCCACTTTCTTCCATTTCATTCAACCCGCACTAACTCTACTGTATGCATCTTCAGCTGTTTTAACATATCGACCCTAGGTACTCAAAACTATTATTAAATTTCACAATAATTTCACCATATAAAGTTGACATTTTATTTGTAGTAGTAAATTCAAACTTAAACCTGGGATTTAAATGTGGTAGTGATACGCACCATAAGGTTTTGTTTTAAGATAACACCTCTAGCCTTTTCCACCCAATCACTTTCAAGAAGTGTGATTATGTTTACAGGGGTGAACCCTGGTAACCTGAACACTCCTACTAGAGATTGGGTATCCAACCCAGTGAAGGTAGGATCGAGGCTAACGAGGAAGAGAACTTACTAGTCAACGACTTCTAGCGAATGAGCTGGTAAGGCGAAAGACACTCTTTTCTCTTGACAAAGCGGCTTTAAAGGGGGATAAACCATGAATGGTCGATAGCATGATGATGCTATCAGCAGAAGGCAGTGAGAATATACTGCAATAAATAAATTACTAATGGAGAGTCAAAACAAAACAGCTCCGAGTACCTGGTGTCTCCTAAATAAATATATATCGTATTGCAACATGGAGTTTACGAACATTATATTGAAAAACTGGGCAACTCGCAACAATATCACTAAAAATATGCAGAGTTTAAATAGAGATACCTGACCTCAGCGAAGTAAGATAGCCCAGTACTGGACAATGTTATTATAACGACATTAACCTTTACTACTATGGTAGCAGTACACAAAAATTGTGTAGAAATCATGATTAAAAAAACACTACAACAGCATATCTCTAACTTTACTTCCTATAATGAAAGAATAATAATATTATAGTTAAAATCCGATCGATCGAGTTAGCAAATACAAATATTTAGGCACTTTTATAAATGAAGACAACGATAGCTCAGCGGAAATCAAAATAAGAATAGAAAAAGCCAGATCCATATTCACTAAAATGAAGAGAGTGTTCTGCGGAAGAGATTTGAGCCTTGAAATGAAACTTCGCCTGATGAGATGTTACGTACTTTCTGTGCTGTTTTACGGAATGGAGTCATGGACGTTAAAAAAGATTGATACCAAAAAATTAGAGGCATTTGAACTGTGGATGTATCGCAGAATCCTGAGAATATCATGGACCGAGAGAGTCACAAATGTCGAGGTCTTGAGAAGAATGAACAAAGAAAAGGAAGTCATATTTACAATCAAAAAACGAAAACTGCAATACTTGGGCCACATTACAAGAGGCGAAAGATATGAACTGCTTCGAATAATTATGCAAGGGAAAATAGCAGGAAAAAGGTCCATAGGAAGAAGACGAAACTCCTGGCTAAAGAATCTACGGGAATGGTATAGTTGTAGCAACAACGAATTGTTTCGGTCAGCAGTTTCGAAAATACGTATAGCCCTGATGATCGCCAACCTTCGGAACGAAGATGGCACTTGAAGAAGAAGAAAGTTAAAATCCATCCAATCGAAAAAAAAACTTAAGTTTAATTTAAGCCATCAATCACACATTGGGTCTATTGAATAAAAATAAGTATTTGTTTTTACTTCCTCGTATTTAAGTATTTACTTAATATGAATTGAATAAAATAACAGGAATTTCTTAATGTAAAAGAGTTTACTTAGAGCAATAAGTAATCTCTTTTATTTTCAAGTAGTTACTGAATGTATAAGGTTACACAAAAATTTTTCCAGTTATTACTTCTTTTTAGTTGAAGAAAACGAAGGATATTCTACAATTAGTAAGTAATACTTTAATATTTGTTAAAGAATCTTAAATGAATACTTACGCCAGTAGTTTATGCATACTTACACTAGTAGAGTGGTAGTTCTAAACATTTTTTGATTATTATAATTATGGCTGACTTTATATATGTTCGTAAGCATAAACACTACATGAAAAGAAAAAACGTAAGTCCCAGCAAGTCTAAGGTTCTATTGCGTTTTAAAAGCGAAAGTACCGACTTTCTATCAGATTATTTTTTTCCACAGCTAGATGAAACCAGAGGAGGTGCCCTTAGCTCTCGACAAAGGATGGAGAGTTTTCTGCGATACGTTAGTGATACTGGATTTCAACCAGGTATTGCTGAAGATTTAGGCGTTCACCATACGACTATATATGTAAAACCATAAATAATGTTGCTGACAGAATTTTTGAGAAATCACATCAGTGGATAAAGTTTCCGTCTGACCTGGAATGTATGGAAGAAGCAGGAAAAGTGGGCAAATCAATTCCAAATACCTACCGTTATTGGCGCACTGGATTGTACCCATGTTCAAATTAAAAAACCTTCAGAATTTGGTGACGAATTTATTAATAGAAAAGGTTTTCCTAGCATAAATGTACAAATAACGTGTGATGCAAATGAAGTGATTACAAGTGTGGACAGTCAGTGGCCTGGAAGTGTTTACGATTCGAGGATTTGAAAAAAAAGTTCGACTTATTAAGTTATACATAGCTTTTAGAGGCAATTTTTACCTCCTTGGAGTCAGTGGATATGGAATTTCTCCATGGTTATTATGCTCATTCAAAAACACCCAAAACAAAAGCAAGGAATTATTTAATATTATTCATTTCAGAGAAGGATCATTGTTTGTTGTGCTGTTTTGCATAATATTTGCAAATATCTACGGGACGATTTTGAGTTATCCGAAAATGAACGGGAAAACCCACAGGACCTTCATGGTGTACATTACAATGAAGCGAAAGTAGATATCATTCGTCAAAGAGGAGGCAAAAATTGCCTCTAAAGCTATGTATAACTTGATAAATCGAACTTTATTTCAAATCCTCGAATCGTAAACACTTCCAGGCCACTGAGTGTCCACACTTGTAATCGCTTTATTTGCATCACATGTTATTTGTACATTTATGCTAGGAAAATCTTTTCTATTAATAAATTCGTCACCAAATTCTAAAGGTTTTTTAATTTGAACATGGGTACAATCCTGTGTGCCAATAACGGTAGGTATTTGGAATCGATTTGCCCACTTTGTCTTTGCTTCTTCCATACCTTCCAGGTCAGATGGAAACTTTATCCACTGATGTGACTTCTCAAAAATTCTGTCAGCAACATTAAGTAGCGCAGAAAAATCTCCATCCTTTGTCAAGAGCTGAGGGCACCTCCTCTGGTTTCATCTAGCTGTGGGAAAAAATAATCTGATAGAGAGTCTATATTTTCGCTTTCAAAACGCAATAGAACCTTAGACTTGATGGGACTTACGTTTTTTTCTTTTCATGTAGTGTTTATGTTTACGAACATATACAAAGTCAGCCATAATTATAATAATCGAAATATGTTTTGGACTACCACTCTACTAGTGTAAATATGCATAAACTACTGGCGTAAGTATTTATTTGAGATTCCTTAACAAATATTAAGGTATTACTTACTAATTGTAGAATAACCTTCTTTTTATTCAACTAAAAAGAAATCATAACTGGAAAAATTTTTGTGTAACCTTATACATTCAGTAACTACTTGAAAATAAAAGAAATTACTTATTGCTCTAAGTAAAACCTTTTACATAAAGTAATTACTGTTCTTTTATTCAATTAATATTAAGTAAATACTTAAATACGAAGAAGTAAAAGCAAATACTTATTTTTATTCAATAGACCAATTAGCTTTATCTTAAAAGTTACTACTTTTAAGGTAACACTTATTTTTATTCAACAGACCCATTTCGATAATGTAGGTAACGTTAAATATAGTTTATTATGGTCACCATAGAGAAATAATAAGCCAACAGCTATATATTTAATTATCAATAAACGTTTTGTATCTTGTTAATACCGATGATACAAAATAACATAATGTGGTGTAACAGCCCAGAGCAGCTGTAAATGGACATACGATATCTACAAAATTTACCCGGGATGTGAATTTATATTACAGCTAGAAAATAAATACCCACTAGTTTAAATACCGCAATCTCTGATGTTCGTTAACCATAAATATCCAGTATCCTGTTTCGGCTGAGTATAATTACTAATTCATTTAACATGTATCTATTAGCAGAGGGTATCGTTTTCCCATTACTTTTTTATTGGTTTGCGTTACGTGGGCTCGAATTATATGGGATATTAGGAAGAATAATTATTTATCAACCGAAAATACCTTTATTTGCGTATGACAATAAACACTTTATTATTTTTTTACTTTGATATTTTAGGACGATACAAAATGCCAAGTTTACTTTGCTTTAGTGCAAAAGTGGCCAACTCGCGACTCACTGGGTATCTGCTTGTGGCCAGCAGAGCATATGCACCCATTTGTTTTAATGTATAAAAACCACCAAAAGAATACGACAAACTAAAAAGAACAACACATACAACTAGCCTTTCCCCCTGGTTCTCTGGCTCTCTGCATGCCAACACGAACTCCTCCAGGTGAAAAAGGTGCCATAACATCAAGAAGAAAACGGAGAAGAACTTTACGCCGGTGATTTCGGGCGTTTGCCTTTGTACGTACAATCAACAACATTAAAACTCATGCCTGAAGAGGGACAACCGACCCTAAACAGGTACAAATAAATCATTCTTCCTTTCGAAATAAAGATATCCTTTCCTCTCCCCCCGAGAATAAACGCCGAGATCGATACCAATGTGCGTAGTTGGTATCATATTTCATATAAGAAGGTATCTCAGTACACATAATTCAACTATCGTAACAGTTTCTTTGATGATATATTCCTTTTAACAAACACGAGATACCTATTCCAAAAAACAATAACCGAAATAAGCAGAAATACATATATCACAGAAAGTGATGTAATCGAAGAAAGCTGGGCAAAAATTAAGTCCAATATCTTAGCATCCGCCAAGGAAGTTCTTGGAGAAAGAAATATAAATAAGAATGAATCATTCCCAAGGTGAAGAACTCCATGGTTTTGTACAGAAGTAAAGGAAAGATTTAAGAAAGAAAAAAGCTTACCTGAAATACATGTCAACCAAAACACAAGAGGCATACCATAATTACAAGACAATTAGAAACGAAACACATGCACTTGTAGGCAAAATAAAAAATGATCAATGGGAATGCTTTTCTAAAGAAATGGAACATGATTTTTACGGTATGCAAAAGGAAATATGGCGCTTCATAAGAGGTCAAAGAACGGAGGTAAAGGAACTACTAAAACCAAAACAAATACAAAAGGATACGTGGATCGACTACCTAAAAAAGCTATATGCAGAGGAAAAACACACGATGCTAGAACCGGAAACATTGGACATTACCACAAATGAAGAATATAATATAAATGTCAAGAAGTTCGGAAAATACTTAAAAATCTGAAGAACAAAGAAGCAGTAGGTAAAGACGGGAGACACACCCTCCGTCATTTGTTATTAGGGACCCCAGGTATATGAAACTATTTACTACTTCGAAGCCCCCAACTTCTTTAATGAAGATTATTCCGAGCTCTGTCTACTATCATGGTATTTGTCTTACTCCTATTCAGCTCATTATGTCTTCCATTTCTTCTTAATTTGCCACAATTCTTAAAGTCTTATCAGCATATCTCAAGTAACTGATTTTTTGACATGATACTGATATTCAACCCTTCCATCCGTCTAGTACTTTTCGCATAATGTGTTCGCTGTAGATATTAAACAGAGTTCGCGAGATTATGCATCCTTGCCTGATACCTGCCTCTGTTCTGAAATGATCGGAATGAGTGTTGTTTATTTTTACTGTGCACATTATTATTTTCATATAGACTTCTAATTAGTTGAATTAAGTGGTGGGGTATTCCCATTTTTGCTAGTAACGACCATAGCTGCTGCCATTTGACTTTATCGAAGACCTTTGTATAATCCACAAAGCATATATTGAATTCACGAGTTTTTTCGATTAGCTGTCTGACATTAAGAATGTGTTCTCTTGTGACTTCTCCTCGGACAAATCCTGCTTGTTCTTCTGATATATGAGGCAAAAGAAAAGCTTTTAGTCTTTCATGTATTAAACTTTGAAAATAAGGCTATTATCGAGCACAAGTTAATTAAATCTAGCCCAAGTACTTTCGCCTAAAATAGCATCTTCAGGGGCATTTCGTCAAAATGTGAACTATCCGGGTAACATAAGGGATAACAGATAATAGATCTGTTATCCCTACAGATACTGACAGAGAATGTAGCGTAGAAGTAATTTTAAACTGTTTGTCCTCGTTTTAGTGTAGTGTTTTGTACAATTTATGTTATTTTTAATGTTTTCACATTCTACGCTTGCCGGATAGTTCACATTTTGACGAAATGCCCCTGAAGATGCTATTTTAAGCGAAAGTACTTGGGCTAGATTTAATTAACTTGTGCTCGATAATAACCTTATTTTCAAAGTTCATTTATTTGAGTATTCAACCTCATTTCATTTATTTTTCATGTATTACATGAAGTAGAACCTTGCTTGCATGGGATATTAGGGTTACCGTTCTGTAGTTGCTGCAATCTTGCTTAGTTTCTTTTTGGAATACAGGGATGAAAGTGAATGTTGTCCATCATTTAACCACTCTCCGGTTTCTCAAATTTTTTTGCAGATCATATGCATAACATTTACTCCAACATCTCCAGTCTCTTTTAAAACTTCTGCAGTGATCTGGTCTACACCAGGAGATTTTCTATTTGATAAATTTTCGATTTATTTTTCTACCTCTCTGCAGTGAACTTGTCGTGATTTGCATTTTGGGGATCATGTGCATATAGACTTTGACAATATTTTCTCTATACCTCCGCAATCCTTAGCTTGTCATTTATAATATTTCCATTTTGATCCATATTTGTTTGTGTAATTGGTTTAAATTTCTTGGATAGATATCGGACTTTGTTATATAGCTTATGGAATTCATAATGGTTTGCATGACTCTCTAGTTCTTCGAATTCTTGCCAATTCGCTTTTGTTACTGTCGTTTTGATATGTAAGAGATTTGATAGAGACAGAGCGCTGCATCTTCTTCGCTCTTCGAGAAGATGCAGCGCTCTGTCTGTCTTCCACTGTTTTTTCTTGTCAATGCCTCTCTAAATGTTTTCGGATTTGAAATCTCCAGCCTGCTCTGATTTTGGTGCGGCACTGTTCTTTTTATCTTGAAGCAATCCCATAACAATTTATGATCGAATCCACATTAAGCTCTTGGTCTAGTTTTTACGTTTGTAAAACATGTCTTCCATTTTTTTCCAATCAATATGTAGTCGATTTGGTTCTGGTATTCTCTATTTTTGCTGGTTTATGTGTCGACAAACGACGGGCATGATGTTTGAACGTGCTTGTCAAACAGTTTTGTAATCAAAAGACTGATATGTTTTTTGTACACACTTATGACAAGTCAAAAGAAAAGGCAAAAAAGTATTTTTGAAGTGTGTGTGTATATATAATATACACACTTCAAAAATACTTTTTTGCCTTTTCTTTTACACAGTTTTGTGTTTACAATGGCCAAACAGTTTTCGGTTGCAAAATCTATTAAACTTTCGCCTTGGCTGTTTCTAATACCTAACCTATAGTTTCCTACATTTTGGATGTTATCATTTCTTGTTTCTTCTACCTTAGCGTTAAAATGGTCCATGATTATAAGTGGTTTTTTAGATCAAATGAGTCATATTGTATCTTCAATAATAGTGTATACGTCTTCCACTTCATTGTCTAACGCATCGGAGGGTGGCAGATAGACCTGAAGAATGTTCATTTTGTTTGGTAATGCTAGTAAGGTTATTTTTATAAGTCTATCAATTGTCGGTTGGTAATCACACACGTATTGTGAAACTTTTTTAGTCACCATAATTACAACACCACTTCTTTCTGTATTATTTGCTCCCAATATGTATGTAACATAATCTGCCGTTCGGAAGTCTACTTATCCTTTCCAATGAGTCTCCGAAAGTCTGCATATTACTATATCCTCTCTTTCGACTTCTCGTTGTGCTATATGCAGTTTACCTAGTTGCAATGATCCTCAAACATTCCAGGTTGCTATTCCCATTGCCTTTCTTAACTGAAAATCTGATTTCCTTCCAGGCGCCAATTTCGCATGTGTTGCCTGGTTGCGTATAAACACATGCCCGGTAGCAATTTCGTCTTATATTTGACACAAGTTGGCCTGGAACCAACTGAGTGCCGATCGCTAATCGGATCGCCAAGCATATCTAACTGATTTGATACATTCATGATGGTGAAGTTACGGGAATATAATAAGGTGGTTTTCCCTTGCCTGCCTGATCGAAGTATCACGGCAGGTTGAATCATTATCTGCTATCCGCCCGTGAGTATATGTCATTAAGCCAACAGTAGAAATCCTTCCGCTATAGCCTTAATGAAGTAATGTAATAGCAGCTGCTCTATGCCATGTCCTCAGTTGGTCCGCGCAAAATAGGGCCAGCTCGATCAAAATGACAACTTATTTACGTGCGGTTAACGGCAGGACATGGACCATCTGCTTCAGCGCAACCAATGCTCACTTCAATGCATGATGGACGACCGGTAGAACGCTAACACCAAGGCAATAAACTGTGACCGATTCTGGACCATATACTTGAAATAAAAAAGTAAGTTGGACATGAAAAGGTAAAAAGTAAGAAATACCCTATTATAGTTTATTCGTCTTCCGGGTTTGGACCGTGTCATTTGTGAGTGACCCAAAAGTGGGTTCATTTTTGGGTCACCCTGTTTATAGAAAAAAGACTCACACGAATCGTTACTTACATGCTTCATCACACCACCACCCTCCCAAAAGAGTTCTGTGATCAACTCTCTCATCCATCGGGCCATTTCGATTTCTGAACCTAACAACCTTAGAGAAGAACTTGGTCATCTGCAAAAAACCCTTGTCGCCAACGGTTACTCCAAGTCCACAATTCAAAATATTACACACCGACATCTACATCCCCCTTTACACCCTAGGACGACAAATTCAGAATCTTCGGGTAATACTCCTGTGGCTTTTCTTCCGTATATACGAAGTGTCACTGATAGGATTGGCAAAATGCTTCGCAAAGAAGGTATCAGGACTACTTTTCGACCACCCAAGAAAATCTCACAATATCTACCCTCTCCTAAGGACCCATTACCACCCCTATCTTCCTGTGGTGTCTATTCTATTCCTTGTTCATGTGGACATGTGTATATTGGCGAAACTGGTCGTTCCGCCAAAACTCGGATTCAAGAGCATCAAAGATGCATTCGATCAGGTCTTTTCTCCCATTCTGCAGTTGCAGAACACTGCCAAGAAACCGGTCATTCCATATTGTTCGAAAAAACCAATATTATTTCTAAGAGCCCCTTCTTTTATTCCAGGAAAATCCTATCTCTAGAGATCCGAAAAAATCCACATAATATCAATCGAGAGGAAGGATACTACTTGTCTCCCATTTGGAATCTCAGTCTAGAGCCGCCGTCCGGTCCCGCTACCACGATGCAGCCACATGATTGGCCAGCGTGCGCTTCTTGACGTTCGCGCCACGGAGTGTGCCGATACGTCCCGACACGAAAGGTCACCGCGACTATAAATAGAGCGGTAGCGGAGTAATCGTCGGATTCACTCCCCGCCTCTCGACGCGTTAGTGTTCTGAGCTGTTGGACGTGAATCCCTGTCGTGGCATTTGGTTTTCACCTCTTACTGCGTTAAGTAGTTGAGTTACTGTGACCAAATGACCATCTTGGTAGTTAGTATTCGCCTCTGCTTGCGTTGAGTAACTGAGTTACCGTTGCTAACTACCCATCTTCCTTTTTTTTGATTTCTTTTTCTTTGTTATCCTGAAGAAGCTACATACAATTGTAGCGAAACGGAGATGAACCCACTTTTGGGTCACTCACTAATGACACGGTCCAAACCCGGAAGACGAATAAACTATAATTCTGACTCCGGCTGTGGAAGCCTTCTTCTTCTTCAAGTGCCCTGTCCGTTGCGAACGTTGGCTATTAACATGGCAATTTTGATCTTGTTTGCGGCGCTTCTGAATAGTTTAATTGTATTTACGATTTCTTTCTCCTTTCCGATTCTTTGGAGTACCTCTATGTTGGTGACATGTTCGGTCCAGGATATACGAAGAATGCGTCGGTACACCCACATTTCGAATGCTTCTAGTTTTCTCGTTAGCGTCTCCGTCAGCGTCCAGGCCTCCACGCCATACAGCAAGATCGGAAAAATGTAGCATTTAACTATACGTAGTTTTAGGGGAAGAGACAAATCCTTGCTTATGAGGAGCTTTTTCATATTGCTAAATGCTGCTCTAGCTCGTTCTATTCTCGCCTTAATTTCTATGGTCTGTTCCCATTTTGCATTTACGTTGGTGCCTAGGTACACATAAGATTCTACATGGTCAATTAATATGTTACTTATCCGTAATTGTCGAGCAGGTTGTTGCTTTTTGCTTATCAGCATCCACTTTGTCTTCTTGAAGTTGAGGCTCAGGCCGTATTCCTCACTAACTGAATAAAGTCTTTCCATTACTTGTTGTAATTCGTCTATGGTACTAGCAAGGATCACCGTGTCGTCGGCGTATCTTATATTGTTCGTTAACTCGCCGTTTATTTTAATGCCCTCATTTGTGGAAGCCTACGATTTCATAAGACCCTATTATATTAAAAAAACCAATTTTTAGCAATATTAAAATATGTACCTTAACTTGCCCACAACTTTTATTAACAACATTTTTCGTTAACAGCTACCTTTATATTAAAGTTTGTCACAGGCTTAAATACCCTTTATATATTTTTGGTTTGCCAAGATTCAACAATGTATTTACTAAACTATTCACTAGATACGACAAACACGTTCTGTCACAACTCTCTTTCTTTACTAAATTTATTTAGGATGCAAACATATAAAACAGACTTACAAGTTGTATATATATTCTCTGACAGTTCCACATATCCACATGTAATTCTTCTAAACAACTTTGGCTCGCTCAAAAAGACCACATTGAAACAGTTTGAAGGACTGCGGGACAAGCAATAAATTGTTGTGGCTACATTTCTGTTTGACGCTGTCAAAACGGAGACGAAGTTACACTGGTGTTGGATGTGAATAAATAGTTTTGTAGTGAATTGTCAGTGGAGTGAACTGTCAGTGTGGAGAATTTTCTTTTACACTTTTTTTATGACTTTGTTTGAGAGTAAAAATTGACCATTTAGGATATATATATATGTATATATTTGTTTACAAAACAAACTTGCACCTATTAGATTTTTTTTATTAAGCAATTGAAAGTTATAGAGCAAAACTTTATTAGTAATATAATTTTGTTTTATTAATATTATATAAATATGCATTATTGAAACGAAACTTTTATAGTGGCATCGCATAAATTTTGCTTTATACTAAAGTGCAGAGCAGATTACCAAGACACGGGAGAGCAAATCGTCACAATATAAAATAGTTAAGTCAGTTTACTCGACAGAGAGTTTATTATACAACATATAACATTTTTATTTAATTTTAAAACAAAACTATATATTTCTACTAATGTTTTATTTATAAATAAAATTATCCGTATATTAGTGCGAAATATTAAATAATTTTATTAGAATGCTGGATTATAATGAAGTAGTGGAGATTCGGCCCTGAACGTCAGGCATAAAAGTCGACTTAATTTCATGCTCCACAACTTTTATAGTTTTTATTAGAAAAAGTATAAATTTAAATAATTAAAAGTTATATATCAAAGAACAGACCAGTGTCGAAGCCTTAAAAAAGGTAAAAAGTAAAAAAATTATAGTAGAATGAAACCTAATGGAAAAGGAAGAAAATATGCTAAAAATGAAAATAATAAATAAATACCAATCCATCCGAGGTCGGGAAGTGGGAAAGCGGGAGTTTTTAAGGGTAAAAATCGGTTTATTGCGATTTTCGGCGAAAATACAAGTGCTATGGAAAAAAGTTAAATAGCAATGTTGTAGGTAACAGAAAGATCTACAACTTTTGTATTTACACTTTTTTTACATAACCTCAAAATGTTTGTGGAAAATTCAAAAACTAAGTTTTTGATTTTTTATTTTTATCTTTTACAAAAAAAAAATTTACGAAATTTTCTGAAAACTTGCGTTAGTATGTATCAAACACACTGTAATTTTTTGGAACTGAAAAATTTATTTTTTTATCTGATATTGATTTGATATCGAAAAAGCATCCTAACTTTCAATCGAAAATTCACGCGTCAAAATATTAGCTTTTTTAAAAAAGTCGGCAAAAATGTTTTAAAAAAACGCAAAAGAAAAGAAAACTCGAATCGAAAAAATTTTTTTTTTCATCATTATGTACAATTTTGACATATTTATTAAAATTAACTTTGTAATTACTTATGTTGCGTATGTTGCGGATATTTTGGAGAAACAACTAAAACAGTCGTGGAACGTACCGAGCATAAAAATTGGTTAGTTAAAAATAATATCAATTTTCCGGATTACGCCTTCAAATCAGAGTTACTGGAAATTTTTCGAAACATAAAAACCAACAAATTATATAGTGGATCAAATTGTATCAAGTTATAGATGTCATCGATTATGATAATCACTTTGAATGCAGTGGAATGAAGTGAAATGAATCCAGTAATTATAAATTTACATAACACTAGCGGCAGTGAATTTAGTAATGATGATGATGATTAAAAGTAAGACACTCTACCGCCTGAGTCATTTGGTCCTCTTTTAGGATAACTGGAGTGCGTTATACATCACTAGACCAAGCGCTAAAAATAGATTTTGAGACATTTGACTTCAAAGTTTTCACTCTATTAAAATTTTTTAAAAGACAGTTTTTTATGTTTTCTCTAAATGGAAAATGGTAACTTGCTAATGTTGAAGAAAAACGAAAAAGAATAAAAAGGCCTTTGGTCGACTTACGATTTTCGCCACATTATGTAATTGTGTTATACATCAATAGACCAAGCGACATGGAGGTTGTTTAGTCTAACTTAAATATCATTTTTAGTCACAATAAACACATCACAATAAACGTCGTTGTTTTGAATATTTTATATAACTTAAGAAATTATTCAAAAACAGAAAAAAAAAATGAACTCGAGTGTTACAAGTAGGTACAATTTTTCTGAATATTATGAAAATAGTAAATAAATATTACTCATTTTGTATGCGAAAGTCTAAGTCTTCATCAAATCCATCATCTTTTACTATATTGTTACTGAAAATGGAGCGATACAGAGGTTTTGCATCATTTGGTGTTGGGTGCATTAAGTCGTTGGACAAAGAAAATTTTAGAGTGGAGGCCCAGACACGATGCTTATCGTAGTCGAGGACGTCCTCCAACAAGGTGGTCGGACGATTTAAAGCGCATCCAGTCTAACTGGATTCAAGTTGCTCAAGATCGGATGCAATGGAATTATTTACGGGAGGCCTATGTTCAGCAGTGGACGCAAAATGGCTAATGATGATGATGATGATGATGCATTAAGTCGTTAAGCTTAGGCACAGAAAGTGGCTTACCTATGGGCCAAAGAAGAATCAAATAAATACTTAGGGATTGCATTGCAACGGGTCGTCCTTTTTAAAGTTTCTTGTGAAGATCCACTTCAACTTTACTAGTGTTAAAATTAGTTGTCATAAAAATACGCATTGGTTTATTATTTCTTATTTCAATTTCTTTCGTTTTAAGCCAGCTTACCTTACTGTTTTCTATGTCTGATTTACGGTTTGAAATCATAGTTTCCAACTTGTTTGTTCCAACAAATTATTCTTTTTTCATTCAGTGAACTACTAGTGGGTTCTTTTTACGGGATTTCGTCAGCACGTTTTTTGGTAATCATCAACGGTATAGAAACGTTCAATATCTTTAAAATCACTATCATTAGGTAAAAAAAAATATAGGATAAAAACCGGGACAGATATAGCGTAATGTAATTTTTACAATAGTAGGATGAGTTTTCAAAATCGTTTTTAGAATTAAAATTATTTTGATGTTGCGGTTTTGACCGCCACAAGAGTCTGGCCACAAAATTACATGTTTTGCAGAAGTGACATTTTCTTCAATGTGTTTCTTAAGACATCTGCCTACTTCCTGGGCTGCCCGACCAGCTTTATCTTCTATCTAAACATAACAATGACCGTTGTTATCCCTGCCATATAGACACCAAGGTGGTAAATACATAAATGAGCTTATAATATACGATATTTCTTGGAATTTTCTGTAGAGGAAGAGGTTTTTCTAAAGCAAAACAAAAGGTTTTTATTTCTTGTTGATCGTGCTTATCTTCATGTCTAGCTTTCTTGTAGATTGTGCATTTTAAGTTTCTTCCAAGTGCACATTTTTTCCCTTTAACTTGCTAAATTTTTCGTTATCTGCGAAATTGTTAATTTCTAATTCGAAACAATCACATCTACTACAAGTACCTTTTTTCTTTGAAGATTAAATCGTTTTAAAAATATTTTTTTGTAAAACGAAAATTTAGCAGGATCATTTTCTGCTTCTTCAATATACAATTCATACATTTTACTTATTGTTGTGTCTTCTGTTAGGTATTCTCTTTCTGCATTAGCTCTTCTGTAATGTGACTTTAACTTGAAGAGAATTTCGTTATGTGCTCAATTACTTTTTGTACACGATTATCGTTAATTTTATTATGACCTCCACTTTGACCATGACAATCTCGAACACCCATTGGACGTTTTATAGCTTTCAATGCTGCATTTACTTTGCAACTTGATATTATCAAGGTCTGTAACAAAGAAGGTTTACACACTGTCACAGCAGATATCGTGAGTATCCTTGTAGTATCTCTTTTGTTACTGGTTTTCGTTCTTTTATGCTTTCTTGGGATTTCGGAAACAAATTAAAGCTCTCTCAACATCATGAGATTCAACATTGTAAAACTTATCAAATTCGTTTTTGGCATTATCGATACCAATCTTGTCCAAACACTTACACTTACAAAGATACATACGGAACTGTTTTGATTCTTTACATAGCATTTCTCTGGGTAAAGTAACTCTTAAACTCGTAAAGTTTTGAATAAGTATCATTTTTTTTTTCTAGATTCGCGACTTTGATTTAAGTACTTTGTATTCCTCGTTTTTTTTTTGTCTTGTCATGGGCGAATAGTTTTTTATCACTTCACGGTTTTATGTTATTTTCTCTTCGCCTCAACAAGTTATTGTCAACAACGTTCATGTACGTATATTGCCAAATATTCGATTTAAAATCATTAAAACGCTCACAAGAGGCACTTGGTCTACTGATGCAAAACTATTACACAAAATTAGTCGCTTGATCTAGTGATGCAAAATTTAAAATACAAAATAAGAAGAAAGACACTTGGTGTTTTTAAATATATCTAGTTAACCGTTACTAACAGATAAATGCGATTTATTCTGTAGATATTTTATACTATTTTCCACAAGAAAGCGCCATAATCCACAATTTGAGAAAATGGCGCTTGTTCTAGTAATGCATAACGTCTACCAACTTAAAAATAAAAAATTTTATACTTCAATATATAAGTACTTGATCTATTTAGAAATACCATGTTCAAAGCAAATTAAAACTTTTTAAATCATTAGACTTGATCAGTAGATTAAACTAACAGTAATAACGATATTTACTTAAGTAAATAGTCCATATAGTCCTGGCTGTGAGGCCGCTCCTGTTAAGAACATGTTTCTGATTCGGTTTCTTCGCGGATTCCGGTTCAAAAATGTCCCCTTTAAACAAATCTGAAGGGTGCCGTGCGAAATTTTTGGGCAGAACTTGTTTAAACAATGTTTTTAAACAAATTCCAAAAATAATTTTTTTTAATCTTGAAAAGATTTTCTTCGATTTTTTGGGTCATTTTAAATAAAAAAGGTCTCTTGTCATTTTTCTGTAAAGTTGATAGTTTTGGAGTTATAAGCGATTTAAAGTCTGAAAAACGCTAAAATACACATTTTTGAGGCTTGAAAACAAATGTAAATTATTAGTTTTGAGGTTACCAAGTGTCTAAATTGAAGTTTAATCATTCAACTTTGAGATTGTGAAGAGTAATCAGGGCTTATTTTAATTTAGACCGTTGTTTTTTAATTGTTAAGTATGCGCGTACACTCGATTTTTCAGCCGCCGCGGCGCGGCGCGCTATCGTGCGCCTCTATCGTACTTATGCATAGTTTACATATACTTACACAAAAAATCCGAACAAATACTTGAAGTTTATAAACATAGTTTTTTCCATAATTTATTTATGTAGGTATTAATTATTGTGATTGGGCTAATTAAATAAATCAATCATCGCAATGTAATAACCGTATATATTTTTTTTCTTCCAAAATTGAACAATATAATTATTATTTATTGAGTATATGTATATTTATTTATACCAATTGTAAATAATATTTATAAATTATTATTTAAATAATACAATGCTGTACATATTAATATTAGTAAACTTAATTTTAAATTGCGCGGTGTTTAAAAACAAAATACTATCGCAAAAATGCAAGTTTTTACCTGTTTAACAATCGCGCGCTCATACTTGTTTAGGAAGACTATTGTTTAATGCCCATTAAAAGGGTATTATATTATTAATGTGTTATTAAAAAAATTGTGAATGGATTTAAAATGTCTTTTCCGTAGCTCTTCTTAAAAGAAAACTAACCGAAGAAAATTTAGTTTGTATTTTTTGTAATAACATCAACAATATTAAGTAAGTGCAAAAAACTAAAGTAGATTCTTACATAACAATACAAAATGCTGCTCTTCGACGAAAAACAATGTAACTGAAAAATTTAATTCATTATATGATACAAATATTCAAAAACAAAATTTTTATTGGCATAAAACATGTTTTTCATCTTACGTGAGTGAAGAAAAAATTAGACGTAGAGAAATTCAATTAGCAAAAGAAGAAACTGAGAACTATAAGTACACAAGCCTTAAACAACAATCAACTTTAGGATCATCCGACATTTCATACTCCCTACGTCATACTCTCGGTGAAGATAATGGTACCGTTCCCGTCATAAAAAACTGGTACAATTCTTATAATCAAAAATCGTGTTTTTTAAGTTGTGTAGGTTGATCTTGTCAGATGTGTCATTCTAATTTCTAGGGCACCATTGCCAGTTCAACGAAAATATTATATAAAACCAGCTAAAAGCAGGACTGTGTGACAGACCGCCAGTTGTGACAATACTAAAAACTAAAACATTATCGAGCATTCTCGATCAGTCAGTCACATTAAATTTGTTTAAACATGCATCCTAAAAAATTCTCATATTTATTTTGTAATTTTCCATCATCTCAATTAATTACCATTGATTTGTAATTATTATGTAATTATCATTGATTTGTATTTTATTACAATTTATGAAAATATTTCAATTCAAAAATAATGACAGATAATGAACCTAGACAAACTTCAAATTATTATAATAAAATATTACAGTGAGATATTGGATTGAAACTGTCACGTTTTGAAAAGCGTTTTTTCGCCACGGATATTTTATAGTTTATAATACGTAGGATAAAGTAAAATGTTATTGTTTTACATTTATTGTTCCTGTAATAAATAATAATTTAATCTTGGTAGTTTGTTACTAAACTTATTGACGCAAAATACAGTTCGTGTTCGGTAGGTAATTGAAGTATAAAATTACAGTAGGTGCATTTTAATGTTCCCTGTGCCCTGTGCCAATACTACAGGTTTAAAGATCCTGCAAACATTTTGGACAATAACTCAACCCTGTCTTTGCTTATTTAATTTCTTAGATACGGTTTTTTGATGTTAATGATAAAAATAATACCTATCTAAAAATTTTATACATTTTTTAACGTTATTTTTTTATTTAGATTTAGTGCAATTCCGTTATCTGTATTGGCAACAACGAATTGATTTGTGAACACAGGTTTACATTGGAAAAAAAAAGTGTACCAGTTTTATATGACGGGAAGTGTACGTGTGTGATATGTAATCAAGAAAAAAAAAACGGAGGTATAAGGCAAACTTTCGTTTCTTTCACCAGCAGTGTGCGAAATCTTCAATTGATTCAGAAAAACTATATTTAATAGCACTTTCTGTGTTTGGAATAATTGCGTTTGACATTACACAGTTTAAAACACTAGAAAAACTGTACTTGCAATTAATAGGCAAAATGGGAGAATCCGTAAACGATGCAAGAAAAACAATTTTTAACAGATCATGTGGCTTAGGAATTATCTAGCCAATATACCTTGTACCTCTGACGCACTTTACCAACACTTGTTAAGAGCTTTCGCTCAAACATATATTTGGCGAAATGCCATATATTCTCGCTATCAAACTCTCGATTTTACGTAATATGGATATTATATGTCTGATAGTGGTGGGTTATTACCAAGATTCATAACTCAAAACCCATTACCAGAAACACTGGTGAAACTGTGCAAATGCAAAAAGACTTGCAAAACTAATGCTTGCAACTGCAAGAAAAATCATGTCAACTGTGTACCATTATGTTGATGTGATTTAGATTTTTGTGAAAACAAAGATACTTTTACTGAGTGATAATTATTAGTGTGTTATTTAACAACCTTTTGTACAATTAGTTTATGTAACTATTATTAGACTTTAAATAAAATGTAGTTTATATTTTACGAAATTTATATTATAACTCAATTGATATAAGTAAATAATTACTCAATAAATAATAATTATTTGTAAGTATGAGTAAGAATATGTAAACTATGCATAAGTACGATAGAGGCGCACGATAACGCGCCGCGCCTCGGCGGCTGAAAAATTAAGTGTACGCGCATACTTAACAATTAAAAAACAATGGTCACAATCTTGAAGTTGAATGTTAAAACTTTAATTTAGACACTTGGAAACCTCAAAAATAATAACTTACATATGTGTTTTCAAGCCTCAAAAATGCGTATTTTCGTGTTTTTCAGACTTTAAATCGCTTATAACTCGGAATATAATCGGAATATAATAAATCGCTTATAACTCCAACTACAAACAAACACAAGTAAACTAAATATCATACAGATCTATGCACCTACTGCAGATAAATCCGAGGACGAAATTGAACAATTCTACGAAGAAATCAATAAAGTATTAAAATCGACGAAACCACGAGACATCACCGTAATTCTAGGTGATTTTAACTCAAAAATTGGCAAAGGAAAAAGTGGCAAACATGTAGGAGAATACGGACTCGGTAAAAGAAATGAACGAGGTGACAGACTACTTCAATTCTGCCAGGAGAATAACATGATTGTATCTAATACATTCTTCAACTTACCAAAGAGAAGACTCTATACGTGGAAATCACCCCAGGACAATGGCGAAAGAATAATTCGAAACCAGATTGATTTTTTACTGATAAACGAACGATACAGAAACTCCTTAAAATCCGTTAAAGCTTACCCAGGCGCAGATGTCTTTTCAGACCATAACCCTCTAATAGCGCAAATGAATATTAAACTAAAAAGATTGGAGCAGAAAAGAAGAGCAAATCAGATAGACGTCAGTCATTTATGTAACCTGGAGGTAAAGGAGAAACTGCAAAAATGTATTAATAATAATTTGAAAATACTTCATGAAAAGGAAACATCCCAGCCAACGAACAACATAGATAAAAAATGGCAAAACGTAAAAATGGCAATAACAGGCCCTGCGAAGAAAATTTTGACTAAAGAAAAACCAAAAATAAAGCAAAGTTGGATGACTGATAAGATCCTTCTTCTCATGGACAACCGGAGAATAATGAAAGGAAAAAACGAACAAAGGTATAAACAACTACAGAAAGAAATTAAAATAGAAATCAGAATAGCAAAAGAAGATTTTTATAAAAGAAAATGTGAAGAAATAGAGCAATTGCAGGCAAAACATGATATTTTTAATGTACATAAAAAAGTGAAAGAACTTGCAGGTACACAAAAACGTAAGCAGCCAAATACCCTGTATAATGTCAACGGAAACATAATAACAGAACTAGAAGAACAGTTGAAGACATGGAAAAAACTATATTGAAGAACTCTTTGCAGATGATAGACAACAATCTGAGCTAAGTAACATACAAGGAGACGAAGGTCCAGAAATAACGGAAGAGGAAGTAATGTACGCACTAAAAAGAATGAAAAATGGTAAAGCCCCAGGTCCAGATGAAATACCAACGGAAATCCTTAAACTAATAGAAAAAGACTCGATTCGCATTTTAGTTGAACTTTTCAATAGCATTTATACATCAGGAAAAATACCACAAGAATGGCTTTTATCCACCTTTGTTATTATACCAAAAAAGATAAATGCCAAACAATGTAGTGATTACCGTACAATCAGTCTGATGAGCCATGTACTGAAAATATTCCTGAAAATTATACACTCTAGAGTACACACAAAACTGGAACTGGACATCAATAATACCCAGTTTGGATTCCGAAATGGACTCGGAACAAGAGAGGCGTTGTTTGCACTGAACGTTATGTCTCAAAGATGTCTTGACATAAATCAAGATGTATTCATGTGTTTCATAGATTACAACAAGGCCTTTGATAAAGTGCGGCATGATCACCTAATCAGACTCCTGACAGAAAAGAATTTAGATAAACGAGACATCCGACTGATAGCAAATATGTACTACAATCAGAAAGCAGTAGTGAGAGTAGAGAATAATACCACTGAAGAAATTGAAATAAAGCGAGGTGTGAGACAAGGGTGTATACTGTCACCAACCCTGTTTAATCTCTATTCCGAAGACGTAATGAATAGAACACTCTCTGAGCAATCCGTAGGTATTAAAATAAATGGTGTTAGATTAAACAATCTGAGATTTGCCGACGACACCGTTCTGATCGCAGAAACACTTGAAGAGCTACAGACATTGGTGAATAAGATAGCAGACTGCAGCGAAGAATATGGACTATCTTTGAACATAAAGAAAACGAAATTTATGGTAATATCGAAATCAACACAAAATGTCCAAAATTTATATTTACACAATGAAATTATCGATCGAGTTAGCAAATACAAATATTTAGGCACTTTTATAAATGAAGACAACGATAGCTCAGCGGAAATCAAAATAAGAATAGAAAAAGCCAGATCCATATTCACTAAAATGAAGAGAGTGTTCTGCGGAAGAGATTTGAGCCTTGAAATGAAACTTCGCCTGATGAGATGTTACGTACTTTCTGTGCTGTTTTACGGAATGGAGTCATGGACGTTAAAAAAGATTGATACCAAAAAATTAGAGGCATTTGAACTGTGGATGTATCGCAGAATCCTGAGAATATCATGGACCGAGAGAGTCACAAATGTCGAGGTCTTGAGAAGAATGAACAAAGAAAAGGAAGTCATATTTACAATCAAAAAACGAAAACTGCAATACTTGGGCCACATTACAAGAGGCGAAAGATATGAACTGCTTCGAATAATTATGCAAGGGAAAATAGCAGGAAAAAGGTCCATAGGAAGAAGACGAAACTCCTGGCTAAAGAATCTACGGGAATGGTATAGTTGTAGCAACAACGAATTGTTTCGGTCAGCAGTTTCGAAAATACGTATAGCCCTGATGATCGCCAACCTTCGGAACGAAGATGGCACTTGAAGAATAACTCGGAAACTATCAACTTTTGAGAAAAATGACATAAGGCCTTTTTTGTTTAAAATAACCCAAACAACATAAAAAACGTTTTCGAGATTAAAAAAAATATTTTTGGAATTTGTTTAAAGAAATTGTTTAAACAATTTCTGTCCAAAAAATTTCGTCCGGCACCCTTCAGATTTGTTTTAAAGGGAACATTTTTGAACCGGAATCCGCGAAGAAACCGAATCAGAAGCATTTTCCCAACGGGAGCGGCCTCACAGCCTGGACTAATAATATATTTTAGTTTTTTATACGTTTTACTTATCGGCCCTTAGCGCAATCCACGATGTCACTTTTATTAATCCTTACATGTTACAATTCGTATTATGAAAGTAAAAAAGTGTAAACGACTTACCTTTAATTTGATCCGGTGGTGTATCGGACCTGAAGAGCGCAGTCTCGTGGCGCGGCCCCACGCTGAAGAAGATCCGCACATACGACGCGGGGTGGTCCATGAGCGATGACGCACCGCCGAGTACCGACTCATCGCTCGTTGCGCGACCCCAATGACGCGCCTTCTGCGGCTCCTCTTGCCCTTCGACCACGAGACGTGACTGATGATTCTACTTCTAATTTAACACGCTCGATGAATATTATTACGGTGGATCTCTCCTGATCAACGGTGACCACCATTTTATACCTGAAACAATATTAAAAACTGTGTTATTCTGAAGGTGTCGAGATGGCGTAGTAAATTGTTGTTGTTTATCACTACAAGGCTCAATTTTACATCTGATATTAGGAAAAGCATCATCATCATCTTTGGCTCTACAACCCTGGGTGGGTCTTGGCCTGTTCAAGAATTAGACTCCATTCCCTCCTATATTTCGTCCTGGCTTTCCAATTTCTGACCCGTAGATTCCTTAAGTCATCTTTGACCTGAGTTTTGAATCTAGATCTTAGCCTGCCTCTCTTTTTGGTTCCCACTGACTCTTGATGTAAAATCTGTCTTTATGAGTCTTCAGTGTCGATTCTTTCAAGGTGTCCTAGCCACCTTAGTCTATTAATTTTAATAGACCGTGTTTTATGTTGGCGTAGGTTAGACCATTCTTGTTTTCTTGAATGATTCTATTCGCCCTTGTAACTGGTGCGCTGGTTTAACTTCGCTAGTGGATTATCTCTAGTATCTCTAGTAAAAATTAAAGGATATGTGCACAGATACCAAATTTATTATCCAAACTTTTATAACAAAAATAATATCGACTATATCGACATGCCATCTGTTAACCTATTTTTTCGACCGACTGTCACTCTCGGCTGGCGGGTGGCGACTCTTCTCTTTTTTCGGCAAGACATGAAGTGTCAACCGCCAATACAGCTAAGGCCCCGTCTACAAATGCGCGGCAAATTTAAATAATTCTCATTATTTTACATTTCTGAACATGCCTCCAGTCTTGAAAGACAATCTTTCAACAAATATAGACTATGCAAAAATAAAAAATATATATAACATTATAAATCAAATAAACATTGAAATACAATTGGCAATAGACAAATTTTTGCACGGCCCGTTTGTAAATTCCATTAACAGTTTAATCGATACCACTCGCACTATATTGTCCTTTGCAGGGTGTAACTTGACGATCCGTCCTAGATTCCACTTGTACGAAGGCAAGTTATCATCTTTGATTATGACCATAGCTCCCTCCTTGATACTAGCAGCATTAGTTCTCCACTTAGTGCGTTGCTGTAGCTCATTGACGTACTCTCTTGACCAACGAGTCCAAAAGTGTTGTTTACACTGTTCAAGTTGCTTAAAATGGGACAGCATCGTCTTTGAAATAGCTTTAACATTTGGATATGGTATGGAATTTATCGGACGACCAATAAGGAAATGTGCGGGCGTAAGTACATTGAAATCGTTTGGATCTGAGGAAAGAGGTGTGAGTGGTCGAGCATTCAAAATTCCCTCAATTTGCGTTACAATTGTATAAAAACTTTTGAAAGTAAGCAAACGATTGGACATAATTTTAATTAGATGATGCTTAACACTTTTAACCCCGGCCTCCCACAGTCCACCTTGATGCGGAGAGGAAGCTGGTATAAAATGTCAATTGATTCCCTGATTAACACCCAATTACGTTTGTAAAGTAGATTGGTTGCATTTAAGAAAAGAACTAAGATATTTCAATTTATTGTTCGCACCAACGAAGTTACTGCCATTATCAGTGTAGATGGCAGATGGTTTGCCTCGGCGAGCAATAAAGCGCTGTAATACTTCTAAAAATGCGGATGTGGTCAGTTCATTGGTTATCTCTAAATGTACTGCCTTTGTTGCCATACAAACAAAAAGACAAAGATAGCTTTTGAAAACCTTGCAACCACGACCCTTACTGGACCTGCATAGTCAAGTCCTGTATGATTAAGAGGAAAAGTTTGAGAAACTCGTGATGATGGTAATTGACCCATTAATGGTGTACAAATTGTCGGTTTACATCGAAAACATTTAACACATTCTCTGACAATGCGCGGCAAATTTAAATAATTCTCATTATTTTACATTTCTTAACAGACCGGACGATGTTGCATTTTTCATAGCATTGATACAACTCAAAATTGTAGCGTCTGCGCCATATCCCGCTTTTTTTACTCCTCCGTATATGTGTCTATTAGAAACAGCATATAAATAATTACTATTTAAATAAGAATAAGCCACAATTAAAGCTTAAAGTAAGTTTATTGACGTTTTAATTTCCAATGGCAGCTATGCACGTTATTGCTTCCGCTTGACGGCGCTAGTGGAGTTGGAGGTCAACACATTTTGACAATTCTTTGGACTTGTATGTGCGACTTAATAAAAGAATTGAAGAACAGAAATGCGAAAATTTCTGGAAAAAAGAAAGACGTTATCGAAAGGTAAACCATATTATTCATCATTTTATTTCTTAATCTCAGACCAAAATAGAAATATTTATATTGTTTTAAGTATTATAGTTATGTATTTGTATTTGGGTTTGAACTAACACAGTAACTAAAATATGGTAATTTTAGCTACCTACCATACAGTGTACCAATACAAAACTGTCTTAAAACAAAACTCGTTATAAATCATTACTTTTAATATAGGTATGAAAGATTATTGTGTTGCTGCCAGAAGTTCATTGCTTTGCCTTTCCAGAAACTGATTAAGTATTGTATAATATATTATAGGTTGGGCTGCATATGGTCGAAATAATAATTTTCGACATGGCATTGTGAACTGTTCTGTTGGAGAAACCAATCCGTACCTCGGAGGTAAAGGACACTATGTCCATTTTCTTACTTTTTAAGGAGAGCAGTTTTAACATTTTTTAAATTTGTAATCAGTAAATACTCAAATGTTTCTGATATTTAACCAAAATTAACATAATATATTAATTTTGGTTAAATATCAGATATATTTGAGTACTTACTGATTACAAATTTTAAAAAATGTTAAAACTGCTCTCCTTAAAAAGTAAGAAAATGGACATAGTTTCCTATGTGGATTTCACTGCTCTTCAGAAGTTCCTCTAATAGATTTCGTTGACATAAATAACTATTTTCTATGCATTTAGAAGTTAGCAGAAGGAATAAGCATGTGTGTTGCAGTCGACAGTATAATCCGAAATAATTTTTTGTTAACTATTGGTCCATTAAAAACAGATAAATATCATTTTTACCGAGCGCAAGTCAACAGTGAAATGACCAAACACTGGTCCTCTCAATGGATGAAAATATTACTGAACCATTTATGAGAATGTATTATTGGCAAGCGATATAGAGCAGTGTGAAAACATATTGCTGTTTTAATGCTTTACTTAACCATAAAGATCGTGGTAATTCATAGATAAAAGTTACCTGCACTGAATTATGTTAAACACAGACACGACGGTTTGCGCTGCGTCTGCGCCTGGTCTGAGCAAATTACTGGCCGTGTGCGAATTTTGGTAATTAATATCGATGTCTTCTTCTTGTGGTGCTATCCGTTACGGATGTTGGACACTAACATGGCTATTCTGACTTTGGTGACTGCTGCCCTGAAAAGTCCGATAGTGGTTAAGTTAAACCACTTTCGCAGGTTATGCAGCCAGGATATTCTTCTCCATCCTGGACCTCTTTTCCCATGCACTTTACCTTGAAGTATGGCGTGAAGTAGGTCATATCGTTGTTCATTGCGCATTATATGGCCCAGGTATTCTAGTTTGCGACGTTTTATGGTTACGACTAGTTCGCTCTCGTAACCCATTCTATGTAGTACTTCTTCGTTGGTAATTCTGTCTATTTAGGAAATCCTCAACATGCGTCTATAGCACCACATCTCAAATGCTTCGCGTCTCTTCAGGGATGTTTCAGTTAAGGTCCATGACTAATTTTATGTCGTGGCTGTTAAAGATTTTTTTCCTTTTGACGAAAGCTGATCTTGGCTTCTCGATCCTTATCTTAATTTTCGTCGATTGGTCCCACTGTTTATTTAAGTTTGCAGCCAGATAACAAAAGTTGGTGATTTGTGTTATAGGTTGTTGGTTAACTAGTAATTGACCAGGTGGTATCCTATTTTTGCTTAGAACCATGTATTTGGTTTTTTTGATGTTAAAATCAAGCCCAAACCTGCTACTTACTTCTACCACGCTGGAGACAAGTGTCTTAAGACCTTCAAGACTGTCTGCAAAAATGACAGTATCATCAGCGTATCTTATGTTGTTCAATCCTCCGTTTATAAGTATTCCCTCGTCTATGTCCGTTAGCGCTCGGTTCATAATGTGCTCTGAATATGTATTGAAAAATCATGGGGACAATATACATCCCTTTCGTACACCTCTTTTATCTTTATATTGTCTGTTAGCTGATCCACAACTCTAACAGTTGCAGTTTGTTCGTAATTCTTCTTCTTAGTCGTTAACCTGATGCAGGTATCGTGATATCATGAAGCTTTTAGCTAAATTTCCCAATGTTCCTCCACGTTTTCTATCATCTGTCATTCTAGCACATTCTGACAATGGAGCGCCAATGGTAGCAACAATATGGTCCGTGTAATTACGTTGTTCGTAATAGATATTGCTTATTGTACGGCGAACACTCACAAAAGTAACCAAATAAAACTGTTTCAAAACAGTCACACACCTGTGTTGAAGCACGAGATATCTATTACTGATGTGCCGTCGGAAGTCATAAAACCACTGACGGCGCATGATAGTCAGCATAGACTGCGCGGCGGCCAACACGGCGAGCTAACGAACGACGGCTCGTTTGTGTTGCACAACATAAGTACTATAGAAGAGAGACCGCTTTCAACGCCGCCGAGGCCGCCGACGCTACGCACGCCGCTCTGTCTGTGTTTAACCTTGAAGCAAGTTTGGCATATGCCAAAAAAAGCAGACTGGAAGTATTGCCAAAGAAAGCCGAACAAATAAATTTTATAGATCCAGTTTTCAATGTGCAAAAAAAGCAAAAGATAAAATTATGCTATGATCCAAGACCTCAACAATACAGAAATATGCCTAAGTTTAATAATAGTATAATCAGTGCAACACATTGGAGTAAAAAATATAAGAAAATAGCTATCCGTGCCTATGAGGAGGCAACTACTAACCATTTCATTAGCTGTAGACTTTTCATTCCATGAACAATTTTTATTTAGCTGCTTTTCCCGATGGACCTCTGGGATTATTAACTGTGTTAGAAGTTAAATTCCCCTAATCAATATATGATTCAATGATTGGTTCTGATAGTTTACCTGAGTTATTTTATTATCCCAAATTAAATGTACACGCCGAAATGAATGCAATATTAACTTAGAAATATACAGATTTGGACAGTTGACGTGACCTCCAACTACACTAGCGCCATCTACGTTGAGCTTTCCAGATTAGCTGCCATTCGAAAATCGTCCTTAATTAGCATAAAAATAACTATTTAAATATATAAATATAAAAACAAGCATATAAATAACTAGTTTACTATTTTAAACTACTACTATTCTATATCTTACACTGCGACGGTGTGTACGCTGGGAGACCTTAGTAGCATGTTGATGATCCCAAAGTCGGAAAACAGATGAGAATTTTCAGGTAAAGTCAGTAACTAATCAGAGGTAAAAACAAACATATCACAGACCCTGAATTTTTCTTAAAATTAGACTCAGCGAAATACGACAAACTATAAATAAAGAGTGAGAAATTGTACATGCAATTAGGAGACATCCGGAGATAAAAGAGGCGAAACTCTATTAATTACGAAGGAAAAACCAAAAACAAGTATTCAATATCGAAGTTCAAATGAAATAAACAAATACGTTTATCCTTTTCAGGACTGAATACATTTCTCAGATATCCAAAACTTTTCAGACAAAAAATATGACAAATAATCTTATAATGATGCCCAAAGTAATCTATTTTTTTTTATTATTCTTAAATCTTTTGGTAGGACATGAATCAACTGTGTCCTATTAGTGTATTATATTGGAACCAATGTGTCCCGTTACGAATAAATTTTGAAGGTAATTTTATTTTAACTTTATGTATGGCTATTTCACATTAAGAGACCAAACTGATCTTCATCTGGATCTCACTTCTTATCTTCTTCTTCAGAAGCTATCCCTTAGATGATCATTAAAATGTATGCGTCCACTGATGGACATAAGTCTGTCTCAGCTCTTTCCATCTATCTCTGTCTTGTGCGGCTTGCATTTAGTTATTGCTAGCACGCTTCAGGTCATCAGTCCATCTAGTTGGTGGGCGTCCTTTGCTCTATATTGCTTCTTGCCCTTTAAAGTGGTCTTCACTCTAATATACGTTTTGTGAATCGGCTGTCTGATAATCTGGCGACATGACATGCCTAATTCCATTTTAACGACGCGATTTTTTTGATAGCGTCGGTTGTTTTTAAGACGTATTGCTAGTTTGGGATTTGGTCTCTCAGAGAAACACCCAACATCTGGCGCTCCATAGCCATTTGAGTCACGCGAATCTTATTAACTACCTTTTTTGTGAGTATTAATGTTTTCGCTCTATAAGTAGGTACAGATAACTCACATTGTTCAAAGATTTTCCTTTTAACTGAACAGTAGATTTTTCCCATATCCATAGACAGCTCTTTATAAGGTTTAATCCAAGTTGAAGCACTGGTTGTTTTTGCCATTATAAAATCACAATCTATCTTTTTGTTACGCACAACGAGTGTTTACGCTTTGAATATCAAAACAAAAATGATTTACAAATCTGAGCATCAAATTAGAAATGTTTAGGTACCTAATTCAATAAACTTTGAGATTTTGGAAAATCCCTAAATTAGGAATAAAACTATTAGCCGTTTACCTCCTGCTAAGATACAATAAATTGTAGATAGATTTGGGGATTAGATCATAAAATGCAAATGAGCGAACCCTTAGCGATTATCCAATAACTGAATGCCTCAGTGACCGAGACTTTCTATGAATGTTGAGGGCTACTTAAATTGATCTTCTTTGAAATTGTAAATGTTTTGTACCTGTAGAGATTACGTACTTAGATCATTTCTTGATTAAAATGACTACAAAATTTTATACAAGAATTGAAATAAATTGGTATGTTTAAAAATTTTCAAATACAGTATAAAAATCTGAACTTTTATGCACTTTATGCAAACTTTTATACAAATATGCCAAAATATGAAATATTTGCATAAAATATGCACAATATGCAAAATATGCAATATGCATATTTGCCGAAGTCTAGTAATAAAGTAATCACTGCATTATTCATTTAGGAAGAAGTTTATCCCTGGTAAATATATTCGGTGAAGAGCTTGGAAAACGCTTGTATAATTTTATTGCCACCTAGTTTGATTACTTATTTGAACGCTCGGATCATTAATCTGTCATCGCCAGGGGATTTGATATTTTTCATTTCTTAAAGTGCCGTGTTGATTTCGTATGAGGTATTTTTTAGAGCCTTTATTATGCCATCGTTTGCTTGATCTACAGAGTCTGTTTCGTATTGCTAGTCTTGTATATGTCTGGTCAGTATATCTTCATATAGGTCGTTGTTTTCTGGGGGAATCCATTTTTTTTGTTTTTAGAATCATTTTTTTTTTCTCTCCAGTTTGACATTTAATGATATCTTAGCTTGAAATATTCTGTGGTCACTTCCTATTAAAAATTTGTTAAGTACTTTGACGCCTTTGATATTATTTTTTTCTGTTTATTTTGATATAATCTATTTTATTTTAACACTGCCATCTGGGCTGATTCATGTCCATTTACGCTGGGGCTTTTTATCGAAAAAAGAATTCATCGTGAATAAATTTTCCTGGTGTAAGAAGTTCAGTAATCTTTGCCCTCGTATATTTCTTTCTCCATAGCCATACTTACCCATTGCTTCTTCGTTATCATCTTATTTAAACCCTATTTTCGCATTAAAGTCGCCCATAATTATTGTGTAATATCCCGGTGTGGCATGTAACGAGGTTTCTAGGTCCTCATAAAATTTCTTTATCCGAGTGGGTAGTCATTGTAGCATATGTCTGGATTCCCTTAAGGTTATATCTTGCATTGAGTTTAAAGATGAGATATACGATCCTGGGGCTTATGCTCATAATTTTAACTATATTTTGTGTGTTCTTTCTATGCACAATGAATCCTACTCCACCATTTAAAGTATCTTTCTTCTTCTTCATGTGCCTTGTCCGTCCCGAACGTTGGCAATCAACATGGCTATTCTGACTTTGTTTACGGCAGATCTGAATAGTTCAGCAGATGACAATCCGAACCATTGCCGCAAATTTTGGAGCCACGAGTGTCTTTTCCTCCCTGGACCCCTTCTGCTGTCTATTTTTCCTTGAACGATCAGCTGTAGTACTCTATATTTATTATGTCTCATAACGTGACCCAAGTATTCCAACTTTTTTTTCTTTATATTTATTCCTACCTCTCTCTCTTTACCTATCCGGCGTAGCTTCGTTGGTCACGTGCTTAGTCCAGGATATACGTAATATACGTCGGTAAGCCCACATTTCTAAGGCCTCTACTTTTTTCATCAATGTTGTGGTCATTGTCCACGCCTCCATTCTATATAATAAAACCGGAAATACATAACATTTAAGAAGTCGAATTTTGAGAGGTAGGGCTTTTAGAGGTGAAAATTTGCTTCATGCTAGTGAACGATGCTCTTGCCTTTTCTACTCTTATACATATTTCCTTCGCTTTATCCCAATTTGAGTTAACTGTTGTTCTTAAGTAGATGTACGAATCCACGTGTTCAATTCTTTTATTGTCTAATATCAGTTGCTGTGGTGGTTGTTGGGTTTTGCTTACTAACATCCATTTGGTTTTTGTGATATTTAGTCTGAGTCCGTATTGTGCACTTGTTTTTTGTATCTTACTCATAAAGCAACTCAGTTCCTCCATGGTACTTGCTAGAATCAGAGTGTCATCAGCATATCTTATGTTATTAATTATTTCTTCATTTATCTTTATGCCTTCTGTGCTTTCCTCCAGCGCTGTCTTAAATACTTCTTCTGAGTATATATTAAAGAGAATTGGAGACAAGATACAGCCCTGTCGTACCCTTTTCTTGATCTCAATTTTATTGGTCAATGTAGATCCTACTTTCACTTTAGCTGTTTGACCCCAATAGAGACTCGCTATTGTTCGAATGTCTCTGTAGTCGACTCCGATCTTGTGGAGAACTTCAATTATCTTTTCGTGCTTTACGTTATCGAATGCTTTTGCGTAGTCTATAAAGCATATGTACACGTCTTTGTTCATATCTCTGCCGCGCTGGATGAGTACCTGTAAACTAAAAAGTGCTTCTCTTGTCCCAAGAGAATTCCAAAACCTAAACTGCGAATCTCTAAAGTGTCTTATTCACCTCTTAAACAAAATACATATCCTAAATTTAGAGAAATTTTGGCATCTCCTCTTCGTCTTATTTTACTGAGGCCAATGATGTCCCATGTCCCATTTTATGTTTTTTAGCTCTTCCTCCAGTTCATATTCTGGTCTAATATAAGAGTTCTAACATTGTATAAAGTAATATGCATTTATCGCACTTTGTAGTAGTCTGATTTTTCCGGGGATTCTTAGCATCCTCTGCTCCAAACCTGTTCCAACCGCTACCTTGATTGGGGGTGTTAGAGCTGGAGCCGGAAACTGAGAGCCGTTCAGTAGATTCGTCTTTCATGGAAAATAACTTCTGGGGTTTTAAGCCAATAAAACGGCACGCTTGGCTAGTGCGTATTGGTGAGTTGGTTTGGAAGTGGGGGAGGAAGGTTGGAGATTGGAATTCCTTTTCTTTGGACATAATATCCCCGGGGATGGAAGGCTAGGGAGGTCAAAGGGCTCGCGTGGGCAGGTGTGCTATTCCTGAAGTAGATCTATCCCTTGCTGGTATCGCAGAGAAGTATCCACCCGCTACCCATTTTTTTGATACTTCTCTTAAATTCTTCCACTTGCAAAGAATATTCTTATTGCTTTGATCCTTCATGAGACTCTCCATCACTGGACACATATTCGTCAGAATCTGATCCAGGAAAAGGTTCCTCTATTTGTAGCAAGTCACTTAGCCCTTTAACGATGTTTTCTAATTATTTTTGTGTTAAAAAACGTCTGGTCATAATTCAAAAACTGCAAAGAGTTGAACTGCTGTCACTATTTAGAGTCAATATAAAAAACTGATGGGACACCAATGACCCGGGAACAAAGGCTATTGAGATATACATATTTCATTATATGAATTATAAGAAACGAATGACGAAAAAATGGATTTTATTAGAAATTTTACTTACTTTCAACAACAAACTTTCAGGATTGTTTTGTAGTAGTATTTTGCAGACAAAAATATGTATTACAGTAACAAAACACAGAACCACGTTGTAGAAGAATACCTATTTCTAGAAAATTTCAGGTTAATAATCGAATTGTTGGTTGCATAACATAACGAAATGTTTAGTAATACGGTTATACTTGACTAAAATGAATTTAGGGGACAAATAGGCACCATGGGCACTTTTTTTATTGTCCCACAGTACCAAAAGGGTTAAAGCAACCATTTTTTTTAATTTTAAACAATTTTTGGAAATTATTGTTAATACAAAGTATAGCAGTTTATTTTAATTCTCTTTCGGGATTCAACATAGTATAATGAACAATATTTTGAGAACTGATCTTATCCTGATAAACAAAAATTGTGGTTCAATTACTTATTAAAGTAAATATTAAACTTATTAAAGTAAATATTATTAAAATGACACAAGAATATAGCTTCAGACGAAGAATTATTTTAATAATTCTCCCCACCAATTTCTTTTATACAGACGTGACTGCAAATATTCGCTAAAAGGTTATTTTAAGACTCCTAAAAAGAAAATGAACTAATATCGGCGATATAAAATCAGTATTAGACATACCGGTAAGGAATATTTTAAGGAGGGCTTTGAACAAAAGTTTAATATTCAAGGACTCGTTTCTCGTCGTAAAATTCTTTTGTGGACTAAAAAAAAACCTACAAAAAGAGTGAAACCTGAGATTTCTTAACTTATGATATAGGTGATGGGAAATAATGTGATTTTTTGAGTTTTGGAGTTTGTGTTTTTAGTTTAGTGAAATATTTATTTAAAAGGTTGTTGCCTTTGTGGGCCACTGTTATGTTATGTTTGGGTAAAAGAGTTGTAAATTGTTTGGATAAACCTTTTATATGAAAAAGTTGTATAAGTAGTTTTTATACTGTTGGGTTTATTGTTATTTGTATTGTTGTAAAATTTATTAAGTCTTGATTTAAATAGTTTTGATTAGATATTCGGAATATGCATTATTTTGAAGGGCATTTTTCTATTACAGTTGGTCTGTATTTTGGATAAGTGAGTTTTATAGATTTATCAGCAGGACTTATAATTACAGACTTTCTATGAGAGAATGGATGATAAAATTTGTAGTCGAGATACCGTGAAGACCATGTTTTGTAAAGCACATGGTTTTCACCGTGTTATTAATGTGATGTAAGGTGATATCCAAAAATTTAAAAAACTTTTATAAAAATTCTGCTTTTCATAAGAACCATCTACAAATCCATCCTAAAACCAGTGTGGACTTATATGATAGAATTATGGGGAACCGCCGCACATTCCAACATTGAAATAATACAAAGATTCCAGTCCAAAACATTGAGATCAATACTAGGAGTTCCATGGTTAATAACCAATGAAGCCATTCATCGGGATGCCGGACTATCATATGTCAAAGATGACATCAAAAAGTGCGCGAAAAAACATAAAGAGAAACTTAAAGTGCACCCAAACGTGTTAGCAAAAAGTTTAGTGAATAAACCGCGTACTGTTCGTAGGCTAAAACGAAAAGTTCCGTTAGAGTTAAGTGAACAATAGGTTCTAAATTAATGTGTACAAGTCTATGTCAGAAATAGTCAGTGTTGTAGGCTAAGTTTTTAAAAAAAGGGGTGCATCACTGGATGCCTCCCTACATGTCATTCCAAATTATTGTCAGTCCTATTACTTATTGTCTATTATCTACCTAAATATTTAGGTCTAGATTGTACAGATAGATTGTAATAAATGTGGGGTTAATAAAAAAAAAAAAAATAAGAACCATAGTCTCTCCAGGTGGACGACCTTCGGCGTACTTCCTAACGTCAGTTGTACTCTATCTACAAGGTCGTTTATCTTCTTAGTAACCAATAACGGTCCCAACGATACTAACCTGATAATAGATAAAGATAGAGAGACCTTTATCACCTAGAGGTATGAAAAAGAACCTGCGACTCATTCTCAGACCTACCAAGTACCATGCGGTCCATATGTCGGAAATGATATAGAATAGGTAGAAATTAACACTATGGAATGGCCAGCACATAGTCCGGATTTAAATCCGATTGAAAATATCTAAGATATCCTTGGTGGGCAATTAAAAGCGAAACCGTTCCAATCAAACAACTGACAGGACGTGGGAGAGAGGCTGATCCAGATTTGGAAAGAACTAGACCAAAATGAAATACGACAATTAACTTTAAGTATGGGCCAACGATGTGAGGCTGTTATACGTAGTAAAGGTGTAAACACCCGTTATTAAGACTTTATCATAATTTAGTTTACTTTCCTCATCATTATTTTTTTGTAATTTTCCGTTTTATTTATTTTTTTTTCTCCTGTACTTTAACATTTTTTAATGATTGACAAATTGTTATAATTACTAATAAAATGTGGAATAAATCTGGTGAAGATTTATTTTTTATTCTTTCCCTGTTGATAAATAAAATTGTTATATTTTGAAGTGGTGCGTTAATTTCTTGGCGAAGTGTATATTATAGATAATTGTAAAAAGTTCCCAATTAAATATATTAAATAAGATCCTAATTGTATTATCTAGTTAAATGTTTTCCGTTTAATAAATATTTTTCCCAAACAGATGAAATGGCCAAATGTCTAAGTTTTATCAATTTTTTCGGAATCACATCTGTGCGTGCCTTTTGTGTATAGGCCAGTTCCTAATGGTACAATATCTTCATAAAAGAAAACAGTTTAAGGTATTAAAAGCATAACTTTTAAACCAAATATATGTTTTACAGCAGCTCTTATTAGGAGTAAAGTTACCTCTTTCTGGTATATGACAATAAAAAAACGTTTCTAATAATGCCAAGCTATTCAACTTTTTGGGAAGCTCTATGTTATAAATTGGTCATATTACAGCTGACTGACTTATTGTTCATATTATAATTTGATTAATATTAGGTGGAAAGCTTGAATAAATGAACTTTGGTCAAATAAAAGGCAAATATCGAGCACAATTTTAATAATCAAATCTTGCCTTTCTTTCCTAGAAAGGAAAAAGAGAGTACTTTCCTAAAAGTACTTTCGCTTCCTAGAGCATCTTCAGGGGCATTTCATTATTTTTGACCTACAACAATCACAATACACTAGTTTTTATACAACCATCATATAATGTCATAAACATAAAATTGTACATTACACTACACTACACAAGGACAAACGGTTTAAAATTTTTAAAATAGGCAAAGCTAAATTCTCGTCGGCATCAGGAGAGAGAATGATTCCCGGTAGTTATGGAAATCTTTATGTGTCGATATCTGCCTTTTATTTGATCAAAATTATGATTATTCAGGATATTAATTTAATAATTTTGAAACCCTGTGCCAGTCTTTGCAGATATAGTAAATAAGTTCAAACAAAGTTTGCCGCAAGTGATCCAATATTTCACATGTATTTAAAACATAGCTAACTCTTTCATGTTTTCTTCTACAAGGCCTGTTACTATCTCGCCTGCGCTATATGTTTATTTGGTCTTATTTTGATTTCATCATATCTACTTTGAGATATAGCATTTTTCGAAGAGAGAAAATCATTTTATTACATATAAAAGCTAAAAAAATCATTCTTAAACATACTGTTTTATGATAGATATACGTAATTGTTAGGAACACAAAGTAATTGCTAGTACGCTTATAAACCAATAACAAAAGTTGTTCGTTCTGCAAAGGCAAAGAAATAGTAGGATAAACTAAACTAAACATCAAAAAAATCTCAAAAAAATCAAACTGAGGATGTTAAAAGATGACAGACTAAAAGTGACTACCCATTGTCATTTAAAAACAAGGACTTTCACAAGATAAAGAAAGAAAACAACAAAACACCACAAGCAATGCAGAAACACTAGCAGGAAGAGATTTAAATATGTTAACAATAGTATAGAGCGTATCAAAAAAAGAATAGGATAGGAAACAAGTACAACATTACAACAACATTTAAAACAGTTAACACACTGAGATGTAATTTGTCCAAAACCAAATTTAATAACACACAAAAAACCCTGTGAATGCGACAATCTTTACATGGGAGAAACCGCAAGACCAATAAGTGTCAGGATAAACGAACATAAAACATACATCAAGAATCATGATGTTACAAAATCACAACTAAGGTACAGTGTACACAAACATATAACATAAAAACAAAAAAAACACTCATAATTTGATATTACTAGGGAAAAACAACAACCTAAGGTTTTTTCAGCCATTTACATGCTACTGCCTACAAGACGAGGTCAAGTATGTCAATTTTGAAATGACATAACCTAATACTAAATAATGGTTTGGTTATCCATCTTCTTAGAATTTTTTTATAATAATCTCTTTTTGAGAACGATTTCCAGAGTGGAAGTCAAAACGTCCAACACATGTAAGTTAAAAATGTAATTTTCATTACAAGCAATACGTGTGGCTTAATCCCATATAAACATAATATTTAAACATGTTAACAATACCCTCACCTAGTATAGGTTTGTTGCAGTAGAGTGCCAGAAACAGTAGAAAAAATAAGTTCAATTAACACGGTAAGTGCCACCAAACACACATAATTGTAACAAATAGTAGTTTTAAATACCTGGCATTGGTATTACAGAGTAATGGAGAAATATATTTATGAAGATGAATGCAGTAGAATTAGGGTTGGATGGATAAAGGGGAAATAAGCTAGTGGTGTGTTGTATTAAAAAAAGATCCAATGAGACCGAAGAAAAATGAGATAAAAAATAAGATAAAAATGAGATAGGTTAGATGGATAAGTTGAAAGACTAAAAAGCATAAAATTGTTGACCAAATAAGACAGCATTAGGCAGATGATTTGATTTTGTTCAATATCACGAATTGCTGATCTGCAGATTCTTAGAAGAAGGAAAGGCAGACAAAATAAGACCTGGGGAAGACGCTTAGGCAAGAGATGTCGGTGAAGAGAGTTAATATTGATATGATAAAAAGATAAAAACTAATGGAGAAATGCAATTAGGGAAACCGAACACGCTTAGGTATAAAGGCGAAGAGAATGATGATGATAACAATGACTACAAAATAAGAGAACATAGGTTAAAATGGTACGCCACTATTCAACCTCGAAATAATATTTATCCAATACGAATACAAGCTTCTGAAAGCTTTATTTACGTATTAAGTTGTTGGTTCTATCCAATGTAAGGTGGTTAAGGAAGAATCAGTTACATAATTAGTTCTTGTTTAGTCTATTTTGTTATTCAAATGTAAAGTTAGAATATTTGAACCACCCTATTTTTTTCCTACTAGAATGTGGCTTCAATGCCCGTTACATTTTACATTTAGAAATATAAACAATAATAAGATATTTGTATAATACATAATCTCGAGCCAATTAACCCTTCGCGTCCGATTGGTTCCAATAAAGTACCATAATTATTTTAATATATCGTGGCCTAGTAAGCGCTGGGGCTCTAGAGTAATAACAACAAGGGGTAGACAGCTGCTGAAGGTAATAACAGGAAACAACCTACAATACATATCTACAGGAGAACCAACTTATTGGCTTACAGATCCAATAAAACACCAGATCTCTTAGACTTCTGTGTGACTAAAGGTGTCTCCCTTAACTATTTAGCAATAGAATCATGCTGGGACCTCTCTTCAGATCATTCTCCCATTCTAATTGACCTAGACTCCAAAATCATACTCAGAAATAAGCCTCCAGTCCTAACCAATAATCAAACAAATAGGAAAATATTCCGAAGCGCACTAGCAGAACAAATACCAACGAACTTGCCACTTAAAACAGAATTACAAATTAAAAATACAGTACAACTTACTACCTCCATACAAAAGGCAGCTTGGATTTCTACTCCTGAATAAACAACATGGAAGGAAAGCATAAACTGTTCGCGAAGTGCAAAAAACCTGATCGATGAGGAAAGATAACTTAGGAAAAAGTAGCAAAACACACACGCTCCTATTGACAAACAAAGTTTAAACATAATTACCAGAAGACTTAAAAATCTATTAAAAGAAGACAAAAACAGAGGGATCCAAACTTACTTAAAAAATTTGACTCCGTCCAAAGACACCAATTATTCTCTATGGAAGGCGACGAGAAAGGTAAAAGGTCCACAAGACGCCATACCTCCTCTAAAAAATGTCAAAGGTAAATAGACAAGAACAGACACAAAAAAATCTGAGACATTCGCTGAATATCTTTCTACAGTATTTAGTCCATTTAGCAGAGTAGTGCCATTAGAACAAGAAGAACCAATTAATTCTTTTCTTGAGGCTCCATATCAAATGGAACTACCAATTACCAAGTCTAATATTAAAGAAGTAAAACAGATAATAAAGAATGAGATACAACCCAATAAGGCTCTGCCATTCGACCTCATAACGGGTAAGATCCTCCAGGAACTAACCAATGACTGTTACAGAATAATCACTATGACTTCAATGCTATGCTTAGTCTACATTACTTCCCTCTGCAATGGAAAGTGGCACAGATTATACTTATTCAAAAACCTGGTAAAGATCCAAAAGATATCAACTCATACCGACCGATTAGTCTACTTCCAGTCATCTCTAAGGCCTTTGAAAAACTTCTGCTACGAAAAATCAAACCAATATTGGACGAAAAGTGTATAATACCTGACCATCAATTTGGTTTTCGTAACCAACATGGTACAATCGGACAAGTTCACAGACTATACATAACAATAAGAAGTAGTCTCGAGAACAAGCAATACTGTACTGTAGCCTTTATAGACGCCTCTCATGCTTTTGAAAAGGTGTGGCATACAGGACTTACAGACCTTATCATACCTTACAGAAAGGAGATATCTGGTAAAATATAGCGAAGCCTATACAAAACTCTACCCCATCCTATCTGGTGTACCTCAGGGTAGTGTGCTCGGACCGATTCTGTACCTGATATATACGGCTGACTTGCCAATAAGCAATAACCTAACGCTTGCAACATTCGCAGATGATACTGCTTTCTTGGCCTCTCATAGCAACCCAATAATAGCATCAATGAGACTGCAATTACATCTAAACAAAACAAATGAATGGATTAAGCTCTGGAGAATTAGAGTAAACTCCTCAAAATCCACACAAATTACATTCACTCAAAGAAGAGGTACATGTTCACAAGTTAACCTCAATGGACATCCTTTGCCCCAAAAGCATGACGTAAAATACTTAGGTATTCACCTTGACAAACGTCTAACTTGGACCAAACATATATGGACGAAAAGGCTTCAATTGGGAATTTTATACAGAAAGCTTTACTGGATGTTGGAAAAAACTCTCACCTATCGATCGAGAACTAGCTGCTGATATACAATACAATAATAAAACCTATTTGGACATATGGCTCGCAGCTCTGGGGTTCAGCTAGCAAATCTAATATTATGATAATACAAAGATTTCAATCCAAAACTCTGAGAACAATCGCTAATGCACCTTGGTAATCCAGAATGATGCAATACATAGAGATCTTCAGGTACTAAGAGTCTCTGAAGAGTGCCAAAAATCTTCTGAACAATATCAAAACAGGTTGCGGGTGCATCCTAATACCCTGGCACACAATCTTCTCAACAACCAACAAGCGAAGAGATTGAAGCGACATGACCCCTTGGACCTACCTCACCGATCCTGACAGAGCTTACAGCAGTGAGAGTTACGCCTTCAACAGCGCCCAGCCATGGTGATCAGTGCCGCTTTTAGTGCTCGCGTATCAGTGTATGTGCGCATCGTACCGGTAAACAAGCCTATTTGTGTCGTGATGATTTGATCACTGGTCACAAATCTAAATAAAAAAAAGTAAGCGCTAGCCGGAACCTCATATCATCGTTCAGTGTTAAAACGTATCCCCTCTCCATTCGGGATTAGAATCTAGCATAATCTTATAAGCGTGTCTAGCAAGCTGTTTAGTTGTATACGAAAATCGTTACTGTTTGGTTCTTCGCCTTATAATTAGGTGTTTTTCTTAAACTTTTTAAATCGCCGGTACGTTTTGTATATTTTCTTTGTAATAATAAATATAAAGTAGGCCCAGTTATAAAAATTTAAATATTTATACATTTGGAAATATTAGATACTTTTCTTGTGGTTCCATACAAGACCACTAGGTCATAACATTATCATTTATTAATATTTTCTTTGGTTTTAAAAAAGCGGCATTTTGACATCACTAAACTATCCTCTGACGGCAGTTATACTTTATTAGATTATCTGCCATCTGACAGTGGATCATATACTCCAGATGCACCATCTGAAAAAGACCTTCATGACGACATAGAACTTAATTTTTTAGAATACGAACAAAGTGATCATGTTGTAGGTGATGTTCAGTTGTACTCTTGTACGATGGGGAGTTGCCTTGGTACTGCAGTATATATAGCGTACTCTGACTCCATGTTAAGGCATAGGGGTTACTTCGTCAGTTCTTATTTCTAGAGAAAATTGTTACTGGTGCTTGGTTCTTCTTCCAAATTTAGGCATTTGGGAGTCTGCTCCCATCAAACCAGTGGCCAAAGCAATGTTAATATTAATTTAAAGACATTCCTATACCAGTTCTTAAGTATTCAAAAATTATATATGAGTTTAATAAGGTTAGGTCAACAAAATGGAAAAAAATCGATCCCACCACGTTTCGGAGTTTTAATCCAATATATATTTTATCTTACAATATTTATAGCTTATTTATAGATTACAACAAATCCCATATATTTGTTGTAATTTTTTACTAACAGTTTTTACTTTGACAGTGATATTTTCTTCAGGTTTCTGAAAATTGCTTAGAAAATAAATGAGTTTTTTATCCATCAATTGCAAATCCAGCACACATTCTTCACTCATTCTCCAGTTTAAGTCATCCCTTTCCATTTTTTATTGTGTTTTAAGTTCATTTGGAAAACTTTTTCTTTTTTTTAAGCTGTTCCAGATGAATAGATGTTGTATTTTAGCAAGTCGCGTTGTAATGCAACAGAATTAATATAGTTATCGAAATAAACTTTATATTTTTTTTCCAACTAATCTCTTGTAAAATGTTGTATTATTTCTGCTCCGAGTTGTTTCTCCCTTATATGTTTCACTTTTCCGGTATATATTTGGAATTTTAAAACATATCCTGACTGACCAGTATGTACTCATACCTTACATCCCCTTTTTATGGGCTTTATCGGCGAGTATTGGAAAAACTACTTCATCCCTTAAACCTTATCATTGATTCGTCTATTGATTGTTGCCTGCTACAATCAAATGAACTTGAAGTGGTTGATAGTTCCTCTAGCAATGGCTCCACTTCATAAAGTTTATCATGAGCACCATTACCTTTCTTAGGTTCTAATGAATTGTCATTCATGTAAAGATAAGTAAGTACCCATCCAAATCTGTCAGGCGACATACTTAAATAAATAAATTGATCCCTGAGAACAAAACTGGCAGACCAAAAAAAAATTATAACCTTTTTTTTTCAACTTTTCTACTCCCATCAAAATGGTTTTTCCCAAAAAACACTTTTCTTTAACTGTTATGGGAGTCCTGATTTTGTTATTTTTTTGGACTACGTATACATGCAATTAGAAAACAAGTTTATTTAACAGGTTCTCACTTAACTAATGAAAAAATAAATCAAGAGGAGTTTCTTAAGTACCACGAACATTTGGTTCAACGTTTCCGGAAGAAGGACAAGGTTGATGGACAATATTTGGGTCGGTGGTCCGTTTAACTCATCAAGAATAATAAGTGATACTTCGTGTTTATCATCACAATTACTGTCACGCACATCGTCTTCATCGCCTTCATTGTCAAAACATCGTTTTGTTAATCCAAAACACCTAGCTCCAAAGGTATGTCGATCGAAGGGATATCCCTTAGTAAATCATAAGCGTAATTATTTGCTATTTTTTTTAAATCAAGACGTCATTTAATTTTGAAATTCTGTAACAAAACACACCTACTAGTTACTGATCTGCTTAGGGCCATCTATTGGATCCACCAATCAAAATATCAGAAATAACTTAGGTTAATACGGTAATACATAAATACATATATTTATTAACAAATTAACTTAACACATACCTTTTATCAGTAGAAGAACGTTTGTTTATTTACAACAATAAACAACTTCACTTTTATTCACTTGTGAGCGCGGTAAATGGATAATGTACATCATAATTAGAATGTTGTAATGGCATGGTAGGTGAAATACACGACGTATACATAACTTTCTGTCTGGTGGACCTATAGTGTATTTTTATGTATGAGAGAGTAATCAAACAATAAATTATGTATGCAAATCCCTAAACTGTTGATACTGGTGACTCAATGAAAAACAGATATTTGTCAACAAGTTTACGGAAGTATATAGGAAAACAATTTTAAATTGAGTATGACCACCAGGTATAGAGATTGGAGCAGAATAGAATACAATAGTTGTGAGGGTTACTAATCCCTAAATAAGGTTGCTAGTGTCGGAGTGATGGAGGTTAACAGGTACTAATGAATTTGAAAGAAATGTAAGATGTTTATTTTATTGGTTATATATAACCAATAAAAGTTTAATAAGTACCTACCTATTTGCAAAATAAAGTTTAATTCTTTAGATAAAATAAAACGTTTTATTTTATCTAAAATGAGTGCATTCCACGAAGTAAGGGTTTCAACAATCAAACATTTACCGTAAGTTGGGGCTACTTTGGACATATGTCTATCTTGGGACAAATTGCATAACATATTTTTGTTATCTAGTGTGGCACCTCTGTTGCCAGTATTGCATCTTCTAAACACGTGAATGTGACATAAATAAACTGGTGATTTCATTAACTATATTTGCTGGTCGTTAGTAGCGAAGGTAAGTTTACAATATTTAATATAATATGAAGCATTAACACAACCTAAATTCATCTATGAAATAACTTTATCTCTATACTTGGTTATATTTGGGCAATTATGTTATTTGTGCGTTAGTCATAACCTTACTTAAGTTCTTTAGACCATATGTTCTAGTGAGATAAGTGTTGCCTACTTATTTCTGTAAAATAAAATAAACATAAAAGTAATACATTATTGGGGTAACTTGGGACAACTGTCCCATGTAGCCCCACACATAATATTATAAAGTAAATATCAGTTATTTTTCTTTATCTTTTTTTTCAGGCCCAGATATGGTGCGCAAGTACATAAGAAAAGTTGGTGCACGTAAATACCAGGATTACACACAAATCCAATTAGATAAAGCTGTATCAGAAGTAGTAAATAATGGGTTGTCGATGCGAAAAGCATCTGAAAAATTTGGTATATCAAAATCAACAATTAACAGAGCGGTTCGTGGCCAAAACAGAGGAAAGGTTGGAAAACCATTTGTACTCTCAGAGGAAGATCAAATTAAATTAGCCCAATGTTTGTGCATGGCTGGTGACTGGGGTTTTCCCTTAACAATTCATGATATTAGAATCATCGTTAAGTGTTTTCTTGATCGTTCAGGTAGGACAGTAAAACTATTCAAAAATAACCTTCCTGGTAAAGAATTTGTAATTTCATTTTTGCAAAGACATAAGCAAATTCTTACAAATAAATTTTGCCAAAATGTTAAGCGATCGAGGGCAATGGTTGATGAAAATATTATAAATGATTACTTTGATGAACTCCAGGTAACTCTGGATGGTGTTGATGCAAACCTGATTCTAAACTATGATGAGACGAACATCACAGATGATCCAGGAAGGAAAAAGGTTGTAGTTAGACGAGGGTGCAGACACCCTGAGAGAATTATTGACACCAGTAAGTCAAGCACATCTGTAATGTTCAGTGGTACTGCTGATGGAACGATGTTACCACTTTATATAGTTTACAAGTCTGAAAATCTATACAACACTTGGACGGAGAATGGTCCTAAGGGTACAATTTATAACCGATCCAAAAGTGGCTGGTTTAATCTAGAAATATTTGAAGACTGGTTTCGCACTGTCGCTCTCCCTTATTTTAGGAAATTCCGCAATGATTTGATTAAAGTAATGATTGGCGATAACCTGTCAAGTCATATATCACCTTGGATTATTGAAGAATGCAAAGAAAGGAACATAAAATTTGTTCTTCTCCCTGCTAATAGTACTGGGTTAACACAACCTCTCGATGTGGCCTTTTTTCGGCCTTTGAAGATGAAGTGGCGTGAAACTCTTGATGAGTGGAAGAGCAAACCCGAGGTACCATTCCAAAGGATAAGTTTCCCCGGTTACTAAAGAAATGCCTTGACAATATTGGTGTTGAAAATATTTCCAAAAATATTATGAGTGGTTTTAGAGGAGCAGGAATTTTTCCTCTCGATAGGAATCAAGTGATCAAGAGACTTCCTTCTGCAATGAAAATCCTTCAGTCTGATAATGATTCACAGACTAACAGTCTGGAGTGGGTTCAGACATTTCAGACCTATTTGAAAGAAAGTAGGAGAAAGGAAACCCAGCCTTCAAGAAAAATAAGGAAAAAGAAAATTAATGTTCCTGCTGGAAGAGGTGTAGAGTGTATTGAAGGAGAAGTGATGGAACTTGGCCAACTTGCTACTGCTACGACTTCTAAATCCATCAAAAACCGACACTTAAGGGACAATTGTGACTCAACCGATGAAGATGATTCAAATTATTCATTAAGAGACTCAGACACTGACCTTATTCTCAGTGATATAACAAATGAAGATGATTTTGATGTAATACCAGTAAGTAATGTGCAAGAATGTGTAACATCAACTCCACTTCGGGTACCGAAGTCTATACATCCCATAACAATTGATAAAATTGAAAAGGACATGTTTGTCATTGTTAATTTGGTATTTGATGCTAGATCAAATAAAAAGACTGCTAAGCAATTTTATGGACAAGTGCAGGAAAAATTTTACGATAAAATAAATGTAAAGTTCCTAAGAAAGAGTTCAAAATCAGTCGGGAACGTGTACATTTTTCCCAATGTTGATGATGAAATGGACATTAATTTAGAATCAATTATAATGATGGTGACACCAACAAATGTAAGGAGAGGAAGATACACATTTCCTTACGAACTTTCAGCTTAATTAGTAATAGTTTTATTATAATCATACAGAGATCTATCTCATTTCTTACCTACATAGGATACCATTTTCTTTATTATGTAGATTAAAAAAAATCTATTTTCAACTTAGATGTGTTTTCTTACCTTACTTATTATAAATGTCCTTTTTTACCTTTTTTGTGGGTTACTTGAACCACATCTTATTTTAACTAAGTTTTTACATGGATTTTAGAGTGTTGGCCCATGTTACCCCACTTAGGGGTGTAACTTGGGACACACACTAAATTAAAAAAAGTGTGTTGAATACTTAAAGAAAATAACTATATTACATATAATTTGAAAGTACAAGTGTACTTCCAAGTTTTGAACGTGTTTTCTTTTTGAAAGAGTTGTTGGTTGTTCAGTGGTAATGTTCCAAATGTTAAAATTGTCCCAAGTAGCCCCAACTTACGGTAATTCTTTAATTCCAGGAATCTACGACAGTAATTGACTAGATAATTACCTTCTAAACTTATTCCACAGAAAATGTGATAGTGGGTTTTTCCATTTTGTAGGAAGGTCCAAGTGGCGTATTCAAAATTCTTAACAGTTCACTAAAAGTAGGTACTTCAGTTGCAAGGTGCAGTTTATTGTGTATACTAGTGTTATGGAAAATTTGGAAGTGCCGTGTAAACGCCGAAAAATTGGTCCTTTAACAGTTAATGAAAAAACATTAATATTTAATTGTTTTAAATCATTTACAGACAAACGTTTATGTGAAAGTGTTGATGAGACCGTTGAGTTAGTTAGCAGTACACTTGGTGTTGGGAAATCTACGATTTACAGAGTTATTAAAGAAGAGAAATGTGGTAGTTTTCAAATGCTACGTAATGCTCCAGGGAAACCAAAATTTCAAATAGAATATCATTTTAAAAAAGGACTTCGACGGAAAGTGCATGAATTCTTTTTTAGACAAGAATTTCCAACATTGGATAAAGTTCTTGTCTCAGTTCGAGATGATAAGGATTACCCAGAAATGAGTCGAAGTACGTTATGAAAACTTTTAAAAGAAATAGGCTTCCGCTGGAAAAAGAATCCCAGAAAGTCTATTTTATTAGAAAGAAGCGATATTGTCATATGGAGAAGACATTTTCTAAGAACCATAAAGGAAATGAGAAACCAAAAAAGAAAAATATTTTATCTTGATGAAACATGGATCAACGAGGGTCATACACCATATAAATTTTGGCAGGATGAAACTGTTACAACTCAAAGGCACGCTTTTGTAAATAACTTATCTACTGGTTTAAACCCACCATCAGGAAAGGGACGCAGGCTGATAATAGTACACATTGGTAGTTTCAGACGGTTTTGTTGAAGGTGGTTTATTAACTTTTGAATCAACTCGTACCGGTGACTACCATGAAGACATGAACGCTGATGTCTTTCAAGAATGGTTCGAACAAATGATAGATCTTCTTCCTAAGAACTGTGTAATAGTAATGGATAATGCAAGTTATCACTCCAGACTTATAGAAGGACTGCCCACAATCCAAGTGGTTAAAAAAAGACTTGCAGAATTGGCTGAGTTTAAAAAATATTACGTACCATCCCGGATCTATAAGAAAGGAACTTTATTCGTTGTGTGCCCTTCATAAAGAAAAATTTAAAAAATACGAAATTGATGAAATTGCCAAAAATCGTGGAATGACAGTACTTAGATCCCCACCATATCATTGTGAATTAAACCCGATTGAACTGGTATGGGCACAGATAAAGAGTGAAGTTTCAAGAAAAAATACCACTTTTAAAATTCATGATGTTAAACAGTTGTTTTTGGAGGCCGTAAATAATGTAAAACCTGAAAATCTGGGAAAAGGCAGTAAATCACACTATTAAAGAAGAGGAAAAAATGTGGAAGCTGGACAATATTACTGATAAAATGATCGAGCCAGTTATTATAAATCTTGGTTCTGAAAGTTCATCTTCTGAATCTGATTTGGATTTGTAAAAAGTAGCTGTAAGTTTTATATTAATATTTTTATTCATCTATTTAACATACCTTAGACGGTTTTAAAAAGTCTTTTTCTCTTTTGTAATTTTTAAAAATTAAAAGAAATGTGAATTTTTTAAAACCCTTTTTAATGTAGTCCAGTCAGTTCTAATACAGTGTGTGATAAAAGAGGTCACTTTTGTTTACATACACATAACACTTTATAACACTGAAATAATTCATTTATTTTTTACAATTATTCAAAGTAATTTTTCAATTAATCTTGAGCACGCCCATGGAGTGGTCCGAGGTACCAGTTAAAATTATGCTAATTACTCTCTCGTTCATAAAAATAAACTATAGCGTACAACTACTCAGACAGTAGAAAAAAATTTGTTTAAAGGTGGTGGTGGAGGTGTCACGGTGGAGCCACTAATCAACAAATTGTTAAAATAAGCAGCTCATTGTATACAAATCGACAACAATTTTAACCTCAATGTTATTAAAAATACACTGAAAAACTGGAACAAAATGCTATTACTCAATTAAACAATTACTTCAAAATAACATTGAATAACTTCGAATACTTATTAAAATGTATTTATTCATATCTTAATGATACTAACAGCAATACTAGTTTTTTTAAATTTCGACACAAATACGCCGCACTGCTTCAACTGGCCTAGGTGAAATATATTTGGACAAAAAACAAAAGTTTAAAATCGGAATTCGGGGAATAGAAACGTATTTACATAAAGATGATAAATAAACGCAGATAGAAATCCCGAAAAGCCTTTCGATGAAAATATCAACGGAATTCCGGACATTCTTTAATGCATAAAGGGACATTGGAATTCTATATCGAGATATTACTGCTTAGAGAAGTATTTTCGTTCATTTGAATTGAAACTTACGTTTTATATATCTGTAAACCTAATACTAAGAAAATTGAAATAACTTTGATACGAACCAAATTATTTTTTAGTTTATTAAGCAATAATATTTTTCTAAGAAAATGCATAATATATTTTTATATTTTGTATTTTAATAAAAAATAAAATTTAGTATAAATATATTATGGCAATAATTGTAAAGCAAATTTCTTTCTGAACAAATATGTATTTTTAATAGGATTAATTAGATATAATTTAATTACAACCCCATATCACATGTCTTATTAATACTATAAAGCGCACCTCTGTACTATAGTTGTTTGAGATATATTTACTTATAAACAAAAACTTCGAGTTTCGCTAAATGTCTTTTTAATGTTATTATTACCTCATAAATTAAACCGTTTTATATATATTTTATGAGGGATTATTTAACAGGTCAAGCTCCAAAGCATAAACGCGCTTCTTTTGTCTCAGACCAAAGGACTTTTTTGTACTTCTGACATTAAAATTATACAGATAAGTTTTGTGTGTACATGACAATTTAACGTTCTGATAATTAAAAATAAAGAAATATATATATATATAATATAGATATATATATATATATATATATATATTTATATATATATATATATATATATTTATATATATATATTCGGTTTTTTAACATCTTACGACGTTGTCCGACTCCCAAACGCCACTGTATTCTGTCTTGAGTTAGGTCTTCGTCCAGATTTCGAGCGCTAATCGCTTTCATAACTCCCAGGTTTCCAGCTCTGTGGTGGTCTTCTTCGTTTCCTCTTCTCTGGGACTTACCACATCATCGTTTTTTTAGGCAATCTTTACGTACCCAATTCGCTCACATACCACCCATACCATATGAGCTGTTTTCTCTCAATATCCTCAACTATAGTGCCCTGTATACCCATTTGTTGTTTTATCACTTCACTGCGTATTCTGTCGGCTCTTGATATTCCATCGATCTTCTGATGGCATCATTTCCGTGGCTTCGACCTTTTTTCTTATATTCCTCGGTTATTCTTCATGTCTCAGCTCCATAAAGTAGGCTAGTTTTAAACATTGTCTCATAGATGTTCCATTTTATTTTCTTTGATATTTCTTTTACTCCATAAAACTCCGTTCAAACATGCTAGAGCTCTTCGTGCTTGTACAATTCGATATTCTACACAAATATACATACAACAAATATACATATTATAATATTATAATATTCTATTACATTAACTTCTTAAAATTACAGAAATAGTACAAAATGTAAAGGATAAACACTTAAAGACAGATAGATTAAAAAAAGAAAAAATCATGGATGACAGATGAGATCTTGCAACTAATGGAATGGAGAGGAGGAGCCAAAAATGATCCAAACTAATATACAACCATAAATATATTAATAAAAACGAAAGTCAGAGAGCGAAAGACAATGAAGCAAGGAAAAGATTCAAAGAAATTGAGACTATGCAGTCAAAGATGAGAGGGCAAAAATACGCATTATTACAACTTATTATGCAGGGCAAAATCCGAGGAAAGCGAAATGTGGGAAGACGAAGAATATCCTGGCTTAAGAACTTAAGGGAATGGTTTGAATGCAGTAGTGCAGAAATTTTTAGAGCGGCAGTCAACAGAGTCCGCATAACCATGATGATTTCCAACCTTCGATAGAAGATGGAACTTAAAGAAGAAGAAGAAGTCAAAGAACGATAGTCACAATGCATATTAGAAAAGTTAAAGAACTCACAGGGGACTAAGACTAAGGCATAAAGGAAATATAACTTATTCTGATGTAAACATCATCTTGTACAAACAGAGTAAGATGAGAACGTGGAAAGAATATATAGAAAACTATTTGAAGACCAAAGAGTTAACACCTTTAATCTAGAAGAAGAGGTGAATGATGGACCAAGAATATTACAGTAGAAACTTAATTTGGCAATAACACAGTTAAAGGATGGCAAAGCAGCAGGGACCGATAATATATAAGCAGAACTACTCAAACTAATGGACAACAAATCAATAGCAATAATCGCAAAGATATTCAACAATAGGTAAAGAAATAATAATAAGACTTACTCACAATCAATTTAATTTAACAATCTGACGACCGGTTTCGCTTTCTATAATTTGCAAAGCATCTTCAGGCCGAGATACAAAGTTAAACTAATGCTGCAATAAAATAAACCCAATTAGGGTGGTGTCTCATAAAGATAAAATAAACAAATAAATAAATTAGTTCATACAAATTATAGTAATTATGCCAATATTACATGTCTGTGGTTTTCAAAATGAATAATTTGAATATATAAAAGGTAGTAACAGACAAGGTAAGGCCCACAATTGGTATAAAGTAGCAATCTTTTGTTGTAATAAATTAATAAATGAGCAAATAAATAAAACAAAACAAAACAAACATTACTTACATGCCGGTACTCTATTAATTGATGGATGGTAGGTCATGGTTGCAAAAATCATGTATTGTTGATTGGAGAACTTTAATGAGCTATTGCAGTTGTTTTGACAATAAACGGGAAGTTCTTGAGGAGAACAGATTTGATCCAATGAATTAGAGGATCTCTAATTCATTGGATCAAATCTGTTCTCCTCAAAAACTTCCCGTTTATTGTCAAAACAACTGCAATAGCTCATTAAAGTTCTCCAATCAACAATACATGATTTTTGCAACCATGACCTACCATCCATCAATTAATAGAGTACCGGCATGTAAGTAATGTTTGTTTTGTTTTGTTTTATTTATTTGCTCATTTATTAATTTATTACAACAAAAGATTGCTACTTTATACCAATTGTGGGCCTTACCTTGTCTGTTACTACCTTTTATATATTCAAATTATTCATTTTGAAAACCACAGACATGTAATATTGGCATAATTACTATAATTTGTATGAACTAATTTATTTATTTGTTTATTTTATCTTTATGAGACACCACCCTAATTGGGTTTATTTTATTGCAGCATTAGTTTAACTTTGTATCTCGACCTGAAGATGCTTTGCAAATTATAGAAAGCGAAACCGGTCGTCAGATTGTTAAATTAAATTGATTGTGAGTAAGTCTTATTATTATTTCTTTACCTATTTGATATGGACTCACACAAGCAACACATTCATGATATTCCAACAATATAATACAAGTCTGGAGAAATACCAACAGAATGGCTTAAAATCTAAGTTTATTGCATTTTAAAAAAAGGAGCCAAAAAGATACGAAGATTACCGTAAATATAAGCCCTCATGAGTCCATCTCCTAAAATTTGTTCCTAAAGATATATTCAATAAGAGAATCTACAAGCTGTGCGAAAGTCAAAATTTCCCCCAACAAGTCCGGGTTCCCAAATGCTGTTTTGGTTACTAAGAGATGCCCCTTTGTTTTCAGTAAAAGTCTTATTTCAGAATGCACAGACGTCAACTGCGACGGATAAGCATGTCTGCTGATTACGAGAAAGGATTTTATAGAGAACAGCATGCCTAGATAATGCAAATACCCAAAAGAAACAGGAATTAACAACCAAGATCTGAAAATAATAGAAAATCTTTTACTGGAATCAGACAGCAAATGTCAGACTTGAAGGTAAATACACTGACTATGTGAAAATCATGCGTAGAGAGAGGCAAGGCTGTATTCTGTACTTTGAAAAAATATTTATCGAAGCTTTGCACGGAAACTGAAAAAAGGTATTCTAACGAAATTGATTTACCGGCTTAAAACAAGATTAGATTGCAGATAACACCATAGCATTTGCGGACAACTCAGAAGACTTACAAGTTCTTATAAACAAAATTAACGTATTACAGTCCAACAATACGGACTCGATATAAACAAAAAGAAGGCAAAGCCTTATGATAATTAGCAAGAAAAGGATATCAGAAGATCAACCTCTACTACAAACCAATACCCTGTAGAAAGAGTGACGCACTTCAACTACCTCGGCACCAGAAGAATGGACCCACAAACAGGAGATTAGAACACGCATTCCAAAAAGCTAAATCCATCTTCCAATCGGAGAGAGGCTTCTTCAAGGCTCACAACTTCCTCCCTTGATACAAAAGTTGGACCTTAAATCATGGATCTTGAAACGAAGATATGTGCAGAAAAACTAGAAGCCATTTATGATGTGGCTATTTCGGAGAATATTTAAGATTCCGTGGACTGACCGAGTCCCAAATGAGGAGTCCTCAGAAGAATGGATAAGAACCAAGAGGTTACTGACCACCATTAAATCTTCGAAAGTTACAGTTCCAGATATGAATCCAGATATACTCTCCCTTAAAGCCATCCTGCAAGGATAAATAATTTGGGAAAACGAGGTCCAGGTTAAAAGAACCCTAAAAATCTGGTTCCAATACAACATTGTGCAGCTTCCCCGCACTGCTGCAGATAAGATAAAAATTGACATGATCATCGCCAAGATTCGTAACGGATAAAGCACATCAAGAAGAAAGAAACTTCTTAACTATTTCATAATGATAGAATTCGTTTATTCCATTGTCCATTTGTTTTTTTTTCCTGTCCAAGTATTAAAATCTCCCCTAATAGTAACCGTTCCCGTCATAAAAAACTGGTACAAGTCTTATATTCAAAAAATCGTGTTTTTTAAGTTGTGTACGTTGATCTTGTCATATGTGTCATTCTGATTTTAGGGCACCGTTGCCAGTTCAACTAAAATATTATATAAAACCAGCTAAAAGTAAAGCTCTGTGACAGACAGAAAAACTAAAAACATTATCGAGTATTCTCGATCAGTCAGTCACATTAAATTTGTTTAAACATGCATCCTAAAAAATTCTCATATTAATTTTGTAATTTTCCATCATCTCAATTAAGTATTCATACATTGATTTGTGTTTTAAAAAAATTTATGAAAATATTTCAATTCAGAAATAATGACAGATAATCAATATTGACAAACTTCAAATTATTATAATAAAAACATTACGATGAGATATGGTATTGTAACTGTTACGTTTTAAAAAGCGTTTTTTCGCACCGAATATTTTCTGGTATATAATACGTAGAATAAAGTATAATGTTAGTTTTTTACATTTTTTATCGTTCTAGTAATAAATAATAAATTATTCTTGGTAGTTTGCCTGTTACAAAATTTATTGACACAGAATACAGTTCGAGTTCGGTAGGTAATTGAAGTATAAAATTACAGTAGATGCATTCCAATGTTCCCTGTGCCAATACCCTAGGTTTAAAGATCCTTCAATTATTTTGGATAATAACTCAACTCTATTTCTGTTTATTTAATTTCTTAGATTAAGATTTAGATTTAGTGCAATTCCGTGATCTGTAATGGCAACAACGAATTGATTTCTGAACACAGGTTTACATTGGGAAAAAAGTGTACCAGTTTTATATGACGGAAGTGTACAAATTTCTTTTGGCTATTTATATTTTTAATGAGTTCCAAAACTGGTTTCGTTAGAATATTTTTTTATCTGTTTTTGATGCACTTTCTGATGACCGCATATATTCCCAGTGATTTCAAGATCGTACCTTTTCCATGTAATAGATACTTTAATAATGCTCTCATTGATTTGTTCCCAGCTTTTCAGGTTTTCCAGATAAATCTTCTTCTAGAAGTACTTTTTTAATAATATTGACACCCCTGATTGTGCTCTATTGTTCTATCTCTTCTTCATCGTAAATATGAATAAAAACCTTCTATGTCTCTCTACGTTGGCCTTTTTTTTGTTTCGGTGAGGACTATAGTTCTAATTTTATTTTTTTTACTTCTGTTATGACTTCATCTGACTTGGTTTCTCCTTATTTTTCTTCTAGTGTCTATCATCTGTGGGTGTTGGCAATACAACAATCCATACAGCTTTTGTTGACAGCTGCTCTAAATAGATATCTTGTAGTCATTCCTGCTCACCGTCTGATATTCTTTAACCACGATGTTCTTCTGTACACTTAAGATGTTTTGCCTTTTATCTTGTCTTGATATTTCTCATTGCGCATCACATGTCCTAAGTAGGTCATCTTTCTGATTTTCACGATACGCATAATATTCAAATCTTTATTCATACGTTGGATCACGATGTTGTTTGTAACATGATGGAAATAGAAAATTCTGAGCATGCGGCGGTAGCACCACATTACGAAGGCTTCCAATCATTTGGGTGATGCCACCGTCAAAGTCAAGGCTTCGACTCTATAAAAAAGGGTAGAAATTACATAGCTTCTCAAGACTCGTGTTCTTATATCAATGTTCAGGTACATATTACATAAAATCTTTCTATTGCGATTAAAAACAGCTCTCACCTTTTCTATACGACATCTTATTTCCTGTGAGTGTTTCCATTCCTTAGTTTAGGCTGCCATCCATAATATGCAATTTTGTCGACTATTTTCAAGGCTTTATTTATTAGCTGTAAATTGGTGTTGTATTTACGTCGTTTTTATTTACTACAGGAATTTTGGTCTTCTTTTTGGTTAAACTGATCCAAAACAGTTTGATTTCTTGTCACAGTCTATTAATATTTTTGGATCCTCCGCGTTATCAGCAATCAAAACCGTTATCGTCCGTATATCTTAAAATCATTTTATGATTTCACCATTGATGTTTACACTGTCTCAAACCATCAATAGCTTCTATGAACAGCATTTCCGAGTAAGTATTGGTATAACCGACACGTGGAATACACTGGATACGATAATTGAGGAGCTACCCACAGAATCCCTAAAAAAAGACTAAAAATGAGTTTCAGCAAAACTAAACTAATGTCAAACAAAGGTGAAAAACATATGATAAATATCGAAGGGACAGAGATAGAACACGTAGATCAATATACATATTTGAATCAAAATATCAAGGTAAGCAAGGAATATCAGACTACCGAAATAAGCAGACGAGTGAAAATGGGAATGGGCAGTATTCGGAAGACTCTCATATGTACTTAAAAATAAAAATATACCTCGAAGACTGCGAACCAAAGTGTTTAATTCCTGTATCCTACCTGTACTTACATATGGACCTCAAACCTGGACATTCACTAAAATAAACATGGAGAAGATCAGAAAAACTCAGGGAGCTATGAAAGACAGATGTTGGGTATCTCACTCAAAGACCATAAAACCAATGAAGACATTCGTAATAGAACAAAAGTAAAATATGCTGTCGAACAGGCAGCTAAACTAAAATGAAAATAAGTTGGACATAACTAAACGACTTCAGGATGACTGATGGAGTAAAGAAAATCGGGAATTGGCGGTCATATGAAGCCAAAAGACCACGAGGAAGACCGCAAATGTGCTGGAGCGACGATATCAAAAGAAACTGCAGGGCCAATGTAGAAAACGTCTTACAAAACAACAGAGATGAATGGCGAGAATTTGGAAAGGCCTATATTTGGCACTCCGAATAAGGAAAAAGGGCTTAAACATTTTAAGGGACTTGCTCATTAACCTTGGACTGCATAGAATGATTTGTTGTGAGTTTTTTTAGTTTTACAGATTCTTTTTTGACCAAACACTATTTGTATAGCTTAGTAAATTATGGTCTAATCAAATATGGGCACCTGTATATGTCTTCCACGCCGATTTTATACAGTTTTTTCTTGATCACTTAAACACTTTTAATTACACGATCTACGTTTGGGTTGACAGAATAAGTTTTCAGTAAAGACGAGTTTGATAAATTTTTGTTTTAAGCGTTAGATAAGTTTTGTATTTAGGATTAAAGGTAAAAAAAATTATATTGCAAAGTAATGCAGTATACTCTACTAAATTCTAAAAATATTTCAGAATTTTTTGTTAATTGGGTTACCGGCGCCTGTCGATGCGACGAAATGGTAAAAATGAAGACTGTAGACATTGAGGATAAAGAAAATGTAATAACTATCAAAATCCCAGACAGTAAACACGACAAATTAGATCTTTTACGATAATTAGTAAAACTACATTAAACTGTATAAAAAAGTATGAATCACTGCGGCCTGAAAATTTCACAGAAAACCGATTTTTTATCAAGTACCAAAATGGAAAGTGTTACCGAACCGTCATGGGAACACATTCGATCAGCGCAGTAGTACCCAAAAAGTAGCTAATTATTTAAATTTAAACGATGCAAGCGCATACACGGTCACTCTTTACGACGAACTTCAGCAACACTTTTAATTGAAGGAGGCGGAAATCTAGAATGCCTCAAACGACATGGGGGCTGGAAATCAAGCACGGTTGCCGAAGGATATACAGGAGATTCATAAGAAATAAGAACGATAATGCTCAAAAAATTTTAAACCCTCATGATTCGCCAACATCGGAATGATTGCTGAAAGTTGTTCTCGACCATCAGTATCATCAACAGTTACCAATGCGTATCAGGAGTCGGGAACATTTTTGCACGGTTTCAATTTTGAAAATGCCTCATTAACTAATTGTAATTTTAATATTACTATAAATAAAAATAATGTTTAAATTGTTGTTAATGACATTTGTATTGTTGCTTTGTGACATGTTTCATATTGTTGCCATGGCAACATTTTCCCTCCGCCGGTAAAAGACATGGGAAAAAAACTGCTGCCGGCGGAGACATCAAACTTTGACAGAATCAAGTTAGATAAGTAATGTCATCAGTATTTGACGTTTGAAGAAAAATAATTTTTAATTCTGAAGTGATATAACTTCTTTTTTTTTTTGAAAATATCATAGCCTTTGATAATTGAAGACCTATGAAATTTGTCCATAATTCGAGATTCCATAGCACTTTCTGTTGGTGGATCTGCAGGGTTTTATTATTTATACCCTTAACAAAAATAATTAAGTCAACTGCAAAGAGTCTAGCTTTTACTGGTAAGTCACAAGTAGAGATAATATGTATTATTTATTGCAATAAGAAATAGGGAAACGCTTAAATTAGATCCTTGGTGATTTCTGTTTTTTTACGTTTTTGTATTAGATAAAGTACCATTAACTCGTACATTAAAAGTTCGATGAGAGAAGAAGGCTACATTTTAATATCAATTCTCTTTTACATTTTTAGTATTTTTCATTTTTAAATCTATTTTGCGTTTTTAAATTAAAGTAAAAAGTAGGTGTATTGATTATTTTGATTAATAAAATAAAGTGAACATATTTACCATAGTCTGAAAGTAGTTTATGTTTGAAAATATCTAGGATGGTCAACAGTTTTTAAGGTGTGTGTATATGAAAGCTATATATAAAAATAATTCTCAACACTACTTTCGATCACAAACTGACGATCTACATTCATTGATATATGTATGTCCCTATTTTGTCTCCGGAGAAAAGTAAAATGGGGTGAAAAATATGAACAAAAGATCTAATTAGGTTGAACGCTTTTATTGTACGACTACCGAGCAAAAAATTTTCCTCTCTTGTTAGTCTTGTAAGCGACGGGTAATAGGTATGCGTCATGCCTCCAGATCGATGTTTATTTTTTTTTAACTAGGGAATACCTTTGTTCTCTTTTCTGTTCAAACATAAAACAAAAAACAGTAAAAGTAATTTATTGTTTTGATTTCGTTAAACAAAAGTTTCGTTCAGAAGGCTCAGTTGAATTTTAAATTAAGGCATAAGAAAAGAAAATGTTTCTATGAAAAAATGTAAAAAAGTTAGAAAATACTTTTAAATAACAAATAAATTATAATATACTTAATTTAAGATAGGGATCACCAACTCATTCTATAATAAATCCTGAAATAACTGTTTTATATATAAAAAGACGTTTATACAGGGAAAAAACGCCTATTTTGTTAAAAACACAACACTTAATTAGCACATATAAAAAAATATATTTTAGAAGAAATAAAAAATACAACATTACCACTTCGGAGACGCAGTCCATCATATTTTTTACTAGAAGTAATTGGCACAGAATATTTTGTTTCTGTCACCTAATTTTATTTCCGTAAACTGGCTTTTTTCCCCACTTTGTTACTTTGTATTTTCCGAAAAAATACTTCCTGTTTTCATAAACGTTCTCTTTGCTTTCCTGACAAGAAATATCTTGTCCACTATTCGATTTTTTTGATCGTTCTCGACATTAGCAATTTCGTCTACGCCACTTTCGTCTTCAAACTCATTTCTTTCATTTCTATCGTCAGAATTAAGAAACATACTCTGAAGCTCTTTAACATTTTTAGATCATCCAACTTATATACATTTTTCGATATTTTGAATACAATATAGATCACGCAACGAAATAATAGGTTATAGGTTCGATAACCTATTATTATAAACTATTATAAATATAGGTTCGATCTGCAACGCCGCGGTATCTGTCAGATCCAACTGTTGTTCGGTTACAAACAAAAGTTTACTTCTCAACCGCTAGAAATTACCTGAAAGCCGACGTTATGTATTTTCCCAATCCTAAGACATAAATATGATGTTCTTGTAGCCAGTTTCTAGGATGCCTTCGCTTAAAAGTTTGTCTGAAAGAGCAGGATTAAAGATAAACTTTGAGAAAACTAAACTTATAACAAATGTCGTAATGAGTGGAAATATAACTATTGACAATAATAACATACAACAAACAGAGACTTACAAATATCTGGGACACGAAATCAAAATAAGCAGAGACAATCAAACACATGAAATACAAAGGCAAATAGGCCTAACTTGGGCAGCATTTGGCAAATTAAGCCATATTCTAAAAAGTTCAATTCCCATGTGTCTCAAGCGAAAGGTTTATGACCAATGTGTTTTACCTGTACAAACTTATGGAGCGAAGACTTTAACACTCACGCAAAAATCTGCGAATAAACTCAGAGTTACGCAACGAGCTATGGAACGTGCAATGCTGAACGTGAGCCTCCGAGAGCACATAACAAACCAACAAATCAGCCAAAGATCAGGACTTCAAGACGTCATCGAAAGAACCACATCGCTTAAGTGGAACTGGGCAGGGCACTTAGCCAGAGCACAAGATGGACGGTGGACAAGACGTATTATGGAATGGAGGCCCAGAAACTAGAAAAGAAGCCGAGGACGACCACCGACTAGATGGACCGATGATATAAAACGTATAGCGGGAAACTGGCTACAAGCGGCCCAGTGTAGAGAACACTGGAAAGAACTGAGGGAGGCCTATGTCCAGCAGTGGACGCGATTGGCTGATTAATGAAGACCTAAATATAAAGCTAGACAGTACCGTAGAATTATACGATGCATTTCTTTCGAAATATTTATAAAAATGTTTTCAATGTATCTCTCAGATCTGCCGCTACTTCCGGAGGGTTAAAAAGATCAAAAAGCACCTATACAATATTATTTCAACTTACTACAACAGTAAGGTCTCTTAATATATAATAATAATTGATCCAATAATTGATTGGACCTTAAGATGTTCCCTGGTTGCCTCATTTCTAATACTGTATAACCTGTTTATACTCATTATTTTTCTAAGAAACTTAATTTCTATGCTCTGTATTTTCGATTTTAACTTATCGGTAAGCGTCCAACTTTCACTACCAAAAGTTAAAATCGGCACCTTGTATATGGTCACTTTGGCTTATTGGGATACTTCTTTTTTTAACAGAAACGTACTTTTAATTGCGTATTAATTGGTACATCCGAGCAGCACTTTCTATTCTGGAACTTGTTTCAGTTTCTTTAGTTCCCCTGATCTCTATTTGTACTCTCAAGTATTTGTAAGTATCGACTTGTTCAAGTTTATTTCCATTAAGTGTTATCTTCGTTTGTTTTCTATTTGTTCCACATACCATTACTTTCGTCTTCACATTATTGATCTTTAAATTTAGTTTAATTAGTGCAGCGTTCCACACTTGTAAAATTCGATTGAGTACTTTTTCATTTATTCCAAATGTCACTAGATTGTCTGAGTATGCACACTCTGAGATCCACACTGCATCTAAACTATGTCCGGCATATAATTTCAATGTTTCTGCTCTAATTTCTTTAATTATGTCATCCAAGACAATGTTAAACAGTATGGGGCCTATGACTCCTCCTTGACGTAGACCCGTCATTTACTGTGAACTCTTCGGATTCCATATTATCGGTTATGATTCTTGTTCCTTGTATGTCCATATATACTCATAATGGCTTGCCTAAGTTTGTTTTTTATACCTTTCTTTTTTAAACATATGTCAATCACCTTCTTGGAGTACTATCATATGCCTTTTCTAAGTCTATAAAGGCTTAGTATAACTCAGTGCTTGAGTTCCGTGTGTTTTGTATTAGCTTCTTGAAAGTTAAAATGTGATCTTAGATACTTCTGCCTCTTCTAAATCAACTCTGTGATTGTTCCATTTTAGAATCAACCTCTTGTAAAATACGTTTTTCAGTATTCTCTCATATACTTTGGATGGGATGCTCAGTAGTGTTATTCCTCTGTAGTTACTAGATTCGCGTCTGTCTCGCTTTTTAAAAATGGGTACAATAACTCCGACTTACCAATCTTTTGGTATTTGTCTCTCACTCCATACCCTATTACATACTTTTATTAGAAGTTCAATGCCCTTGTCGCCCATGTTTTGAAGCATATCTGCTGTGATTTTATCAAATCCAGCCGCCTTACCTTTCGTAAGCTTTTGTATGATTTGTTTTATTTCTACTATAGTTATTTTATCTCGAATTTGGTCTTCTTGCTTTACCTCTTCTGGTTCTTTTGTGATAATGTCTACATCGTTTTGGATATTTAGTAGATCATCGAAATATTGCTTCCATCTATGTAGGATGTGGTCATTGTCATGCAGTAAGTGTCTTTTTTTGTCCTTATTTCCTTTGGTGTGTTGTGAAGTATTTTCGGTTCTTAAATTCTTCAGTGTTTTAAAGAATAACTTTTCGTTAGAGTGGTAGTTCTTCTTCCATCTTGTTTCCGAATTCTTACAAATTTTCCGTTTCGCTGTTAGTACCATATCTTTGACTTTGATTCCTTGCAGTTTATATATTTGGTAGCTGTCTGCAGTTCAGTTCCTTAAATAATTTTTCCAAGCTATCTTCTTCGACTTCACTTCTGCTTTTATTTCATTGCTTCACCAGTTTTGTACACTTTTTGCATGCTGTTATTTCTTGTTATTTCTAAAAGTTGCCTCAGAACTTCGGACGGATCAAAAAGACGACGACAACAGCTACGGAAATGGACAATGAACATTGGCACATGGAATGTACAGAGCATTAGCGGAAAGGTTGAAGAAGTCATCCAAGAAATTACTAAATTGAACATGGACATAATTATATTGACGGAAACAAAGAAGAAAGGTTGTGGTACAGAGATATTGAAGAACTATGTACATATATATATATATATATATATATATATATATATAATATATATATATAGCGGGGTTGAGAAACATCAGCGAGCAAAAAGAGGTGTATCCGTAATTGATACATAAAAAACATCAACGCAAAATAACAGATTTTGAAGCCGTAGATGAAAATATCATAAGAATCAACATGACAATCAACCAAAAACCTGTCACTATTCTTGGAATATATGCAGTCTCTGATGATCAACCTTATGTTGTTAAAGACGAATTTTTTGAGAAAATCAATGACGAAATAACTAAAATTGGAAGTACTAGAGAAGTGATCATAGCAGGAGATCTAAATAGTAGAGTTGGACAGAAGGTAAACAACAAAGTGGTAGGTCCACATGGGGAAATAACCCTAAATGACAATGGTGAAAGATTAATTCAAGTATGCGAAAACATCAGCTAAAAATTACAAACGGTTTTTTAAACACAAGGATAAACACAAATATACATGGATTCAGGTAACCAGAAATTTAAAATCGATCATAGATTACGTGATTACAAAACAAAATACAACATTACACGTAATAGATACAAGAGTATATAGAGGAGTATCATGCGACTCGGATCACTTTATGGTAAAGTCCGAAATAGTTTTTCCGTTTAGATTCAAGAAAACAAAAGAACCACCTGAAGACACAGAAATTTATAACACGACAAAGTACAATCTGGACAGCTTACAACATGAAAGTACGAGAATACTATATCAACGAAGACTAAATGAAAAATTAGAAGATATAATCCAAAATGTATCCGTGGAAGAAGTATATAAAAATATAATAGACAGTATACAAAAAGCTGCGAAAGAAGCGCTTGGTTTAAAATCCGAACGACACAGTAAAAAGCTATGGTGGACCGAAGACATAGAAAACCTAGTAATGGAGAAAAAGAAAGCGTACACACGGTGGCTAAGTACTAAACATCAAGTAGACAAAGACAAGTATTTGGACTTACGAAGAACAACAAGAAGAGCAGTAATAACAGCAAAAAACGAAATGTGGGATAGGACATGCCAAGAGATCAACACTTACATGGGCGGAAGAAAGTGTTCAGAGACATGGAAACTTTTAAACAAAATAAAGAACACAGAAAGAAATACTACTTCTATCCAGTTAATACCAACAGAAAAATGGAAAGAACACTACGAGAGTTTGCTAACAGAAAGTAGAGCAGAATATACCGCACAATCACCAACGGAAGTATCAGTTGACGGCGAAGAGATAGTAGTGGGAGTTGATATGCTGAAGAAAGCTGTAACTGAACTAAAAAATGGTAGAGCTCCAGGCCCAGAAAATATTCCAGCAGAATTAATAAAATGTGGCACAGATAAACTATTTCTAGCACTTACTTGGTGTATGAACAAATATATAAACGGTGTCACACCACCCAGTTTATGGAAAGTAGCTTATATTTCTTCCATCCATAAAAAAGGAGATAAGTTGGATTGCTCAAATTACAGAGGAATATCGGTAACTAGTACACTAAGCCGGGTGTACGGACGCATTCTTAGAAATCTCATTGAGATGGAGTATAGGGAACAAGAAGAAGAAGAACAGGCTGGTTTCCGAGCTGGAAGAACTTGCACAGATAATGTCTTCTGCCTAAAACAATTAATTGAAAAAAAATTAGCAACCAATCAAGAGACCCATCTCATGTTTGTTGATCTCCGTAAAGCATACGACAGCGTGCCTGTAACTAAATTGTGGAAATCACTACAAGAAACTAACATTAGCTACACTTTAATCAAAGCCTTAAAAAATCTATATGAAAATTCTACATCACAAGTAAAAATTGGCAACACACTATCTAAAAAGTTCATCGTTAACAAGGGTCTGCGCCAGGGCTGCTGTATTTCACCAACGTTGTTCAAGATATATATTGCAAAAGCACTAAACCAGTGGAAACGTAAATGTCACGGTATGGGTATAGACCTCGGAGATGTTTGTTTATATACCTTACAATTTGCTGATGACCAAGTCATCATAGCCAATGATAAAGACGATTTAGAGTATATGGCAAGAAAACTAAAGGAGGAATATGAACAGTGGGGATTGGAAATAAATGTAGAAAAAACTAAATACCTACCCATAGGAGCTGAGTTATCCAATATCGAACTAGAGAATAATGAAGAAATCACATCCTGTAGTGAATATACGTACCTGGGAGTAATCTTCGATAGAACGGGAAAAGACGATGAGGAAATAAAGAAAAGGGTTACACAAGCTAGAAGAACAATTGGCTGCCTAAATGGAATACTTTGGAGCTCTGAAATAGGAATAAAGCGAAAATATAACATCTATGAGTCACTAATTAAAAGCAGTCTACTTTATGGAGCAGAAACTTGGAGAATAACCGAGAACAACAGAAAAAAATTAGAAGCTGTAGAAATGGATGTGTTTAGAAGATCGTTAGGTATATCCCGCAGGGAAAGAGTTCGAAATGAGGAAGTAAGACGAAGAATTGGAATAGATGGTTACTTAACAACAGACATTGAGAGGAAACAGTTGATTTGGTATGGTCATGTTCAAAGAATGGAAGACACAAGACTACCCAAGAAGATTATGCAGTGGGTACCACCAAACCGCAAAAAACGAGGAAGACCCAAAAAGACATGGAAAGAAGGGGTAACTAAAGCAATGAGTACAAGAGATCTTAGAGACGGCCAATGGGATGATAGAAGGACGTGGAAGTTAGGCATCGGACAACGTCGAAAGACGTTCTAAAACCGATTATATATATATTATATATATATATAATATATATATATATACATATATATATATTATATATATATATATATATATATATATATATATATATTTCTTGGTATTTCGCATGCTTGTTTACCCACCGTTTAGGAGTGCTTTTTTCAGTATTTGCCAATTTTGGGTCTAAGTCACAGTCATGTTCAGCGTGCTCTGTTATGCAGTTTTTAACGTAGTTTCAAAATTGACTGCTGTCTCCTTGTCCGCTAGCTTATGTGACCTGAGTACATCTATAGTGGGTGTATCATAAGCTTTATTTTTTTTTCTTAGTCCTTTCGTTATTAATTTTTGTCGTACTCCCAAGCTGATCTTGACTACAACTCGATAGTGGTCACTATATATTTCAGCTCCTCGTTTTACTCTTACGTCTTTAATGCATTGCTCGATGATCTATTTACAAACCCATAGTCTATGATGGATCTTTCGCCTCTACTTTTGACTTCTCTTGTATATTTATGTACATCTTTGTGTTTAAAATATGTGTTTAATATTACTAAATTATTTTCTCTGCGTATATCAATAATACGTTTCCCATTTTTTTTATTTCTTTTTCATATGGTCCTAATACATCTTGGGTATGTTCATCTCTTACACCCACTCGACCATTTAGATCTCCTAATCTAAACTGTCTATTATTTTTGAGGCCTTATCCCAGCAGAGGTCTTTCCCAGCTGCTCTTTCTTCATAATTTATTCCACACATAACGATGATATTGACTAGTGTGTTCCGCAGTTATCAGTCTTATCTTCAGAATTCTTTCTGAAATGCATTCCCAATCTTGAACATTCTTTATAAGGTTAATGTGTATTAGGCAGCCTACCCCTTGTTTTGTCCTTTTGCCAAGTGGCACTCCACTGGTGATGAGGAAGTATCCATTTTCTAAAAACTGTGTGTTTTTTTCCTTCTTTTTGGTGTCTGTTATACCTAGTAAGTCTATTTGATTTTTCTCAAATTTCTTCAACAAGTTCGACTTCTTTACCGTTGAGTTCCTCTGACATTTTATGTTACTTATGTCCATTTTTTGGGCTTTAGCACTGCTCCGTTATTGTGAGCCGTGTCATTAAGCTCTTTCGTATGTAATGTGGGTTTTACATAAATTACTGTTTATATTCTCGCTCGTTGCTGACGGCATTTTTATGGGTTTACCCTTTCTTGTCTCTCATTGCTCACGGCCTTGGTCATTATTTATGGATCTATCTTTATCTTTACTACCTTTTCTATAACTACTCATGTCCGTTGGCATTGCCTGGTTTTGTCGCAGTATGTCCAGCATATGTATTTTACTAGTTTTTTGTCCCATTTGGACTAGTTTGTTCTTTTTGTTGTCCCATTTCTAGCCGACCTTGTTGACGCATATTTTATTTCCACCAAGTCTTAGATCCTCTCCTCTCTCCTTTTCTTCCTGCGCAAGTTTTCTAATTGTTTTCTGAATTTTTCTCTCTCCTTATTCGTAGTATCATCATTGATGTATATTTTTCTTCTTCAACATGTCTTAGTTTAGATTTATTTTTCGTAACCTTTACCTTTTTTTTCATGTTCTGCTAATTCAATCAGACAGGTTTTCTCTCCTAGTTTGTGTACATTTTTAATTTTAACATCTATCTTCAGATTATGTTTAATGAAGTTGTTCATTCCGCCTTGTAAGATGCTTTGATCGTATGTTCCGATTGCTAGTCCACTCAAGACTACATTGATTTTTCTTCTTTTTTGTTCCATAAATTCATAGTTTTCAACTCCTTTTTAATTTCCATATTTTCTTTCTTCAGGTCTTTATTTTCTTCTAATAAAATCTGGCTATCAGCAATAAGTCTTTCTATTGCTTCATTGCTTCTGTTTTGGGTTCTCTTTAGTTCTTTAATGTCACTGGACAGATTGTTCATCATGTCTATTAATTTATCCAGTTTTGTCTCATCATGGTTATCTGTTATTTTGGGTGGAGTCTTGAAGAGTTTTCGACTCTTCGTTGGCTTTTCTTCTTCTTATCTGAACCCTCATCTCTTGCCTCCTTTTGGTGCCATCATCCGTTGTTCCGTCGCTGTCCAGAAATATTTTCTTTTTTAAGTATCTCTCCATTTTCGGCGCCAAGCACTGTTTTCCACCACAACGGTTCAAAGAAAACTATTCCTACCGTTTCCTGTGATACTGTTATTGATTTTATTCTTTACTTAGAAATTATTGTCAGTTTGGCAACATCGCTCTAAAATCGGACAAGAATTTGATGTAATTACAAATGTTTATTTGTTTTTAATTCACTTAAATGTTTTTTAATGTTTAACGGCCAAACCTTATCACTGTCATTAACTTATTATTTTAATTATACACATCGGCTTATTGCACTAAATTATTTTTCGCTGTAACTCTCGAATTTTTGGGATTATCACGGACGAAAAATAACAAAGCATTTTATCAATTACTACCACGGTAAAACTACCATGTTAAAAATAAAAGTTTTTAGTTTTTTATTGCTTGATATAATTTTTTTATTCGTAATTGAACTTACAACATTAGTTTAAACGTCGTATTATCAATTTAATGTAATAACCTTCAATTAAATACTTAACAGTAATTAAATAACTTTCCTAAACATAATTTTAATTAGAGCATAGTTCTACTTGAAACAGAAACTGCTAATTATATTTATGAACCTGAAAATATTATTTATTTAAAAATTAAATATAACTCACACCCCTCGCCGGTGCAGTTTGTTTACAAGTTACAATTTGTAACTCAAAGGAAAACAAACAGATTTTCAGGTCAGCTAACTAGACCCGAGAACTTTGCAACCTAATTGGATATAGTTTTAATTAAACCAAATACATCTAAAAGGAATTAGCGGAGGAATGAAACACAAGTAAATTACGTTATCTCTAACCTTCATCTATTGTCTGTAAACAAAGGACAAACAAAAAAAAAACAGCAAAAGTTCAAGAAATGCAAAGCTTTTTGTATCTAAAAATTTGAATTGTTATTTTGGTTTAATAATTCAGAAGCTACGCAAGTTGGATTGTATGCATTTTTTATTAGACATTCGAGATTTGTGCGTATTTTGGATTTTAACGACATATGCAAAACTTTTCAATACTAGACTCAGTATATACTGTAAACAGTTTCGGCTTGAAAATTAATTTGAAAAAAACTAAATTTATGGTAATCACGAAATCAAAGAACATCAGAGCTAATCTTGTAATAGACAATACAACGATTGAGCGTGTGCACTGTTATAAATATCTAGGTGCTTGGATCACAGACGATACTGATCAAACAAAAGAGATTAGATATAGAATAGAAATCGCTAGATCAGTCTTTAATAGAATGCGCAAACTCTTTTGCAATCGTGATATCAATATAAAGTTACGAATACGAATGCTGCGGTGTTATGTTTTTTCTACCCTGTTATATGGAGTTGAGGCTTGGACACTAAAACAGTTGACCATAAAAAATATCGAAGCTTTCGAGATGTGGTGCTATAGGCGCATTCTCAGAATATCATGGATGGACCGCGTCACTAACACGCGAGTACTCCAAACTTTAGACAAAAGATGCGAAATTCTAAATGAGATAAAAACTAGAAAGATGGAATACTTGGGGCACATTGTGAGAGGTGAAAAGTACGAACTTTTAAGAAACATCATGCAGGGCAAAATTAAGGGCAAAAGAAGTGTGGGAAGAAGAAAAATATCGTGGCTTCGTAATCTACGTGAATGGTTCGGGTGTAGTTCGATTGAACTTTTCAGGCGCGCTGCTAACAAAGTCGCAGTGGCCATGATGATTTCCATTCTCCGCTAGGAGTGGCACGAGAAGAAGAAGAAGCAAAACTTTTTCAAAAGTGTAAATACGAACTTAAAAGTTCTTCGTATTTTATAGTTTAATTTAAGATAGTTTTACATATTAACTCAAGTTAAATTACACATTTTAAAGTTCTCCGCAAATTTTTTATTTTTTTGATTTAAGAAGTCCTAGTCACAATTTACAGTTACATTCCATTATTATAGTTAAAAAACATTAGTACTAGTTTAGTCGTCGAAGCGATCGTCGAATGCTTCATTTATGGAGTCTTCTAACGGGGGCGAGTTGTGGGGCCAACTGAGTGCTATTTTTGACAAACAAAAACACGTAGAGTTCTAGTTTTCTTTTTATTTTGTTTTCTTTTTAATTAATTGTTTTCTGCATTGTTATTGTAAAAATAAATGTAAAGTTCTACAAATTTAAATATTATGCCTTATCTATGAGTATGAAATAATTATTATAATATTACATTCATAAATAATTTGTTCTTTGTATTATATATTATGATTACTTTTGGTCATATTAACGTAAGATCACTAACTGCACATTTCGTTGAATTCAAAAACTGTGTCCTTTTAAAATTTTGATATCTTAGCAGTTAGTGAAACTTGGCTTACAAATTTTATTACCGATAAGGATATAGGTATAAATGGGTATAATGTGATAAGAAGAGATAGAAATGGAACTGGGGGAGGTGTGGCATTTTATATCAAATCTCAAATTAAATATAGAATTCTACAAACAAATAGTAACAATATTGAACACCTTTGCTTAGAATTATTCTTACTTAATAAACCATATGGATTGTGTGCTGCATACAAACCACTTAAATTGAATGTCAGATATTTTGTTGACGAGTTTGAGAATATACTATCTAATATTATACCTTTGGTTGAAACATTATATTGTGCTGGTGACTTTAATGTTAATTTATTAAATACGGATTGTCCTGATACTAAGATTGTCTCTGATTTTTTTGAAACAATGGGGTTACATCAAGGCATAGATCAACCGACTAGAATCACATCTAGTACTGCAACTCTTATTGATTATATGTTAACCACGTAACGAAATTCGATTGGTGATATTGCCTTAGAATATGTTGATTTCAGTGACCATGAGTTGTTCATATCCAAAATAAACATAGAAACTAAAAAGAAAGAAGTTGTTTATAAAACTGTCAGAAACTTTAAGGCAATAGATCATACCATATTTTATAAAGAATTACAGTCTCTACCTTGGCGAAATATTTTTGATATTGAGAGTATTGATGATAAAGTTGAATTTCTAACTAACAATATAATATGCTTACTGGATCGTCATGCTCCCTACTTAACTTATAAAATTTCGAAAAATTATGCAACATGGATGACTGATACTTTACGTATTATGAAAAGAGAAAGGGACACAATACTGAGTACGTACAAAAAATACAAAAACATGCAACCTTGGGAGGAATACAAAACGATTAGAAATATGTTTACATTAGCTGTCAGAGGAGAAAAAATAGCCTTTTATTTAAACAAATTGGATAATAAAAACGGGAGTGATCTTTGGGATTCTTTAAAAATGATAGGTCTTGGTAGAGATACTGATAATACTAAGCAACTATCAGAAAATTTAAGTTATATTTCTGCAATGAATGAATACTTTATAAACTGTATTCCTAATATGAATCCTGATTTAACAATTAACAACTTTTATAATAATACTTTTCGTGCGGACATCGGTGCAAATTTCTCTTAAGTCCAAGAAAGTGACGTTTTAAATGTCATTAAAAGTATCAAGAGTGCTGCTACCGGATGGGACAAAATAAATATACTAACAATTAGTATGTGCCTTGCGTGTTTATTACCGTATTTGACGCATATTATCAATGTTTGCATTATAAGAGCAGAGTTTCCATCGATGTGGAAAGTTGCTAAAATTGTACCGATACCGAAAACTAATAATCCGACAGGTTTTAATGAAATACGGCCGATTAGTATACTACCTACTTTTTCAAAAATCCTAGAGAAAATTTTCAACTATCCTAGAGAAATCAGCAACTACAGGTTCACTTAGACAAACATAAAATTCTGCCAGAAAATCAGTCCGGTTTCAAAAAGGATCACAGCTGCACTAGTGCCCTTTTAAAAATAACTGATGACATATTTGGTGGTTGCGATAATGGCTTACCTACAGTGCTGATTCTTTTGGATTATTCCACAGCTTTTGATACGCTTGACCATTCTCTGTTGATTTCAATGTTTAAGTATATTGGTATGTCTAAGCAGGCATCTGATATGCTATTCAGATATCTCAATAATAGAAGTCAAGCTATTCACTACAATGGTAAGACATCGAACTATCTTAAAACAAATACAGGGATATTACAGTATCACAATTCTGTTTTATTTAAAGGTTACCCTCAATATAAGCTTTGTTAAAAAATTTAGATAATTTTGTAATAACTGTTGATGTGAAGTTATAATAAATATGTTATGTTTCTCACTAAACCAGGAGTTTAATTATTTCCTTTAAAAATATTCTCACCATTTAATATTTTTTAGGAAAAAAACCCTTCTTTCCATCCAGCAGATAAAGGATTCTTTTAAACGGCGTATATTTCAAATAGTTCAGGAACCTTCTTGTGGTTGTTGCCCAAGAAATCTATGTAAGTATTTTTTTGGTTTCTTTCTTTGTAGTTACCACTTCCAGTCCCTCCTTTATTCACTTACTTACGACCTAGCTCTTTAACCAAAATAAGAGTTGCCGTTCGCGAACGTTTCGGTTGGTTTGCTTACCCTATCTCCAGTTCAAGAATTGCTGACTTCCTACTTTCATCTTCCTATAAGTGAAACCCAATGTAGTAGGCTAATTATGTCGTTACAAGTTTTAAGTTTAAAAGCTCACAATTACGCCTCTTGTCTACTTGTTTCACATTTTCCTTTTCTCTGCACAGAATTATATTGACTTAAACATCGTTGATTATAAAGGTCTCTATGAAATATTATTTTAATTGCAAACGAATTTTAAATGTATGCAACGAAACAAATTTACGCTCTTCCAAATCTAAATTACAAAATTGCGTCAGTATCAACATGGATGTCAATTCACTTCCACTTACCTGTGCTCTACATCGAATAATTTCTAAAGGAGGCATGTTAATGGTTTTCTGCGGTTTGACGATGTCCCTATTAAATGGCTTTTCCTCGGCAACAAAGCTCCCGCAACTATTTTAACCTCTTTGACATATTTGTGGAACACGTAAGTAGACAGGAATAAATGAGTTATTAAATTTGTTATGCGTATTTAGTAAGAGCGTTTATAGAATTGAAATAATTCTAATTTATTTATGAATATGACTATATTTTAAGAGACCTATAAACTATTTTTTGAAGTGTATGGGTTAATTACAGTAGTTACTATCGTAGTATACTACTACGATAAATATCAAAAATTATTATTTAATTTATTTTTTATTTTTTAAACTTTTTACAGAGCCTCTACATAATTACAATAAATATATCTTATCAATATTTGCTCTAGTGTTTATATTTAACGGTTTCTTTAATATATAGATTGAGCACAAGTTGGTTTACAAAGATTATCAATGAAACCATTTAAAATTCTGTACAATTTATAGCTTTTAAAATAGCCGAGGTAATTTTGTTACCACCCCTACCTGTTTGGCCTTCATGCCACATAAAAGTAAAAAGTCCATCATTGTTGTCTACATGTATACCAAAATTGTAAACACTGTGCTGTCTTGAGTAATATACTAAGTGACATATAAATCCGAACACCCAGTTTAAATGATTTTATTTTAATAAAATTTTGTATAAGTACTTAGTGAAGCATAATAATTAAACGATTAAAACTTTAAAATGATTGCATTGCTTGAAAACCCTTTTACCTTTAATAATGTGTGGATGCACCCCGATGGGTTACGCATTCTCCAACGCGCCTAGGCATGCTTCTGATCAGGTGTTCAATGTACTCTTGTGGTATCTTATTCCAGGCAACCACCAACTTCTGTCGAAGTACTTAGCTAAGGAGGACGTAGCAAATTGAGTCATCATATCCCACACGTGCTCAATTGGGGAAAAGTCGGGAGATCTTGGTGGACATGCTAACAATGTGACATCATTATGTTGAAAGAAGTCTATTGTGGCTCTTGCAAAATGTGGTCGGGCATTATCTTGTTGGAAAGTTGGATTTGCCAGGGTGTCAAGAAAGGGTAAAAGATTTGGTTCTAGAAATTTTTGGATATAACGCTGCGCGTTCATGTTACCTTTGATGAAGATAAGAGGTGCCCTATAACCATAAGCTATAGCACCTCAAACCATAACTCCAACAGTGTGATGAACATGTCTTTCAACAAAAAACTGTGGATTCCTCCTTTCACCACGTCGCCTTCTAACCCTCGCTCGACCATCGTGCATGCCTAAACAAAATCGAGACTTGTCACTAAAGACAAAACTGTTCCATTCCTGATTCCAGAGTGACCGTTCCCTGGACCACTGAAGGCAATTACGGCGGAGTTCTCGAATTAAAGGAAGGACCCAGTGTGGTCGGTATGAAAACACTTCGCATGCCAATAGGTTTTCCGTGTTCTGCAAACCATTTATTTGCAATGGAGCTGGTAGTGGAGAAATGGTCTCTTAAGGCCAATAATCTTAGGCGGCGATCTTCACGGTCTGTTGTTCTACGGCGGCGTCCAGTGCCCCTTGCTCTTTATGTAAGGCCTCCTTGAAGCCATGCCTGACAACACCTACTGCGGCTGATATATTCACTTTTAGATTGTTAGTGAATTTAAAAACAAAAAGTATAAAAACCGGAATCTCCAACTGATAAGGCTAAAAACTTTATCACTTGTTTTTTTTTCAGTAAGATAAATAAATTACACCAAATTTTATTAAAATAAAATCATTTAAACTTTGTGTTTGGATTTCTATGTCACTTAGTATACATATTGCTGTCAGTAAGAGCTGGAAAAGAAAACACTTATTGAAGATCCATTCTAAAACTGCAAACGTCGCTTCTGGCAATTTAAGAGTTCTTGTGATCATTTTCCATAATCTGCCTAGCTTTTTCTGCCTTACGATGGTGGAATTCTAAGCGTCGTTTATTATTATTTTGTTCCGCTGTATTGCTCTTGACTGCAGCTTGTAACATATTGCAGGTATCACTGCGTGGTTGGCGAAATGATAGTTTTGGGACTTCATATTTTGGATGTTTTTCATTAAAAACAAGGTGCAGCCTACTTTTATTTAAATCAGTACTTAAGTACTCCTTTTCACTCTTCGCCCTCGAGTAGTGACTTTCTTCTCTGGGGAACGAATTACCGTGGTCAACAATCCGTTGTTTGTTTGCAGTGGAGTACTTTGTGTTTCTTTCCTTATTACCCATTTCTCCGTGTGTAAGAAGAACTCCTGATTTTAAATATTTACCAAGAGTTTCAATCCGCCTTTTAGCAAACACGTCTTAAAGGGTCCTTTTGTACACTTTTACAATATTTGCCAATTCATTTGGAACACTAAATGAAACAGATGTTTGTGTATGACTGGATTCAGCTATTACACCTTTACTCTGACAACAAACAACTACAGTTTCTATTTATGTTCCAAATTTTTACATTTGCATAAACCCTTAAAGTAAAAATATAAATTAATGATTTTATACCATATTTACTATTCGCGATATTGTACTACAGCCTTTACTAAGCATGATTTTAAGGCCTACATAACCTATAATCCTAACCCTTTATTACTATGAACAACTTGGGTTACTTTACAGTATAGCATGAAGCTGAAGTAAAAGTACTTATACTATAAATAAAACACTAATTTGTTTAGATGGTGGCTGTTTCATCATCATCATTCCTCAACCTCTTGCATCCACTGTTGGATATAGGTCTCCTCCATGTTCTTCCACTGTTCTCGATCTTGCGCCTTCTGTATCCAATTTCCGACTGTTTTTCTCAAGTCGTCCATCCATCTTTTTGGTGGTCTGCCTCGGTGTCTTTTGTTTTCTCTAGGTCTCCATTCTATGAGTCTTTTGGTCCACCTATTATCATTTAAACGTGCTATATGTCCAGCCCATCTCCATTTGGCTTGTGCAATTTTTTCTATGACATCTGTCACTTTGGTCCTCTCTCTCACTATCCTATTTGGTACCATATCTCTTCTAGTTATTCCCAACATTGCTCTTTCCATTTTCCTTTGGGTTACTCTCAATTTATTTGCAGAATGTTTGGTTAAAGTTATTGTTTCTGAACCATATATAATTACTGGCAGTATGCATTGGTTGTAAACCTTTTTCTTCAAGCAAATCGGTAGCGTTCCTTTTAGAATATCTCGCATCTTTCCAAATGCTGCCCATCCCAAGCCTATGCGACGCTGGATCTCACAAGTTTGATTGTCTTTCCCTATTCTAATTTTTATGCCCTAAATAGATATAGCTAAAGACCTGATGTACTTCGTTCCCATCTTGATGAGGTGGCTATTTAGCATCCACTATTTTGTTTTCTTTAGTTTTGTAGACCATTCCTGCTAATCGAATCTTTTTACGAACTGTTTGCCATGACCCTTTCCCTTTCTTGCGCCTTCGTTGTTCCTCATTATCCTTCATATCGTAATAATTAGATTAGATTAAACTCTAAAGAGATTAACTAACACACCTTAACACAACAAAATCGCAATAAACTAACCAGAAAAGTAATATTTGCAGCAGATACCGACTTACTACAGCTCACACTTGACACTTACAGGTGATGTTACTATGCACTTGACCGACTATATCATTTTTGATATAAATATGCTTGCACGTCACAATTTATATAAAGTGACATTACTTATATTTAAAATTTTCAGAACGTCAACATTAGAGTTCAAATTTTCCTAACACTAATAATAAGAAACTCATACAAAACTGCTCGATCCTTTATAGGCGTAAACATGGTGTAATAATCAGAAAAATGTAATCATCGCTATATTGAAAATTTTAGAATTATATTGATTAAATAACCAAAAACATTTGTTATTATTAATAATATAATTTTATGAAATAACTTTTTAGTTTTAATATTCCACAAAATAATAATTTTAATTAAATAGATTAGATAATTGTACACAACTGATTCCTAAATACTTCAAATTTTATTGACAGTGGTGTGTGACACCGCGTGGCAAAAGTGTATAAAGTGTTGCCGCATTGTTAGAGTAAGAATTTTGTGTAGGTTTTGATTTCTTACACAATTTGATCATAATATAATATATATTAATAAATTATATTTATAAATACATATTAAATTTGGATTAATAGCTTTAAAAACTAATTATTGTTGTGTATTTTGATTGTACCATGAAAAAAAAAATAAATCGTCGGTAGAAAGTTGATAAGCTTTCATATAAGATAGATTATTTTAAACAAAAAATAATGGAGGGACGTTGTTACTATTTAATGTTTTCTCATGAATTTTAGTGTGTTGCAGTAGTCTTAAAACTAAGTGTATTTCCTGTTACAATACAATAGTTTGAAAAATAGTTGACATATTAAAAATTCCTCATTTACTAACTATTCTGATGTTTTGGCAACGCTGTGGCATTCTGACGTCGTAAATGTTGAATGACGTGCCAGCATTTTTATATGACAAATGCTATATATAGAAAACAGAAAGCTGTATTTGGCGTGGACGCTGTTTGTTGGATTCATTTGGAACTATTTCCAATGCAACTGTCACTTGGCCCATAATAAAGGCTTAAAAAAACAGAAATATTGATTTTTGTTACTTAGCCAGTTATATATCCACTATTATTTTATTAAGTATTTAAGCATTCAAAAGTTAGTAAACGCTAAAAATGTTTAAGATTTACAACAATTTATCAAAATATTTTTATGTATGTATGACTTTTATTTTTTTATGTTCTGTTCTATTTATTATTTTTATATATCATTATAATTTTAACTATATGTAATTTTTTAATTTAAAAAATAATAAATTCTTTCTTTTTATAGCTCAACTGAATAAAAATGTTTACTTGTACTATGAAATTTACCTCAAAATCGCTTCTTTTGGTATCCGTTTTCATTTTTGTTTAATAATTATTAATAAGATTTTACCAAAAAGTCCATCTCTGTAATGAACTTTGCAGGAAAAAGAACTCCGATGAAAAAATGATGCGGTTGTGGCATTAGTTCAAGCTCGTGGCCAAAGGATTTTCACGCATTTTAAGGGTTCACTAGGGAAAGCGGGAGGCCCTTTGTCGAAATTCGAAAATGAGATTTATCACATGATGAGTAATTAAAGTTGAATCTGCCTGGCCTACGAAAAAAGGTTACCAGAATTTGGGGCTAAGCCATTAGTGGCCACTAGAGAATTCCGAAGTATATCACGCTTGGAACATTTTAACACATTGTTTAGGATTTTTTATGTAAATTCATTCATATAATACAATATAATTTTAATCAGCAAATTAAAAGTATATTCAATTAATACATTACTAAACAAAAAAAAAACTTACATTGATCGTTATAACTGGAAATAAGACAACAATGCATCAAATAATATAGCATGAAGAACATTACTATTTTAATTGGGAATAAGCCATAATTTAGGTTTAAAATAGTTTATTGACTTTTAACTACCACTTCGGAAATTGTTTCATTAATAAATTAAACAAATTTTGTTTTTAGTTACTTGGTGAATTATTTTAATAATTTATTTTATCTGACTCATTTATATTGACAGTTCAGACATATATGATACATTTTAAAGAAGACGACTTTAAAATGATCTTGCCAACATTGCTGAGTTGCGTCAACGAGGATTTGCGGTGGGAAACATATGACCCACTTACAAATCTTGATTTTACATACGTGAAATACATTTTCTGATCATTGTTTTTATATAAATGTCTGTATAAAAATTTAAGAAATGAAAAAATAATATTAAATCCTTAGCATTCGCCATAATTTTTATGTAAACAATTAGTTATTTAAAACTAGAACATAACTGCACAAAAAAAAACGTCAAAACAGCGTATATTTAAACATTAGTATAAATGGTAATTAAATAGGCTATAAACTTGTGAATGAGCGTTTCCGAAATACCATCAAAAAAGTCACAATATTTCCTGGGGCAGATATTGGATCTGATCATCAACCACTTGTAACACATATTAAACTAAGGTTAAAACGAATTTAGCGACATAAACCAAAAATCAATGTACTTAACTTTGACGATATAAACATAAAACATAACAGTAAAAAAGAATTTAACAATAGAATAAAAAACATCGGAGAACAATTCGAAGATCAAGAAGAACTATGGAGTCAATTTAAAAACCAAGTTAACAAAATCTCCCCAAACAATGATTATAGAAAAAACTTAACCAAGAAAAATAAATGGTAAAAAAAAATTATTAGACTAACTCACAATCAGACGACTACCTCAGACGACCGGTTTCGCTTTCTAAAATTTGCAAAGCATCTTCAGGTCGGTGGTATAAAGTAAATTAAATGATTCCGGCACAAGAATTACTATATAGTGAATGGTGATTCATAGTTCAAACTATCCCTTATTACTGATAATGTGTGATCTTCGGTCGATGTCGTAACTGTCTAACCACTTAGGAGGAAGTTTCTTGAGGGGATGAGTGTTAACAGATGATGTAGGAGTAAGGTATATGTTATTGTTTGTTGAAAGAAAATGTGATGTTTTATAGTCAGTTATATGACGATGAATGAAAGTTCTTGTACTATTTTGTGGGTGTGCAATTTCCTTGACTTGTAATTATAAACTTTTGATTAAAAAGCATTTAATTTCTGCTAGGAAGAGAACTGAGATGTCAAATGTTAAAAATAATAAATTAAAACACAATTATGGAAAAACAGGACACAATTAACAGGACAAAACAAACATAAAACTTTAAAATAGGGATTTATAGGCACTACATTACTTGCTAGGAGAGGAATTGAATTTTTTGTTATCTACTGTAGTAGTACTTGTCTGAGGTAGTAAAATTAAACTAATTGTAAGTCTAATTATTTCTTTTTTACCTTTTTAAAATGGATTCACCTAAGCAACACATTCATGATTTAAAAACAAATGGATGACAGACGACATCTTGAAATTAATGAAACAACGTTGACTGATAAAATCGAATGAAACAAAATATAGACACCCGTAGAGAAAAATAAAAAAGGAGATTAAATTAGCCAAAGAAAAATGGATAAGAGAAAGGTGCGACGAAATGGAGGATGTAATTATCTAAACACGACTTATTTAATGTAACACGAAATAAGTAACAATAATAACAAAATTATTGTAGACGAGTACGAAATAAGAAAATAATGGCAGCTGTATATATCAAAATTGTTTGAATATGACAGGAATAATATTGCCAAATTCTACCAAAACTGTACTGACGGCCCAGATATTATGAAATGCGATGTAGAACACGCTATAAATATTGTTAAAATTAGAAAAGCTTATGTTCCAGATGATACACCAACCAAGTCGCTGAAATTAATAAAGAATGATAACATAAAAGTAGTAGTAAGACTTTTTAATTTAATATTACACCGAAGCAATTCTCACAGATTGGCTCAAATCCATCTTTGACGCAATACCTAAAAAACAAAATGCGAGAAAATGCTCAGAATATCAAATAATTAGCCTAATGAGCCACACTCTTAAAATTTTCCTAAGAATACTTTACAATAGAATTGGACACAAATGTGAAGAAGACCTCGAAGAAACCAATTTGGTTTTAGAAATGCTATGGAAACCAGGGCGGCACTTTTTGGGCTTAATATCCTATTACAAAAATGCCGTAACCAAAGAAAAGATGTATTTGCATATTTCGTGGACTTTAAAAAGGCATTCGATAAAGTAAAGCATGTAAAATTAATACAAATACTGATAAATATCGGAATATATGACAAGATATTCGTCTCATTAAAAATTTGTACTGGAGTCAAACTGCTATCGTAAAAATTGAAGATAAGTACACTGATGAGATCTTCATACAACGAGGAGTCAGATAAGGTTGTATTTTGTCGCCAAAATTTATCAGGTTTACTCGGATCAGTTATTTAAAAAGGCACTTAAAAGACAACCATATGGAATAAAAATCAACGGGGAACTACTTAATGTGATTAAATATGCAGAGGATACAGTAATTGTGCCAGATAATAATAAAGGTCTCCAAATTCTGCTTTATTAAATTCACGAAGTAGAAGTGGAAAGATACATTAAAATAAACTCAAACAAAACCAAATTTTTAGTGTTTAGTCGTGACCAACATCCTAATGCAAAGCTCCAATTAAACGGAGTCCAAGTTGAGAAAGTTCACAAAATGACATATTTGGCAACTGTGATAACGGACCAACTAGTTTCAGACAGAAATAAAACGTAAAATAGCAATGACTAAAACTTCTTTTATGAAAATGAAGTCATTGCTTTGCAATAATCATCTTAGTTTAGAACCGAGACAAAGAGTGATTAAGTGCTATGTTCGGCCCGTACTTTTGTATAGTGCAGAAGTGTATACGCTGAAAGTATCGATTATGAACAAAATTAAAGCATTGGAAATGTGAGTTCATAAACGAATGCTGAAGATACCTTGGACGACAAAGAAAACAAATGAAAAATTATTCAGAAGCGGTAACAAGGATAGAGAACTGCTAAAGACTCCTAAACATCGAAAAATGTCTTATCTGGAACATATAGTAAGGGGAACTCGATATAAAATATTACAACTGATCTTTAAATCAAAAAAGAGGACTGTAGAGATGTAGGAAGGAAACGGGTATCTTGGTTGAGGAACATTCGTGAGTGGACTCGAATATCAAATGCGGGACAGTATTCTATTTCCATTAAAATTGTAGTTTAAAGAAATCCACAATGCAACATTTTTTTAAAATGTACATAATGTTTTATTAATACCAATTTTTACACTATTACTCTATCCCATATTTTTTCTATTTAATATTAATTTATTTTAAGTATTGTATGTATATTATTAATTATTTTTACACTTTATTTCTTTTGATCGTTCAAGGGAAAATAGACAGCAGAAGGGGTCCAGGGAGGAGAAGACACTCGTGGCTGAAAAACTTGCGGCAATGGTTCGTATTGTCATCTGCTGAACTATTCAGATCTGCCGTAAACAAAGTCAGAATAGCCATGTTGATTGCCAACGTTCGGAACGGACAAGGCACATGAAGAAGAATTTCTTTTATACTTATCTGCTTATTATTTATTTTACGTTAAAAAATTTCGCTTTAATTTATTTACAATCATATATGAATACAAAAAATTAAATAAAGAGAAAGAAACACCAAAGCAATAGAATACCTACTCCGTTATTATTATGTTGAAAATTTCGGAACAACGGGAAACATTTAACGGTATAGTCAAACAATAACGACTTACATTGTTCAGAAACTATTTAATTAGTAAATTAGGTAATTTCGGAAAGTTTGTTAATATATAAGGTCTAATATACATTCATCGTGTAATTGGTATCGAGGGACTCTGGCGTTTAATAAACTCATTATACAGGTTAATTAATGTATTGAGTAAATTGGAGGGTAGAACTAAAATTCATGAGTTTGCTGCTATAAAACACTTTACCTCCTTTGTTTGCTTAACTATTTTAAACTAAAAAATACGATCGATGAAAAACAACTGAAGCACTTTTTTTTATTTATTTTGTCAGATGCAACTTCAAATGTCTAATTCACATTTTAATATAAAGTTATTCCGCTTCTGGTACAATATGCTGTTTTTAGGTGATTTGTAGATGATTATATTTTAAATAAATACTTAAATTAATTTTTCTATATTAGTTAACAAAAGTCGTGTAGATCTATTACTATAATCCGTTCACAAATTGTTGATAGCACGAAATGTGCCTCAAAGTCATCAAACGGTCGAAAAATTTGTACCATCATAGGCGTTCCTGAGGTGTTTATTCATTAAAATTTGTATTAATATTAATAATGTTTTAATACTCATATATTTAGCAAAAAATAATTAAAAATTTCAAGGCTAATGTTGGTTATTATCTTATATTAATAAAAAAAGGAATTTAACCATTAACAATTTTTTAAATAGGAATACCTTACTTTTTGGCTATTTCAATACTAATCTTCCCGTTTAATCACTTCACTAGAAAACCTGGAATTCATATCCGAATGTACTATTTGTTGTAAGATAATTAGGATGGAATTCCCCAGATTTTTAATAATATAATGGGTATAAAGATACCAGCTTTGGCCACGTGCCTCGTCTGTTCAGTTTATAATCGAAACTTAACTTAAAAGGGTGTGGTTAGTACTAACGAAAACAATTTTTTTGTTTAGTACGTTTTTGATGGCATGTGATTTACGGCTCGTCGATGATTCCGCGTCTACGGCTGTAATTAGCGACTCGAATATTTCTTTTGCGAATTATAGGCAATGCGTGAGTGATCATCAACATCATCAAGTTTTACAGCGGTACTGTTACGTAGAGTCAGTAAGTCTGTCTATATACCAAGATAGAAGACTATTGTCCTGAATGTTTATGATGCTCTGGTTTCTCAGAATCCCACAAACACTGTTCGTAACATAGTCGAAAATTGTGCCAACATGACTGTCGTAGGGGAGTCAACTATATATACTTTCCTATCAAAAAGAAAAAAACACGGTTGCTAACCCAAACACAAACAAACATTTAAAGAGAGGAAAAAAAGCCTATTTAAATTGATAAATTTGCCAAAAATGGCATTCGAAGGAAAATTAATGGATTTTTTTTCAAAAAAGAAATATCAAACCCAAACAAAATTTTACAAGAAGTTAGAGACGACCGAGATTTGCCTCACATCGGACGAACTAAATTGTGGCAAGTTTTAAAAGAATTCAATTTCCGGTGGGAGAAATCAGACCGAAAATCACTTTTGATTGACCGGGAGGAGATAATATGTTGGAGAAGAAATTATCTAAAATCCATACGAAAATTCTGTACTGAAGGAAGGCCAATCTTCTACCAGGATGTAACGTGGGTAAACTCAGGTCATAAACTAAAAAAAATTTGGTTAGATAAAAATATATTAAGCTACAGGCAAGTCTTTATGGAAGGTTGGTCTACTGATATCTCTTCACTTTATGGTAAAGGCAGTATATTAATAATTTTTTCCATTGGCAGTGAAAAAAGATTTGTCAAGCATGGTTTGTTGGAATTTAAGTCAAAAAGCACAAAATACTATTACTAGGAGATGACAGCTGATGTTTTCGAAGAGTATTTTGAGGAGATGATTAAACACATATTACCAAATTCAATTAGAGTATTAGATAATACACCTTATTATTCACGACTAGTAGAAAGACTTCCAATGGCTGCGTGGAAGACACAGGATATTCTTGACTGGCTGCGGAATAAGTATCTGCCTTACGAAGATGGAATGGTAAAAGCAGAACTTTTGAAAATTGCTCAACACAAATCTAAGTCCAAGAAATACGTAGTTGACAAACCACTGCAACTACGAACTACCACTGCGAAATAAATCCAATTAAACTCATTTGGGTACAAATAAACAGTTATGTGGCTAGAAAAAATACGTTATATAAAATACAAGCTGTACGTGAATTGTTATACGAGCAACATATTACAGAACAAAACTGGAAAGATGCAGTAAGACATGTAATAGAAGAAGAACAAAAAATGTGGGATCTTGATAACATAATTGATGCGACCGTAGAGACACAACCACTAATTATTAACCCTTAAGACGTAATCTAATCGTAATTAAATAAGGTAAGTAATAATAGTTGTAATCGTAAGGTATTAAAGGGGAAAGGCGCAAAATGTCGCCTGTCAAAATGTTCAATGTGTTTTAAATGTATCCATTTTATTTAAACTCTGAGAAAATTAAAAAGCATTTTTGAAAAATTTAAAGGCAGAATATTTTCTCTTTTATTTTCTGCGTTTTTTTTTTCATTCTGCGTTTAAATTTTTCAAAAATATTTATTAGTTTTCTACTGATTCAAAAATAATTGATACATTTAAAACACATTGAAAGTTTTGCCAGGCGACATTTTGCGCCTTTCTCCTTAATTAAATAAATGTTTTTTTACAAATGGGAAAAAACTTTTTATTTTTGAATAAAATAAAGAAGTTTTATTAAAACAAAAATACAATTTAAAAAATATATTCATTAAGTTCAAATAAATGTTTCAATCATATACTCTACGACACTGGTCGGTGATCTGTAATCAAAATACCTTCGTAATCGGATTATAAGCTTGATAGCTGTATTCTATTCCTTCAGATACAAGGCGGATTAGTCGAAAACATCTTAAACCATCAGTTTCAGGTTGGTTTTTACTATTATATCTTATTACCTATCATCTCTGTATTTCAGTTTTTTAAGTAGGGTTAAACTTATAGTGAGCTATCGACAAATTTTGAACCGACTATAAAATATTATCTTAAAGTATTAAAAAGTATTTGATCCTGAAGCAGGAGTGTTATCATTTTGATACGGAGAGAAATGACTTAAGATGATAATAAGCCAGTCGTAGCATAAGAACAATAAAAATTGCTCGTTACTCATTCTCTTAGCGCCATTGGGGATATGAATACGACTAATAGAAAAATAACAGTTTGGCCAAAAAAACCAAATTATTATTATTTAAATTCTGATATAATTGTGTAAATTAATCGATAAATGAGTATTTCCTATTACCCTTCGGCTCCTATAGAATCGGTAAAAAACTGGATTTTCGAGATCGAGCGCAAGAGGGGTTGTTAAAATGCAGAAGACGCACTTAGAGATTCGACACACACATACACATATCTACAAATTCGCTAGTTGGTTGTTGTACAATAGTGAAAAAACAGCATTGAATGTACCGGTAAGTCCAATCCGAGTTTTATCTTTAACCTATACAATGTTTTATTGTTTATTACAACCATTTAAGATTTGATTATTGTTTGCATCTATGAGTTAAAATTTATTTATCTTATCAGGGTTCTTCTTCTTGTAATGCCTATCCGTTTCGAATGTTGGCGATCATTATGGCAATCTGTATTTTGCACACTGCGGCTCTAAAAAGATTTGTGGTTGTTGCGTTACACCACGTACATAGATTTTTGAGCCAGGAAATTCTTCGCCTTCCTGGTCCTTGTTTTCCTTCTATTGTTTCTTGACGAATTAATTTCAGCAACTCATATCTTTCGCCGTTTCTTATTTTATGTTGAGACAGAATTAAATATAATTAAGCAAATAGCAGTAAACAACGGATACAACGAACAAACAATTAATAAAATGTTAAATCAAAAACTACTCAAGAAAGCCCTGAAATTAGTATTTCCACCACCAGAGAAAAATCCCAATACCTTCCGCTCGATTACATATACATAACAACAAAAATTGCCAAACACATACAAAAGAAAGGAATAACACCAGCTTTCCGAACAAATAACAACCTAGGCAAATATATTAAAAATAACAAGAGCCAAAATAAAAAACACTTAAATAGTGGTGTATACAAACTTCAATGTGGCGACTGCCCAAAAACTTACATCGGTCAAACTGGTAGAAACTTTGATAAACGAATAGCAGAACATAAAAGGGCTTTCAAGAATAGAAAAACAGATTCGACATACGCTCTTCACCTTCTAGATCATAATCATTCTTTTAATGACAAATTTAAAATTCTTCACATTTAAAATGAAGGCCTTAAGCTATCTTTGTTAGAATCTATGGAAATCAATAAATTAAAAAACACAAATATAATTCTGAATGACCAACTTGAGACAAACAGTTCTCCCCTCCTCAAAATATTTCATTAGAGACTATAAATTTGTAAACCCAAGCCAAAAATAGATCACTTAAGAAAGGCAATCAGCCGAAACAGCTGTAGTGATAAGATTTAAAATGTTAAATATAATTATTCTTTAATTCTCTTCTTTTCTCTAAACTTAAACATACAACTACTTTACATACAATTATTAACTTTGGTCTACTAGTAAAATAGCAAAGAGACAAATGAACTGGTATGGGCATCTGATGAGGATGCAATCCAATAGAATAACAAGAAAAGTTTATGAAGCAAAGAACATTGGAAAAAGAAAAAGAGGCAGACCAAGAACAAAATGGATACAGCAAGTAGTAGAGGCGGGAAAACTTAAACAAAAATCACTCGAGGAATTGAAAATAATGGCAGGAAACAGAAAAGAATGGAAGAGGTGGATAAATGGAAATTAAAATAGCTAGCCCAAATCCGACACCCTGATAGGGTAAAAGGTAGGGGAGAAAGAAAGAAAGAAAGAAAGAAAGAATAATAATTACTAGTTTTTACTTATACCAAAAAAAAATACCAATGTTAAGTTATATTATAGAATTTTTTTCTATTCTGATATTTAGTTAATAAAAATAGAGGCTCCAGTTTTCTAAAAGGTGATCCATGTCTCCTCCCTTTACCCTACTCCAAAATTTTAGGTCAAATTTCCCTTGGGACAATTTTGACATTTTTATTGGGCTATGCCCTTTATTTTACTATTGTATATAGTATATTAAAATAGATAGTGATACCCCGAAAGCAAAAAACTGGTTTTTACATAATGGGTTAAAGCTAAATGAAGAGAAAAATCAGAATTTGATTTTTAGTTCTGATAGGAAGTATATCTTAAAAAATAGTGTTAAACTATTAGGAATCTTTCTAGACGATAATTTGGATTGGAGTGCTCATATAGATTACTTAAGTTCTAGACTTGCTACAAGTATATTTTTAATACGCAACTTAGTTTATATGATTCCTAAAAATACCCTTAGAATGTGCTACTTTGCACTATTTGATAGCCATTTACAGTACGGAATAACTGTCTGGGGTAATTCTTCTTACGCAGATCGAATTTTTAAATTACAAAAAAGAGTAATGAGGATAATTGCAAAAGCAGAGTATAGGAAACATTGTAAACCTTTATTTCTGGATTTAGATATTATGTCACTAGCTTCACTCTATATATATGAAACTCTGCGGTGATTGAAATTCATGCCAACAAAGGTAAGTTTAACATAAACTCCAACGTCCTTGATCACGATACAAGATCTAGAGATGCTATTAGAGCACAACGTTTTAGGTTGACAAAGAGCATAAAAAATTCGACTGATGTTAGTTTGTATAACTTTTTGCCAGAAAAGTAAAAAGTCTTCACTTTTTATCGTTTAAACTTAAAATCAAATCACACTTTTTGAAACATTGTTTCTATTCAAAAACAGACTATCTAAGTACAGCTTTTACACAATAGTACTAGTTTGGTCAGGGTAGTTGCCTATTATAATTATATTTCATGTTTTTTATAATTCCACAAATTGTGTTTGTCGTTTATTTTTAACTGTTAATATTAAATATATACATGTTTGTAATGTTTAAATTATCCAAAAATTTTATATGTTTTATATGTATTGTCACTATTCCTTTGACTTGTCAAAAACAAAACTATTTTTGTATATTGATTAAATAAATTCTATTCTATTCTATTATCACATAATACATATGGTTATTCCTCAATTCTCTTCTTTTCTCCAAACTTAAACATACAACTACTTTACATACAACGAAAAACCATTAAAAAGACCTACAAGAATAAAATTTTTCGAATATTACAACACAAATCAATCATAATACTTTAACATGGGTCAGACAATAGAAATAAAAATTTATGTTTGTAATTCACCCCACGTATTTTTCCGAAAATTTAACCAACCCACATCGATCATCTTTGAAATACACACATTGTTAGATACAGGAAACGAAGGCGCTCAATCAACGTGTTTCTAGGCTTCGTGCGTTTATTAACAAAATAAAACACGTGCTGGCCTTTAATAAATAATGAATGAATGGGTTTTTTTTTGTGTATCGATTTCATCAATGTTCACCCAACGATCGAGACCTACATATATTTAATATTTATGTGTAATAGGTGAAAATACATAGTAGCTATTAATTCTAAATAAAGGACTACAATAATGCCTTGAGCTAATGAGGCAGGAAATAATAAAGAGCTATTTACATACATTCTTTAACGGAAACCAACAACAAAATGAAAATGAAAGTTCAATGACACTGCAGAATACAAAAAACCCCACCAATGAGGTAACCTAGAAGGTCTTTAAAAATACTCTCAAATAGGGTTGAATTTATATGTATTTTTTACTACTTAAGACGATATCATTAAAGCACTAACGAATTAATTAGATAAATGACTAGTATAAAGAATAGAAACGAACCATGAAATAAAGAAATAAAAAATCTCTAAAACAAGGGAAGGAAGAAGAACGATTTTGAAGTTATGATTCTATACGCGCGTTCGACGTTGGAAATTTGTATAGTAGTAAAACGTGTTTTCACTGTAACCAACGTCATAATTATCTGCTACATATAGAGATAAGGACGTCACACTCCTCTGCTCACTCTCAACTGTCAAGGTCTCTAAATGGTAACTGTAGTTCTGTTCCTCAGAATTCTAATTCTCCTGTAGATAACCACCCGTCTACTTCTCGCTCTTTAATCTTCAGGATTGAAAACAGGTGAACGTGGAGGCCATTCAATTCTACCTCGTCTACCAATCCATAGTCCGGGAAATACCTCTTCTAAAGCCGAACATTTACACCAAATTTTGTAAAATTCTGACAAGAAATTTACAATTTACGAATTACTAATTACGAATTTACTAGATAGATACCATACAGACGAATATTGACAATTTCATGGGTACAAAGAGTTACTAATGTTGACGTACTTCGTCTAATGTGTAAACAAAAAGAATTACTACGAATAATCAAAGAGATAAAAATGCAATACTTGGGTCATGTGTTGAGAGGCGAAAAATATGAATTACTTCAAGTTATACTGGAAGGAAAAGTACAGGGCAAAAGATCAGTAGGAATACGCCAGAACTCATAGCTGAAAGACCTGAGGAGATGGTTCGACCGCTCATCCGCAGAAATCTTTCGCGCATTAGTTTCCAAAACCAAAATTGCCATTTGGATCGCCAACCTTCGAAAGGAGACGGCATCATGAGAAGAAGAAGAAGATAGATACCGATCAGTTAGACCGAAAAGAGTTATGAATGACAACAAAACTAGATTTAATGCAAAGTTTTGTTGAAGATCCACATACATCTTCACACAGGGTTGCACAAGTACATGATGTAGGTCGTTCTTCAGTGTTACGTGTATTACATAAGAATATTTTTAAACGATACAAAATTAACTTATTGTAAGGATTATAGACAGATAGGAATTATATATATTAGATTATAGGAAAGAAAAATATAGACAGCCGAGATATTCGAATTATATGCAATCTATATTGGAATTAAACAGCAAATGTCAAGGTTGAGGGCAGACTAACAGAAGAAATTCAAATCCGTCGAGGAGTCCGGCAGAGATGTATCTTATCGCCACTTTTATTTAATCTGTATAGTGAAGCTATCTGTAAACAAGCACTCGAGGAAGAAGGTCTTGGTCTGATAATAAATGGTGAGACGATCAACAATATAAGGTATGCTGACGATACAGTTCTCCTAACGGGAACGCTAGTAGAACTACAATATCTCGTTCAAAGTCTCAATATATACTGCAACAGTTAGGGCTTGAAAATTAATTTGAAAAAAACTAAATTTATGGTAATCACGAAATCAAAGGTCATCAGAGCTAATCTTGTAATAGACAATACAACGATTGAGCGTGTGCCCTGTTATAAATATCTAGGTGCTTGGATCACAGACGATACTGATCAAACAAAAGAGATTAGATGTAGAATAGAAATCGCTAGATCAGTCTTTAATAGAATGCGCAAACTCTTTTGCAATCGTGATATCAATATAAAGTTACGAATACGAATGCTGCGGTATTATGTCTTTTCTACCCTGTTATATGGAGTTGAGGCTTGGACACTAAAACTTCTTCTTCTTTTTGTGCCACTCCTATCGGAGATTGGAAATCATCAAGGCTATTCTGACCTTGTTTACGGCTGACCTAAAGAGTTCATTAGTGGTGCAGCCAAACCACTCTCTCAAATTCCGCAACCATGACATTCTTCTACGGCCTGGATTCCGTTTCCTTCTATTTTTCCCTGCATTATATTTTGAAGTAATGCGTATTTATGTCCTCTCATCAGGTGACCAAAATATTCGAGTTTTCTTCGCTTTAGCGTTAACAAAATCTCTGGGTCTTTTCCTATTATTCGTATTACTTCACAGTTTGTTATTCTTTCAACCCAACTAATCTTCAGCATTCGACGGTAGCACCACATCTCGAAACTTTCAATATTTTTCATGTTGAAAAACTAAAACTTTCAATATTTTTTATGTTGGACACTAAAACAGTTGACCATAAAATACATCGAAGCTTTCGAGATGTAGTGCTATAGGCGCATTCTCAGAATATCATGGATGGACCGCGTCACTAACACGCAAGTACTCCAAACTTCAGACAAAAGATGCGAAATTCTAAATGAGATAAAAACTAGAAAGATGGAATACTTGGAGCACATTGTGAGAGCTGAAAAGTACTAACTTTTAAGAAACATCATGCAGGGCAAAATTAAGGGCAAAAGAAGTGTGGGAAGAAGAAAAATATCGTGGCTTCGTAATTTACATGAATGGTTCGGGTGTAGTTCGATTGAACTTTTCAGGCGCGCTGCTAACAAAGTCGCAGTGGCCATGATGATTTCCAATCTCCGTTAGGAGTGGCACGAGAAGAAGAAGAAGGATTAAGTGAAGATGACTTCGATCGTAGATTAAAGTTTACTGAGGTAGAGGTAATGGATTTTGGGAACAGCTATGACCTTGAACATTTCACATAAACTTGTGTACTAAATAGGCATAATGCATAGCTCTTGTCAAAATCCAATACATTAATAATATAATTACACATCTTCGATTCTAAAATATTGTAAAAGACTTTAAAGAGTCTGAGTGAGAAAAGAGATAATTAGTTATATTCTTTGTGGCATTTTCAAGGTCATAGCTGTTCCCAAAATCCAATACCTATAATGATGGATAAAATGGAAAAGGATAAAACTTTCGTTAACAAAATATGTTTTTTTCGATAAGTCAACCTTTACACTGTGTGGAAGTGTAAATTGATACAATTTAAGGTACTAAAGTGACGTTCATCCTGACTGGATGCGTGAAAACCAAACTCAAAGACAACAAAAATTAAATGTATAGTCAGTTATAGTAGGTACTCAATTAATTGGGTCATTTTTTATCGAATGAAATTCAACTTTAGCTAGTTACGAAATGTTATTTAGAAATGAAATTGTACCTACACTGATAAACTTGTTTGGTGCCAATTTTAATTAGATATTAGCAGAGTGGAGCTCCAACTCATTTTGGAGTAAATTTTGGTTATTTAGAAGAGATATTTCTAGGACGATGGATCGGTAGACGAGGTAGAATTGAATGGTCTCTACGTCCACCTGATGTCAATCCTGAACATTATTTTTATTAAGCATACTTGAAAAATTCAGTCTACAAAACTAAACCAGCAAGTCTTGTAGAACTAAGGCAACGAAAAATCAATGAATCTCGAATAAATTCTAGACAATCATGGAAAAATGGCTTAGACGCATTCTACCATCGATTAGTGTACTGTAAACTAGGAATGGGAAAAACCTACCGGTTTTAACCGAAAACCGGTTTTTTTTATTTTGCAATAACCGGTTTTATCGGTTGTTTTTTTGTCCCGGTTATAAACCGGTTTTTTATTTTTAAAGTAAAAACCGGTTATTAGGTTTTGACGGTGATTAGGATTAGGTTATTTAATGTTCATAAACAGATCCTTAAGAACATACAGCCTTGAGACAATGATGTTGGGTGTGCGACGCCTTCGGGAATGGCATACCGGGGATTATATCTGCCAAACCATGAATGAGGTCCTCGATGAATTTGGTATCCCTTGGCTAGGGTTGTTGGCGCCTACACGGATTGTGGAGCGAACATGCTGGCTGCAGTAAAGAAGTTCCTTATAGAGGGCAAAAATTTACATTGTTTTGCACACATATTAAATTTAGTTGTCAAAGATGGCCTAGAAGATATAACCAATGAAGCATTAAAAAATGCAATAAACGAAATCAAAGCCATAGTCACTTTCGCTAGGCACAGCAATCTCTTCATGAATGGAGGGTGGAGCAGGAACAGGACGGCAAGTCAGAAGGTGAGGTGAAGCTTTTGGTACAATCCGTACCAACCAGATGGAATTCTCTGTACCATATGCTTAGAAAATTCACACTAATATCCCCATATATAGCTGCAATATTGACAGATCCCTCGATTAAAAAAGCACCAAGGATGATTTCTGTTTCAGATATGAAACTAATTACTGAAATTGTAACCATTTTATCGCCTTTCAATGAGGCCACAAAGGAGATTTCGGGTTCATAGTACATTACTGCTAGCCTTGTTATCCTCCAAGTGTCTATTATCGAAATATCTTTAAAAAACCTCAAGACAAACCTTAGTACAGCTCAAAAGTTATGCCAAAAGCTTATAACTAGCTTTCAAGAGAGGGGCACTAAGCTTTTACGAAACCCCTGCTTTGCCATGCTACAATCACGGACCCGAGGTTTAAAAAACTATATCTGAATCCGTCTATACCGGAGACAGTCACATCCAATATAGGCTGGGAAGTTAGGACGTACCTTACCGAAATCCGAAAACTTTTTCCTTCCTGCTCCTTCTAGAATGAAACAGCCAAAGTGAGTTTAAAATTAAGCCCTCTTTGGTCTTCGCACGATCTGGAGTTGGTGAATAGTGGTTCCAGTTCAAGTTCTCAGGACAAACGGATTCAAAGTTTTTTTCCAAATGAACTGACTCTATATCTGCAGCATAGATAGAGCAGAACAGAACCTGTATGCCAGGCTTGGCTTTTATAGCTAAACAATACATGCCGTTGGTCGGAAGTTCGGTGGCATCAAAGAGTGTCATCATTGAATGATATTGTGTCAGATGAGGGAAGCCGCTTAATCGACCAACATATATATGAACGAGTTTTTCTCAATAGGTTTCATTAAAAATACTGGCCAACATTTCCTAAATCCATTTCATATAATATAACCTATTTGTAACCTTCTAACCTATACTCTTTTACTTAAAATATTACTTCATTCTACTTATATTAAACTTTTATTATATATTATTGCAGTATAAAATAATAAATAAATGTAAAAATTAATAGAATAAAATGGTTTTATTAAAAATTTTGTTTTATATATATTGATATTGATGTTCTTTTCATAGTACTAATTTTGATCATATTGATATCGAGTCAAATGAAAGTATCGCAAACTAAAGTGCATTGTAGATGTAACTTTGTAACTTATTGGATTAAAAAACCGAAAACCGGTTTTTCCAATAACCGGTTTTTTCTGGCCGGTTATAACCGCCAGGTTATACTTGAATATAAAATGAAAATACATAATCCGAGTTGTTTGTTTTTTATTTTTATCTTCCACAATCATTTTTTGAAGTTATACTTCTATACGCGTGTTCGACGTTGAAAATTTTCTCTCTCTTTCTCTCTCGAGAATAAAAATGTTTCTTTTGTAAATATATTTAATATTTATTAAATTTTTTTTTATGATTATGGTAAATTAAACATATGCGTAACTAGGTTATGTATATTGTCATTTTTATATACTTATAAACTGTACTGTATATAACTATTGCATTTTAATTTGTATTGTATTTTTAGATTAATAACAAAATAAACAATGAATTTTACTGCAGAATTTGTGTAAACTTTTTTTTGCATTTAACTCCTTTCATACATATATGAAAATAAAAATATACATTTTCATCAAAATATTGATTCATTCGTTGTTTATATTCAGCAAACGATGCACCATATACCTATATACCTATATACCTAATTCTTTTCTTTTTCTGCTCTCTTTCTCTCTCTTTTTCTGTTTCTCTTTCTGCTCTTTCTTACCTATAGCTTTACGTATGTAATGATTGTGCAAATTGACTCCCATATAAATGTGTAACGGCGAACGCGTGTATAGAAGTATAATTTCTACCGGCCTGCCACACCCGTTTTTTTTTTAATTTTCATTTCAATTTTAGTTTCAAATTATAATCCTGCATTAATTAATTTGTTAGTGTTAGTATTGGGAGTATTATAAGTGGATGATTTCTCCCCTCATTATTTACAATACTAACATTTACTAATAGCTTGTAATAGCAGATTGTAAATTCGTAAATTTAATAAAAAATTCCAAAACCCCTTTTTTAAACAAATTGATTGAAAAAAATATAGCCAATTTTCAGGTTTACCTTTAAGTGAAAGTATATCTGTGCAAGTGGCTAAAATTGTTTTACAATTGGCACTAACTGTAGAGCTATACATAACGTGATTATTCAATGGGAATGATTTTTTCAGGTTTTTGTTTTTACAAAAGAATATACTGTATCTAAAATAATAAACAAAACATGTTTAACCCTCTTTTGGGATTAGACAGTTCCCATTTTTTACGACGATCAAATTGATCGGAGGCGGCATTGGCTTCCTGTGAATTTATTAATATTTTTCTGTCGTCGACGGGTCTGAAACCGCCATTTTTTTCCCATTTTGTCGTGTGGACAAAACCAATTTATGCTTCATTTAGCGGTCGCCTTTCGACGTTTTTGCCAGATATTTCGTTAATTAACAGGTCATTTGAAGGGTGTTTCAAACAATTATGTTTAATTGGAATTATTGGATAAATTAGGACACGTGTTTGGTGTTTTTCCAGTCGGGGTGTTTTTAATTATGGGCAGTACATGCCATCCCCAAACGGGAGGAATGTACCAAATATTTATTAATGAAATGTATGTAATATTTTAATTATGGGATGTTTACACAGCTTTATTTTAGCGTTCAACATTAAACCTACTCAATTTCGGTGGCATTAATAGGGTCGGATTTAATGAAACACAAACATCTAACAAAACAGAAAAAGATTGATTTATTTTTAGTGTATAAATGATTGCGGGAAAGTTAATCAACATTAAAAAGCAGGAGTTTCCAATAAAAATTAATTTTTGTCATCATGTAAACCTATAGAGTTTATATGTAGTTAATATTTTTTGCAATTTACTAGCTGTATCAAAAATATCCATTAAAAGAATCATGTCAATACTATCAAAATATTTATTAAAAGGAATATAAATAATTTCAGCTCCGAATAAAACATGTTTTTTGTTGGTATGCCCACTATTAAAACCAAATTTGTTACTTAGTGTGAAATTAAAGTGTTTTTATAACTAAAGGAAAGAAAAATTTTAAGTACAGTTTTTATTCAATCCATATTGGTCCATGTTGTTAAACAGGCCATTCACGTTCGATCCGCAGTTGGATCTGAAATCGGACCATGTGTGGGCTGATTGGATTAAGCTGGACATTCACGTTTGTGACTTGCGACACACTTAGTAAGATAATAATGGTTGGATATTCACCTCCACTCAAGCTCCGACTTGCTATCAAACTAGCAGTCCAACTTCAGTCCTAGTTTGTTTTCACGACGGTGTACATAACTTAACCAAAAAATATATCGAGTGAACACTACGCAAACAGCGACAGCTTGCATAAACGGAAAATCAACAGAAATATGTAAAATACAAAGAGGTGTCAGACAGAGTTGTATACTATCCCCACTGTTATTTAATTTATATTCAGATAGAATATTTAAAGAAGCGCTGCATAATTTGGAATGGGGCGTGAAAGTTAATGGAATTCTGATAAATACAATCAGATATGCAGATGATACAGTAATTTTAAGTGATGACATGAATGCATTACAATGCCTTTTAAATGCCATTGATACAGTGGAAAGAGAGTTTGGCCTAAACATAAACTGTTCAAAAACAAAACACATGGTGTTTATCCGTTTAGCACATCAAGATGCACGATTATATGTTGATGGTGATATAATTCAAAAAATGTCCAGTTTTAAATATCTTGGTTGCCATATTACTGAACAACTAGATCCAGATCAAGAGATAAAATGTAGAATCGAGATAGCCCGCACGACATTTTTAAAAATAAGGTCATTCTTCTGTAATGATAACTTGAAACTTCAACTTCGAAAGCGTATGGCTAAATGCTACATTTGGTCAGTCCTCTTATACGATGTCTAAGAAGAAGAAGAAACACTACGCAAAATATAATTAGAAGGAGAAAATGGCAGCATTGTTCTTGTTAACCTTATCATTTGAAAAAAAAAAACAATGTTGGATGAAGAAATTATTTGTTAATGTCGTGAACTATTGTGACACGAAATTGCTCAATGTCATTGATAAGGATGATTACAAAAACTACCTCAGAATGGATAACTTCACTTTTTCGCTGTTGCTGGAAAAATTTGGTCTACTCATTTAAGTCATGCGTGAAAGTGTCAGCACTAAACAACGCCTTATAGCATTTTTACGCTTTTTGGCCCCTGGAACGTCATTTGAGGATCTGAAGTTCAGCTGTAAAATATTTCCACAAGTATTGGGAAAGGTAATATCAGAAACTTGCAGGGCTATAATAGTTTTTCGTGTAATTGAAAGTTATTTTTTATTATTCATTGGCGAACTAGGGACCTTTGCTCAGTGATGTCGGATAGACAGCAACAAATTAAGATTTTGTTTGGAGCTGATGTAAGCAAAGTGTATACAGGGAGGAAATGTCAGTTACAGAGTGATCTTGTAGTAAATTTACTATTTTAATTGGGAATACGCCACAATATGAGTTAGAAATTAAATATATTTGACGTTTGGACTTCCACTTTGGAAATTCTTATCAAAATATTCCTAAGTTGAATTCGAAACGTCAAATAAATTTAACCTGGCAACACTCTTAATTTTTTTTGTGTATGTTTGCGCATAATGTTTGCGATAATCAAAACCGCATAATAAAGAACCAGATTTATTATATATTAATTATTGAGAAACGGTATAGAAATGGAATCAGGGGAGTTAAAATATATCCCGGGGCGGACATCGGTTCCGACCACAATCCTGTTGTTGGTAAAATTTTAATTAAACTCAAGAAAATCAAATATAGAGAGAAGATAAAACCTAGCCTTGAAAAACTTAAAGATCCAATAGTACAGGCAGAAATAAAGAAAACACTTAATGATACACTCAAAGAAAAGTTCAGTGAAACAACCGCGAAAGCAGAAGAAACAATAGAAAGTATTTGGCACACCTTCAAAACAACAATCACTACTACACAACGAGAACAACTACAAGACACCATCAGGAAAACAAAGAATACATGGATGACAGAAGAAGTCCTAGAACTGACGGGCATAAGGAGTTCCTACAAAAATCTCAATGAAGAAAAATATAAAGAACAAATTAAAAATTAGGAAAGCCAAAGAAGAATGGATGAGCAGAAGGTGTGAGGATCTGGGAGATTTACTTAAAAAGCATGACTACTTTAATGCATACAAAAAGATTAAGGAAGTCACAAATATAAGGAAAAAAATCACTACAACTTTAGTAGATGAAAACAACGAAATAGTATCTAGTCCAGAAAATGTAGAAGATATGTGAGAAAAATATATCGAAGATCTATTTAATGACGAGAGATCATAACCACAAATAAATATAGTACAAGAAACAATACTTGATATAACATCGGATGTTACAAAAACAATCAATACGGCAAAGCCACGAAAAGCCTCAGATCCAGATGAAATATACGTAGATATGATAAAACTAATCAATGAAGAAAATCTTCAGACGTTAACAATATTGTTTAACAAAATTTATACTACTGGAATCTTACCAGAAGACTGGCTTAGATCGACATTTATACCTATACCCAAGAAAAATAAAGCAAATAGATGCTCACAGTTCAGATTAATTAGCCTGATGAGCCATTTTCTAAAAATTTTACTCAAAATTGTACATCAACGAATATATAGAGAATGCGAAAGAAACCTGAGAGACACACAATTTGGATTTCGGAGGGGGCTTGGTACAAGGGAGGCATTATTTGGCGTCCAGATATTATTACAAAAATGACGAGATCAGCGAAAAGACGTGTTTTTTTGTTTTATCGACTACGAAAAGCGTCTGATAGAGTAAAACACACAGAACTCATAGAAACCCTAATACAACATGGTAGAGACCATAACACTGTAGCACTTATTAAAAAACTATATTGGGATTAAATGGCGTCGGTCAAAATAGACAATCGTCCGACAGCAGAATTGCCAATAAAAAGAGGAGTTCTTCAGGGCTGTGTACTTTCTTCACTGTTATTTGATATTTATTCCGAAAAGATCTTTCAAAATGCCCTCGAAAATATTGAAGAAAGAATAAAAATCAACGGAGAATACGTAAACAACTTAAGGTATGCAGACGACACCTTCATTATTGCGGACAGTGCTGAGGGTTTACAACGACTTTTGAATTTCATAACCAGAGAGGGAGATAGCTTGGGACTAAATATAAACACAAATAAAACAAAAGTAATGGCTGTTACACGTGCAACAAATTTCGACATTAATATTCGTACCTATAACAAACATATAGAACCAGTACAAAGATTTTAGTATCTTTTTTGCTGGATAACAAACGATCTCGACCACGATGTCAAAATACGTGGTCGTATAGAATATGCTATGTCCGCATTTCAACGAATGAAAGAATTCCTAATAAACTCTACGTTATCGTTGGTTATCCGATACCAGTTTGTAAAAACGTTGCTATATTGCTATACGATGTGGAAACATGGACTCTCGGAATTACAAGTATGAGGCGTATAGAAACCTTTGAGATGTGAGTTTTTCGAATACTGCTGAAGATCTATTGGACAGAGCACGTGACCAACAACGAGGTGCTAAGAAGACTGAGTACTGAAAGAGAAATCCTACATATTGTTAAAAACAGGAACACGAGTTATCTAGGACATAATTACAGAGGAGAAAAACACAACTTCCTACGACTTATCATGAAAGAGAAAGTGGAAGGAAGAACAGATCCAGGAAGAAGAAAATGCTCCTGGTTGAAGAATGTAAGAGACTGGACAGGTATGGACACACATTCGATACTAAGAACAGCTCAAGATAGAGAGCAATTTTCTGTTGTTATAGCCAACCTTCAGTAATGGAGAAGGCACCTTAAGAAGAAGTATGTTTGCGTTTTTTCAAAAACCACTAAAAATGGTTTAGAAAATAGGTAAGTACTAAAAAAATATATTAATAAAAATTATTGACAATGATAAATATAGAATTTACCCCGTATCCATATGGACCCCGTGAGCATTAAAATATTAAACCTATTAAATCACAGAGCAAATACGACAAAAAAATTAATGCATTTTCATTTAATAAAAAACCTATAAATACAAGTAAGTATAAAAAAGTACAAACTAAGTATAAAAACTAAATTCATTTTTAAGTGTGATAGGTTACGTGTGTGTGTTTGTGTGTGTTTTATTGGAACTGGTTTTGACAACCAAGTGGCCAGTCAATTTGTTTTAAGTTCTCTCTTTACAAAAGATATTGTTAGTATTTACATTTAAAACTATTGTATTATATTGACAGTTAAGACATGAAACTTACTTGATTACTCTGTTTTTGCTGTTTTGTTTTTTGTATCTTTTTTTTTTATTTTTATTTTTTTTATTTATTTTTTTTTTATTTTTTTTATTTATTTTTTTATTTATTTTTTTACTACGCTAAGACATAAACCCGATTCGGCACCTCGGAGGTTTAGACCTTCTTAGTATTTTTTTTATTTTGTTCTTAATTTTTTTTTCTTTATTTTTTTTATCAGAGCTTTAATTTTAAACAATTAATATGACTATGTAAAATTTTATATACATCTAGATTCTTTGACTCTAAAAGATATGTTAGATTAGAAGGTAATTGAACATTAACTTGAATTTGCTTGTTAAAAAAAATTGATATTTTAATAAAATGTAAAAGACATTCTAACAGCATATGTTGTAGATCAGCTAGCTCTCCACATATACATTCATTATTATTTGCCAGTCCCATTTTTCTTTTGTAGACTGGAGTCATACAATGATAGCTTCTTATACTACAAATATTGTTGATGAAACCTCTGTTGGAAACTTGTTTAAACCATGTCTTGACGGAAATTTTGGGTTGGATTATTTTACAAAAATTTGCCTTTGTCCGAATTGTTGTAGTGTCCCTGCCATTTGGTCCGTTTGAGAGACCTGATTGCAGATATTAAATCTCCCATAGGAAGTTGATAGGTTTGAAGAGTGGATTCTTTCATTGTTGCTTTTTTGCCAGGTCATCTACTATTTCGTTGTTTTTTATACCAATATGTGCTTTTATTCAGCACAATATGACAATTCGGCCCGATTTTAAAGCTTCACTGTTCAGTGCTATAATGTCACTGATGATATAATTTTCTACAAAAGTATGTAAATTATATTTCAGTTTATTTACAATGCTTTGGCAGCCTGTAAATATAACACAGTTTAGTTCTTTTTGATTCATACATATTTGTAGGCTTCTTTTACTGCTATGAGTTCAGCTGTGAAAGTTGTCATTTTGTCGGGTAATCTGTTGTTTATCTTTATACTTTTTTGGGGGTAGAATATAGCATATCCAACTTTGCATTTTTGAACCATGTGTATATAATTTTTGATAATTTCCCCAATGACTTTGCACATACTGATCTATTTTAGTAAGAAAATCTGTGGCAAGAATATTACTTAAATGGCAGTTAAATGGAAATAAATAATCTTCATAGTTTAATTTTCGAGATGAGGGTTGTTCCATTTTGCATATGTCGTTAATATACCTAGAAACGTTGAGAAAACTTTCCACCACTCAAAGCTGCTTCTTTTTTTTTCCAGTAATGATGAGTTAGGTATGTAGTGGTTAATTGTACAATTTTATTCAACAACAGTTTATTGTTAACTGCTACTTTAACTATAAATTTTTCACTTAAGAATTCTCGGCGTAATGAAAGTGGAGGTTCATTAAGCTCACATTCCATGACCAATATGGGAGTACTACGAAGATAACCAGTGCTTAATCTAAGTGCCTTAATTTTTATACTTTCGATTTTTTGGAGTACAGCGTTTGATGCTGAGCCATAAAATATAGATCCGTAATCTAGGATCGATCTCATTAAATTTCTGTATAGTAATATTGAGATATTTGGATCAGCTCCCCAGTTACTGACATTTACAGCCTTGATGATATTCATTGCGTTTTCCGTTCTTCTTAATATATAATTTGTGTGTTCTTGATAGGTTACAAAACATGATACATATAATCCAACATTACATTTGATGCATATTGTTGTCACCTTACTTTTACAACTTTCTAACCCACATCTTCGTCTTTTACCATCTTTAGTAGAATCTACCAAATGTCCAATGATATCGTATCGTATGTCAGGTATTACTTTTTTCGAGTTCGCTTAGGGATTAGATTTGGTCCTAGTCCTAAAATAGTTTGGTATTTTGTCAAATATCCTTGTACTAAAATGCGCCTAAATGTTAACTGGGACATTTTTGGGTCTTGATGGCGATACATTAACCAAGCATTATTGACACAAAAATTAATAAGATATGTAAAGGGGTTTCACCACCCCTTTTTTTCTCATATGTTTATCCTATAATCCGTTTAATTTCGGTCCATTTGGTCTGTTCCCCCCATATTCTCATTATATTTTCCTATCACAAACGTGCCGCAGTACTTAAATATTTTTATGTTGCTTCTTGGAATATCTCTTTATAGGGCATATAGGTTGAAGACCACGACATATTGAAACTACTGTCGTTGTTTCATGTTTCATGTATAAGACAACGACACAACGTCGTTGTCTTTCCACAAAAATCTATCCGATTTGCTTTCTATGGCGCTATAGAATTGTCCTCTGGTTTTTAATAATTGTGGATTAATTACCTGTAGAAAGATTTTTTTTAACTCTTGATTTAGTTTTTGTCTATTTTCTCTTTCTTTAACCAGCTGCTTCGATTTTTTAACAGGATCATTCAATGACATTCAACATCAAAACACAGTGTGTTTTATTGGAACTGGTTTTGACAACCAAGTGGCCAGTCAATTTGTTTTAAGTTCTCTCTTTACAAAAGATATTGTTAGTATTTACATTTAAAACTATTGTATTATATTGACAGTTAAGACATGAAACTTACTTGATTACTCTGTTTTTTGCTGTTTTGTTTTTTGTATCTTTTTTTTTTATTTTTATTTTTTTTTTTATTTTTTTTTTTTTTTTTTTTATTTATTTTTTTATTTATTTTTTTACTACGCTAAGACATAAACCCGATTCGGCACCTCGGAGGTTTAGACCTTCTTAGTATTTTTTTTATTTTGTTCTTAATTTTTTTTTTCTTTATTTTTTTTATCAGAGCTTTAATTTTAAACAATTAATATGACTATGTAAAATTTTATATACATCTAGATTCTTTGACTCTAAAAGATATGTTAGATTAGAAGGTAATTGAACATTAACTTGAATTTGCTTGTTAAAAAAAATTGATATTTTAATAAAATGTAAAAGACATTCTAACAGCATATGTTGTAGATCAGCTAGCTCTCCACATATACATTCATTATTATTTGCCAGTCCCATTTTTCTTTTGTAGACTGGAGTCATACAATGATAGCTTCTTATACTACAAATATTGTTGATGAAACCTCTGTTGGAAACTTGTTTAAACCATGTCTTGACGGAAATTTTGGGTTGGATTATTTTACAAAAATTTGCCTTTGTCCGAATTGTTGTAGTGTCCCTGCCATTTGGTCCGTTTGAGAGACCTGATTGCAGATATTAAATCTCCCATAGGAAGTTGATAGGTTTGAAGAGTGGATTCTTTCATTGTTGCTTTTTTGCCAGGTCATCTACTATTTCGTTGTTTTTTTATACCAATATGTGCTTTTATTCAGCACAATATGACAATTCGGCCCGATTTTAAAGCTTCACTGTTCAGTGCTATAATGTCACTGATGATATAATTTTCTACAAAAGTATGTAAATTATATTTCAGTTTATTTACAATGCTTTGGCAGCCTGTAAATATAACACAGTTTAGTTCTTTTTGATTCATACATATTTGTAGGCTTCTTTTACTGCTATGAGTTCAGCTGTGAAAGTTGTCATTTTGTCGGGTAATCTGTTGTTTATCTTTATACTTTTTTGGGGGTAGAATATAGCATATCCAACTTTGCATTTTTGAACCATGTGTATATAATTTTTGATAATTTCCCCAATGACTTTGCACATACTGATCTATTTTAGTAAGAAAATCTGTGGCAAGAATATTACTTAAATGGCAGTTAAATGGAAATAAATAATCTTCATAGTTTAATTTTCGAGATGAGGGTTGTTCCATTTTGCATATGTCGTTAATATACCTAGAAACGTTGAGAAAACTTTCCACCACTCAAAGCTGCTTCTTTTTTTTCCAGTAATGATGAGTTAGGTATGTAGTGGTTAATTGTACAATTTTATTCAACAACAGTTTATTGTTAACTGCTACTTTAACTATAAATTTTTCACTTAAGAATTCTCGGCGTAATGAAAGTGGAGGTTCATTAAGCTCACATTCCATGACCAATATGGGAGTACTACGAAGATAACCAGTGCTTAATCTAAGTGCCTTAATTTTTATACTTTCGATTTTTTGGAGTACAGCGTTTGATGCTGAGCCATAAAATATAGATCCGTAATCTAGGATCGATCTCATTAAATTTCTGTATAGTAATATTGAGATATTTGGATCAGCTCCCCAGTTACTGACATTTACAGCCTTGATGATATTCATTGCGTTTTCCGTTCTTCTTAATATATAATTTTGTGTGTTCTTGATAGGTTACAAAACATGATACATATAATCCAACATTACATTTGATGCATATTGTTGTCACCTTACTTTTACAACTTTCTAACCCACATCTTCGTCTTTTACCATCTTTAGTAGAATCTACCAAATGTCCAATGATATCGTATCGTATGTCAGGTATTACTTTTTTCGAGTTCGCTTAGGGATTAGATTTGGTCCTAGTCCTAAAATAGTTTGGTATTTTGTCAAATATCCTTGTACTAAAATGCGCCTAAATGTTAACTGGGACATTTTTGGGTCTTGATGGCGATACATTAACCAAGCATTATTGACACAAAAATTAATAAGATATGTAAAGGGGTTTCACCACCCCTTTTTTTCTCATATGTTTATCCTATAATCCGTTTAATTTCGGTCCATTTGGTCTGTTCCCCCCATATTCTCATTATATTTTCCTATCACAAACGTGCCGCAGTACTTAAATATTTTTATGTTGCTTCTTGGAATATCTCTTTATAGGGCATATAGGTTGAAGACCACGACATATTGAAACTACTGTCGTTGTTTCATGTTTCATGTATAAGACAACGACACAACGTCGTTGTCTTTCCACAAAAATCTATCCGATTTGCTTTCTATGGCGCTATAGAATTGTCCTCTGGTTTTTAATAATTGTGGATTAATTACCTGTAGAAAGATTTTTTTTAACTCTTGATTTAGTTTTTGTCTATTTTCTCTTTCTTTAACCAGCTGCTTCGATTTTTTAACAGGATCATTCGATTTTCTTACTTCTAGTTTAGGAATTCTGTTAATTCAATTGTTCCAGTAGCGCGTTAGCCTCTGAAGTTAAGGAAGTTGAATAGATTTACTGAAGTAAATAGATTGTCAAAGTAAAAATAATATACTAACTTCCTTTTTTGTGCATGAAATTCGCTTAAAAGTTTAACAAAGGGAGAAGCAGTCTTTCCAAAAATTGTCCAAAACATAATACATATCAAATGTCACACAATAACCTTCTTTTGTATTAATGCACCAAGCCTTATAGCCAAACCGGATCTGTTGTCCTTTAATGAATTGTTTTAGCGCTATGTTTTTTAAAATACTTTAACATACTTCAATAGTTTAAATTTTCTTCCGACACAAAAAATTCCAGAAATTTTTTTTAATCATATTCATTAGAGGTCTAATTTTCGCAAACTTGTTGGTCATATCCAGTTTAGTATTGTCTAAATATTGAATGAACTTTATGATGGAGAGGAATATATTTCTTCTCGTAGCTCTCGATACCAAGTAATTTTTAATATCTTCGGACTTTTCCCAATAGTGACGTTTAGATGGGACTAATTTGTAACCAGTTAAAATAAGGATTCTTATAAATGTGTAATATTTAAATTCTCTTGATTTTTAAAAGCTGTATATTTAGTAGTTTTCTAAGCGAAGTGTTTAATAATTTCATTGGTAAAAAACATTTTAAATACTTCGATGGAGGTTTTATTTTTGAAAAGTTCATAACTCGATGTGAGAAAATCTCCTTTTACATATTTCAAGATATTACCTTTAATATATTCTACGTTTTGTACATTATCTCTTTGATAGTCCAACCAAGAACCAATAAATTCTGGAATTTTATTTACATTTCGTTGGTCAAAGTTTTCTGAGTAATTATTAGTATTATCGTTTGTAACTGAAGAGCTACTGTGGCCTGGTATAAACTGATGAGAAATACATGAAGAAATGGTTGAAAGTTCTTGAATCGCATCATCTGAATTACCATCAATGCGACCGTTAGTAAAGACAAGCTCTGCAGGTGCTAAAAGTTGCTTGCAGGTAAATGTAGTAAAGTTCCGCCTTCATCCGCGTCTCAAGATTCTTCATTAGTAAGTTCATTACTTGGTGAAGATTCAACAAAGATTTTTTCTAGGGCTATATTATCATCGTTTTTTAAATAAGTTCTATTGCTTCCTGTAGTGAAAATCCAGGACTGAAACAAAAAAAGTTTGGGTGTCCACAGGGTCCATATGGCACGGCATGAAAGCATGCAAATTGCAGAAACACAAATTCATCAAACTGTATATTCTTATAAACTTTCAGCTGTTGATAACCTAATAAAACAGGTAATAACTCAGTGCCTACCTCAAAATATCCTTTAGTGCTTAAACATCGAGAAGGTCATTCACTTTAGCAATTGAAATAAAACGTACACGTTTACTCTACTGACATAATTTGAATAATATCAAGAATTTACACTTCTTAGAAACGTGCCAATACACTGATATCCGCTCCATTTAAAAACGATAAGATGTGAGAGTCTTGAAAATATAGCGTACCCATGTGGACCCCAGTAGCGGTCCCAGGTTAATTTGTAACTAATATTAATGCCTATTTACAATTAAAATAGTAAATTTGCAGCATATGTCACAAGAAGATAACTTCTCCTCCATCTTGACCCACCTCTTACTTGGAAAAAACATATCCAGACCAAAGAAGATAACCAGACTTAACATTCCAGCAATTGTTCAGAACAAAATTCTACACAAAGCCATACCCAAACATATCTGGTTCTGCATATTACACCTTTAGGGCTCTGAAAATTCAATATCGCTTAATACGATCCAAAGATTCCAGTCTAAAGTGATTAGATCGATAGTGGATGTACCATGGTACATGAGTAATCAAACACTGCACTACGACTAAGATTTTTTCATTAGAAAAGACACCTATCGAGTCACAAACTAAGCCAAAATAGAATAGGGTCAGACATCATTGGATGTCTCTCCTTCACGACCAAAACCAATAACACATTAACTTAATAATATGTAATGATGTACATGGTAAATAAATATAATTATAAAAAAATATGTAATACAGTAATGGATTAAACTGTGTTGTTATCTCTTATATAATATTCTATAAATAAATATCTCTATAAAATATTTTTAAACAGTCTAGTACCTGTAAATTTAACGTCGGAGCTTATTCTTAAGAGATTTTACTCCACACTATCCTACAAATTAGTGTTCAGCCGTCACCCCTACTGAATATCAAATTGCTCTAAAAAGATGTCGGCAAATCACATCTGAAGTATTGCGGTCATAATTCAATTCGATTATAACCGTCCAAGGGTACGTTCAATCAATCTTCGGAATAATTAAATTCGATTCAGAAACCCCACTTTCTGTTGCGTGATTACATATTCATTTTCTGTTGCCGTGACGCCAGTGGCTGCAGTCACATTTAATTGCTTGTTGATATCCTGAATAAATCAGGATATATTTAACGCACTGTCGGTTGGCCGGAAATAGTATCAGCTTTTTTTATTTTATGTTCATGGAGTTGATGAAAAATAGGTAGGAAAAGTTTATGCCTGTGAAAAACGCATCTGCAATATTAGATATAATCCCGATACAGTAATTACTAGTTTTCTAAGCCAAAAAAGGTAAAGTTTGTAGTGAGAAAATTTGCACCATATACCTAGTGAAATATCTTTGAATTCTAATTGGTTTATATAAAATATAGCAAAACGCTATGAATAATTATAAATATATCAACGAACGAATTGTGGTAACTGTAACATAAGAGGGATAAAATCTTAACACATTGACGAACATCAGCTAACGTTTTTTCGACCAAACCAACACATTTAATTATCTAATATACTATGGAATATTTTGAACTCAAATTTTTAAAAATTACTAAACTGCATTAAAACTAAGTGACTTCCTAAAAAAACTATGACGGTAGGAGTCATCACCATTTTATCCGGCAAATATAGTATGTCCAATGGGACACAGCGGCTGTAACCGTTCAATGTAATTGTACGTCAAAACGAATTTAGAACATTAGAGAAAGTCATTTTTGAACAAAACAAATTAGTTTTTTTTTATATGCCATCTTTCGAAGCTTTGTCCAAGGCAAAGAGGTAGAGTGTCCTGGCATCTCTTACATTTCCAATGAGTTTCTGTCATTTTCTTGTCTCTGGAATACTTATACAGTGTAGAAAATAAAACTTTCTATAATGGTTATCTGGTTTTGGTATTAGTTCTTAGAAGTGTTAAGATACTATACCAGTAGCATAATGAGGTTCTGAATTGTCACTACTTTAATTGAATTGGTTTGAAATTTACACATAAATGACCATCCTTGAAATTGTTATCGAGACCGAGTTCCAAACTGTTATCTCCAACAAATGATAAATAACTTTTTCATACCAGACAATAGTTTTTCTCGGACAGGAATATGATACTATTTGACCTGATCGATCAATTCCCGACATAAATTTATTGTATTCAGATACTTTACTTGGATTTATACGTATCTGACCATGACGATTTATAGCCTCTAATAAAGTAGGATGATGAGCAGTTGTTACGCAAAAAAATCTCTCTTGTCCTTCCACTTTAGGACGTAAACCTTTTCTTGACGTTTCCAGATATGCTGTTGTTTACGACGACGTTTAGTCACAACTACTTTCGGGTTTCCTCGTCTGTTCGAGCGTAGTGTACCTCTTACGTGTGTTTGATTCTACATCAATCTATTGGCAAGTGTCATGCTATTGTAATAGTTATCCATAAAGAGATGATATCCGTTATTTAGATAGAGTTGTATCAGTGTCATAAACAGACGTTCCAGTTTCGTCATATTATTATCTGGCCCCTCTTCCCTCTGACCCTTATAAATGTCCACATTCAACACGTATCCATCGTAAGAACAAAGTTCGTAAAATTTAATCCCGTATTTGGTTTTTTTTTATTTTTCATATAAGTTTTAAATGATAGCCGACCACGAAATAATAGTAATGACTCATCCAAAGCCAACTGTGTACCTGGTGTATAAGATTTTTGAAAATTTCTGAGACACATATTTAGTAGGCTTTTTACACGGAAAAACACCGTTAAATTTGTTCAAATTGTCTGCCGCTCATTATGTACGTGAATAATGGATGGTAGTTTAATGGATCGAAACTAACAGTTTTCTAATATTTTGGAATTAAATTTTCCCTTGTAGCAAACATAAACCAACAATTTTTTTCATTTTCTCTTTGGAAGTCTCTTGAAAAGTACTACGTGAATATTTTATAATATTTTCATAAAATTTATATTTATTAATAATAACAAACGTTTTTGGTTATTTAATCAATATAATTCTAAAATTTTCCAATAAAATGGTGATTACATTTTTCTGATTATTACACCATGTTCACACCTATTAAAGATCGAGCAGCTTCGTATGGGTTTCGTATTATTAGCTGTATTACGAAAATTTGAACTCTAAGGTTTATTGTTACGCACAACAGGCCGTTAAGGCGTATGGCAATTTTTGTAAACAAATCCTAATATTAACTAATTACAATTATTTTAAACAAACCTTTAACTTAAATATGTATCAACAAAATTCTTAACTACTCTGAAGGACCTGGTGGACAATATTTCTCCATTCGCTTCTACTTTGTTCTTTTCTTTTCCAGTCCCTTACCTTCACGTGTTTAAGGTCTTCCTCCACTTTATTAATCCACCTCGTTCTGGGTTCACCTCTTCTTTTGGGCCGATTAGTTTTCTGGTTATTACTAGTTTGGGCATTCTGTTTGCTTCCATTCTTTTCACATATCCCAACCATCTGATTCTTTGTGATTTAACGAACTTGGTAATGGTAGGTTCTTTATATAAAGCCATTAATTCATTGTTGGTTCTTCTCTCCCAACCATATTCTGTATTCCGTCCTCCGAATATGCGTCTCAGTATTTTCCTTTCCCATCTTTCCAGAGTATCATCTTCGTTCTTATTTAATATCGATGTCTCACCGGCGTATGTTACTGTGGGTCGAATTACTGTTTTATATATTCTGAGTTTACTTTGTCTAGAAACGTATTTTGAGTTCAGTAGGGCTCTTAAACTACCTAATTTTTTATTCCCTTTTGCTATTCTGGCTTCCAGCTCCCATTCCTCTTTTCTATTTTCATCTAAAACTACACTTAGGTATTCAAATTTATCCACCCTTTTAAAACTATAGCTTTTACAACTTACAGACCTCACACTAAAGTCTTCTGTTTTCCCTTCTGTTCCTCCCATGATCATATATTTGGTTTTGTCTTCATTTAGTTACAATCCGAATTTTTGTGCTTCTTCGATGATTTTCTTTACAACTCTTCTTAATTCTTTCTCGGTTTTTGCTAGGATCGTTAAATCATCAGCAAATGTCAAGCAATGGTGCTCATTTTTCATGATTGTTTCTTCCACCTACAAGCCGCTTTTTCTAATTACGGTTTCTAACGTTAAGTTGAATAATGTAGTGGATAAAGGATCTCCCTGTCTCAAGCTTTTTGCAACCGTAAATTGATCTGATATGTGACCCTGCCATGTAATTTTACACTTAGAGTTATTTAGTGTCATTTTTACTAGCCAAATCAGTTTCTTTGGTATACCCAAATTTTCCATTGCTCGATACATTTTGTATCCACTTTATCATATGCTTGTCTAAAATCCACAAACAAAACATGTTGGGGAACTTTACCTTCCTAACAAGTCGTTTGTATCTCTTTTAATGAGAAGATTTGGTCTACAGTAGATCTGTCCTGTCTAAAGCCGGCCTGATACTCATGTATGATTCTTTCCGTGTAGCAATTTAGTTTATTTCTCAATATTCTTACAAAGATTTTGTATACCGTGTCTAGTAAGGCTATACCTCTATAGTTGTCACACTTTAGTTTGTCTCCTTTTTTATGCAGAGGGCATATGCGGGCTTCATAACACTCCGATGGCATTATTTCCTTTTCCCATACTTGCACTAGTATCTGATATATTTTTCTTTGTAGTTGTTTATATGTATATATATATATATAATATATATATATATATATATATATATGTATAGTGTCATATGTCACTTTTACCTGGACTTCTGTTATTTTTTATTTCATGTATTGCTGTCACCACCTCCTCCTCTATAGGCTGCCTTTCAACTATCGCATCCTCTCCAACCGTCCAGTTGTCTACTACTTCGTGGTCCACCTCACCATTAAATAGGTCTTAAAAATGTTTTTTCCATTCCGTCAGTATTTCTGCCGGTCGCTAATTAAATTTCCGTGTTTACTTTTCATATAACTACAGTGTCTTTGGTAACATTTTCCCATCTTTTTAACTTCGTGATAGAACGATCTCACCTCTTTGTTTTTAAACTTCTTTTCTATCTCTTTTAATTTCAACTCATTGTGGTATCTCTTTTTCCTTCTAAACAGAGTTTTCAATCTTCCTCGAATTATTCTATATTCTTCATTTTTACACTCTCTATTATCTGTTAATAATTGGTTAATGTCTCTAAGGTTGATGTTCTGGAAATTTTAAATACAAATGACATCACTTTGTATATATCGTGACGTGCAAGTGTTTTACTTTGAAAAATACTATAAGCAATTTAAGGTCAGAAGTATATGTATTAGATACTTGTAACACAGAACTGATTTTGATTGAAAAAAAGAATTTACGGTTAAAACGTCACAGCATAAACGTTAGACATGTGAATTTCGATTATCTACGGAGGTGACACTTGTCCTCGAAAGTGATTAAGCGTAAGAAAAGTGAATGCGGGAGACTGGAAAAAGTGAACGTCGGTGGAAAATACGGACCGATCCAAGATTATATCAACAATTTAAGGTTAAATCGAAGGATCCATGAAGTTGAAATATAAAAAGAAAACATACGTACCTAAAACTTGTAACATCAACGTATTAATTTAATGAAATGCACTACTGTCGATAAATATATTTTAATCAATAGTTTTTTTTATTTACAAACATTGTCTCATTAATCTCTGAGGTTATTAGCGACATAAATACATATACCTGAGATAATTTACTAATAAATATTAAGTTTTGATTTGGTTAATATATTAATTTCTCTTGTTGATCCGATGATGTGGTTGGTCTCTCTCTGCAACTGCTATCTTGGACACTACAAGGACATGCTTAACACCGAGTGGAATATTACAATTGTCATATAAAGTAAGATTCGTTTGGCCGATTACATGCTCGTGGGTAAGTTGGATATGTCCTAGACGAAGTCGAGTAATAATGAGTTGACGAGCTATGTTGAAAATTTTATATTTCCACGGTTTTACATATCGATGGCGTAGAGTGAAACCCTCGTATGTCAAAAATTTTAAATTTTACAGGAAACAGTTAAAACTGTTTTTTAGTTTAAAATATCGAAAAAATTAAATATTTTATTCGATAGTTTGTTAAACGACAATACTTTTTTTAGGTTACACATTATTTTTTAAACAAATCCTTACTATGGCGTAAAAGTATTTTATCCTTTTAATTTTCACGCAAAGTTAATTAGCGTTAACTTTTATTAACAGATTTTAAAAAAATAAGTTCAAAAAAAAAATAAAAATAAAACTGATTATCTTTTAGGATAAATCAAACAAATAATAAATTCTTAAACCAAACAAAATTAAGAAAAAGTTTATTGATAGTGGGTTATAGTTTAGTAAAAATGCCTAGAATAAGTATAAACCATTTAATTAAAGCAAACGTGGTTTAAAATTTTGACTAAGGTTAAAAAAGCAAAATGGTTATACTTACAGGTTAGCATGCCTGTGCCACCAAAATATTATGGTAAATACCCATTAAAATATATAAGGTTAACCTTCCGCAGATAACGTGAAACATTTTAAAATTTTTGATAACGTCGGTCTAACAAACCGACTTTTTCTAAAATTAAAAAAAAATAGAAATTTAGCTGTAGGTGATAAATATTTGTAATAATATAATTGTGTATATTATTCTCTATACAAATATATAAAATTTATAATTTTTTTGTTATTTTAATAATTTTAAGGAGATATTAAAAAAAAGTGTCATTTTTATGAACAGTCTTTTAATAAAATCAAAATAATTATAACAAAAAAAATAAATTCTGGTTTCACTAAAACATAAATCAGTTACTTGTATGTTAATAAACAAGAAAATAAAATTTTACTCTCAAAATTTTCACAGATCACTGAAACTATTCCAAATTTTGGGCACCATAATTTTCAAAACAATGCCTGGATATTTTCGCCACCTTGTAGTTCCATCTTTACCGATAAGGCAGGGTATTCTTGAAGTACAAGCGGTTTCTTCAAGAATAGGTAAGTTTTGTTGATTTTCAAACTCCTCTTCAGAGTATATATCCTCAATAGTTTCTATAATATGGTCGTCTATCAAACTCACATCATCATCATCTGGTTCTGCCTCTGAATCATTTAAAACTTCCCCATGAAGCCGCAACAGCCATTCTTGTTCCCTCTCGTAATTCATTAGAAACGTATGCCCTAAAATATAATATAAATCAATACCGCAAACAAAAAATCAAAAAAATTAGTCTTACCTCAAAATGTAACGGCAACTATAACGTCGGTTTGTGGGACCGAATCGTGTATAATACTGAAAATTCTTATTAAACGATACACGCTGTCCACTTGCTAAACTATAACTGAATAGATACAAGCACGTTCGAAAGGTACTATGAGGTGCAGATTGAAATAAAAATTAGCAGCGCTTAAACCGCGAAAATTTAAATCAGTCGGTGCGAGAGACATAACGTTATCAGCCGAAGGTTAACAAAGATTATACATATTGTTGTTATAAATATTTGATGTTAAATATTTAATTAAATTCTGCTTTAGGTAACATACACCCATGCTTTAAGTGAGTTCGAGTGTCCAGAGAGTAAACCTCTTAAAACGGACTTTAGCCCTATGAACGGTGTCGAAGACCAAATGTCAATGTACCATGAAACAATATTCGTTATACATAGTATTACTACAGCCAAAAGATTCAAAAACTTTGAGGGTGTTAAAAATTATAACAGCAATCCAGGTGTTGGGATTTAAAAAAAAAATTTTAATTATTTAATTTTGGATATAAAAGATGTAAAATTACCGATGTTGTTAAAGGTCATGTTTAAGAGAATGACGTATGCATTAGGCAGCCTATGTTACTCTTTGTCGTATGAAGTGTGGTCTAAAAAGTCTAATTTGTGACAGATTAGCTTAGATATATGAAATTGTCCTTTTATGTTGCTCAAATCTAGGACAAGGTAAAATTGAATAATGTATATTTGTAGTGAATGCAAGACCTCGTATTTAAATAAAATTGTTTAAGACTGCTTGTATGGTAAAAAAGGTTAATATAAGTGAGTTAAATAAATTGAATAAGGGTTAGAAATCTTTCGGTTGAAGAAATTAAAGTTATAACCTATGGAATTAAATTTAAAATTGAAAAGGTTGAGCTCCTCAGAGACTTGATAAGAATAAAAGTAAAACAAATGACTAAAGAAGAAGGGTGAGGATGTTAAAGGAAAATAAGTGGGTTAATCAACAAATTAGAGATAATAGAGGTCCTTCATGCTTAAAGCATCTAGCACCTTGAACAATATCTATTTTGGTTGTATTAAATTCGGTTTGTAAAAAGGCTGAAATTTAATGTGTGAGTGTGCTGTACTAAGTTGTTAACTAAGAGGGGGAATCAATGGTTGATTAAGGATTTTGGTAAGGGGGGGGGATAGTTAATTCTGATAAGTTGTTGGATTATGCTTAAATGGTTACTGGGTTTAAAACTAATGAGTAAATGGTTGATATATGAAATGACAGAGAAATAACAAACGAAAGAAGAATGGACAGGAATATGATGTAGACGTGAAGAGTGGAGAAAATGATAAAATAGTCAGGTATGATGGATGTGGATGGTTATGAAGTTAGCAATAGGGTTGAAAAAATTGGGAGGGGGTTTGTGACAATAGTGTAAAGAGAATGGTTGTTTAAAGAAACACAATTATTGAATAGGATTAAGGTATTGACGTTTATAGGGGAAGGTCAGGCAAAAAAGATGAGGCAAAATTTAGGAAGTACGGGCTATGAGAAGAGTTGTCGGTGTAAGGGTTGAAAGTCACGGTTGAAAGATACATGGCGATTAACACAGTTGGGGCTTCTTTTCTTTTCTTTGACTATTTCCAAGTCTTCATATAGATCTAATTTTTGGAAATGTTTTTGAGGGATATTATGTAACAAAGAGACGTCTTCTGGGATGTTGAGGGTATGTTTATGTTGTGCGAGATGTTGTGAGAAGGTGGAAGTGTTCTCTTTTGTAGTGTGTTCTAGGGAACGGGAAGTTAGTGATCTACAGGTTCTACCTATATATGTAGCATCACAATCAGAGCATTGTAATTTGTAAATACCATTACGATCCATGTAGTTGATGCGATCTTTTGAATTGGTTAAACGTTGTCCTAGATTGTTCAGGACTTTAAAAGAAATGTGAGTATTCTCAACAGATCTTTTTAGGATATATCTGATATCTCCAGAAAGACGTTCTTGAAGGTATGGTAAGGAAGCATAATGAGGTTTGATGATCACCTGTATTCATCGCATCGTTTTGCACGCTGTATTTTAAAATTTTTTATAAAAACAGACTAAGCCATTGCACAAGTATTTTATAAGTAACATATACGTAATTAAAAAGCTTAACTAGAGCACTAATGTCGTATTCTAGTATCGTTTTAAAGCAAAAATCTTTAATGTGAGATTATACTTAATTTTTGGGTGCATTCCTGGGGTGATTGTGTTGGGGGATAGTTGTTGAAAAAGAACACCAAATTTAATGTTTTATTGTACACATAACACATATCGTCTAGATTATTGTTGCTTTCTACAGTCAGGAGTAAATAAACGTCACTGATTCAGCTCTTATTATACGCCTACGTGGTATTTATAGATCACTGAAAATTTAATTTTTTTAAGCCTAAAAATTTGTTTTAATATAAAGGAAAATTCTTTGTGGATCTTTTAGAGTGAGGTTAACTGAATTTTAATGTTTGTTGGTATTTCCAACATCATTTCAATAAAAAATTATAAATATCGGACAATTTTGCTGCCTCCGGCTTCGTTTATGTTTACAGATTTAATAATAAAATTTTCATATCGGCTTTTTTTTATGGTTAACTGAATTATTCTTGGTAATTAATGTTTGTAATTTATTTATGTTTTTAACTACATTCACGAATAAATCTCGGAAATATAAATGGTTGAACCGTCATTAAATTTTTTTTTCTGTATTTTACAGTATTCAGTCGAATAATCTGTGCTTAAGTCATTGTATTTTTTTAACCCTTAACTGGCATGTTCGGTAAATATTGACAAAATTTAGTTTCACAATTTAATTAACATTGTTATCGGCACTAGACAATGATAAAAACCTAAGAATTCGGATCTCATTTGACACAGTATTACCTTCAATGACATAATTATATATATAATATATATATATATATAATATATATATATATATATATATATATATTATATATATATATATATATATATATATATATATATATATATATATATATATATATATAAGAAAAAAGAAGTACTTGTGACTCGTTTGGAAAAAATATAAAACTGTTTTGGATGGGTTGGAGTCAATAAAAGGGGCTATTTGTTAACTATTTTTTACTCAAGCTTTCAATTGTGTTTACAATTATTATCAAGAGCTGCTACAAAATATAAAATATCTTACAAAGTTGAACTAAAAATTAAAAAATTTTGTTAACTCACCAAATAAAATTAGTTTTGCAGAAAAAAATCCTGCCAACATATTATAAAAAACATTAATACAAAAATGTTCTATTCCAATAAACGTTTCTCTGAAATTTTAATTCACTAATAACATCATCCATTACATAGCAACTTAGAATGGGTGAAAGATTGTATCAACAATTGCACTTTTGTCATTCCGTTTATGAAAAGATATGTAGATGATTTAGTTTTGGCACTTCCTAAACACAAAATTCTTGAAAAAGTCAACATTTTCAACAATTATAATTAACATATAAAATTTACAGTTGAGGAAGAGGTGGATAATTCTCTACCATTCCTTGACGTGAGAATTGTAAGAAATACAGACAATATGTTGAAAGCCAGATGGTTCAGAGAACCCATATGTAGTAATAGATTTTATAAGTTACATAAGCTATAAATACAGAACCAATCTAACAAAAATGAGACAACTAAACAAACAAATCACTAAGAACATCAGAAAAGATATAATAGACTACAACACCAGAGAGATATCAAAAGTCATAGAAGAGAACAAAAGTTTAAAAGTCTTCAGAAGGAAACAGCAAATAGGAAAGAAAAATATTTACAAACTGAAAAACACAAAGGGCGAAATAATAACAGATAAACAGGAAATTCTACAAACTGTCGGACAATTTTACAGCGAACTCTACAGCAAAACAGAAGAAAATGTTCCAACTGACAACATACCAAAGGTTCTAAACCAGGGCTCGGAAGACATACCAGATGTTACTGTTGATGAAATCAAAAAAGCTCTCCTACAAATAAAAAATAATAAGTCACCTGGCGACGACGGGGTCGTTGCCGAAGCCATAAAATTAGGAGGCGAGAAACTGATACAAATGCTTTCCATACTTTTCACAGAATGCCTTGAAAGAGGAACAACACCATCACAATGGCAAAATGCAGTGATCGTTCTAATGTTTAAGAAAGGAGATTTAACAAATCTCGTAAACTATAGACCAATCAGCCTCATCTCACACATATACAAGCTTTTTACAAAAGTCATAACAAACAGACTTTCGAACAAAATGGACTTTTACCAATCATGCGAACAGGCAGGATTCAGGTCAGGCTTCGGCACAAACGACCATCTACAAGTTATTAAAAGCCTCATCGAAAAATGTATAGAGTACAATAAACCCCTCGTCCTAATATTTGTGGATTATGAGAAAGCATCCGACACAGTAAACCACCAGAAAATGCTAGAAGCTTTAAAAGAGTGCCGAATAGATCACCGCTACACCATTGTCATCAAAAATATCTATGATAATGCCACGGCATGCGTCAGACTCCATGAAGATACACACAAGTTCAACATTCATCGTGGAGTTCGCCAGGGCGACACCATTTCACCAAAACTGTTTACAACATTATTGGAATACATGTGTAAGCGTGCAAACCTAGACGAAAAGGGCATAAACATAAATGGAAAGCAGCTTAGTCACCTCAGGTTCGCGGACGATATAGTCCTGATAACAGACCGCATAGATCATGCCATCGAAATGTGCGAAAGACTCTACCATGCCTCTACACAAGTGGATTTAAAGATTAATAACTCAAAAACACAAGTGATGACGAACCTTGTTCTGAGTGAGAACATCAACATAGCTGGAACAAGTATAGAACAAACATCAGCATACAAATATCTGGGACACGAAATTCGCTTAAGTAGAGATAACCAGACCAATGAACTAATACGTAGAATAGGGTTGACATGGGCAGCTTATGGAAAGCTAAGAGATGTTTTCCAATCAGCTCTTCCCATCTGCTTGAAGAGAAAAGTGTTCGATCAATGTGCGCTGCCGGTTCTAACCTATGGTGCGGAGACGCTAACACTTACTAAGACGTCCGCAAACAAAATTCGAACAACACAGAGGGCAATGGAATGGTCCATGTTGGGATTAACCCTGAGAGACCGAATACCCAACACAGAATTGCGCCGTAGATCGGGAGTAACCGACGCAATCAAAAGAATATCAACCTTAAAATGGAACTGGGCAGGGCACGTCGCGAGAACGAAGGACGGCAGATGAACAAAACGCATTCTTGAGTGGAGACCCAGACAAGATGCCTTTAGGAATAGAGGACGACCACCAACAAGATGGACGGATGACCTGAAACGGACACATCAAAATTGGATGCAGGCGGCTCAGGACAGAAATTTGTGGGGTGAACTACGGGAGGCCTATGTTCAGCAGTGGACGAGTATGGGCTGAATGATGATGACTCTCATCATCCAAATAAGATGAAAATTAACCTTAAAACAGGATTAAAAGAACGTGTTTGAAAACTTTCTCATTCAGACTATCTACAATAAGATCTTCAATTGTTAAAAAATATTTTAATTGAAAAGTCTTATCCTCCAGATATGTTACATAGGATGCTTTTTTCTAATTTTTTTAAATATAAATAACTTAACACCATTTTTTGCTAAATCTAAAGAACATTTAATCCAACAATCAGAACATCTATTGTCATTCACTATCTTTCATACCATCATTAACACCTAAATTAATACAAACACTAAAGGTTATTGACAATATAAAAATAGCAACATAGAACATCAAAACCATTTCATCTTTATGTTCCAAAACTAAGTATCCTATATACAAATTAGATAAAACAAATGTAGTATACAGCATTAGTTGTACTCAGTGTGAAGCTGAGTATGTTGGTGAGACCGGAAGAAATCTCTCAAATCGCATTAGTTCTCACAAAAGTGATTGCAGAATTAAGAAACCATCTTGTTCTTTGGCAGAGCATGTAATAGACAAAGACCATATTATGGATTTTGATAATATTAAAATTTTATGTAGTGAAAGTAATAAATTTAAAAGAACTTTTTTGGAAATGGTTTTTATTAGCAAAAGTGATAATAATTTAAACAAAAGGTCAGAAATTCAAAATCTAAGCAAAATTTATAATTATATTATTTCTATGTAGTTTATATATAAAATCAGTAAAATATCACATTTTGATTTAATTTTCCATGTATATGTTACATTTTTTCAGGCATCTATCAATGGTGAATAAATCTTCTTCTTTTTATTTATTAAAAAAAAAGAATTTTTAAACAATATTTTATTTTTGACAATATAATTTTCAAAGATAAAAATTTTTAAGTTGATATTTATGACATTGAGGCTTATTTGTAACTATTCAGTTATATTTACAAATTCAATTGTTTTTGTTAAGAAACTTTTTCAAAATTAAAATTTCCGAGAAACGTTTATTGGAATAGAACATTTTTGTATTGATGTTTTTTATAATATGTTAGCAGCATTTTTTTTATACAAAACTAATTTTATTTGGTGAGTTAACGAAATTTTTTATTTCTAGTTCAACTTTATAAGATATTTAAAAGCTCGAGTAAATAATTGTTAACAAATAGCCCCTTTTATTGACTCCAACCCATCCAAAACAGTTATATACATATATATATATATATATATATATATATATATATATATATATATATATATATATATATTATATATATATATATATATATATATAAAACCTAGAGCTAAGATCAATACTATTACAAAAATGAATACTAAACTCATCAGTCTTCCGGGTTGAACCGCGTCGATATCCATTGGGCCTAGCTTTCGACGTCCTCTCTGATGTCTTCATCAGGGCTTCCGTGGTCTCAGTCTCCCGAGCCCCAAGACACTACTACACTGGTCACTGATCACTTCACTGCCACTACTGTCAGTGGTCACTTCACTGCCACTACAGTAGTAGAGTAGCTCTATAGAGGCCCATGACGTGGAGTTTTTTCAATGTTTTCTTTTATTTTCTTCTGGCTACGGCCGCAGTTCTCCAATTTGCTATCACAATTTCTATTTTCTCTTTTTTCCGTCCCCTCTTTGATCACCTGCCATCTGCCATTCTCGTAAGATGGAATAACTAGCTAAATGTCTTTGTCCTGATAATCTGACTAATTCTAGTTTCTCGTACAGGTCTGCATTCTCTTTATATGTTCGTCTACTTAAAATGTCTACTAAGTATTTTATTTCCATAAATAATTTTCTTACAACACTCCGTTCTTTAAAAGTGAGCTGCCCACATGCCTAAAGAGAAAGGTATTTAATCAGTGCGTCCTCCCAGTCTTGACGTACGGAGCAGAAACACTTACCTTAACAAAAGCAACAGCTACGAAACTTAGAGTCACGCAGAGAAAAATAGAGCGGTCTATGTAAGGAATAACTCTGCGAGACAGAATAACCAACGAAGACATCAGGAGAAGAACCGGAGTGACTGACATCATCGAGAAGATAGCCAGACTAAAATGGAGATGGGCAGGACACATAGCCAGAATGACAGATGGGCGATGGACAAAGAGGTTATTTTAATGGAGGCCAAGGGAAGACAAAAGAAGCGTCGGTCGACCACCTACAAGATAAACTGACGATTTAAGAAGACTCAATAAAAACTGGATAAGAGCAGCGCAAGATAGACGGGATTGGAAACATGAGGAAGAGGCCTATGTTCAGCAGTGGATTCTTGAGGCTGGATGATGATAATGATGATGACTCCGTTCTTAAATGTTTAGCATATTTTCTTGATATTTGTTCATAACCCATGTTTCGCTTTCGTACAGGACCGTGGGTTGGATGATAACTGTTCGGTATAGTGTTAGTTTTGCCTCCTTTAAGATATTTTTTGCATTTAGTTAGCTATGGCCGTATTCCTTCCTCCAGAAATCCGTTTTTAAATTCGTTGGCTTTCTTTTCCTTTATTTGTTATGGTTACTCCTAGATACCCAAACTCCGTCACATTTTTGAAGTAATACTCATTGTTTGTGGTAGTCTTCAGTTGTGTGCTTTCATATGTGCAAGAAGGCTAAAAAGTCCATAATGTTTGGCCTAATGTTCCGCTTTAGTTCTTGCTAATAAATCCACATCGTCTGTGGAAAAACAGGACCTGGCTTCTGTTGTCATTAAACATACCTCTCGTTCGTATTCCAGTCCCCATTTTATTATTTACTTCAGCAATAAATTAAACAGTATTGTGCATAGCGAATCTCCCTGCTTTAGCGCCCTTCTTACAACAAACTTTTTGATAGGCTTCCTTCTATCCTTAGTTTCTTGTAGGTTTCTACTAAGGTTATTTTTACTAGTCTGGTCATCTTTTCCGAAATTTCAAGTACTCTTAGGGCATAGTAGAGACGCCCTCTTATCACAGAATTGTAAGCTTGTTTGAAATCTATAAAGAGGAGGTTTAGCTTTAACGGTTGCTCGTACGTACTGTTGTAAATCCTTTTTTATACAAATATTTATTCTAAGTTGGATTTGCCCCTTTTAAATCCTTCCTGGTATTCACCAATCTGCTCGTTGTACCTTTCTAGTCTACTTCTTATGACTCTGGTGAGTATCGTATATCTTACATCCAGTGATACCAGTGTAGTTTTTACACACTGTTTTATCTTCCTGCTTATGAATGGGGCATACTCTCTCCCCATACTTCCGGCATTTCGTCTCGCTCCTAGATTTTCGTTATTAGGTTACATATTCGCGTTATAAGTGCTTCTTGAATAGTTCTGCAAGAATACCATTGCTGCCTGCAGTTTTATTGTTTTTCATGCTATATATGATTACTCTAATTTCTTGCACAGTAGAAGTCTTCGTAATTTTCGCCATTTCTTTGACTTTTCCCACCATTTTTACTTGCTTCTCATCATTTTCATCTGGTTCTTTATTAAGCAGCTCTCTAAAATGCTCTTGCCATATATCTAGCTTCCTCTGCTTATATCATAGTAGATACCCTTCTTTACTCTTGTAGTAATTTTGTTTTCTTGTGCCTTGGTCACTGCTCCTTTTGCCTACTGGTAGAATGGGTTTCTCACATTTTTATTAATGTAATGATATAATGAATATATTGTAATGTAAAAGCCTGGTAAATTTACTTACAATCTTATCCATAGTAAAATTTAACTACTTTGCCTTCTTGTATCACCACTTGCAATAAAGATGTAAAAACTTACTTAATAAATCCTTTATCAATAATACAATTTTTCAATATTGTAAAAATTATTGGTTACAACGTCTTTTCCACCAAATGATTTAAAATTTGCACTTAAAATGAGGCTATTTTGTTAAATAACCTGATTGGTTTGGTCTTGAGTTAAATACGTCAAAGACAAAAATCATAATAGTTGGTAGCAACACCACAATCATCCACATGTAATCAAAATTGACTGGTTTGATGTTGTAAACTTTTACTTATATCTAGGATTCTTTATCACAACACGGATACTCTAGAAGTAGATAACAAATAGAAAGATAATTTCAACAAGCTTAAAAACTAGATTAATTTAACTTCCTAATATTTCCAGTAAATACTGAAATATAGCTGCGAATCTCGGGCACTAGGACTTTCAGAAAGAAAAAAGATGCCACTAGAGAGTTCAGCTGGAGAAGAATTCTGCAAATTCTATGGACAGACCATAAAACAAATAATTTCATTTTAAAAGAACCGAAGAATAATAACAGACTGACTCTCCGGCAAAATTCAATGGCAGTCCAAGGGAAATTAGAAGGCCAAAGACTCCGAAGACTACGATCTGGTCAATCCACCAAATTGATATATTGACTACAATCCTGGAAGTTACAGAAGACCTATGCACGATGTAACAGAAATGATGAGAGACAAAAGTCTATGGAGATAAACCATACAAGATATCACAACGACCATTAGACTGCATCCAGGTGGTCAAGATTGAACAGAGAGGATACAAACGTACGAACTTCAGATTGCAAATTGGGGATTTTGATCGAAGCTTTAGTAAAAAAGGTTAATAGGGATAAATAATTGAAGAAAAGAAAAAAGAAAATAAATGTGCTCTAATGCTTAATCGTTATATTACAGCAAAATTGACTTTGTTTTTGAATCATTAGGATTCTGTCAACTATACCCTTATTTTTCGCAAACATAAATTGTACTAAGCAGGTAGTAATCAATTTGAAAAAATACGTACAAACAATTTTTAAGCAAAATTATTTGACCGTAATCAGTAGTCAGCAGTCACGCAGGGCACCAGTATCTCGAGTAAATATTAATTAAATAATTCCGTTTGTATTGTTAATTACCATGTCTGTCCTTACTCGCCAATTTAATGTCCACCCACAACCCCATACGTTACTTTTATCTGTCATCTCCTATTTTCAGTCGAAATTTAATTCCGCATTAATATTCATGACATCACATTTAAAATTCTGACGCCAGAAAACACGGTTCATTTTCATTTGCGTTTTAATGGGATTTACCACAGAGATTGGTTTGTTATCGACTTTTATTTCGTTTACAGCAAGTAGAACGGGAGAAATAGGGATTGATGCAGCTACACCAGCCGCTCGAATTACTTCGGTTGTCAGATAAACATTTAACTCTAGAAAAGGAGCTATTGATTTTGATATGTTTATTTTAATTCAGGCAAAATAGGGAAATCTTTAAAATCATCATTTGAAAATTAATCATCAACAGACTAATAAAGTGCACACTACTGGAAAATAAAACAAATTATAAAGAATCTGCATATTTTGACCATATGACTTTGCACGCAAATGCAAATAAGATGAACAAAATAATATTTAAATAGGTAAAAGAAATAATAAATAAGACTTACTCACAATCAATTTAATTTAACTATCCAGACGACCGGTTTCGCTTTCTACCCGAATATGCAAAGCATCTTCAGGTCTCGATAAAAAGTTAAATAAATGCAGAAATATTAAAACCCATATTGGGGTGTTCTCTAATAAAGATAAACAAAGATAGATGATATAAATTACAGTAATTATGCCAATATTACATGTCTGTGGTTTTTCAAAATAAATAAAATATTTAAGCAGGCAAGGTAAGACCCACAAATTGGTATAAAATAGTCTATTAAATTGTATAGGTATAACTGGTAAGCAGGTTTTGTATGTTTTGGTATTTGTCTTGGTATTTGCGCATTTGACAAAATGAAGGTTTTCTCTATCCTGTTATGTGATTGTAGGAAATCTTTATGTTTAGATAAGATAGCTTTAAGGTTAGTAGCTAGTTTATTTAGAGGATTTCTCTCTAGAATGTCAAAGTTATTATTTCTTAGAAATTCTTCTGTTTTTTGAACGTAATCATGATGGTACATGATAATAAGGCAGTTACCTTTATCAGCTTTAGTAATAATAAGATTGTTACTATTTAATTTTGTAGATATTTGTCTAATCAAATGTAGTTGTTTAAAGAATTTAATTTTTATGTTATTAACATTGTTATTAAATTTGATAAGATATTTTTGTAAAGAAAGGAAACAATTGCTTTTTAAGTTGGTTTTAGAAATGTGGTCTAAAGGTAAGCTTTCTATTACAGAATCTATGTCAACTGAAAATTCTTCAACTGTTTTGTTGTTAAATGGTATTAAGGTAGAGAATTTTAATCCGTTAGACAAAAAATCAAATTCTTTATTAGTAAATGAGCAATTTGTTAGATTAACTATGCGTTTGTGAAATCTAAATTTAACGGAACCATTCGATCTATTAGTGTTTTGAATATTATTGTTGTGATTACTTTCCTTATTTAGTAAATTGTGTAACTTATTATTTAATCTATTGAATTTGGAATGTTTAATGTATTCTAGGTTATCTAAATGAATAGCTATGGAATCTCTAAAATTATCAAATGAAACCTCTCTTACAATGTTATCATATTGTACTTTAAGCTGAACATTAATCTTATCCAAATGAGCATGATGCCTACATAGTTCATTTTGAAGTAATTTTTTTTCTATTTGAGACTTAAAGTTAAAAGTAGCAGTGAAAGGTACCTTACATTTTGCAAAAGTTGGTGTTACTTTGAATTTGATGCATTTGTGAATGAACCAGATGTTGATGTTCAGCAATTCTCTCTTCTTTGACAGTCTAAGGTATTTATTAAAGTCAACTAACATTCTGTAGATAATGAATTGAAAAAGACTGTAAGATTTGTACACACTTCTAAATAGGTCTAACTGGTAAGCAGGTTTTGTATGTTTTCAATACAATTGATAGTGTGTAAAATAATTTAATAATTAAGCTGAATATACTTTCGACATAATAAGTGCCAACATCAGAGCTATCCTAAAATAACGTTAAGTTAAGTAAATTTTTTATAAAATACAATGACAGAAAAAACTAGGTCAATTAGGCAATAAATACTTCATAGAAGGAAAATTGTGGACTAATTAAATTAAATTGTAATAAATTAATAAATGAACAAATAAATAAAACATTACTTACATGCCGGTACTCTATTAATTGATGGTTGGAAGAACATGGTTCAAACTATCCAGTATTGTTGAATTGAGAACTTAAGTCTGCTATTGTAATTGTTTGACAATAAACGGGAAAGTTATGGAAGAGATTTTGTCGAACGAAGTAGAGATAGGTGTAATGTGATTGTTTGTTAGATGAAAGTGATGTTCTTTACCATTGAATTATTTAAAAGTTATTTATATTTATTCAAGTGGTATATTTATGAAATGTGTGTTATTTATTAAGATTTTATTTTATGAAGGTGACAGTTGTATAACAATGAACTATGATTATGATATAAAAAAAGTTTGTGGGCCAAAGGGTAATGCAAAAAACGTAATTACTATTTAAATGGGAACAAGCCACAATTAAAGGTTAAAATAAGTTTATTGACGTTTCAGTTTCTACTTCAAAAAAAAAACGTATTGAATCCATTATATTCGAACAACCGAAGAGCAAATAATCTAGCTTGTCAAAAAGACAGAAATTGCAAATTAACCTCCCGTAATGAAATAAAAGCTTTGTTGCGAATCTTATTTATTCTTGCAGTAAATAGGGGAAATTATATAAACGTTCAAGAAATATGGGCAAAGGACGGAACCGGTATGATACGAGCCAAAGGTGCATTTGGTTACAAAGGATTCTCTTGTCTCGTTCGTGCTCTTCGTTTCGATGACGTTGAAATACGAGAAGATCGTAAACAATTACTGTTTGTGGAAATAGGTCACTAAAGACAAAATGCTTCATCCTTTTAGAGGACGATGTGGCTTTGTACAATACATGCCACAAAACCTAGCCAAATTTGGCATAAAACTCTATACTTGCAGTTTCGAGATGTATTATGAAATACAAAGAGACGGACCGCACAAATCTTCAAATAAACCATTCAATATATTACAGCATTTAGTTTTTTCATAAAAAACTCCAAAACAATAATAATTATTATACTAGTTATCCTTTAGCTAATTATCTCATGCAAAATGGCATGGTTGTTATTGGTATCTTGAAGAAAAACCAAAAAAGAATTTTGTCCCCAATTTCTTCCGAATAAACTACGAGCTATTGCATCTTCAATATTCGGTTTTCAAGATAATATGTCCCTAGTTTCATATGTTCCTAAAAGAAATAAAGCTACAGTATTACTCTACCACGATCGACACAGATGAACTAGACGAAGATACAGGAAAACCAGCAATGATTTTAGAATACAATAAAACAAAAGTGACATCGATATGGTTGACCAAAAATGTGCTTCCTACAGGACATAAAAGATTACCAGAAGATGGCCATTAACAATATTATGTCGCATACTAAATTGAGCTGGAAAAAATTTTGAAGTTATTGTTAATTGCACTAAGCCAAATATGTCGCGACAAACAAGGAGAAAATTCTTACTTGAATTAGGCATTTATTGCCAAAGAACCGACTGTCACGGTAAACCAAAGTCTAAGTGGATGGTGCCATATATGCAATGCGCATAAAAACAATAAAACAACTAAGAGATTTAATAATGTCTGGAGATAGAGTAGACTTATTTATAATGGATTTGGTCGTTTTTTCTAGATATGTGGTGGGATTGTTTAAGACATTTTTGTATTCTGTAAAATTAAGAAGGTCGAACATTTTGTCGAAATAATTAGAAGAGTTGAGAATGACGGTGGCATAACCTTTGTCGGCCGGAAGGATGATAATGTCAGGGTTGTTATAAAGTTCTTTGAGGACACGTCTTTCTGAAAGACTCATATTTGACGGTGGGGGTTTGGAAGTACGGGCGACATCTTGTCTGGCAATTTTGGCTTGATCGGAAGGAAGATGAGAAATAGCTTCTTCAGTTTGACAGATAATTTTCTCTGTTGGGATGGAAAGAGGAGCGACAGAAAACTTGAAGCCTTTTGGAAGAGCTTTGGTAACTGAATCGAATATATGAATATCTGAGAAATTGCGAACAATAGTAGAGAATTGTTAATTCAAAATGGGCTGTAGATTTTGCTGAGAGATAAGTGGGTCCAGTTTGCGTTTCTGGGTTTGGGTTTTTGTTGTCAGAAATGTGTTGGGCTTTTTGGTGAGAAAGACGATAAAAAAATGTCCCATAATAATGGATGGATATTGAAATAGTAGATGTCATTGAAGATTTTTAAAAGTTCACCAACAGGTGGACACGGAGAATTCTAGAATGGAGACCAAGGACGACAACAAGAAGCATGGGAAGACCTCAAAAAGGATGGGTAGATGACATAAGAGCAGTGGCAGGCAAATAGTGGATTAGATTGACGCAAGATAGAGAAAGATGGAAGCAATTGGGAGAGACCTACATTTAGGAGTGGATGGAAAATCGATGACAAAGAAGAATTTGCGCCGGGTAGAATGAATTGAATTTCTAAGAAGTGAGAAACCAGTTGCTCTAAGAATTTTGGAAATTGATAAAGATTTAGCGTGATGTTTAATTTGAAAAGATTTCGAAATGACTTGATGGTCAGGACAATATTTAAGAAAAGCAAGATCACGGAGAAGACTGTATTTGCATGTTAGAAGATTACAAAAAGATTGAATAGAACTGACGTCAGTTCTTTAATGTCTGTGTCACGTTTTACGTTTTGAATATTGACAAAGGCAAGGATTTCCTGCCGAAACGTTGATTGCTATGGAAAATAAAATCTAGTTCCAAATGTAATATATTTTTATTGAACCTAAACCCATGAAACATTAATTTTATATATATATATATATATATATAAATATATATATATATATATATATTATATATATATATATATATACATATATACATATATATATATATACATATATATATATATATATATATATATATATAATATATATATATATATATATATATATATATATATATATAAGTATATGTATACAGATAAAACAAACAATAAACTACAAACATTTCGAAGAATGAAAGTCTTTTAATTTTGGATTACCTGTATTTAACAAAAAAACTGGAAAAAAAAGCACGAAACAGGTCAGAATGGAGAAGAATCCTTGAACAGGTAAAGACCCAAAAAGGGTTGTCGAGCCAGTGATGATGATGATGTATTTAACAAAGCGTAAGATATGCATAAATTATTTTCTTTGTTAAAATATATTTGTATGACGTGAATAAGCTTAAGTGAAATAAAAGACAATTGAACCGGGTTTTCCAAATACATTAGTGCAGTTGATTAGGACAATAGAATAGATTTTAGAAAGATAGGTTTTTGTTAGTTTTTAAGAATTGCAGAAAAATATTATTTGTAAATAAGTTTTAGGAAATTTTATAATTATAGGTAAAAATTTGTTTGTTATCGAAATGAAGAAAGGGGATGGATGACGCGTTTTGATTGGATGAAATTGAAAAAGGTGGGATGATTGGTTGGAGAATGAGACGTTAGTTTTTTTTTGGAAGAAAGAAAAGATAGTCAGTTGGTTTTCCAAGTCTGTAAGACGAACAGTGATTGTTCTCTGGCGGTTCCCGAGAGGTAGCAAGCAGTAGTATTGAATGTTAGTAAGTTTTTGTGGAGTTAGTGTATCTGACAGAAGCTGAAGCAGCAAAATATTGTAAGTCATAATTTTTCTACTTATATTCAAAGAGTCACTGTTCAGGCCAACGGGAGATTCAGTTTATCGTAAAGAGAAGATATTCCAAGAGTCATTTTTCACTCGGGCCAACGAGAGATTCAGTTTATCGAGAGGAGAAAGGCTATCATAATTTGAATGATTCGTGCTTTTAAAGGAGATCATTAAGGACGATATACTTGCAACAATTTGTTGTAATATTGCTGATTACCTAGTGAGCGGCTGAGAGTAGATAATATAGTCTACAAGGAACAAGGATTTGGACCACTCATCATCAGAGAGAGATATTTTTGTTTTTTTGCAGTTTTTCTTTTATTGATAACACAATTTTTACATTTAATTTAGAAAGGATATAAATATTTTGATTAGGAGAGTTAGAATAATATTTGGGATTGTGATATTTCAATTAATATTGTTTGTACCATTAATTTTGAAGGTTCACGTACGTCGAACAAAATTTTGAGAATCATTATATGAGATTTTGTTTATTGAAAACATTTGAGTGTGAATTATTTCATTATTTTTATTTCAATATATAGTGTTATTATAGTATAATTAAATATTTATATCATATGTGTTTTTTATTATTCCGGTATTCTTTGGACCTTACCATTCACATGTAATAGCATAGATATTGAAGCACGAATTTAACCCTGAGATAAGAGAATTAAAAAGTGTGATAGAGTCATAATCATATCATTTAAATAATTTTAATTAATTAATTAATTAATCAGCTAATTAATTGCTTGGCGCACCAAGACTTTAAATACCACAATAATATATATATATATATATATATATATATATATATATATATATATATATATATATATATATATATAATGTACATATATATATATATATATATATATATATATATATATATAATATATATATATAATATATATGTATGGTGTCTATAGGTCCACTAAGCTATTCTTACAGTTCGTTGAATAATTTATCTATCTATTTACTGAATAGATTTTAACTTCAAAATAAAATAAACAACTTTATAAACACAATTGACAGTAAATCTAATAATATTCTATCTATTTTAATATTCGCAACGAATAACGACCTCAATAATTATCTGAACGACTAATTAATAGTTCCTATCTAGCGTAAGTGGAAGAGAGTCGAAAGTTATAACAATTTAACTGTGACCATTAGAACTCATAGTTACAATAGTTATAATTTGAGTTGGTAACAATTATTGTTCAAATTTGATATCATCAAAACTTTCTGTTAGTTATGTCATAAACTAGTGATTGTTTTGATCATTAAAACTTTAGGGATTAGCTTATTGTCGTAAAGATGTTTAAATATTTAGCTAAATTATATAATTAGAAGATCTCAAATAATAACGCCTATTTATCTCATACAAGGGGTTTATTCATATATTAAAAGATATGAAATCCAAATTAGTTTTTGGGTAAAATTAGCTTAGTTTATTTTACTCTTGTTCATAAAATAAATCACATTATACGAAAAATTTACAAAAATTAGGTTAACGCAAAGATCTGAGGTTTTTTTAACATTAACATTTACAGATGGTTAAGTTTTACTGATATTGTACTGCTAGTTTTTAATAAAAACAAGTGGTTTTATTAAATAGTTTTTTAAAATCAAATTGTTTATCTACTAGATACTACTACGTAAGTCATCTGTACGTAATTATTATTTTATTATTGTGAAAAGTAAACGTCAAATAATAAATATACACTACCGTACAATCATTTTGTGAGATTAGCTGCTATAAGTAGCTTATAGTAGCCTGTGGTTGGTTTGACACTTACCAGAGTCGGAGTAAGGCCTTCGCCGCCGTAGCTTAAAATGACTTCACACAATGTAAACACACCTTTTGTTCTAACCAGTCTAGTAAATAAACGTTTGAATATCACAAACAGTTATGCATCAGCCGCTGTACATTATTTCTGAGTATAACCACAGCAAAAAAATTGCTATGTAGATATGATTTAATTTATTTATGTAAATTAAGTTCAAAAATAGTGCGCGAAGGATCGAATCAAGCTTAAATTGAAAAGAAACAAAAAAAAACAATTAATTAAAATGAATTAATTAAAACACAATGAAATTAATTGAATCAAAGTTATAATTATCTATTATCCGGCTCGAAGGACCAAATGTTTTGTATAAAACTTATGGGGTCGCTGGTTAAATGATATTAGATAGATAATAATGAAGAAAAAATACAATATTTTGTTTGTGAATAAATTAGCGAAAAATAGCAAATAAAACCCTGAATAAATTACGAAATTTACTAGCCATACTCAGTATTGTTGTCTGTACAAATAATATAGACTTTTTCTTTGAAATGTTGAAGTCGTATTCTTAGCCAGTGGAAGCTCGTTCGTACCACGTCGGGATACCCGCCGAGGGTCGATGGCACGAGAACCGATCAAACTAGGTCCGTTTTACTCGCTGCCTTGGGATAAAGTGCCTCAAGACTTAAGACGGTCAGAAAAGAACCATCTAATTGATACGTGATGGTCTGTATACCAAGAGGGTATACCAATAAATCACTCTGTTGTATTGCGATTTTGAATAGCGATAATTTAAGTTAATCGTCACGGTAATACGAAACTTGTTTCTATATTTATGACACAAAATACAAAGAAAAAAGCCAATTCTCCGTACTGAAAACATAATAAATGAAATAGCCAGTTTAACAATTTTACGAAATAACAAGAAGCAATATATTTTAACAAAGTCGTTAAAATACAGAATTGAATTAGATTACATTATAGTACACTAAAAGAAAAATATTAAATGTAAAAATATGTATACTTTCCCAAACTTTCCCAGACTTTTTTATTATTTTAAATATATGGATGCAGATATAGCAGAATTTTGTGACCAATGTGATATTTGCAAGAAAAACGTATTATCAACAAGCCGAGATATGGGTCGACGATATAAAATAATGTAGCTTGACATCATTGGTGGGTTTTTAGAAAATAACTCACCCTAACGTTATTTTTATCTTTTAACATAACATTTTACTCGGTTTGCATATACAAGTTCTTCTAAAGGCCATCAAGCTGAAGATTTAATTATGTTTTTATGTCCTTTTTTTTATAAGAACAAGGTGGAAGATTCCCTTGCTAATCATTATACGGCAAATATGACCGATTTTCAAAGTGGAAATAAAAACATCAATAAATTTATTTTAAACTTACATTAATTCCTAATATAAATAGTAATTGATATACAGATATTAACTGAAATAAATTCAAATCATTTATAGGAAGCTGTGACATAACTTTAATTTTTACAGCAGTTAACTGTCCTTTTTTAAACGGATTAAATAAGCGCCTTAACCAAACACTGGTAGATCGCATGAGCTGCAAGATTTACGAGAAACCACACATCAATGGACAAAGTCATATCATGCACAGATGAAGTTAGACCGGACAATACACAGAGTAACAAAATTCTTTTCAATTTATCTACTTACAAGAGACCAATCATCAATTTGACCTCAGATCTTAATCCACCCCAAGATTTTTCTTAGAAGAAAATTTTGGCATTTCAAATTTCACAGTGAAATCACGATGAGAATAAAATTAAACTGGACTGAAAGAAACCAAGTATATGAATTTAAAGTGGGAGACATAGTTTATGTAAAAATGGGTAACCGTCTTAACCGAAACAAACGAGATTCAATAATAAAAGGACCATTTACAAGTGTAAACAGGGTGTTATCATCTATTTAGGACGGTGGCCATATATAGATGACGACACCCTGTTAACGGTGCAGCAGCTGCAGTCGTCGGCTGAGAAATTTTGTGAATCGTACTAAATCGCCTAGGGGACAGGAAATCCAAAACCCATAGAATCCAAATTAGATTTATGAACTTGTGTTCTCTACTCAACTCTATCATTTCATGTCTCTTGGCAATTACAACTCAATTTTAGCTCTAGGTCAACATTATCTAATACAGGTCACTAAATTGATTATGAAAACTCCAGAACCATAGGCCTCATTCGTTTCTGTAAACCAAAGAATTTTTCCAGAAGCCATCGAAATTGAAAAACGTCCACATTATCTCAATAAAAGACAACGGCATACGGTTACATTCGACTTACAGACACACTTATCATAAAGAAAATATTATGCGCTATACTCGTCAATCAAAATCATACTGTCAGAAGTTTTTGCACCAATCCCCGCGCCAATCTCCGAGAAATCAAACCTGTGCGGCGAAATATCACCATAGTGGTCGTATATTGTATAAAATCGAACCCATTACTAAATAAATAAATGAATGAAAATACAGGTTTCTTACTGAAATAGTTTGTATATAAAATATTTAATAGTATATCGGTACAATTTTATTTAAACTTTTCAAGTAATGGTCCTAGCGGTAAGATGGCTATAAAACTTTCTTTCAAGAACACATTTCTAGTATTGAACTTTTAGAAGTTTTAAAATATATATACGCTAAACTTTTAAACTGAGATAGACACATTATGTGCAGAAAGCTTAAAAAATGTATATCATTTATAAATTCAAAGTGAGCGCAAAAAGTTTCCCTGGGAAATAAAATTTTAAACTATATATATACATATATATATATATATATATATATATATATATATATATATATATATATATATATATATATATATATCTATTGTTATGATATGTAAAATCAAGAAAATATCGGTTTGATTAAAATATTTCAAAGTTCAAAAACATTAAAATAATTCAGATAAGTCAAACAATAAACTACAAACATTTCGAAGAATGAAAGTCTTTTAATTTTGGATTACCTGTATTTAACAAAACGTAAGATGTGCATAAATTATTTTCTTTGTTAAAATATATTTGTATGACGTGAATAAGCTTAAGTGAAATAAAAGACAATTGAACCGGGTTTTCCAAATACATTAGTGCAGCGATTAGGACAATAGAATAGATTTTAGAAAGACAGGTTTTTGTTAGTTTTTAAGAATTGTAGAAAAATATTATTTGTAAATAAGTTTTAGGAATCTTTAAAATTATAGGTAAAAATTTGTTTGTTATCGAAATGAAAAAATGGGAGATGGATGACGCGTTTTGATTGGATGAAATTGAAAAAGTTGGGATGATTGGTTGGAGAATGAGACGTTAGTTAGTTTTGGAAGAAAAAATAGATAGTCAGTTGGTTTCCAAGGGTAGAAGGCGAACGGCCGTTGTTCTCGGGTAGTTTCCCAGAGGTAGGAAGCAGTAGCAGTGAAAGTTTGTGAGTTTTCGTGTAGTTAGTGTATCTGACAGAAGCTGATCCAGTAAAAGATTGTAAGTTATATTTTCTACTTATATTCCAAGAGTCACTGTTTAGGCCAACGAGAGATTCAGTTTATCGTAAAGAAAAGATATTCCAAGAGTAAGTTTTCACTCAGGCCAACGAGAGATTTAGTTTATTGAGAGAAGAAGAAGCTAGCATAATTTGAACGATTCGTGCATTTGAAGGAGATCATTAAGGACGATAAACTTGCTATAATTTGTTGTAAGATTGCTGATTACCTAGGGAGCGGCTACGAGTAAATAGTATAGTCTATAAGGAACAAGGATTTGGACCACTCATCATCAGAGAGAGATAGTTTTGTTTTCTGCAGTTTTTCTTTTATTAATAACAAATTTTTTTACACTTAGTTTAGAAAGGATATAAATATTTTGATTAGGAGATTTAGAATAATATTTGGATTTTGAGATTTCAACTAATATTGTTTGTACCATTAATTTTGAAGGTTCACGTACGTAGAACAAAATTTTGAGAATCATTATATGAGATTTTGTTTATTGAAAACATTTGAGTGTGAATTTTATTTCATTATTTTATTTCAATATATAACGTTAGATCCTATATGTTTTTTATTATTCCAGTATTATTTGGACCTTACCTTTCACATGTAATAGCATAGATATTGAAGCACGAATTTAACCCTGAGATAAGAGAAATAAAAAGTGTGATAGAATCATAGTCATATCATTTAAATAATTTTAATTAATTAATTAATTAATTAGCTAATTAATTGCTTGGCGCACTAAGACTTTAAATATCACAATAATATATAAGGAAGACGGGTATGAATCCATACACATCATCAGTTCATCTAAACTTAGCTTAACTAATACTTAACTATTTATAAAATGTTTACCAGCTATGCAGCTATAAAAAGATAGAAGTAGAGTAAAAGTAACATATGAAACATAAAAATTAAGCTTTCAGTTTCTCACAGGAAAAAAACAGAACTAAGCCAGTTTGTATATAAAAAGTGGAAGGAACATAAGGTTGAGAGAAAACATAATTCCAAAAGCATTAATATATTTTGTATTTAAACATTAGTAAGTTTTTAATTTAACTTTAGGTGGCATTATTCAGCCACGTTGTTTTAAATTAAGTATAAGATAGTTTTACCCAAGAAAGGGAGATAAAGAGGCAAAAGAAGAATAATAAAGATGAAAGAAAAAGTAGCGAAAGGGAGTGATAAACCAGAAAAGGGATAAAACTCAAATTAAAAAGTAAAACAAAAGAAGAAACCGAAGCTAGAAATAGTGCAAATAAAAGCAACGTGAACAATGGGGAAAATAAAACCGAAAAGTTGGAAGAAAGACAGAAACATGAAACCAAAGCAGGGAAAGAAAGAAACAAGAGAAAAAAGATTTTTTTCAAGAACATAGACTAAATGTCAATCACTAAGAAGAAATAAGCTAAAAATAAAAAGAAAGAACTGAAAGAAAAAATAAAAGCAGGGAGGAGATTTTAAGAAAAGAAAACGTAAAAAAGGAAATATGTGAAGTGAGCATATTTTAGAGCAAAAGCAGCTCTCGCAATGGATAGCGAAAGCAGAAGCTAAAAAGTATAAAATAGAGCAAGTAGACAGAAACGACCAGGTCGGAGAAGATCAGACATTTAACTATAAAGCAGGAACAAACTTGGAGCGCCTCTCCAGAAGCTACTAGACAAAGTGTGGACGCCATCGTGGGCAATATGACAATATGAGAACGAGATACTAAAGTTTGTAAATGACGACTGCTAGAAGAAGATCTTCACGAGGAATTCGGTGAAAGTAGAGGACATCTCTGGAATAAAAGGAGACGTGGCAGTCTTCGTCAAGAAGAAAAACTATGACATTAAAGGCATAGAAGACGCGAAAACTATATTCCTTGAACAACCAGCAGAATTAGATGAGGAGGGCGGCCTAGAAACCATAATATGTTGCTTCTACTGCTGTATAATTTATTAAAAATATTGCCTAGTAAGAGAGTAAACACTAAATTATTTTCGTAAAATAGTTTCGAAACACAATTCAGATTTCTGCTTTTATCTGTGCTTTCTAAAAATTGCAAAGCAAAACAGACGTTGATAAAGGTGTTAAAAGAGACGTGGGGAATCTAAAATTTGCATTCCACGACACATCTTTTTAACTAAGCAGAAATCCTTAGCGAATTGGTTTCTAGTACTCGTACAGAGTAAATCCGAAAAAAGTGAAAAAGACAGCAAATATTTGATTTCACGCAAACAGCGCCTTTGTATCTGTTGATACGTATTTCGACCTAATAGGTCTCATCAGAACAGTTATTCAAAGGTGTTCTCAACGTGAAAGATCAATATTTTCTGTCTTTTAAGAAGCAATTTGAAAAGATGTGTCGTGGAATGCAAATTTTAGATTCCCCACGTCTCTTTTAACACCTTTATCAACGTCTGTTTTGCTTTGCAATTTTTAGAAAGCACAGATAAAAGCAGAAATCTGAATTGTGTTTCGAAACTATTTTACGATTGTTAAATTAGATGTCGCTAGTGCGTCCGTATCGAAGCCATGTTATTGTTGCTTCTTAAAAGACAGAAAATATTGATCTTTCACGTTGAGAACACCTTTGAATAACTGTTCTGATGAGACCTATTAGGTCGAAATACGTATCAACAGATACAAAGGCGCTGTTTGCGTGAAATCAAATATTTGCTGTCTTTTTCACTTTTTTCGGATTTACTCTGTACGAGTACTAGAAACCAATTCGCTAAGGATTTCTGCTTAGTTGAAAAGATGTGTCGTGGAATGCAAATTTTTAGATTCCCCACGTCTCTTTTAACACCTTTATCAACGTCTGTTTTGCTTTGCAATTTTTAGAAAGCACAGATAAAAGCAGAAATCTGAATTGTGTTTCGAAACTATTTTACGATTGTTAAATTAGATGTCGCTAGTGCGTCCGTATCGAAGCCATGTTATTGTTGCTTCTTAAAAGACAGAAAATATTGATCTTTCACGTTGAGAACACCTTTGAATAACTGTTCTGATGAGACCTATTAGGTCGAAATACGTATCAACAGATACAAAGGCGCTGTTTGCGTGAAATCAAATATTTGCTGTCTTTTTCACTAAATTATTTATTTGCTAAATATTTCTTTTAAAAATAATCAATTGAAACAAGTAATGGAAACCAAAGCTGGTTTTGTTTGCAATTCAGATTTTGCACTGCACACTTAAGTGATGTGATTAAGTCGGACCAAGTTTTTGCAAAGATGTTAATATATAAATCTGTGTGATTTAGACAGACAATGCAATAAAGAATTTTTAAAATATTTAACCAAAAAATTTTCAGATTCTTATTAATTTGTATTTAAATAATTATTTTATTTTAATTTCTTTATTAATTTATTAATTACTTTATCTTTAGCTTCGTTTTTACTATTTTTTGTTTAAAAAGTAGTTGGCGCCCTCTGTTTTTCTTTTCTTCCTCTGTCTTTCTTTTCTCTATTTTTCTGTCTCATAGAATAAATATTTACCCTCTCTCATCCTATCCCGTAGACTAAATATTATGTTCTGTGTTGACAGAAATGCTAATTCCATGATATAGAAACATCCTATGGCATCTGTGTTAACTTCATCGAGTCCCCCTACTTTCTCCCCCCATCAGTCATCCTTTTTAACGTAGTGGGAATTTAATTGTTTGCCTGTTTTTTTAATTTATAAAAGAAGGCAAACATTATTATAAGATTCATTTTATGGTCTACAACATTCTGTTGGGGCAAGTTGTAATCTTCTATAATTATGACAGCATTCTCAATATTCATAACCTTACTATTTTCGAGACCACGTTTCTTGATTATGATTTGTTCTCGATTATATGTAACCAACGGTTACGTGAAGCCGAAAAACTAGCCCAGGACAAAGAAGGATGGAGGGAAATCGTAAAAAAACTGTGAAGGCCTGATGGTGTCACCACATCCCAAAAGGGATTAGGACTGAGGAGGAGGAGGATATGCATCTAGGGATCTAAACAGAATTTAACTAGGTAGTAACATGGATATTTCATTTTATCATTGCCATTCGCTATTTGCTTAATTGTAATTTTCGTAAAATGGCAAGGAAGTTAAACCCAGTTTGATGTGTCTCTAATACAAGTTGTTATTGTATTTTTAGTTTATTGACCATATCAAATTAATTACCCATATTCACGGTTTATTGGCCGTATAAAAATTTATTGACCATTGGAGGACCTAACCAGAGGACTTAACTAAACTTAATCAGGAGACTTCCTGCACATATTATAACTGCAGCTCTCCGGAGGACATAACATCTAATTGGGAGGACACACAAGCATCGATGCCACAAGTATTATCCTTACTAGTTTATCGTTAAGCTTTGACAAGGTTGATTATTGCGTCTTATTCTTTTTTAATAAATAAGATTGGATGAAATTTGTTTTATTTGCTATCAGCTAATGGTTCAGGTTCAATCCCTAGTTTAAGACAAGAAGACCTCATACTTGAGATACTGAGCTAGGCGAAGCATAGACGATAAGCTCCCATGGTTGATTGAGGTATTATTTTAACAATAGTACAGTATTGGGCGAATTAATGGAATCACTGTGAATTTTTTTCATGTTTTCAATATTCACAAGAAAATGTTTTGGGGATGTTTTTCGTACATGGGGGTTGGATCTTTGGTGCCAATTAAAGTCATGATGAATAGCCAAAAAGACAAATCCATTTTGGAAAAGTATTTGGACAAACAACTCCAAAAATTTCAACCCCAAGGAGAAGCAATTCTTCAACAGGACTCTGCTCCCTGTCACAAATCAAAGGAAATGATGGCATTATTCAAAAATAAGAAGATTAATGTTTTAGATTGGCCCGGTAATTCGCCCGACCTCAACCCCATTGAAAATTTATGGGCTATTTGCAAAGCTAGACTGCGAAAAATCGACTGTACCACTAAAACAAAAATGATAGAAGCGGCCATTCAGTTTTGGTATCGAGTTTGGTATCGAGGATATCTTACAACTGCCAGAAACTCATAGAATCTATGCCAAAACGGGTAAAAGCAGTAATTGCTGCCAAAGGGGGACATATTTCCTACTGAATGATGTAAGTTTACCTTTATAGTTTTGTCAAAATATAATTTTTTACTAAATAAACTGTTTTTTTCATTAAAACAGTCTATGATTCCATTAATTCGCACAATACTGTACTTAAATTCTCTTCGGTAGTCTAATCGTTACAGTAAATCTGGAATTACACATTAGGCGTCACGCCCTCGCGGTAAACGCCTAATATGTAACGTGACAACGATGACAGCAATCGCCCCATTTGTGCCAATATATGGCCACAAGTATGCCCTATTTGCCATTGAAAATGCCATGGAAAATTGGACCCTCGGATTAAACTACGTGTGAGCCTGCCATATCGGTCATACGCCAGAAATCATATTTAAAATAATATGCAAAAAGATTAAATTTGACATAAAGTCAATCTTACATAAAGTATCTCTAACGAAGTAGACTCTATTAGTTAAATACCCCAGTAATCTATTATAACTCTGTTTTGCTCTTCTTCTTATAGTGCCTATCCGTTACGGATGTTGAACACTAACATGGCTGTTCTGACTTTGTTTACTGCTGCCCTGAAAAGTCCGATAGTGGTTAAGGTAAACCATTATAGCAGGTTATGCAGCCAGGATATTCTTCTTCGGCCTGGACCTCATTTCCCATGAACTTTACCTTGAAGTATGGTTCGAAGTAGGTCATATCGTTGTTCATTGCGCATTATATGGCCCAGGTATTCCAGTTTGCGACGTTTTATGGTTACGACTAGTTCGCGTCCTTTACCAATTCTATGTAGTACGTTTGCGTTGGTAACTCTGTCTCTCCAGGAAATCCTCAACATGCGTCTATAGCACCACATCTCAAATGATTCGAGTCTCTTCAGTGATGCTTCAGTTAAGGTTCATGACTCCACTCCATATAAAAGAATGGAAAATACGAAGTATTTTAGTAAACCAACTTTTATTTCCAATTTTATATAGTGGCTGTAAAAGATTTCTGTTATATAGTGGCTGTTCATTTAAGTTTGCATCCAAATAAAAAAGCTCGTGATTTGTATTATAGGTTCTTGGTTAACTAGTAAATGACCATGTGGTATCCTATTGTTGCTAATAACCATGTATTTGGTTTTACTGATGTTAAAATTAAGCCCAAACCTGCTACTTACTTCTGCCATCCTAGAGACAAGTGTCTGCAGACCTTTAAGACTGTCTGCAAAAATGACAGTATCATCAGCGTATCGTATGTTTTTTAATCGTTCTCCGTTTATAAGTATTCCCTCGTCTATGTCCTTTAGCGCTAGATTCATAATGTGCTCTAAATATGTATTGAACAATAATGGGGACAATATGCATCCCTGTAGCACACGTCTTTTTATCTTTATGTCGTCTGTTAACTGATCCCCAACTCTAACAGCTGCAGTTTGTTCGTAATAGATAGTTTATTATACGGCGATCTCTGCTGTGCAGATCAATTTAAATTATTATTTTCATCAGTTCGTCATGTTTTATTCTATCGAACGCATTCTGGTTATCAACAAAACACACATATATATTACAATTCACGTCTCTGCATCTTCAAAAGAGAACGTATATTGCTAAAAGTGCCTTTCGAGTACCCAATGCATCCCTGAAGCCGAATTGTGTGTTTTCATGTGTTCTTCACACATTTTATATATTCTTTTATGTATAATTTTTAAAAAAGTTTTCAGAATATGGCTCATAAGGTTTTTTAGGGATTGTTATAAAAGTTGATCTTAGCCACTCTTGGGGTATTTTTCCACTTTGGTATATATTGTTGAAGATCAAGGTAAGTCGTTTTACTTTGTCTTTATCCATAATTTTTAAAAATTCTGAGCAGAACTCGTTCGGTATTGCGGCTTTTCCCTGCTATAATGTGGTTTATAGCAGCTTCTACTTTCGCTTCGAGAATAGGTGGTCCGGTATATTCATTTTTATTTTGTGTGATGGTGATATTCCTATCGTCTTTAAATGTTGTCACATAGATCATCCATGTTGTTTTCGTTTCTTCAATATCAACTATTGGATTTCTTTGGGCGTCTGTTAAGTGTCCCGGCCTTTTTAATTTATAGATGCCTGCTTCTTCTTTGATCTTTTTATGTAGGTTAAAGGAATCGTGTTTACGTTCCAATGTCTCGATTTCTTTACACTGTTCTTCCAGATTTCTATTTTAGCTTCTCTAACAGCTTTTTTTTATCAGTTTGTCTAGAAATTGATATGCCACTTAGTCTTTCCAATTGTATTCTCTTCTTCTGTCCATCATATATAATATACCGTCGGTCACCCATGGTTTTTTCTCTTCTGTCTTTTTCCGTCGCAGGTACAGGTCTAATATTTCACAGGTATTGTCTAATATATTAATATTTGTTCTGCTTTACTTTTTAAAATTATAATAATATTGAATTAAAAAAATCATGTGTTTTAAAAGTATTTGTTATGGATTTGAATTTTATTTCCTTTTGACTTTTTTTTGTTTTATAGTTTTTGCTTTTGTCAGCAACGCAAAATTCTAAAATTCTAAAAGACTTAAAATTATATTTCTAAACCAGTTATCTTTAGTTGCAGGTAGAAAAGTTTTTATTAAAAAATAAATGCAGATACCGGCTTAATTTTCAATGGAAGCTTTTGTTATAAATGTATAACGCGTTTTGCATGGGTACAATGCATTGCATGTGCGGTTATGGCGCAGACATTATGAAATACAGTCACGAAAAATTCTATAACGTAGCGATATTGATATCCCCATAAAGCTTCGGGTGTTGCTGTTTTAGTTTAATACGAACAAATGGGCGTAAAATTTTATCGTTGATATTATTAGCGCAAATTTAAAAAAAAATCATTAGAGAAGATTAAGACTCTGCATGCTTATCTAATATGGTTAAAAATATAATATGATTATATGAATAAAAATGTCTTAATGCCATGTTGTTATTCTTTTCTGCTCCTATATCGTAAGAAGTCCATTCTTAAACCGTCAAATCATTATGTAAAATATTTTTATACTATATTAGAATACTATTGAAAACAAAACTTGTCTTGTACGAATATTACCACAAATTCCTCATGTTTTTGCTGCCCACGCAAATATGTTTGAGCACGTCGGTGTCGAAAATAACGAAGTAGGCTGCGAAGTGCGGTGATGCATCAAAAGCAAAGACACGTAAATGGTAAGATGTGCCACCTTTGATCAACTAACTTGATGGTGGTTTTAATATCGTTGGAAGGGCAAGGACAAGAGCAACTTTGTTGCCTACCGAGAAAATAGTAACCCGAGCTTATAATCATAACATGTTAAGGAACAATGAGATGTTTTATGTGTTTTAGATGTTTTAAAATTGGAAATGTAGTCAAATTTTATAAATTAAGTTAATACTTAAGATAAAACTTAAAATAAGGAGTGTATTTATTTAATATAAATGTTTCGCTTATAATATTACAGTATGTTATCTCCTACAGTGTACTAGTAGTGTAACATTAATCTGTTGTATATTAAAAATTAAGAGAGTACTTAAGATAAAACTTTAAGTAAAGATTATATTTACTTAATACATACAAGTTTCGCTTATAATATTATAGTATTGTTACGATAAATATGACTCATAACTGTAAACATATTATTTCTAATTCTATTCTATTCTACGTATTTTCTAGAAGTGCTCCGCTCCACTAAAAACATGTCTGGCGTGACCTTCCAGTCTATTCGAGAGGGGTTGCCGGGATTCCAAATTAACGGTGTTCTATATACTCCATTCGCTTAGCTCGGGCAATTTTGACAGATTCATTGTCGGAAACCTACAACAAAACAATTCCTACTTCTCAGTATTAATAGCTCAAGTATACTACTATTGCAGACTTCTTTCTTTGAAAAAAGAAGAATTATTCTAAATAGTGGAAGTGCATACTAAACCCATCAAATGTTGGGTAGTATATATTTAAAAAATATATTTTAGTTGTTATAATTTAACATAACTATTTATTATATGGTACAGATAAATAAATATTGATTGCCGGTAATTCGCAAAGCTCTATTTTATTTAGTATTTAGTTTGTTTATAATTAATATTGGCTATGAGTACATGTGCTTGGTTGTATAGTAATTTCCAGCCACTTTTAGTCTGGCAAAAAGTAACTAACTTCGCAAAAAAATAATTACTAAATTCGCCAGACAGTTCGGACTGGGAATAGCGAACCGAGTATATATAAAGAGGAAATTTTATTGTAAACAATAAAAATCGAGTTTGAATTATTGTCGGGAATACAAAATGTAATAAATGTAAATGTAAATAAATTATATAATTATAGTGTAAAAATAAATTAGTGTAATATTGTATAAATAAAGACTTCAATAAACTTGTAAGTGTTGTAAAAGTGTAGAAACGTTTTATAATAAATAAAGTAAATAAATTAGACTTATATGGAGTAGACTTTAGGGTATGCAACGACGTAGTTTACGTCAACGCTAGTTAAACAAAATATGAAAGCTTTATTATTCTTCTTAAATGTAAAAAGTAAGGAAACCACTAACACTATTTTATTTTTTTTTTTTTTTCGGGACAAAGGACACCAAAGAAATGTCTCTTTTAAATCCGAAAATTGCGTGTTTAGTAGCTCTGTTTTTGAAATTTAAGAAGATTGTCGGTATTGCCCTCTTGTTTTTTTTCCAATAGTCGCGACAGATGTTAACCAATGTTCACTCAGCAAATGTTCTATTTTAGTGGTATGCTGGTAAACCAGTTGTCCAATGTAATGTTGAGGTTAGTATCAAGTATTCGATTTACAAGCCTCTTTACTACTTCAAACGGTCGATTAGTGAATTGAAAAAGTCCTTTAGGTTGTGAGCCAACATATACATTTAAATTTATAATGTAGATTGATTTGGCATCCACTAAGGCAAATATTTCTTCTTCTTCTTCTTTTTCTTCGTACGACTAGGATTACTCCTGTTTGTCTGCCTCTTATTCTGTTTCAGTCGTTGTTGACTGTACATTATCTTTCCACCTTTTTGGCGGCCCTTCTACTATACGGTTTGTTGTTTTTACAGATGTTTCCTAATCTCCTTCTTCTAGTTCCATGACCGTTATCGATCGTTGGATATCATGTTGGCTACCATATTCGCTATCGTGACTTGCTATTGACAGCAGCTCTAAATAACGATGTAGTTGATTTTCCATACCATTGCCTTAGATTTTTCAGCCATGATGTTCTTCGTCTACCAGGACCACGATTACCTTGGATCTTTCCCTGAATGGTCAGATGTAAAAGATCATATTTTTCAGGGTATCTCATAATGTGACATGTGACCGAAGTATTCCAGCTTGCGTTTCTTTATTAAATTGACCAGTTATGTTGTTTGGCTCATCCGTCTAAGGACCTCCTCATTTCTAAGTTTCCTAATCTATCTGGTCCCATTAGGTTTACATGTTCGTTATAGTTTTTTTCTTGTTTTTATCCACCTGTTAATATTTTGAATTTTGCATTGTTCGCGTATACTTCTGTTAGTTTGCTGTCTCTGAATGATATGCCCGCTATTGATCTTAATACTTTCATTTCGATATTGTTGATTTGTTGTTTTGTCTTTCTTGTATCGGTCCTTGTCCCGCTGCATATGTTAGGATTGGTCTTACTGTTGTCTTGTATACTTTAATTCTGCTTTTCGTCGTCAGATATTTGTTTCTCCATATGGTTTCTCGGAGGCAACCACTTACTCTTGCCGCTTTTGATGCTTGCCTTGTTGTCGTTGTTCTTATATTTCTGTCACTAGTGATCTCTACTCCTAGGTAATTGAATTTCATTACTTGTTCTACAATTTTGCCGTCTATTTCTAGTTTGTATTTACGCGGCTCTTTACTGATCACTAAAAATTTAGTTTTTTCTACTGATATTCTCATATTAAGTTTGTTTGCTGTTATATTGAAGGTGTGAAGCTGCCTTTGTAGGCTATCTTCGTTATCAGCAATTAGTACTACATCATCGGCATAACATAGTATCGTGATTTTATGCGCTCCCATGTGATATCCCTGTCGTTTTCTTACTTTGTGAATTATTTGTTGGCATTATAACTCTGGTTTTGTTGTTCTTGTTACTTTCATTAATTGTCCTTATTATCTGATGGTCTATTTGTTCAGCTTGTAATAAATTTAAGATGTCATTTCGGTTCACCCTGTCAAAAGCACTTTTTAAAGTTACAAAGCACGTGTATGCTGGTTGTCCATATTTAATAGACTTCTCTGTTATTTGTCTGATAGGCAAATATTTTAATGCCCTATTTAGATGGCTTATTGGGGATATGTTGTCAAAAATAACAACATCTCCAAAAAGACTCTAATTTTTCGTCTAGTCAAGTATCATCTAGGAAAAATATTGTTGATAATAGGACGGTATATCGGTTAGCGATATACCAATGTCTTTAAAACGTAAAAGATTTGACCAATATGTGTTACCAGTGATGAGCTACGGTGCCGAAACTTTGGCATTGAGAGCTACAACTTCCAAAACGCTGCAAATAGCTCAGAGAAAAATGGAAAGGTCAATGATGAGTATATCTCTTCGTGACTGAGTTAGAAATGAAGACTTAAACCCGCTATCTGTTGGACTGACGAAGGACAATGGACAAAAATAAGGGAATCTTGTGTCCATCAGTGAATCTAAAAAGCTACGTGATGGTGATGATGATAACAATCGGATACATATCGATCAGAAATAGCTCGTATAGCTGCCAGTTTATGTACTCTATTTCGTTCTCTCTATTTTCGATATCGAATCATAGGCACTTTAAAAGTAATATAAATCTTTGCAGGGGCTTGTTAGCCTAAAAATGTCAATTTCTGTTCTATCAAAAGCCCAAAGATCATCCAAATTTAAGCTACTTGCTTTATAAACGCCTCCTAGATAAAATAATCCGAAAACTGCACGAATTTCTTCTGCATCCGTAGGCTTGGTGATATACTTATGTTGAGCATTATAATTCTGAGCGACTAAACTGATTTTTTTATTAGTGCATTGGACAATATCTTCTACAATAATAATATCTATAAATAATTTCCAGCCAGAAATGGGCAAGTTTCAATATTTTGCATTATTTAGGACACCGGGAAGTAGAGTAAATCAATTTTTTTTGTCGTCTTCTAACCAATTTATTAGGACAGTTCTTTGCCCATTTTGTTTTCCCTTCATACAAAAAAAACTTAGATTGTCTAATTCTATCATTTTGAAACGTATTTTTGTTTTGAGAGGATTCTTCTGACGATGATTGACTTTCCTGATTAGAAGGTCCAGACTGAAAATTGTTCACTGATTAAAGTTGGTTTTCCCAAACATCCTAACTTGGACCAACGCTAACCTGCTGACTTATTTTTAGATTTGCTTTCTGATCATATCTCTGATCTAGTCAATTTATCCTACCAAAGCTTTAAGAAGACTTACTGTTCTTTTTCCCAACTACACATATTTCTATATTTCTTTATTAATAATATCTAATTAATTTTTAATAGCCCTACCAATTAAATTATGTTTCTGGAAAAAAAAATCAAAATGTGTTTGCCAAAGAAAGTAAATGTCAAAGAGTGCAGTCAGTATCGAACTATAAGCTTAATGTCACATATCTTAAAAATTCTGTTGAAAATTATCCAAGCCAGAATTCACTCAAAACTGAAGCTCGATATTAGTGACACACAATATCGGTTCCGCAATGGTATGGGTACCAGAGAGGCATCATTCTCCTTCAACGTACTGACACAGATGAGATGTTTGGATGTAATTCGAGAAACTCTGAAAGATGAAACAGTCGACATAAGAGTAAATGGAGTCGTAGTTAACAACATCAGATATGCAGATGATACAGTAATAATAGCCGATAGTTTACAAGACCTGAAAAGACTCATAAGTAAAATAGTAATATGTAGTAGGGAGTACGGACTCTCGCTCAATATCAAGAAGATGAAGTTTATGAAAATTTGTAAAAACAACCATAATACTAACAAAATCTTGATAGTAGAGGGCCAGCAGATCGAAAGAGCACAAAAAGTACACTTACGTAGGAACATTTATAACAGAAAATAATGACTACACTGCAGAAATCAAAGTCAGAATCGAAAAAGCACGTTCTAATTTTATGAAAACGAAAAAGGTCCTATGTGGCAAAGATTTAACATTAGATCTTAAAGTACGCCTAACAGAATGTTACGTATACAGTGTACTATACTATAGAGTGGAATCGTGGACGTCAAATCTAGACACAATGAGACGAATTAACGCCTTTAAAAAATGTGGACCTATAGAAGAATGATGAGGGTTTACTGGGTAGATAGAGTTACGAACCTAGAAATTTTGAGAAGAATAGGTAAAGAGAAGGAAGTTGAACTTACAATTAAAGAAAGAAAGCTACAGGATCTCGAACATGCGATGCGGGGCAAGAAGTATGGCATCCTGCGACTCATAATGCAAGGAAAGATAGATGCCAGGAGAAGCATCGGAAGAAGACGAAATTCATGGCTTAAGAACCTGAGAGAATAATTCTGTACCTTGGTAGAAAAAGGGCCAATGTCCAAAATGTGCTATAATGGGTTAACATCACTACTAAAATAGGCCAATTGCATACATTTATTAGAAAAAAAGCCAATGTCCAAATAAATTTAGTTTTCAAGTTATGTTTATCTTAATTTGGCCAAAGTCCATTTCCATTAAAATGAAAAAAGGCCAATGTACATCTCACTGGAGTTTGGCCCTTTAGTTATTAGTTTAACCTAAGGGCCAATGCCCAGCTTCCTGGACATTGGCCGTGTTCTCATTTCTTTCGTGGACATTGGCCCTAACCACGCCCTAACTAAGACATTGTGACATATGTTTTTCTAACCTCAAAAAATTTACCTGGCTGTGGTGTATGTTTTGCATTTCTTACTGAGATATTATTGTACAATATGAGTAAAAGAACTCTAAAAATATTAGAAAACTGTACATTGTTTTCTAAAAATGGTAAGTTATTACTATCATTTCTAAAAATTAAAAATTATTATATTTGATTTATTTTAGCTGACGAAGCCGAAGGTGTTAGTAGAAGTAAATTACCGTCCACAAGTGGGTTTCCCCTGACTTAGATTATACCGTCAGTAATAATATAATACCATTACGTCCTTTAACTCCTAGTAAATGGGTAAGTAAATAAAGTACTTGTGTACCTTCTTAGTTGTTTCTCATCAATTTTGTTTTCTATTTTCTGTGGATAATTCACGATTCACGTTTTAGGTATTTTCTAACAAGGAAGAATTCTTTGGGGAGCAAAGTTCTAAAGAATTAACAACAGTAAAGGAAATTCCCTTAGAGGTAATAATTTACTTCATAAAACTTTTGTTGGTAGGCATATTATTATTTACCTACTGACGAAAACTTGCCATGAAAAACTATAAATTAGTTCTGTTGATTTTTTCAGACACATTGGGGCCTAGAAGAAATAGAGCATGTTCCTGAGAGTGACGATGATTCATTTAAAGACCCTGATTATACGTCATCGGAGATTTTAGATGGAGGAGAATAACCGGTTACAGCAGAGTTTGAGGTAAATATTTATTATTATTGATATCTTTTAGATTCATTTTACAATTTTTAGATAGAAAATGAAATTGGCAACGTTAATGATAATATTGATAATAAAATGTTACAAGATAAAAATGAAAACACACCTGGAAAAGATAGGACAAGAAAGCGAATAAGGAATAACAAATCCTGGAAGGAAAATAAAAGAAGAGAACTGAAAGAGAAAGGTAAAGAGTGTGACTCTAAAAAAGGAGTTAATAAAAAGGAAAAGCAAATGAAACGTCCATGTGATTGCCGGAAAAAATGTTATAAAAAATTCACTGAAGAACAAAGAAAAAGATTGTTTAAAGGTTTTTATAATTTATTAAAAGATGGACAAGATCAGTATATAGCAGAGACCGTCAAAGAAACGACAAAGCAAAGAACAAGAATTAGAAAGGAATGTGAAAAGGCGGACGGCATTAGCCGGAGGAAATTTACTAGAAGTTATTTTTTAACTACTGATGAAAACCAGTCTATTGAAATATGTCAAGCGATGTATCTTCAAACGTTTGATTTAATTTTAAAAAAAGTAAGGATAATTGTCGAGAAAAAAAGAGCTAGTCAATCTAATATCTGCCCAATGGATGGGAACATTCTAAAATCCAGGAAGATAGAAAAAATGTGATTAGGAAGCATATTAATAGTTTTTTGGCTTATAATAGCCACTATTCCCGGGAACGTAGTTCCAAAAAAGTCCCGATCTTTCAGTGGCAGAAATATATCGTCTTTATTGTGAATATTGCCGAAACAATAATATAAACCATGAAAAGGAGTCAATGTATAGAAAAATATTCAATGAAGACTTTAATCTTTCCTTTCACAGTCCGGCAAATGACACTTGTGCTAAGTGTGACCAGTTTAATGTAAGTCTAAGAAGTATGGAAAGTAAGCAACTAACTAAAGAAGAAGAAGAAGACGAACAGGGAAAGCTTTTAATGGAGAGGGAAAAACATTTAGATTTAGCTGAGACTGCTTACAAGCAAAAGTCTTTACACAAAGAACGAAGCAAAGTAGACCAATCATTTGTGGTTGCTTCTTTTGACTTAGAATAATGTCTACCAACCCATACCTCCGGAATGGTGTTTCGTTTTATAAAAGGCAACTATGGACTTACAACTTAACAGTATTTGAGACTACCACATTAGGCAATGTGGGAATTTGTTTCCTATGGAACGAGACAGTGGCTGGTCGTGGTGGGCAAGAAATAGCTTCATTTGTAAGAAAATTTATTTTGTCGCTACCAAAAGAAGTAGAAATGCTTAATTTGTACAGTGATTCTTGTTCTGGCCAAAAAAGAAACATTTTTGTATCCACAATGATATTGTTAGTGATGGGTGAGATGAAAAAAATAGGAAAAAGTTTGAAAGAAGTACATCATAAATTTATGGAACCTGGCCACACCCATATGGAGGGCGACACAATTAATGCGTCCATAGAGACAGCTAAGAAAGAGACAACATTTAAAATTAAAGTTTCACACGATTGGAGCAATTTCATAAAAAGTATACGAAAGACTCCTCCCCTTCAAGTTGTAGAGATGGAACAAAAAGATACTATCAGGAAAATTAGTACATTGTAAAAAGAATGATGATGGGAAAGCTGTACCATGGATGCAAATAAAGTGATTAAAATATATTCAAGAATATGAGTACCAATGCTTTTACAAAAAAAGTTTTGCACATGACGAAGCTTTTAAGAAAAATGATTTAAGGAGGGGTTCTACTAGAAATCAAAAAAACGAAATGAAAATTGAGCAACCAGAACCTATTAATTCAGAACCTTTGCCTCTAGCTGACATTAAAGTAAAAGATTTGTTGGGTTTACTACCGTACATTAGTGAATACAACAGGCCATTTTATCAAAATCTTAAAAAATCAAATGACATGGATGATTACATTATTCCAGTTCCAGACATCAACGACTAAGATATTGTTTAATTTAATTTCTTTTGTTTTGGTTAAATTTAATTTGTATTTTGTATGTATGTTAAAAAATAAAGAATTTTCTTCTAAATCATACTGTTTTACTGCTCTGTTGCAGGGCCAATGTCCCATTCCGGCAAAATCTGCACAGGGTCAATGTCCATGTTTTTCTGGTTATAAAGAAAAATAATAAAATAGTATTCAGTGTAATGAAGCTTGGCATATATTAATACATATTTAAAAAAAACACCACAATATTTTATCAACCGATTAGATATTCGAATAAACAACATTACTCTAAACTTGTTAACCCAATTTTCTCTAAACAGTAAAAATGGACATTGGCCCTTTTTATATTAAGGTACAGAATTTAGATGCAGCTCAAATCAACTATTTAGAGCTACTGCCTCAAAAATTAAAATAGCTATGATGATTGCCAACCTCCGTAGCGGAGATGGCACCTGAAGAAAAAGAAAAAAAATCCAAATAAATTGTGCTGGTATAAGATTTTACCTGTTAAAAATGAACCAGTGTTGTTTGTGAAAATTTTCAAAAACCAAATATTACTGAACTTTAAGTGTGTGGTGGGATCAAAATTACCCATAAGTCCAAAGAACGCGACACCACTCATTCAAATCGTATTTATATACTGAAATGTATAACGCAATACAAGATCTGTTATATTAACGAAAGCCTTTAATAGTAAATAAGTAACAAGTTATTAGAAATTATTTAAAAAGAAGAACATCATAAGAAATTATTTAAAAAGCTGTTATCTACTTGTAAAATTATGTAAATAATGGTTCTGCTCGAAACGTCCAGTCCAGCATACCAAGTTTCACTAACAGACTAAAAAAAGTATTTTGGAATAAAAAGACATTCCAAAAAGCTTTTATTTAAAAAAATATTTCTTACCGCTTTAAGGAGACAATCTGATTAAGTTGATCAGAGTCCCTATTAAAAATTTAAAGTGTAGTAAATCTGCCTTTTTACGGATGCATAAAAAGCAATCTAAAAGCATTTGGTTACGTCTTTTAAAATGATATGCCCCAATAAATTTCTTTTCAGGTTTTACCGAATTCTCGCGATATTGAGACGACCAATTTCAATACGCTTTTATTTCGTTTCTGAAAGAACATTCAAAAAGGGGAAGAACCGGAAACAATTGCTCGAGCGTTGCCTACTCGTTTATTGTTAATAATGTAAACCTAGAGTGCTAATGTATAAAAAATGAGAAAATTCGTGCTACGTTTATCAAACTGAAAAACGGCTTAATCAAGGTAATTCTTATAAGATACTTTGGGATCAAGCAACAATAATAGTAACAGAAATCGTGCAGTAATTTTGAATTAAAAAGCAGTGAAATTTATTTGAGAAATATGGTCATATTTTTCAGGTTTGAATAAGATTTTTTCGGAGGTTAAGTGTCATAAATTCACTCTCAAGACTGTATGAAAAAATAATAAAAAATAAAATTGAAAAAGAGATGACAGATGTAGAAGAACAGAATGGCTTTCGTTCAGGCAGATCCTGTATGGACAGTATATTCTCTCTAAAGCAAGTTATCGAAAAAAGATTAGCTCACAACCTTTCAACTCATAGAGTCTTTATAGATCTAACAAAGGCATACGATAGTGTACCACTTTCAATGCTTTGGGTAGCAATTGAAAAACAAGGAATAAGCAAAAAAATATACAATCAGTACAACAGCTCTACAAAAATATGACGGCAAACAAAATATCACTCTACACTCTTCAAAATATATCTAAATGAGGCACTCTCACTGTGGAGACGAAAGTACTGCAATATGGGCATCTTAATTGGAGATGATAGATTGTACACGATACACTTCGCTGACGACCAAGCCATTCTAGCTGAACACGAGAGTAATGTTGGCTACATGCTTAGAAAACTGAAAGATGAGTACACCAAATGGGGCCTCACAATTAATATACAAAAAACTGAGTACTTAGTTGTAGGAGAAAACCAGAAAGCCTGCAAATCGAAATGGGAACTATAAAACCAACAGAAAATTTTAAATACTTAAGTCCAAATAACATCAAAAGCAGGAAGTAGCGAAGAAATACATTCCAGGATTGGCCAAGCAAGATCAGCCACCAGACAGCTACACGGACTATTATGGAATTAAAAAATAACAAACGAAAATACAAGACGAATTTATAATACACTAAAAGAAAGTATTGGGCTGTACGGCGCCAAACTCTGGGAAATCAATCAAAGAAACCACTAAAAAATTAAGGCCATAGAAATGAACTACTGGGAAGCCAGCTCACTAGACTTGATAGGGTGAGAAACGAAGATATTCGGAGAGAAATGGAAATCGATCTAGACATACTAGACACAATCGAAGCCAAAATACTAACTGGTATGGACACCTTCAGAGAATGCCTGAAAATAGATGACAAAAAAAATAGAAGAATGGACTCCGCCAACTAGAAAAAAAACGAGGTAGACCAAGACGATCCTGGAGAGACGATGTCGACGATGCAATGACCACCAGAGATTTAACAACTGAAGATTGCTTCGACAGAAAACGCTGGAAATTACGATGCGAGAAGCGGCGCTGTAGAAGACTCGCTTGTTATAAAATATAATGAGATTTTTTAAGAAATCTATTTTTATTTACAATCTTCTACCGTTTATGTACTAGCAGCAAACCTAGTAGAAATGACTACCACCATTGAACGGCTAAGCCAGATAAGCAAAGAATTCTGACTTCGAATGAACAGAAAAATAAAAATAGAAAATAATTGTAGATAAGGCAAGTGATATTCTACTGCATGTACGCTAAGCGATAAATATGGAAGTAGTAGATACTTAAGCTACATGATAACCAACACTCGCAAAGGCTTCTTAGAAACCAATCGTAGACTAGCATCGGCCCGAACCGCAACAGCTAAATTAATTAAAATATGAAAAGACTGAACAATAATAAGGAACAATAAACTGAGGTTGGTCCATGCTTTATGTTTATCATTGCTACATACGAAGTTGAAGCACTGACTCCCAAAAAAATCTATAGAAGTAAAATCGAAGCTTTTGTATTATTTATATTGTGTCTTTTATGATTATCAATCTTGATATTAGTATCATACTCTAAGAGAAGCTATTTTCCTGTGGGAATATGGAGTTTTGTCAACAAAAATATTGCTGATGGTGTTGTTGATATCTTAAGTCAACAGTAAAATATCAGTATCAATGCATCAGGGCTTACCCTATACTGAAGATTTTTTTTGTGAAAATAAAAAAAATTGAAATATGTGTAATATATTGTAAATCAAGTAAATTGTAGAAAATGTCGGTGAAACGCAATTTGGATTCTGCAATTCCATGGGTACACGTGAAGCACTTTTCACCTTACAAGTCCTAATTCAAAGATGCCGCGATGTCAGTTGTAATGTCTATATTTGTTTTATTGACTACGCTAAGGCATTTGACCGTTGTCAGCATCAGAAGATGTTGGCCACCCTACAAATAGTAGGATTGGATGAGAAGGACATTCGTATCATCTCGAATTTATACTGGAACCAGCGTGCTTAAGTCAAGGTCGAAGACCAGCTGACCGACCAAGTGAAGATCATGCGAGGAGTAAGGCAAGGCTGTGTGCTCTCGCCGACTCTTTTCAATATCATACTCTGAGGAAATTTTTACTAAAGCCCTCACAAACCTAGAGATGGGAATCCGAGTGAACAGTAAATACATCAATAATATCCGCTACTCCGATGACACCATGTTACTAGCAACCAGCCTAAATAATCTACAAACCTTACTAGACCGAGTGAGAACTATGAGCGTAACATGCGGACTGGACCTTAATATTAAAAAACATAAATTTATGGCTGTCAGCCGTGCAAATTTAGATTTCGGGGCACTAATGGCAGGTAGCGAAGAGATCCAGAGAGTCGATAGATTCACTTACCTCAAGACTACCCTCAACTGACAATGGGACTACGCTCAAGAGATTAGATTCATTGAAATGGCACGATCTACATTTATGAAGTTGAGATCCTTGCTGTGTTGCAGTGATCTCAGTTTGGGAACCAAGATGCGGATAGTGAGGTGCTACATTCTCTCAGTGTTATTGTATGGAGTTAAGGCCTGGACACTGACACAAGCCACAGAAAAGTGGATTGAAGCCTTCGAGATGTGGATCTACAGAAGGATAAGAAAATATCGTATGTGGACCATGTCACCAACGTTAATAGTGAAATAACGTAAGCTTGAGTACCTCGAGCACGTTATGCGGAACGAAGAAAAATATCGTTCGTACCTTCAATTCGTTATGCAGAGTAAAGTATTTGGCAGGAGAGGACCGGGACGCCGCCGTATCTCGTGATTAAAAAACCACCGACAATGGTTTGGGATGACCTCCGCGGAGCTATTTCGCAGAGCAGTCAACAAAACCATGATAATAGCCTTGATGATCGCCAACATCCAGACCGGATAAGGCACGAAAGAAGAAGAATACAATATTTGTCAATAAAATTTAAAAAGCACGATCAATACACCAACAACAAAAGTTCTTTAATACTACTACTTTAGATTAAATAATTCTAAATCTAAAGTCCACAATGCATCACAGTCTACATTATTTAAGCACTCACATTCAGGAAGTGGATTTTTAGGCATCATTTCATTATTGTTTATCACTTCACATTTTCCATTTCACTCCATTTTTCACCATAATGTTTTTGTAATAAAACGCGCACGTCTTTAATTTTTAACGCATTCACTTTGAGTCCAAGCGTAAGTTGAGTTGGGTTTATATTTCACACTTTTTTCCCTGGTCTCATGACACTTAAACTTTAATTACTTGGGAACCTAGTTTTGTTCGCCACTAACAATTACTGACTTTTGTTTCTTGGTCAGAATGAACTATTTAGCTTGTCAAATTTTGAAATAAAGATTTGTTGGGTCTTAATACAGTTTTTAGCTTCTGATTTTCAATCTTGGTTAGTCTAGTCTTTTACAAAAGTTTGACTGTCTCATGCTTACTAAACTCTAAGTGATACTCTTCAAGCTGCACAATTGTATATATTTTCTTAACACTTCGTTCTATGCCAAAAAAAATTCTATCACTAGGCATATTATATATGAGTGACCGGTAACAGGAAATACACATTTCACTGTTGTGATTTAAGTTTTAGTCCTGTGAAGTCAAGCAATGCACATCGTTACTATAATCCTATTCTTGTTTCGGCCTGGATACCCATTAGCTACCAGCCTTAAGGTGTCTTTTCCTTCAAAGTAACCAGATTTAGATCTGCACTCAAGCTTTTTCAAATACTGCAGAAGCTATTTCATTCGAAGTCTTTTTCATTTTGTGTTCGGCCCAATAGTAAATTGATACATTTTCTTTGCGTAAAGCTTTGGTTCCAGTAGAACATCCAGAAGTTATTGTAAGAATATAGCAATATAACTATCTTAAATAGTACACACTCTGATCTAGGAGCTTTGGCAGAGACATAATAGCAACATTAGGTTGATCTTTTTTTCAGAAGTTTAAAAAACCCTTTAGCACGAGTAGTGTAAACAGTGTACTCTGCTTTAAGCGTTTGCAATATTGCCTCATTTTTTTCAACTTAAATTTTTTCTTTGTACTAAAGATAGGTTGAAAACACACCTGTTGAAGGTCTTTGAAAGCTAATGTTGAACCTAGTTACAAATATGTGTCGAAAAAACGACTCTTAAACTTTAAATTCATCAACAACTGATTCTTCGTACATCTTACACATTTTAGAAATAGACAGGGTGTAATCAAGATAAATACGAGTACTCCTCGCTCTACTGTAATGAGATTATTTGCGTTTAAACTGGTTTACAAAAAGTATTGCAGAATCAATTTTTTTCTGATATGTGTTAGGTTTCCTATAACCACCTCGAGTTTCAAAGAGGAGAAGACATCCGCCTTTTGTAAATCTCGTAAAAACACCTTTAATTCTCTGTTTTGTGATAATACTTTTGTCCCAATACATTAATAAACGTGTTCCTACATATCTCTAATCTATTTTCTGCTATTGTTTCAATACCATATTTGTAGGTTACACCTTTAGTATGACTTGATCCGTCTCCTGGTCTGGTTGTTTTTGGTTGTTCTGCTGTGCAATACTTAAGAGTGAAAGCATCTTGACTGGCTTTTGTCTTCTCAGAATAAAATGCACTATGAAACCTATTTATATCTTGCATCTTCAATAAACTGCAATTTTTCTTTCCCCTGTGGTCACATGAAGGAGCATCAGGACACACATTGGATTTAAAACCAAAATACAGACTGTTTTATGTCAGGGAAACTTATTTTATACCAACATAAGTAAAAGAAAAATAAAAATATTATGAAGCGTGAATAGTTTAGGCTTACTAGAAATTGGTCCATTTTTACTTTTATAACTAGACCTAGGCCGAAGTAATAATAAGTTTGAATGAATGTTATTTAAGTTTGTCTATTAGTTTATTTAATGTTAGGTTACGGTTTAATACTAACCTCAAAATATTGTGTTTGGCTCTCTTCCAATTTTAAGGATTTGGTAGTTTCTTCCTTCTTTTCAACAAAGAAAATTCTTTAACAATAGTTCCTTCCATGTTATTTCTGCAGGTTTATTACAGAAATACTTAGTCAAACTTAAAAATACTAAAAAATAAAGCAACCCCAGTCACAACACACCAGAATAGCTTAGTTCACTGCTACATTTTGTTTCACCTGAGGCGGTGAGGTCACGTGACAGAATGAAACCATCTGATTGGTGCTTTGTGGAGATTGCTGTTTTTGTCATAATAATATTTGATAGTTTGGCGATTTTGTAACCAAGGGTACTATTAGATTGCAGTTTTAAAATTTTTTTTTTATTAAAAAGAAACATTGCCGCATCCACCTATAGGTTATTAGCGGCGTTACTCAGTAAACAAAACTTTAAATCTGGTACAAAATATTGATTGACCTTAGGTAATTTAATAAGTTTTTTACGTGACAGTTTTCTGCTAATAAATCTGGTAAAGTATTTAGTATATTGTTTATGAGACTTTTTCTATGGTATTTTGGACACTCAATTAAGGGGCAGAAAGTAAATAAGAGTATGTGATCTTAGTGTGACCTATACGTACTAGCAGTTTGAATAAACACATGAAAGAGAGAGTAAGAAATCATTCACGCTGCCACTGACCAATCACTTTTTGTTTAAAAAACGTTTTGAGATCTATGCATACACTCTCACGCACTAATTCAGATTCCGCACTTGTTGCTTCATCACGAGCACTACTGTGTGCCTCTTCATTGCCGATAATGACTATATGCGATGGGATTCATATAAATTTAGGAGTTATGTGGTTCTCTTGAACGATTTGTAGTTCAGTTTTTATTAGTTGCTTCAAGGGCTGTCTAGAATACAGATGCTGTATTGCAAGAAGAGAGCTGAGCGAGTCGGTAAAGAAGTTTTGAAATTATTGAGAGGTTTGCATGTTTAAGGGCACAGTACAAAGCAAACAGTTCAGCGGTGAATACACTTGAGCTAGGCGGTAGTTTAAATTGGACAATAGACGTTGGAGTAACAAATGCAATAGCAATGCCATCATTAGATTTAGAGAAGTCGATAAAGATGTTTGTGCAGATAAGCTGGTCTCATTCAAGAATCTCGTTTAGTTTGTTTTTGATTAGTATGTTGTTATTGCATTTTTTGGAGAACTCTGTTAAAAAGGTGTTGAAATTTGGGATACTTAGTAACCATGGAGTCGGATGTTGGATGTTACAGTGAAATACATCTGGGATTGTTGTGCCCAAATTATTCAGAATTGATCTTACTCGTGTGTAATAAGGTTTTCCAGCAAGAGGTTTAATTAAGAGAAAGTGAAGATTATTTTTAGAAAAAGTATTTTCAAAGAGTGGATAATCCTTATTAGCAGCTACAAAAGAAGCATATGAAAGTGTTAAAAGTGCCCACCTATACTGCAATGATGGTTCTTCAGTTTCGGAATATAAACCTTTTATGAGTGAAGTGTAAAAAACTGTTGTGAAGATAAAGGACTGGTGTAATGGATGATTTTTTTATAAACATCATACCAGTTGTCCTTATAACGGATAATTTAAAGCCTGCCTAGCTGTCCATTCATCTAGTTGGGTTTAAAAATGTCTGTACTATTTTGCACATAGAAATCTTTTTGTGCTTCTTTAATGTACACCTCTAAATCATCGGCATTGAGGCGAGCTTTTAGAGGTTTATGTAATTTGTTTAATATGCTTGTTTATGGCAACTAGGAATAGGGTAGGAATAACTACTGAGCCTTGTTGTGTACCGTTTTCTGCAATATAAAATTAAAAATAAACGTTGGAAAGAAAAGTCTTAACAAAATTTCAATATAAGCTAAGCAGTGTCCTCTAATATTGGATGCGTGCAATTTTTTAATAATGTTGAATCTTCAACACATATTGAAGGCTTTCTTTAGATCAAAGAAAATAGCTATGCAAATGTGATTCATTGCTAACGCTTCTTGGACATCACTTTGTAAGTCTACGATTATGTCAATTGTTAACGGGTTACGTGTAGTTGTAATATTGTTCTCGCCATTTTTGACACCAAATATTTTTTTATTTGGATTCCCCATGTTATTTTACAGATGAAAAGGAATCCGTCAATATTTGAATTTTCAAAAAAATGGAGTTGGTCATATTTGAAACCAGGCTACAGATTTATTTTTATTTATTTAACAGATGACTTTATACGATTATTTTGCTCGTGTACTAATTACATTTACCTTGAAATACATAAGTACAACAAAATAACTAAAGTCATTAAAAGAAAATAAGACTTAAGAGATTTTTTATATCTTATCAAATTGACGTAATACCGAAATTAAAATGCTAAGACACTAAATTGTTAACAAAAATGAAATGAAATCATTCGGCGGCGAATTCCTTTCGGCTACATGATGTGGGAGATTTATTTTCAGCTTCCCAAAATGAATTGTCTTCTTAAACTTTATTTTCTTTTACTCCCTCGACGAAAATTGAGTGAAATGAAGGAAATAAGCGCGTATCGAGATCTTCCCTCTTAAAAAGCCGAAACGGGGACAAATACCCGAGCATTAATGTTAATTGTTTTTATTTTGGAAAGTTTTTATTAAATTTCAGTACAAGAATATACTAAATGATTATAAAATGTGCGATAACTTTGATTGTTAGTGCAGGCATTTTGCTAATTTTTAAATTTCTGACTGGTAGCTTATTTATTTAAGCCTACAATATTACAAGTTTTCTTTACTTATACTTTCGCCAGAAATACAAAACACAAATATTGTTAATTTCATAAACGAATTTACCTTTGCCCAAATTCTTCTTCTTCTTCGCGTTTCAAATCAGAATGATCCGACATTGGCGATTACCAATGCAAAGGTTTCTCGATCTTCTGCAGTATGGAATAATTGTCCTGCATTGGATATATTATCTGAGTCCATTCACAAAGGTTTTTTAACCAAGAAACTTGTTTTCTTTCTACACCTCTACGGCCCTCTATTTTTGCCTTTAAGGATCAGTTGTAATATTTTATATCGACTTCCCCTTACTACATATATGTCCCAGATAAGACATTTTTCGATGTTTAGCAGTCTTTAGCGGTTCTCTATCTTTGTTGACGCTCCTTAGTACTTCTTCATTAGATTTTTTTGCTGTCCAAGGTATCTTCAGCATTCTTCTATTACCCATAGACCGTCTATTGTCAAAATTACTTTAATTTATTCGAGCAGTAGAAGAAATTAGGCACATTTTCAGTTAAAAAAAAACGTTTATTGTGACGTTTCGTTAAAAAATAGCTTTTGAACAATAACAGTAGAAAGAGTTGGAAATGTTTATTGATAGAAACTATGAAGGTTCAATAGAAGAGTTTACGTTTCAGAAAGAATAAAGCTGGGTAACAATTTGAAATAAGAATTATGCTGAGTTTGATTATTGAGCTTTTTTTTTAGGTATATAGGTATATATATATATATATATATACATCATTCTGGCTTTACAACCCTGCTTGAGTCCTAACCTCCTCAATCATTTCTCTCTAGTCGTTCCTATCCATCGCCTTCCTCTTCTAGTCACGTATTCCAATATTTATCATGACTTCATCGATGTTATCAAGAAGCCCCGTTCTGGGTCATCTTCTTCTTCTTCTCGGACCAATGGGCCTATCAATGAGTGTTTCTCTAGCTGGGTCATTTTGTTCCATGAGCATTACTTCATGCCACCTCAGACGTCATATCTTAAAATGTTTCACGATATATTATTGCTGGTATATGCTATAGAGTTCTGCTCTAGCACTGCTCCATAGATTCTCCTAAGCACATTTCTTTCTGAACATCCTAACATGTTTTCATTACTTTTTGTAAAGTCAGAACCATGTGTTAGAACTAAGCATAAAATTGTTTTGTACTTCTCGATATAATTGTGGTTGTAAGGAGAAGATTGATTCCAAAATAGCATCTATTGTCGGTGCAAATTCTACAGTTTATCTCTATGGTAGTAATATTTTTAGCGTTAAGGAGCGCTCCCAGGTATAAAAATTTGTTCACTGTTTCGATGACGTCATTTTTTATAAGAAGTAGTCTTATAATTTATGGTTGCGTGCTTATTTTCATATACTTTGTTTTGTTGGTGTTTGTTGTTAAACCCATTTTTGTAGCTGATTCCTTTAATTCTACATATGCCTTTTGTATATGTAGGATTAAAGGAACCAGTTACAGTTTCCCGTTCTACCAATATTAATAATATCATCAGCATAGGCAAGGATTTGCAATAATTTATTATATATTGAACCAATGATTTTGATTTGTGATATACGTATTACTTTCTCCAGAGCCAGTAAAAACAGTAAATAGGAGGAAGGGTCTTCCTAATGCAGCCCGTTAGTTGTTTTAAAAAATTCAGACAGTTCGCCCCTGAATTCGTTCCCTACATTAAACTTCTTTAAGGGTTATTTTTGTTAAATATACTAACTGATTTAGTACTACTAGCTCTTGCGTTGCTTTGAACATTTCTCTTACATTCATAGAGTCGTATGCTACGTTGTAGTCTATAAATATGTGACGAGTATATCCTCAATACAATATTTCAGTATTTTTTCTAAAATTTATTTCAGTGTTGCAATCTGATATATTGTCGATTTACCAACTCTGGTAAACCAGCCTGGTATTTTCCTACTATCCGTTCTGCATATGGTGCCATACGGTGATACAGTACCGTGAAAAATATTTTATACGCTGAATTTAGAAGTGTAATTCCTCTGTGGTTAGATCATTTAAAGATATCCTCTTTAGTTGTGAATAGTGCAAAATATATCAATCATTAGGGAAGGATTAATGTGTGCATATTTCTTTTATAAGCTGATGTAATGCTATTATGGAATGATTTTTACCTTTTTTATATTAAAAAAATTATTAAAATCCTTTGCAAAAGGTATATATTTAATTACCTTAAGTTTACAATCTATGTAGTTTAGCTTTCCATAATGGTTACAAATCTCCTTTCTCAAAATTTTTGGTTGGAAGGTGTTCTTTAAGTTGACTGAAACATTTTCTGGAGTTTTAATCTTACAAAAAGTAGAAAGACCTGGTTATTTATGCATTGGAAGATGAACCAAATATCCAGCTTCAAAGTGTATCTTTTGGTGGCTAAGCGCATGTACTGAGGAGCCAAGTTGACTATACCGTCAAATTAAAATCCACAAGGAATCTACGTTCCTGTTGTTGGCAGTATAACATATATTAAAAAAATTATTAAAATTATTTGTAAAAGGCATATATTTCTGTAAAAATGTTCGGTAAAAGGTATATATTTCTGTGTCGGTCAGATAGCTCAGCGGGCTGTGCGGCTGCCTCTCATTCGCTTCACTGTCGAATGGTTCAGTGGATGTGGGATCGAGCCCCAGCTCGGTGTACAGAAAACAAAAAGTCTAACGCAGCAGTTTAAAATTCTAGATGAATCTGCGGCTTAGACTAGGATATGCTGGGATCTGATCAGCCTATGGTGGAGCAGTACGGCAAGAGATAAGGGCTTGCGGCTCGGTGATACTCCTCCATAGATCCCTACCGGACGGCGTAACGCCTTAAAAACCTAAGGAAGACTTGTAACCATTATGGAAAGCTAAACTGCATAGATTGTAAACTTAAGGTCATTTAAGCTAATATACCTTTTACAAATGATTTTAATAATTTTTTTAATATATGATATACAGCCAACAACAGGAACGTAGATTCCTTGTGGATTTTAATTTGACGGTATGGTCAACTTGGCTCCTCAGTACATGCGCTTAGCCACTAAAAGATACATTTTGAAGCTGGATATTTGGTTCATCTCTCATTGCATAAATATCCAGATCTTCCCTACTTTTTTTAAGATTAAAACTCCAGGAAATGTTCCAGTCAACTTAAAGAACACCTTCCAACTAAAAATTTTGAAAAAGGAGATTTGTAACCATTATGAAAAGCTAAACTACATAGATTGTTAACTTAAGGTAATTAAATATATACCTTTTATAAAGGATTTTAATAATTTTTTAATATATGGTATACAGCCAACTACAGGAACGTAGATTCCTTGTGGACTTTTTTATATTGTTTAGCAGGGAGATTATCTATTCCGGGTGATTTGTTTCTAGCTAGTATTTTAACTGCTTCTTTAAATTCAAGAATCGTTGGTAGTTTTTCATCCCTCTTGTCTGTTCCCCTTACCTCATCCCTTTCGTCTTCCAGGTTTGATTCTTCTTTATCTATATTAAGTGCCTGGTTAAAGTAGTCCACCCATATATTCAATACACCATTCCTTGTTTTAATAGGTCGTTATTCTGACTTCTGCATTGTATTGTGGTTGCCATTCTTTTCTGTTGATGTTACTTTCTTATAGAATGTTATGAATTCTTTCTTTGGTGAGGCTTTTTATATATTTAAGTTTCTTCTTTAAGTGGTTTCTTTTTTTTTCTGTACTCTCCTTTCTTTTTTCTCTTTGTTTAGTAATTCTCTACAGTTATTCTAATTCGTCGTTTAAGCATCTTTCTGTAAGCTTTATTTTTTTTACAAAAGCTAAACGTTAACTTACTAAATATAATGCAAATACTGTAGTTTTGTATTTTATTCATATCTATAATACAAAGTATACACAAAATGGTCAAACGACACACACTCAGTTCACTGGGTTTCGAGAATATTATAAAATAATAATTTACCATTATTGCAAACTGAGTTTCAGTTTGAAAAAGTATCGTTAATCAAGTTAGCTACTTCGCTAAAAGATCTTTTTTCTGTCTCCATAGCTCAACGTTATTAAAACATTAATTCGCTCTATTTCAACAAAATCCATCTTTATTGTAGAGCTTTTAAAATCACATAAAACAACTGTCAGCTCTTGTTTAATTGACTAACAACCAACAATTTATTTTACAGAACTTTTCAGTAAACGTCAAGCTATTGTTAGTTTTTATAAAGTAGTGTTAAATTCATAGCAAAACTGCCATATAATATTCAACAAGGAACGTCAGCTAGAAATATTCAAAAGCTTTCACGCACTGACAAATTTTCACGCACTGACACTAATAATTTATTAGTGTTCTCATTAGTTACAGTGACAAAGAAATGAAGAAATTACATAGGAAAGTCAAATGAAGAAGCAAAAAACACACCCATTTGCCGTGAGTAAAAAAATTGTATAAAAATTCTTTCTAAGAACATTTCAAGTTTACGATGGACGTATTACTAAAACTAATGATGGAGACGATGGAGTCATCATCAATCAGCCAATCGCGTCCACTGCTGGACATAGGCCTACCTCAGTTCTTTCCAGTGTTCTCTACACCCTTGTAGCCTGTTTCCCACTACACATTTTATATCATCGGTCTATCTAGTCGGTGGTCGTCCTCGGCTTCTTTTATAGTTTCTGGGCATCCATTCCATAATACGTCTTGTCCTTCGTCCATCTTGTGTTCTAGCTAAGTGCCCTGCCCAGTTTTACTCAAGCGTCGTGATTCTTTCAATTACGTATTGAACTCTTGATCTTTGCCTGATGTGTTGGTTTGTTATGTGGTCTCGAAAGCTCACGTTCAACATTGCACGTTCCATGGCTCGTTATGTAACTCTGGGTTTATTCGCAGATTTTTGCGTGAGTGTTAAAGTCTCCATAAGTGCTCCATAAGTTTGTACAGGTAAAACACATTGGTTATAAACCTTTCGCTTGAGACACATAGGAATTAAACTTTTTAGAATATGGCTTAATTTGCCAAATGCTGCCCATGTTAGGCCTATTCGCCTCTGTATTTCATGTGTTTATTTTGATTGTCTCTGCTTATTTTGATTTTGTATTCCAGATATTTGTAAGTATTTGTGTCTGTAAGAACAGACACTTACAGACGATGAAGTGCTAAACATAAAATTATTCAGCATGTTCTACCTATTAATCAAAGAGATCGACGTTCTGTAAACAAACCTCCAGACAATACGTAAGATCGCAGGGATAACAGAATCCAGTCCATAAATCTTATTATACGAGACACAAAATTAAGAATAGGTGATTTCTTTCATCAGATCTGAGCCTGCACGAATGTATTCCAAAGATAATACAAATCAACCTGTCTCATTTTTAATTTTCAGTAAAATTTTTATTATATGTGTTAATATCTGTTTCCACCCCCCATTAGCAACTCTAGCAAAAAATGTGATCTCTTTAATAACAAAATTAAATGTACTGAAAATGAAGAGCAACTTTAGCAAAAAATGTAATCTCTTTAATAACAAAATTAAATCTACTGAAAGTGAAGAGCTAAAACAAGAACTGCAACGTGAAAAAAAATTACATCAGATGATAGCAGACAGTGCCAAACAAGGATTAAAAGATAATATAACTCTGGCAAAATCATCAACTGACGTCATTGTAATAACCTTTTACTTGATGAAAACCATACCTTCATACAAACGACAGCAGTGGACTTTTCAGTTTGGGATTCACAACATGGGGAGAGATGATTCCTACATTTTTGTTTGGAATGAGTCAGAACTCGTGAAAATTTATGTAGATGGTAGAGAAAAGACGGGTTTCTGCAGAATAGTGTACCAGTTCTTTTATGAAAATGGACTACCGACAAATAACTTTGTTTTAGCTACAGTAAACACTGCGGAGCATTTGCCCAATTTTTCAAGAAGCACACTATATCGTTTGTTGTGCGAAATCGAGTTTAACTTTAAAAAACGCTGTAGAAAGTCGATTTTAATTGAGAAACAGGAGATATTTTCATGATTATCGTGCAGCATTAAAGAGCTTCAATTAACAGCATCAGGCTAGCATGGAATAACAATAGTTGGTTGCTGAGAAGCTGTAGGAAGATCGCAATTAGATCATATGTAGCAGATATTTTTTCATTACAAAACAAAATGTAATAATTCGAATTTTACAATTATCGATCAAAGAAAGAGTACCTTTAAAAACAACTTTCGAGAGATAACTTTGCTAACGAATGAGTTGTTTTTTCCTTTAAATATCAATTTGGTTATTTATTCTAATAAAATTTAACTTGCCAACATGACAGTGGTATACATTTTAAAAACCACTTCTATTATTCTAAATTTTTTTTTTTTTATTTTTCCTTTTTATAATTAAAAAACCAAATAGTGAGCTTTAATTCCCTTGGGATGGTCAATTTCATTTAATAAATGGTTCAAAGCACGTGCAACTTGGGAAGTATCAAATTGATTCCATCCAACTTTGCGGTTAGCATAACAAATTAACAAATGTTAAAGCTGAAAAGGACCTTTTACTGTTTGTGAATAATTAATAGTCCATTCAACATTGGTGCATTTTATTAAATCGTTTCAGAAAGCTAATAATGAACAATTTGATTTGCTGTTAAATTAATGATCAACATTCACTGAAATGCATTAAATGGTAAAAGAGACCATGCGAAGTGAATGATATGTTGTTTGAATGTCTACATTCTAATTAAATAAAGGTCTCTATGAAATGACAAGCCAAATTCATTTCAATGCGAATTTAACACACTATGATCACAAAGTATAAACAATCAACTCGTTACTCTTTGTTAGTAGAATTTAGTCTGTGTGATAAACTATTTGTTGTGTTGCTAAAAATGAATGCTAAATACCTATATTTGAAACTTAGCACAGTGTGGTTGCAAAAATCATCGATTTCCCGGCAAAATTTCGTGCGATATCTAAAGCTTTTAATACATAGGGGGGGGTTACTAGATGACGAATAGATGAAAAAGTACTCGTATATTTACCTTGCGTTTTTTTTTAACAATAATTGATGGTCACAATTTGATTTTTTGTCTTAGTCTAAGCTTTTACCTTATATTTTACATCAAGAATATCTTTATTTTCCCGTTTTTTAAATTAAAATTGATAAATAATTTACAGAGCTATTTGCAAAAAAAGCAGTTGTTTTGCACTAATTTAGCCTTTGAAATGTGGTTATATCGTAGAATGATGTGCATACTCTGAACAGCACATCGCACAAATGTCTCAATATTGACAGAACTTGACATCAATACTGCCTTGCTATAGAAAACCACAACATTTGCAAAGCTTATCATCATCAATCATCAATCAGCCAATAGCGTCCACTGCTGGACATAGGTCTCCCTCAGTTCTTTTCAGTGTTCTCTACACTGGGCCTCTTGTAGCCAGTTGTTTGCTACACGTTTTGTGTCATCGGTTTATCTAGTCGGTGGTCGTTCTCGGCTTCTTTTATAATTTCTGGGCCTGCATTCCATAATACGTCTTGTCCACCGGCCATCTTGTTTTCTGGCTAAGTGCCTGCCCAGTTCCACTTAAGCGTCGTGGTTCTTTCGATGACTTCTTGAACTCCTGATCTTTGCCTGATTTGTTGGTTTATGTGGTCTCGAAGGCTCACGTTCAGCATTGCACGTTCCATAGTTCGTTGTGTAACTCTGGGTTTATTCGCAAATTTTTGCGTGAGTGTTAAAGTCTCTGCTCCATAAGTTTGTACAGGCAAAACACATTGGTTATAAACCTTTCGCTTGAGATACATGGGAATTGAACTTTTTAGAATATGGCTTAATTTGCCAAATGCTGCCCATGTTAGTCCTTTTCGCCTTTGTATTTCATGTGTTTGATTGCCTCTGCTTATTTTGATTTCGTGTCCCAGATATTTGTAAGTGTCTGTTTGTTGTATGGTATTATTGTCAATAGTTATATTTCCACTCATTACGAGTTTTTTATAAGTTTAGTTTTCTCAAAGTTTATCTTTAATCCTGTTTTTTCAGACAGACTTTTAAGCGAATGCATCATAGAAACTGTATCATGTAAGTTATCTGCTATTAATACAACATCATCTGCAAACCTAAGGTGATTTAATCTTTCTCCATCTACATTGATGCCCATATCTTGCAATTGAGTACTTTTAAATATTGGCTCTAGAGCTGTCGTGAACAATTTTGGTGAAATATTGTCTCCTTGTCTAACTCCTCGACCTAAGCTGACTTTTTCTGTGTCTTCATGTAGTCGTATACTTGATGTTGCATTCTCTTAGATGTTTTTGATTAGTGTCGTGTACATGTAATCTATTCGGCTTATATTTAGGGCTTTCAGTATTGTTTCAAACTCCACAGAATCAAAAGCCTTCTCGTAATCGACAAATGCAAGAACCAGTGGTATGTTGTACTCGATGCACTTTTCTATTAAGATCTTTATGGTATGTAAATGGTATTTTTGCCATATTCTGCCCTAAAGCCTGCATGTTCTTTGGGCTGATAGAAATCAAGTTTAGGTGTTAGCCTCTTTATTAAGATTTTCATAAAGAGTTTCTACATATGTGTCAAGAGGCTGATGGGTCTTTAATTTTCTAATTTAGTAATATCTCCTTTTTTGTTCTATTCTCTTTGGAATCGTACCCGCATGTAAGCATTTATTAAACAGTTCGCTTACTGATTTTAATAAAATTTCTCCACCTGCTTTTATTGCTTCCGTAACGAGTTCATCATCACTAGGCGATCGATGGTTCTTCTTCCTTTAAAGCTGCTTACTTCTGACACAGTAATGGGTAAAAGCATTTCCGATCCCTAATTTATAAGAGTCTTTACTCGTGTCGGGAAATTGTTTTGTGGTCTTTGGCTGGTATAGAGGTCTTTATAAAACTCTCTGGTTATTTTCAGAATGTTTTGTTTATCTTTTGTTGCCTTTCCGTGTTTATCTCTCAGCTTGTATATTTCTTTTTTACTTTGTGTGAGTTTCCTTTTCATTATCTTTAAAACTTTGTTCTCTTCTACTGTTTGAGTAATTACATTAGTGTTTTATCTTCTTACATCTTTTCTAATTTCCGCTGAAATTCTTTTGTTTAGTTTTTTATATTCTTCTTTGTTTCCGTTTTCGTTCTCGCTTAGGTTTCGTCGTATTTCCATGAGAGCTTTTGTATCTTTGCTAATCTTTTCACTTTTGGTGTCATTTTTCTTGCAAAATTTAAGTTGTGCGTTTCTAACCGAGTCTGTTATTGATTTATTGTAATTGTCGATACTTAGAGGTTTGGGATTATTACTGTGTAAATTTTCAGCTATATTTTTTATGTATTTTCTGGATGATTTGGTGAATTCCAAACTATGCGTTTGCAACTGTTTATCATCTTTGCTCTTTCTTTAGCTTATATAATCAGTCAATGAACAAAGAATCTGCAACTTTTAAAAAGGGCGAAAATTGTTACAACAATACCGTTAGAAACGATTTTATTTTATATCAATTAATCTGTAAATACACTTTGTTTAAAAAAATAAGCAGTTGTTTATCCTAATGTTATGCTTACTAAGACAGACAGATGCTGGGAAAAAATCGTAAGTAATATTAGGAATTGCAAAGTAAAACTACAGCATCTACGGATGTTATGCTTATGCGGTGTTTTTTGCTAGTCAAATATTAAAGAAAATATAACTAAACAACAAAATAAGATTTTAAATAATTTATTGTACTACATATTTCATAAAAAAACCACATTTATTAGACCGCATAAACCCTAACAAACCAAATTTAATACAAAAGAGAAAAAAATAAATATAGAAAGAAATTATTTTCATAATATTTATCTTCCTCAAGGTTTTGCCAAAATTGTAATAAGCTTTTCTTTTTTATTTTTTAATAATGCCTGAGGGCTGGGAAGCCTTTTATTTAAAACTATTTAAAAAAAATGCATTCCAAGCATACTATCAGGAGTTATATGGTAACTTGTAATTTAGAGAAAATGATCCCCCGTTGGCAACAATTTCTTCTTTTTTCGACAAGTAAGGACGAGGCTCTACTTTTTTAATTTTTGCTTGTGACGCGAAATCTTGCCCCTTAAAAAAACCTGTATACTGCATTATTTTTATTGTAACCTTTTTTGAATTTGCATTTCCAACAGAAGTCACAAAATCGTTAAAATCATAGGTTTTATTTTGTTTTTCTAAAGATCGTTTCACCTGATAATGGAAGCTCAACGGCGGACATGAAGGTGTGCCCTGATTCGAAAAAATAAATGCAAATATTTTGAGCAGAAGAATTTACAAGGAAATATAAAAAACTACAATTTTTATTTTGACCTGAGTAGTTATCAACCCCAAGTGCAAAATATTCGATTAACCTGTACGATTATATGAGCTAATTATTTTTTCTTTTCCTAGTCCAGCAATACCATCATACCATAGGAATGGAATTTTTTTCCTTTAACTAGGGGTACAAAGCTTTTATTGAATGTCAATATTCTTTGGGTGAATATTGTTTTCTTAAACATCTTGATTTTTAGTAACAATATGACTTTTTGTAAGTCAATATAGACTTAAATAGTCGTTAATGTATCTGGTTTATTTGTATCCAAACGGTATAATTCTCTTAAATCTCTGGTACGTTGAATGTGTTATTTCCAGCTATCATATTCAGTTCATGCTGGATTTAAGTTCTCAGAATTATGCTTTTTGTTGTGTAGTTGGAATGTTTCACACAGTCCGCACTCTTTATGGTCAAGATTTGTGAAAGGTGTTTTTATTTTTAAGATGCTTTCGATACACATTATACGAGCATTGCTTAGAAGGGTTGGTTGCTAAATATTCCTTGTGAATAACCTGTATGGTTAAATCACCAGGCAGATATTTACAATACAGGGCGTGTTCACGCCTGTAATGGAATATATTGGGATTAAAACTGGCTATATGCGTATCAAGGTTAGAGTAGATTTTGCTTATACAAGCTGGCTTTACACGTCCATCTTTTCTAAAGCAGATATGAGTAAACGATTGAAATACATTTTGTCTGACAAAAGTTTTCGCTAATCGTACCGCGATTGTATATTGCTTAGAATAAACACAGTAACTGCAGGCTCCGTCAAGTATATGCGGGGTTTTACCTAGGTAATGTTGTAGTTGCGATATTATTGAATAGTTCCACGCATGTTTTCGTAGATGCAAGGTTTAGTATTTCTTTTAGAATATATATTTGGGATTGTAAACACAGTACTTTTCTTAAATAATCACGTAAAATAAACTCTTTAGATCCAATTTTCGCGACCAACTAAATTTTTAGAATTTTTGCATATTTTGCGTCTTTCCTAAGGACGGCAGAATACTAAGCTTACTACAATCATCAACCAAAATGTATTGAGGTACTTTGGACACATTACCAGAGAAATGAAAGGCATGGAGACGTTGGTGGTTGAAGAAAAGGTAGATGATAAAAGAACTCGAGGAAGATCGCCACTCTGATGGTCAGACCAAATAAAGTGCGCTACCGGTTACTCTCTGTCGGAGGCAGCACACCACGCCCAAGAGAGAGAGAAGAATGGATAGCAACCATTCGGCAAATTCCATAACGTCATCACATCTTTACGAACGGGAAAAGATAGAGAAGTTTTAATAGTTGTTTGGTCAGATCTGGTCCTCTTTACTCTGTAGTTTGTTCGGTTTTCTGTTCTCTCCTGGTGATTTTTTATTTTTTAATATTTTTAATTCTTTCTTTGCCTTTTGCTGCTTAATATTTATTTCTTCGTTTGTCGTCATCTCTGGTGTTGGTAGCTCACTCTCACTCTTATTACCTTTAGCAAATAGGGATCGAAAGGATTCTATCCATGTTTCCTTCTGAATTTGTATTGTATTTTATTAGTTTGTTCATCTCTTTGTATGTCCTCTGATTATTTTTTATATTTATTTTTATGTTCTGTAGAAGTGGCGTTGAATTTGTTTTGAAAAGCTCTGTCAGTGTTCCCTTTCAGGATTTGTTTTCTTGCTACTCCATATGAGAGTATTAAAGAGACGAAGCTGCCAAAATACATTTATAATCAAAGATCAGATGGAGTAAGAAGGAAAAGAAGACCAAAACCATAATTTAAGGACAAGGTGGTAAAATACTTAAAAGTATTAAGATTAAAAAACCAAGTCGAAGAACAGCAAAGAGTGGAAGCTGATTCTGGAGCAGGCCAAGATCTACTATGGGTTGAAGAGACAATTAGTTTAATATTGTTGCATTTGAAATACATTTAAATTGTTATTTATTTAAATAATTTTAAGAAATATATTTATTAAGTTGCTAGTTAAAGTTAAAACCACGATGCTAGAGAAAAATGTTAAAACTCGCCGATTTACATTTATAAATAAGCATTTGCTCGGATTTTTTTTTCTATTTAAACATGATGATATTATTAATATTGAAAAAAATGTGGCTGTTGCAGTACATAACTTAAAAAGTTTCTTAAATATCTATTTAACTATACCTATGTCATAAATAAAAGAATACTTTTACAATTCTGTAGAGAGAACTCACACTTCCAGGCCACTTGTGCACCCCTTCAAGTCTTTTCTGCAAAGCTTCAATGATACACGACAACCTTCAGTCTCATGAAAACGATGAATGGTAATTCTAATGAACTATTTGTTACACTCCCTCAAGTCTGTCACAGTTGCTTTCCTTGTAATAAGTGTTGTAGCTGGAAACTTTAGTGTAAAATCGTAAAATAGTTTCGAAACACAATTCAGATTTCTGCTTTATAATCTGAGCCTTCTAAGAATTGCAAGGCAAACAGAAAACAGCTCTTCTGACGAGACCTATTAGGTCGAAACACGTATCAAGAGATACATAGGATTTGTTTGCCTGAAATCAAATATTTGCTGCCTTTTCTCATTTTATTCGGATATACTCTGTGGGAGTACGAGAAACACAATTCGCTAAGTATTTCTGCTTAGTTGTAACAGACATGTCGTAGAATGCAAATTTTAGATTCCCCATGTCTCTTTTAACATCTTTTATCAACGTCTGTTTGCCTTGCAATTCTTAGAAGGCTCAGATTATAAAGCAGAAATCTGAATTGTGTTTCGAAACTATTTTACGATTGTTTAATTAGATGTCGCTACTGCGTCCGTATTGAAGCCATGTTATTGTTGCTTCTTAAAAGGCAGAAAATATTGATTTTTCACGTTGAGAATCCCTATGAATAGCTCTTCTGACGAGACCTATTGGGTCGAAATACGTATCAAGAGATACATAGGATTTGTTTGCGTGAAATCAAATATTTGCTGCCTTTTCTCATTTTAGTGTAAAACTTGACTCTGCGTTTCTTTGTTATCTTTAGGAAATAGTATTTGCATATATTTAAATATATTGTAAACTATTTCTTTGCATTCTGGTGTCAATCTGGCCTGTTTACTTGTACTACACTTAAGCTTCTTCATTCTACAAAATAGTTTTAATACGCCTGGTAGCACCTTTCTGGTTGAGACAAAATAATGAGACTAAATTACGAACTCGTTTGAAATCCAGTGAAAGGAAATTGTCGAAAATAATTCTTATCAGTTCATTGTATTTCCTTAACGAGTCGTTAAGAAGTAATTAATAAAGACTTTATAATTACGGTTTTAAGGTTAATGATACTAATTAAGATATTACCTTCTAACAAACTTCATAGAGTATCAATTATTATTAAAGATGGTATTATACCAAACAAATAGTTTTGTATCTATAAAACAATCTGTGTAAAGTAGAAACGATATGAATTGGGAAAGAACAATTTTTGGGGTCCGGTCAGTAATTCTACGGCGAACTTAGAAATAAAGATAAATCTTTTAATTATGTAATTATTGATTAATCCTGGTATTAGTCCACATGGATATTGGCGTGGCTGATTAATTTTTAACGTATGCTATTGGGTAATACTGAAATGTAATTGGTCAAATTTTTCGAAAGTGCATACACTGAAACCAAATCTGGCTTTGCAGTTATCTGGCAAAAATTGCTTCTCATGTTTCAAAGACGGTAAGCATATAATAAACAGAATAACAGTGTCGTCGTGATAAACTTATAATTATTTTATTTTATAGTAAAATTGTAGTCTCATTTTTTAGTTCTCAAATTAATAAGCACATTACATTTCATTTGCGTTATGTATGTATATACTTTAAATCATCAATTTTAAATTTCAATAAATGTTAAGGAATTTTTCGGGTCCAGTCCCGAATAATTCAGAAATATAAACATTATTTGTAATTGATCACTAACGGTATTGTCCACATTGCAGGTGTGGCTTATTGATTTCTACGTATCTTATCGGGAACTACTGAAGTGTCTTACTCAAATTGTTCGGAAGTTATTACGCTCAAACTTGATCGTTATCTGGTCAAAAATGCCTTCTCATGTTTCTCATACTAAACGATATATTCAGTATTGACGTGTACGACAGCAAGTTCATGTATATTTTTAATACTTTTGTGCAAATAGTAGTGTTGTGTTTTAGTTAAGTTTGAGTTAAGACAGTAGAAATAAGTTGTTAGTACATTAAGATGGCTTTTTGGCGACCATTTGAATGTGATACCCATGAGAATACTAGCGACAATCCAACGGACGATTTTAGGTATGTAAATTCTTATTTAAAACTAGTTTAATAATTAGTTGTATAGGGATGCTCGGTCATAATATTCACCCTTAATCTACTTTTTTTAACAATTAAAAGTAAAAATATTTCTTTTAGATCCAACACCAATGAATTGGGAATTTGTAAATAAGGACTTACATATTCAAGCGCAAAGGATTATTCTAAATATATATTCCTATTTGGGAGGCGAAAATAGTACACTTTCGGAGAATAATATTATGTAAAAGATATGTGAACTTACCAAACTTGCACGTATGACAGTTTTACGTGTTATTGCAGGTGGGGATGTAAGTGATTATTCTGTTAAACGTCGAAGAGTTGGACAAAACCTTAAAAAGATTGATAAGGCCACTAAAGACGTTATTTGTTGCTATGTGTACGAATTCTATCAGGACAACAAAGTTCCAACGTTGGAAATGCTTCAGGACAAGTTGAAAATATATCCCGATTATGCATATAAATCCCTTGATACATTGAGGCGTGTTTTTAATAGAATGCGGATTTAGTTATAAAAAATTAGACAAGAGAATGGCAATTATGAAATCTACAAGGATTGTGATATGGAGGCAACATTATTTATGTAAAATAAAGGAATATCGAGATGATAAATAGAGACATTGTGTATCTTGATGAAACGTGGTTTGACACCCATGATGTAGTTTAATATGGCTGAATGGATGATAGCAAAAAGTGCTGCTTGAGTACTCCTTGTTCGAGAGAAAACAGAATTATAATTCTACATGTTGGAACTAAGAGCGGGTTGGTACCTAATGCCTTGTTATTATCGGCCAAAAACATTAAACAGTCATCAGCTGATTATCATGAGGATATGACGGCTGAACTTTTCGAAAAATGGGCAACGGAACAGCTTTTACCGAATATTAAAACAAATTCCGTGATAGTAATGGACAATGCGTCATACCATTCTAGACTCCACACCAAAATTCCAAATAGTAGCTCCAAGAAGGGAGATATCATAGAATTTATGGAGAACAAAGGCATGGCAACACCTAGTAAATGTACCAAAAAGGAATTGTTGCAATTAATTAAGCAACAAAATTTTCAAAAAGAATATGTAATAGATAAACTCTGTGAATGCCACGGGCATACGGTTTTACGGCTCCCTCCATATCATTGTGTTTTCAAGCCAATTGAAATGATATGGGCCGATGTAAAAAAGAAATTGCGGAAAATGAATCAATCTCCCCAATTAAGTGAAGTTGTTGTCCAAAATATAAGAATAGTGATCGAAGAACTTAACAAAACTGACATTTGGAAAAATTGTGTAGCGCATGTTCAAGTAAAAGAAAAAGAATATCCTACTTTACCACCAATTGAACCGGTAGTTATAAACACAAACGACGACTCAAGTTCTGGACACATGGATAGTGATAGTGTTTAATTGTTTGAATATTTCTACAAAGACTTCCACAACTTGTCAAAAATATGTTCTGTGTATCGTAGTAAATGTGATCTCTCCATTCATCTATAACCTAAGAGACAATTCGACTGGAAGACGAATTGGCCAATTTCATGAAAGTATCTTTTAAAAATAAGCTCTTTAAACCGATGAAACTTACAGGTAATATTCATGATTATTTTTTACCAAAAAAGGGATCAACTTTATTTTGAGCGTAACTTGCTTACATTTGATGCTAGAAACTTTTTTAAAAATCAAAAATAAAGATTTCTTTAAACAATTTAAAAAAAAAAAGTAAAAAACTTTTTTTGATTATTTCACGTTAAATTATTCGATATGGAATTTGACGAATACGTAAGAATTTATTTTTCATTAGCTATAACTCTGCTTCTGCTGGGTATAGACTTCATACATATACCATTGTTTTCACTCTTTTATAAACTGTATTTTTGCTACGAACATTTTTTCCATAAAATTCTTACCTTTTGAGTTATTTGCGAGAAATCGTCCAAAAACGTGGTGTTTTTGTTGAAAAATGAATATATTCACTCGCAAATAACTCAAAAAGTATTGATTTAGTAAAAACCTCTATATAATAAAAGTTGCCTAGAATTAGTCAGTTTATCCACTTCCGGACTTATTTTGGATGTATATCTTTTCACCCCCGAGAAGGTGCATTACCCACCCCCAGGGCAAAAATACACATCGGCACAATATCACTTTTTGTCTTTGACACGTTAGCTATATGTGTAAGCCAAATTTCATGTCAATCCCAGTGGTTCCTTAAAATTTAGAGGTTTTTACAATATTTTACCGTTAGTGAATGGACTATGTGTATTAACTTTTAATAATCTTTGGTGTCAAGTTCATAAAGAAATGTGAATAATTAACAATATTATTGCTGTTTAACAAAATATTAGACCTTAATTTAAAAATAAAAGTTTATTATTTAATTTCTATTGCTCCGCCTATGTTTTACAAAAGACGCCGATACTTGAGTGTCGAATTTTGTTTTTATACTTGTCCAACTGACATCGTAGAAACTTTACAATCAAACTTCATTTATTACTTAAGTGAGTAATGATTTTGTAATTAGTGCGATTTAAAATAATTTAATTTGTTTAATATTGCAACATCACTGCATGGGTCTGATCATGAACAAAAGTATAACCCTACATAACAACTACTATATTATGGAAAAAAATAATTTTTGTTTAGCTCAAACAAAGACAACGGTTAGTTGCAAGTTCAAGTATTAAAGCTTAAATACAGAAAGCAAAAACATAAAGCCAAATAAGAAAAAATCGAAATCTTGTTTGTATTACATTACCTGTCAGCCGCAGCCATTACCCTTAGCCGAGTCCTGAAAAAGATTAGAATTTTTAAATTAATACTGCTACACATCAGTGAGAAATTAGATATGAAAAGATAAGTTTTGTAAAGAAAGTGGAAAATTTGAAGTTAAATTAAAAATTTCTATTCTACAATTAAGAAAAACCTATTAAAGTTTTTTATTAAAAATTGTGTCTATCTTCTTTTGCTTTTTCTTCTTCTTCCTCTCTATAAACAAATCTGTTTTTTTTATTGACGGAATTATATCTCTATGAAAGGTTGGCGCTCCATTTGTGTGCCGTCATGTCAGCAAACATCTAAGATCTAACAACATCACAAAAAAAACCAAATGCAAATTATACAATACCCTGATAAAACCGGTCCTTGTATATAAATCAGAGACGTGGACACTGTCGAAAAGCGATGAGAACCTATTAGGTACATTTGAACGAAAAATCTTTAGACACATGTATAAGGGGGAAAAGAAAATGACATATGGCGCAGAAGATATAACTTTGAACTATACACAGCATACAATGAACCCGAGATCGTAACATCGATAAAAATCGGACGTCTGCGCTGGATGGGCCATGTTGAACGGATGTTGAAGACTGAAACGCCAAAACATATAATGAGGCAACCACCAGTAGGGAGAAGGTCAAAGGGAAGACCTAAACTTAGATACATGGAATAAGTGGAACAAGATCTGAAAACACTTAGATTACCAACTGGAAAAACAAATCAAAGAACAGAACAGAATTGCGGAAAATCCTAGACCAAGCCAGGACCCAGAAAGGCTTGTCGAGCTACTGATGATGATGATGATGATGATGATACATCAGTGAGACTCTCTCTCTCTCTCTCTCTCTCTCTCTCTCTTCAATACTGACCCCCCAGGGGGAGTGTAGTGGTCGACGTGATGTCGTGTATTGTCCGTCTCCAGAGATCTCTGTCTCTGGTCATTTCTTTTAATTCATGCATAGGTCTTTGGCATATTCCTGTAATTTGATCTATCCATCTTGTTGGGGATCTTCCTCGTGATCTTCGGCCTTCTACCTTTCCTTGTATTATGAGTCTTTCCATGTTTTCTGTGTTTGCTCTCATAATATGCCCAAAATATTTTAATTGTTGGAGATGGACTTTACTAGAGAGTCGTTGGCTAACTTTTAGCTCTCTTAAAATTGAATTATTTGTTCTGCTGTCGGTCCAAGGAATTCGTAACATTCGTCTCCAACAGAACATTTCAGTGGCGTCTTTGTTTCTTCTCTCCGATTGTCTCAGAGTCCAAGATTCACATGCGTAGGTCAGTATTGGGAATATTAAGCAGTTGATCAACCTCATCTTCATCGCTCTTGAAATTTGACAGTCCTTCCATATTTTGGTCATTTTTACTGTGGAAACTTTTGCTAGATCAGATCTACGTTTAATCTCTTCTTGTAATGACCCTGTGTTTGTGATTAATGATCCCAGATATAATTATGAGCTCACAACCTGGAACCGGTCAATTGTGATGAACCGGAAATGATCTTTGTCTTTGATATATTTAATTGCAGACCAAATATTTGACTTTCGTTTTCGATCAGTCGTATAACTTCTATCAGCTCTGCTTAACTATTTGCAAGAAGGGCTGTGTCATCTGCGAAACGTAGGTGGTTTAGTTTATGACCATTTATTGAGATGCCCTTTTCACATCCTTCAAGTGCTCTTCGCATAATATACTCCCCATATATGTTGAATAATTGTGGAGATAGTATACATCCTTGTCTGACACCCCGTTCTTGATAAAATTCGTTCGAAAGTGTGTCAAGTACTTTAACTGATCCAGTAGTGTGTTTCATATAGTTCGGTTATAAGCGTAATTAGATGTTGTGGTATGCCTACTTCTTTTAGTATTCGCCATAAGTGTCTCCACTTGACCCTGTCGAACGCTTTAAGGTAATCTATAAAACAGATGTATAGTGGGATGTTGAATTCCCTAGATTTCTCGATTGGCTGTTCTCGAGTGCCTCTACCTTTGGTAAATCCAGTTTGCTCTTGTGGAATTTCTCTTTGAAGGAATGTTTTCAGTCTCTCATTGATTATATGTAGCATTATCTTGCTGGCATGGGATATAAGAGAGATAGTTCTATAATTGTCGCATTTATGGAAGCTGCCTTTTTTATGTATGGTCGTTATTGTAGATTTTGTCCAGTCTTCAGGCCATTGCTTGGAATGCCATATTTGGTTACAGAGTAGATGAAGTAACTTTACGCCGGTTTCTTCTGTGGCTTTAAGCATTTCTGCTGTTATCATATCTGGACCTGGTGCTTTGTTATATTTGAGCTTGTTGATAGCCTGTCTTAGTTCATTTTCGAGTATATCAGGTTCTTCTTCCACCTCGTCAGAGATTTGGCTAACAAGCTCTTGGCGTTGATCATCTTTATATAGGTCCCTGCAATACGAACTCCATGTCTCTGCTATGTCTTCTCTGTTTGTTCTCAGGGTTCCAGTGTTATCTTCAATGGCCCAAGTTCTGGCTCTGAAGTCTCTGTCAGAAGAGATTATGAAAATATAAGTTTTATAAAGAAACTGAAAAATTTGCAGTTAAATTAAAAATTTCTATTCTAAATTTAAGAAAAACTTATTAAAGTTTTTTATTCAAATTTGTATCTATCTTCTTTTGCTTTTTCTTTTTCTTCCTCTCTATAAACAAACCTGGTTTTTTATTGACGGAATTATATCTCTATGAGAGTTTGTCGCTCCATTTATGTGCCGTCGTGTCAGCAACATGTCTTCTATTGTTTGGTAATTTGCCCTGATATTTTGGCAATTCTGGTCTTCTCCTTTTGGCAACTTTAATACTTATGTGATTATTAAATTATTTCATCTATTTAGTATCCACTCTGTACGTTTAATTTTATTCTAATGTTTTTAGATACTCCTCTTTCAGTACCGTAGAGTATTTGCTGAAATTATTTATACCTTATTAGTTGAGTCGAGTTCACTTAGTTTTGTCACTAATTTTGGTCATTTGCGTTTTATTATTAAAGTATGTTTAAATTAGTGAGTGTCAAGAAAAAATATCCAAGCCTGGTATTTACACAGGTATAAGCTAACGCTATACAATAAAGAAATTTGAAAAATTAAATAGATAAACAGATAGTACATCTATGAAAGAAGTAGGTTTTTCAAACAAAGCTAATGGCAGGTTTACGCAGATGAAAGAAAAAAGTCTAAGAAAACTCGTAAACACGCACTTCCTTGACTCATTAATTCTAAATGATGCAAAAAGGCGAAACAACATAGACCAAACGCTGACTAGGCCAAGATCTATAGATTGAGATATAACCACAGCAACCACAATACCAAGCAAAATTATAAATGTTATCTATACAGATTGAACGAAATAAATTCGGAACATACGAAATATTATGTATTTCGGCTCAATTCTGCTGTAGGTGGTTGACCAACAAGAGGTTGTCAAATAATTATATTATAAAAATCCAATACTTCAGCGGGCTGCTAGATTCTGAAATCATAAAAATTGAAAGCTACACATAAATCTATGATTTTATTATGCTGTCAAACCACTTATAGTCCAGTAAATGAAACATTTCACCTCGCATTTTTTTCGTCCTGCGTGGACGACTTGAAATTTTAACACAAGGTAGGTAATAGCCAAGGATCAAAATCTATATCGAACCAAAGTGCGCCAAAACTTTGGGGGTGGTTGCCCCTGTCGGGGTGAAAATTTTTTTTTACGTTTTAACTACAGGTGTCGATTAAAAAAGTGATTCTAAACAAAAAATGTTCCATACATTTGTTTTGTAAAACTGATACTTTTCAAGTTATTCGCGATTGAATGTAACAAATTTTAGACGAAAAAATCGACGTTTTTAATCAATTTTTGGCGAATAACCCGAAAATGGTGCATTTTACCAAAAAAATTGTAGAGAACAAATTTGTAGCTTTTAAAAAGACAAATATAATTCATCTTTTAAAATGTTTTTGCTATATAACAGAAACCGAAATACGGCCCATCAATGTTCAGCGGTTTTCTTCAAATGCCAAATTTGAAGGATTCAAAGTCAAATATCGGGAAAATGATGCATTTTTGGAAGAAAACTCCCACAACCTTTTTTAAAGAGCATATATAGACCTATCATAAAAAAGAGACTCTAGCTCAAAAATTGAGTGAGTTATGATGAAAATAAGGTCAATACCTCATTTTTTTACGAAAAAATCGATGAAAACAACACCCTAACCACCCCCATAATTAAAATCGATCATCACCCTTTTGCAATTCTGTTTGTACATGTATTGTTAATACGTATAAGAAGTTTGACCCATTTAAAATGCTTAGTTTTAGAAAAAGTACAGCATAAAGCGAGAAACGATTTACAATTTCATATTTTTTACCCTTCTTTTTTTAAATATCCCCGAAAATACTGAATATATGAAAAAAATATAAATGTATTAAATTGTAGCTTTTTTAATGACTAAAATTTTCCTTTATTTAGATTTATTATACAGTGAATATTTGGCGAGATATAGCCGTTTAAAGCATCGATTTACGATCAAGCACCATCTTTTTCTAGCCCTTTAAACTCACCCCATTTAAAAACCAAGGGTTCCAAAAAGATTTAATTCACAGATCCTTGTAGCTCTTAAAAACCTCTACCAAATCGTTTTTGAAGAAACACTCTATCGTTAAAAATGAAGAAAATACGTTAAAAAAACCAATTAATTTTTTTTCCGGAAAATTACATTAGTATAGTGCAGAACATGTCGGAGCATAATAATCTACAAAACCGGTATATTAGGTAGTGGGGCGTTATACATTCGAAATTTTAAGCGTTCTTATTTTGAAATCCCATACAACAGAATAAAACATCTGCTCATATGTCTATGGCTTGGCAATGCAAATATCAGAGCAACAGATTGGGGATGGTATTCCAAAGATGGTTTGTTATTACCCGTGCGCATGAACAAACAACCTGCGCCCGATGAACTTTTGAAAATTATTTTTTGCCAATGCAAAAAAGGATGCAGCGTTTCATGTGGGTGCAGAAAAGTTGGTTTATACTGTAACTCACTGTACTTGTTCTGGGTGCTCAGGTGAAGGGTGCAATAATAGTCCACCAATAATTGAAGAAAATGAGGATGACATAGATCACGATGAAGATGTAATTGATGACGAATAAAATTAATATTATAATTGTTGTACCTATAAATGTAAATATTTTTAACTGTTTATGTAAATATGTAAGAATATATGGTGCCTTTTTATGTTGATAAATTTTTTTGTATTTAATTCTACTTTTTTCAAATTTTATCTAATAAATTAGTTTAAAAAAACTGCAATGTTGTAAAGGGTTATTTTCAAAAGTTGAAAAGTTGCAAAATTTTGGCAAAAAATTGTTTTCACATAGCAGTCATAACAATTGATTTCTAAGGGTTGAAAATGTATGAAATTGTATTTTAAAGTATAAAAAATTACTATTTAACTAATCCAAACCAAATTCACCTAGGAATATATTTTAATCATACGCTTATATGGAATATTCACATACTGGAAACCACACAGAAGGCTTCTATATTCTCGGGCAGATGTAGAGGGAGATGCAATAAGAATTAAGGGGCCTAATCCCCAAATGACCCTATGAATACTTATATTAAAATCTAATACAACTGAATATTTGACCCATCACCATTGTTTGTTTTAATGAATGTTAAAGGATTATGTTATATTAACGCAATTTAAAAGTATTGGATACTTTTATTGTACATGAAAGAATTTATCTTAATTTATATACTAGATCTGTTGCTTTTATTTTTCGTAAAGAAAGTCCATAAACGCATATTGTTAAAATTCAGTCATTTGCTACAAAAATGATGTTTAATATTTATTTAAAAGTACTTTTTTATCATTATTCAACTATATCATATTATATAAAAATATTTTTATACAATGTGATTTTTAAATGAGCTTTTCTGTATCTCTTACATCTGACATAAAATATACCTACCGTTGGAATAAAATAAAAAAGTTAACTTCGGCTTTAATGTTATATGAGAAATGTGTCATCAAATGAAAAGTTAGTAATAAAACCGGAAAGTTTTGAACGGGATCGAAATAAGAATTAGAACAACGTCGCAAGAAATAAAAAGAATATTGACCTAGACGGCTGACTTGGAAATATTTTTTTATTCGTGCAGAGTTGAAGTTGGGCGAAATATGTCTATAAATATGAACACAAAAAAGTTTTCAAAACATTGTTCACAGATACGGTTCTAGGTAAATTTGCCTCCATATTTCTATTGCTCACCTAAAAAAGTGGTGATGACTGTTTCTAAGTTGTCAACTGTTAGGTAGGTCCATGTTGCTCTTTACGATCCACATTCTAATTGGATTTTATAGTTTATTTTATGAACGAGAGAGTAATTAGCATAATTTTAACTGGTACCTCCGACCACTCCATGGGCGTGCTCAAGATTAATTGAAAAATTACTTTGAATAATTGTAAAAAATAAATGAATTATTTCAGTGTTATAAAGTGTTATGTGTATGTAAACAAAAGTGACCTCTTTTATCACACACTATATTAGAACTGACTGGCCTACATTAAAAATAGTTTTAAAAATTCACATTTTTTTTAATTTTTAAAAATTACAAAAGAGAAAAAGAGTTTTTAAAACCGTCTAAGGTATGTTAAATATATGAATAAAAATATTAATATAAAACTTACAGCTACTTGTTACAAATCCAAATCAGATTCAGAAGATGAACTTTCAGAACCAAGATTTATAATAACTGGCTCGATCATTTTATCAGTAATATTGTCCAGCTTCCACATTTTTTCCTCTTCTTTAATAGTGTGATTTACTGCCTTTTCCCAGTTTTCAGGTTTTACATTATTTACGGCCTCCAAAAACAACTGTTTAACATCATGAATTTTAAAAGTGGTATTTTTTCTTGAAACTTCACTCTTTATCTGTGCCCATACCAGTTCAATCGGGTTTAATTCACAATGATATGGTGGGGATCTAAGTACTGTCATTCCACGATTTTTGGCAATTTCATCAATTTCGTATTTTTTAAATTTTCTTTATGAAGGGCACACAACGAATAAAGTTCCTTTCTTATAGATCCGGGATGGTACGTAATATTTTTTGAACTCAGCCAATTCTGCAAGTCTTTTTTTAACCACTTGGTTGTGGGCAGTCCTTCTATAAGTCTGGAGTGATAACTTGCATTATCCATTACTATTACACAGTTCTTAGGAAGAAGATCTATCATTTGTTCAAACCATTCTTGAAAGACATCAGCGTTCATGTCTTCATGGTAGTCACCGGTACGAGTTGATTCAAAGTTAATTAACCACCTTCAACAAAACCGTCTGAACTGCCAATGTGTACTATTATCAGCCTGCGTCCCTTTCCTGATGGTGGGTTTAAACCAGTAGATAAGTTATTTACAAAAGCGTGCCTTTGACTTGTAACAGTTTCATCCTGCCAAAATTTATTTGGTGTATGACCCTCGTTGATCCATGTTTCATCAAGATAAAATATTTTTCTTTTTTGGTTTCTCATTTTCTTTATGGTTCTTAGAAAATGTCTTCTCCATATGACAATATCGCTTCTTTCTAATAAAATAGAGTTTCTGGGATTCTTTTTCCAGCGGAAGCCTATTTCTTTTAAAAGTTTCCATAACGTACTTCGACTCATTTCTGGGTAATCCTTATCATCTCGAACTGAGACAAGAACTTTATACAATGTTGGAAATTCTTGTCTAAAGAAGAATTCATGCACTTACCGTCGAAGTCCTTCTTTAAAATGATATTCTATTTGAAATTTTGGTTTCCCTGGAGCATTACGTGGCATTTGAAAACTACCACATTTCTCTTCTTTAATAACTCTGTAAATCGTAGATTTCCCAACACCAAATGTACTGCTAACTAACTCAACGGTCTCATCAACACTTTCACATAAACGTTTGTCTGTAAATAATTTAAAACAATTAAATATTAATGTTTTTTCATAACTGTTAAAGGACCAATTTTTCGGCGTTTACACGCCACTTCCAAATTTTCCATAACACTAGTATATACAATAAACTGCACCTTGCAACTGAAGTACCTACTTTTAGTGAACTGTTAAGAATTTTGAATAAGCCACTTGGACCTTCCTACAAAATGGAAAAACCCACTATCACATTTTCTGTGGAATAAGTTTAGAAGGTAATTATCTAGTCAATTACTGTCGTAGATTCCTGGAATTAAAGAATTAAATGTTTGATTGTTGAAACCCTTACTTCGTGGAATGCACTCATTTCAGATAAAATAAAACGTTTTATTTTATCTAAAGAATTAAACTTTATTTTGCAAATAGGTAGGTACTTATTAAACTTTTATTGGTTATATATAACCAATAAAATAAACATCTTACATTTCTTGCAAATTCATTAGTACCTGTTAACCTCCATCACTCCGACACTGGCAACCTTATTTAGGGATTAGTAACCCTCACAACTCTTGTATTTTATTCTGCTCCAACCTTTATACCTGGTGGTCATACTCAATTTAAAATTGTTTTCCTATATACTTCTGTAAACTTGTTGACAAATATCTGTTTTTCATTGAGTCACCCGTATCAACAGTTTAGGGATTTGCATACATAATTTATTGTTTTATTACTCTCTCATACATAAAAATACACTATAGTCTTTTTTGTGTTTTTTGATAGACCTTCTTCTTCTTCTTTTTGTGCCGTCTTCTAACGAATGTTGGCGATCACTTCTTTAAACGCTTCTCGATCTTTTGCAACGTGAAATATCTGTTCAACACTGAGGTTAGTCTAATCTCTGATATTCCTCAGCCAAGATTTCTTCTTTCTTTCCAAGCCTTTTCTTCCCTCTTCTCTACCTTGCATGATGACTTGTAGCAGAGAGTATTTATCGTTTCGGAGTATGTGGCCCAGATACGATGTTTTTCTTATTTTAATTGCTTTCCACCATGTCCAACTCGTCTTAACACTTCCTCATTTGAGATTTTTGCAGTCCAAGAAATCTTCAAAATATGCCTTTATAGTTACATTTCGAATGCCTCCAATTTTTTTATAGATTGGGCTTTCAGAGTCGAAGCTTCTACCCCATATAGTAGTTGCGACCAAACATAACATTCGACAAACCTCAATCTGATGGCTATACTCAATTTCTTATTTGTAAACATTGACTTGTATTTTATAAAGCCTTTTCGAGATATTTCTATTCTGATCTTTATATCCTGCTCTTGATCTAACTTTCGAGTTTATAATTGCTCCGAGGTATTTATATTTGTCGCCTATTTCTAGGGGTTTACCCTCCAATGTCAGTTGTATGTTGTCAACAGGGTTTTTTGAGATCACCATGTATTTGGTTTTATTTATATTCATTGTTAATCCCAACTTTTTGCTTTCTCTGTTAATGATTTCCAGGAGAGTTTGTAAATCGTCTGTATTCTCTGTCATGATTGCGGTATCGTCTGCAAATCTTATGTTATTAATGATGCTCCCTCCAATCCTTACACCTTTAGTTCATTCCCATACAGACAGACCTATTTATTTAAAATGAGCTACAAGGTACCTATACGTATTCTTACCTATTGCTATGTTTTGCTTATGATAATTATGTCATATGTATTGGTAAGTGTGTAATTTCTACTTTCTAATGTTTTTCGAACTAAGTATTCTAGTGCTAAATAAAACAATGTTGGTGCCAGCTCATCACCCTGTTTTAATTATTGTGTTATTTAAAATAGGTCTCCCATCGCATGTTGTATTTGTATCTAAGCGACAGTGTCCGTCATCGTCATACGAATGAGCCTAGTTTGAATGGTATTTCAAATTCACTTAATATTTTGTTTAAATTTGACAAAAATATTATTGGCATCTGTATCATGTAACCAGGCTTTGCTTATGACCTGCTAAACCATTATAATAAAGAACGAAACAAGGCCCGGTACCTGGGTAGCACAGGTATAGACTACCGTATCAAGTGCTTGGGTATAGACATAACGGTTAACCATCATGATTAGTCAACCTTATTAAAATATGCGATGAATTCGACAGTAACATAGAAATTTGTTTTATAGAAAACGATAAAAATTTGACAAGTTGCCTATTAGTTCCCGTAAAACATACCAACTAATAGGCAACTTGACCAATTTTTATAGTATACTAATTGATCCATACTCACATTGAATTTACAATAGAAACAGGACAGAATAAATCCATAAATTTTCTAGATTTGAAAAATTATCAGACTTAAAAACAAACACGAATTCTCCACATTTCTTAAACCTACCCATACTGACACGACTATGTACAATAATTTATCATACAATCCTACACCACAGAATTAGCAGCTACCAGATACATAAGATTAATAGGAATTCCGATGTCAAAAATCAAGTTTGAGATAGAATTAAACATCATTAAACAAATAGCAGTAAACAATGGGTACAAGGATCAAGCAATAAATAAAATTTTAAATAAAAAATACATAGGAAAGCGTTGAAATTATTATTTCCACCACCAAAGAAAAACCCAGTACCTTCTGCTCAATTACATATACAGGCAAGATATTAACAAAATAAGCCAAGCACATAAAAAAAGGAATAACATCAGTGTTATTGTTCACAATATTGTTCCTCGGGTATTAACTATTGTGTCTCTTATTATTTTTTCAAGTATGATGTTGAATAATATGCATGATAGAGCGTCTCCCTAGCGTAGTCTCTTCTTCACATCTATTGTTTCCGTTAATTCGTTTTGTATCCGGATTTTACTTTCTACTTTTAGTGTTTCTTTTATTAATTTTATTAGCTGTGTTGGTATATTAAATTCTTTCATTGCTTTTGTTAGGAATTCTCGGTTTATATTGTCATATGCGCTTTCGAAGTCTATGAAGAGATGATGTGTGTCGATGTTATATTCACTTGTTTTTTCAAGGATCTGTCGCAGAACAAATATCTGGTCTATTGTTGACTTCTGTCTAGAGAAGCCACATTGGTATTTGCCAACTATTTTTTCAGCGTATGATCTAAGTCTTTCATACATTACGTTGGACATTATTTTGTATGTCGCATTCAACAGCGTGATTCCACGGTAGTTTTCACATTCTAACTGGTTTCCTTTTTTATGTAGTGGTACAATACTGCCGCTATTACACTCCTTTGGTAGCTGTTTATTCAACCATATCTTTCTTATCAGCTCATGTATGGCTTTAAGTAATGCGTCTCCTAATAGGAAACTTGACCAATTTTTATAGTATACTAATTGCTCCATAGTCACATTAAATTTACAATAGAAACAGGACAGAATTAATCCATAAATTTTCTAGATTTGAAAATTATCAGACTTAAAAACAAACACGAATTCTCCACATTTCATAAACCTACCCATACTGACACGACTATGTACAGTAGTTTATCATACAATCCTACACCACACAATTAGCAGCTACCAGAGCATAATACATAAGATTAATAGGAATTCCGATGTCAAAAATCAAGTTTGAGATAGAATTAAACATCATTAAACAAATAGCAGTAAACAATGGGTACAAGGATCAAGCAATAAATAAAATTTTAAATAAAAAATACATAGGAAAGCGTTGAAATTATTATTTCCACCACCAGAGAAAAACCCAGTACCTTCTGCTCAATTACATATACAGGCAAGATATTAACAAAATAAGCCAAGAACATAAAAAAAGGAATAACATCAGCTTTTAGAACAAACAAAAACTTTAGGCAAATATATAACAAACAACAAGAGCCAAAATAAAAAGCAATTACACGTTGGTGTATACAGACTTAATTGTGAAGACTGTCCAAAAGCTTACATCGGTCAAATTGGAATAATATTTAACAAACGTATAGACGAACATAAATGGGCTTTCAATAATAGAAAAAGAGAGTCTACATGATCACTTTACCTTCTAGACCAAAACCATTCTTTTAATGACGAATTTTAAATTCTACATATCCAAAATAAAGGCCACAAGCTATTTTTATTAGAATCTATAAAAATTAACAAATTAAAAAAAATAGACATACATAATTCTGAATGACAAACTTGAGACAAACAGTTCTCCTCTTAACCTATTCGGTTAAAGACTATAAAGTGTAAACACATACCAAAAATAGAGCACTTGAGAAAGGTAATTTGCCAAAACAGGTGTAGTGAAAATAATTTATAATAAATTTTGTGGAAGTTGAAAAAGAAAAGTTACACACATGCTATCGTCGCTCTCATAAAAAAGAACTTATAAGCTGTGGAATTAATAAGCAGCAATTAAAGATGCATTAAATTACAGATGAAATATGTGATAAGGATACTTGATTGTATTTTCCTTAAAAAAAATCCACAAGGAAAAATTCCTGTAGCTGGCTGTATACCACGTATAACAAAAAGAGGTTAATCTTTGTAAATGGGTATATTTATTTAAAAAACCCTTAAAAGGGCCACATCAATAAAACAAACGTTTTCGGACCACACAGTCCATCATCAGGTTATTAAAATCGAAAATGCCTAAAAATAAGTATAAACCATTTAGTTAAAACAAACGAGATTGTGAAATTTTGACTATGGTTGAAAAGCAAAAGATGGTTATACTTACTAGGTCACAATGCCTGAGCCACCAAAATATTAGGGTAAAAACCCTTTAAATTACATTTAGTTATGAAATATTGTACATTGTGTTATAAAATAACTGTGATGTTCAGTATTAAATTAAATTTGACTGTAGGTAACACATGGTTCAATTGGGTTCCAGAGCCGGTGAGAGGGAACCTCTGCACTCGGAGAACAACGTGGAACTGATTGACAAGATACTTTTGAAGGATGAAGATAACAGAATGTCAATGTAACAAAAACTATAATAGTTGTACATAGTATTACTACAGCCAAAAGATTCAACAAGTTTTGATGATTTTAAAAAATAACAACAATCTAGGTGTTGGGATTTAAAAACTTTTTATTTATTAATTTAGGGTATAAAAGATGTCAAATCAATGATGGTTTTATAGTCATGATTAATAGAATGACCTGTGCCTTAGGCAACTTATGTTGCTTTTCGTCGTATGGAATGTGGTCTAAAGTGTATTTAATTTTGGGTTAGCTTATATTTATGAAATTTATCCTTTTATGTTTAACACATCTAGGACAAGGTAAAAATTAAATAACAAATATTTGAAGCTAATATCAGACCTCATATTTAAATGACTTTATTTAAGAATGCTCCTATGGTGAAAAATTAATAAAATTAAGTTTAGTAAGATTGAAATCTACAGGCTGAAGAAATTGAAGTAGTAACATATGTGATTGAATTTAAAATTGAAGAGACTGGGTTTCTCAGAGACTAATGAGAATAAAAGTAAAAGAAATGACTGAAGAAAACTCCTTTTCTCCTTCAACCCCCCCCCCTCCTTTTCTTCAGTCATTTCTTTTACTTTATTCTCATTAGTCTCTGAGAAACCCAGTCTCTTCAATTTTAAATTCAATCACATATGTTACTACTTCAATTTCTTCAGCCTGTAGATTTCCATCTTACTAAATTTAATTTTATTAATTTTTCACCATAGGAGCATTCTTAAATAAAGTCATTTAAATATGAGGTCTGATATTAGCTTCAAATATTTGTTATTTAATTTTTACCTTGTCCTAGATGTGTTAAACATAAAAGGATAAATTTCATAAATATAAGCTAACCCAAAATTAAATACACTTTAGACCACATTCCATACGACGAAAAGCAACATAAGTTGCCTAAGCCACAGGTCATTCTATTAATCATGACTATAAAACCATCATTGATTTGACATCTTTTATACCCTAAATTAATAAATAAAAAGTTTTTAAATCCCAACACCTAGATTGTTGTTATTTTTTAAAATCATCAAAACTTGTTGAATCTTTTGGCTGTAGTAATACTATGTACAACTATTATAGTTTTTGTTACATTGACATTCTGTTATCTTCATCCTTCAAAAGTATCTTGTCAATCAGTTCCACGTTGTTCTCCGAGTGCAGAGGTTCCCTCTCACCGGCTCTGGAACCCAATTGAACCATGTGTTACCTACAGTCAAATTTAATTTAATACTGAACATCACAGTTATTTTATAACACAATGTACAATATTTCATAACTAAATGTAATTTAAAGGGTTTTTACCCTAATATTTTGGTGGCTCAGGCATTGTGACCTAGTAAGTATAACCATCTTTTGCTTTTCAACCATAGTCAAAATTTCACAATCTCGTTTGTTTTAACTAAATGGTTTATACTTATTTTTAGGCATTTTCGATTTTAATAACCTGATGATGGACTGTGTGGTCCGAAAACGTTTGTTTTATTGATGTGGCCTCTTTTAAGGGTTTTTTAAATAAATATACCCATTTACAAAGATTAACCTCTTTTTGTATTTTCTTTATTTTTAAGTTTTTTTTGGTGTTTTAATATTTTCACAATGTTTTTGTACAATAATTGCACAAGTTTATTTAAAATTATATTTTACCAATGTTTTTAATAAATTGTTTTATCAATCGCAGTAACGTATACATTATCTTCTGAAAAATGCATAAAGTCCATCCCTGCAGTGATATCTTGTTCAATTTCGTTCGAAAAAAGTGATAACTGAAATTTACGTGACCAACTGTCAGACGGGAAAAAGAAAAGCCCCGATACAAATGTTATTGGCTCTTTTTCTTTCTGAATTAGATGACAAGGGACGTTGGTTATATATGAAGTGAATTGAGTGTTTCCAGGTTCTGTGGGATTCATTTGTTATTTAGTGAATATGACGTGTCGTTTATCCAGCAAACTGGATTTGTGTCAGCAAATGTCGGGAATGCTTGATACCAATTATGGGGTTACGGTTGTTTCAAGCATTATTCTATGTTAGCAGCTGTGAAGTTTTAAAATGACTAACGCCAAGATAAATAATTAACTTTTAAAACGATAGGCAGATGTATTTTTATGGTATAAAGATAAAATCTAAATTAAAAGGTGTATTCTAACCTTCCAGGTTTATTTTAAAAAAAATGCATTTTAACTAATAAAATTAAACTACACACAAACAAAGGTATTACACTTGCGAAATGATTGCTTTGCCTTATTTAAAACAGCTAGAAAACCTTTCGGAAAGTAATTTCAAGGAATGTACGTAAGTCGGCATTTAGTTCTGAAAAGAACATTAATTTGGTCAAGAGTTTTTTTCAAAAATAATAATGCACCTGCAACTGTTTTGATTTGTGTATGTTAATTGATTTGTATCAATCAAACAGGCGAAAATTTGTTTTTTCGATGGAAAAGTAATACCAAGTAATGTATCACAAAAGTTGCCCAATTAACTGTTTAGTATTTTGGTAAAATCTGGTCTAAATTAAACTGTGTAGATGGAAAATTCACATTCTCCAAATTTTTATGTTTTCAGTTATGTATATCAATGAATTCGTCTTTTAAAGACGAATCGAACCGTAATAATATCCTGAACCAAAGCTCACATTTTAATATCGAAAAACCATATTGAAAATGAAGTTCTGAAACATAAGTCGCATTATCCAACACGTGATTTGCAGCAAAATTAACATTCTTCAATTCGACCAATCAGAGTGTGTAGGGCGCATCACGTGATTGTCATAACTCTGGTGATGTTTTGTCAACGGTTTTTTTACCCCACCTTACTTTTTGCATTTAAATGTGCTTGTTAAGTTTGATTAACGTTTTTATGATTGTGGTAATAAACCAAATTATTGTTTAGTATAGTGAGGGCCAGAACAAAAATTCAATAGTTGTGGCCATGGCTTCTATCTGGCTTTCTAAACATGCACCAAGAAATGTAAAACAGTGGAGTCCTTTTTTCCCATAACAGGTCATGGCTATCTTCCACCAGATCGAGTATTTTTGGTCTTAGAAAAGTTTATTAGAAAAAAAGAGGTGATTTACAAATTATCAGAGTACATTGATATTATAGCTGAACATTCTAAAGTAGTAAAGGTTGGCCAAGACTGTGACGTCTTTGGCTGGAAGAAATAAAAGGACGTATTCATGAAAAAACCGGTCCCATTTCATTTTCAACTAAGAACCTGCAAAAGGATTATCTGACAACCAAGCCAGGAAAACTGCTTTTGAACATCAACCCAAACTTGATTCCTTTGTCAAACTCGACGAAACCAGTGACGAAAGTTGACGTCAACTTTCGTCAGTGGTCACAATTGACCACATTTTGGTACAAAACTCACATTGTCTAAATTTTAAATTAAATTTACAAAACAATCTTCATTAAATACTCCCATAAAGTTTAGGCAAACAGTTTTTATTACAACAAAGTTGTTACACAAAAAAATGAAGCATTTTACCATGGCCTTCAATAGTAAACAGTTTTTCTCATTTTTCCGAAAGTTGAGAAACGTGGAGAATGTGAATTTTGCATCTATATAATTCAATTGAAACATATCTTCTGCTTCCCCAGGAAATTAAAATTTTTTTTTATTTTGAGACGAAAATGTACTACCTTACAAAAGTTGCCTTACACATTAATTATTATTAAAGTAAAATTGCGTTGAATTAAAAATATATTTTCTGCCCCCCCCCCCCACCTCCAACTCAAAATACTCATGGTACTCAAAATTTAAAAAAATACATTAACAGGCGCATTTTTCTTTGTAACGGAAATGTAATACCTAAAAGTTGAATTAATAAGTTCGGTTTAAAGACCGATAAGACATAAAAAAACAAAAAATGTACGTAAATCGTACAAAATAACTTTCTTAAGGCTACCTTATTAAAAATACACTACACAAAGCTGTAGTAAACAAAAATTAAAGTAAATCGTACAAAATAGAAAAGTTAAAATGGATCTTGTAAATAGCTATGAGTATGCTGGCCGACACAAGTTTACGGTTTACGTGATATTTAAAAGTAAATTACAGTTCCCTAAATTGATTCTCTAGATTAGTTTCGATCTTATACCAGCTTGGCGTGAAATTTTGTCCCAAAAACATAATATAAAAAATATTGAGTGGGTTGAGTTTACCGAAATTACAAGCTGAATATAGCTGCAAATGTTAACCATGAAATAAAATATTTCAATTTGACAGTGTTGGGATGTTTTTATAATTCATATTTTGTATGTTTCAAATATAAAGAGAGAGAGCTTTTAAAAAATACATTTTGATTATACTATTTTATGAATTCTGCAATTTTTATTTTCTATGAAATAATAACGAGTCAATATTTGTTTCTTTCGAGATTACTTGCAAACATCTTTTGTAATCTGACAAGTGTTGATTTGATGATTGCCAAATCTATCCCCTAATCTATGAAAGGGCAACTGCTAAGAAAATTTCTAATAATTAACTGCAATTAATCTCCAAAGAAACAAATATTTACTTATTCTTGTTTTATATAAATAAAAAATTGCAGAATTCATAACACAATATAATCAAAATGTATTTTTCTAAAACTTTATCTCTTTATATTTGAAGCATACAACACATACATCACAAAAACATGCCAACACTGCTAAACCAAAATTGTTTGTTACATGTTTGACATCTGCGGCTATAATCAGCTTGCAATTTCGGTAAACTTAACCATTGGGGGTTGATTGCGCTTTTTCTACACAGATGGAGATAGCAGTAACTAACAGAACTGAAGCAAGAAGCAAGATGTATTTAAATTCAGGTTTCACAAAATTTGATATTAGGTTTGTTCCAACACGCAATTTTTGTACGGTCCTGAAACCGTCACGAAACTACTTGTACCGTCTTTAACGCGCATGTTCATCATTTGTATCGTCTGATGACGGTAATTTGGAAACTGATGTTGGAACGATTTTCTGACAACTGACATAAGTTGGTGACAATCTACCTAAATAATTCTGGTTTTTCACCCTAGGTTCAGCTAATAGCTCCAAATCATCATCACTACTATAATAATCAGAAAAATCACCAATTCCTTCGTCGTCAGTCATATTTATAAATTTATAAATAATGAAAAACAAATATATAAATAAATAACAAGTCTATTATAAGCACCTGATAAAATAATTAACCTAACTTCTCATTTTTTCTGAACAAATTTACAGTTTTAATATAAAATCTAAATTAATATAGGCCCAAACAAATTTAAAGAAATAGAATAAAATTCTAGTGCGCAAGTCATCCCAACCGGTACATGTATTTGCCAGATTACTGAAATTTTCGTCACGAAACCGTCACTGGGCAATCACAATTTTTGTTGGAACGGTAGGAAGGACGATGAGATGAACGATCATATTTTTGTTGGAACGTATTTTGTTTAGTGCGCAGGAGCGTAACCGTTACGTGACGGTTTTTCGTTGTGTTGGAACAAACCTATTTAAACTTGTCTTAAACGCTAAATAATCTCAAATTGTACCAAATATTATATCAGATGCAATAGCAACATATCATATTATAGTGGAAATTTTAACAGGAGATTTGAGATTCAAAACAGGAGAACAGGAGAAAAAGTATGAAAACAGTAGATCTCATGTTAAAACAGCAGATCTGTTGCACAGGTAGTACACTATTCACTGGATACTACGCAGCACATTTCATACAAATACTTTGATTTGTACTAAGCTTCTTCAAAATACCTTCGGGAATCGTAGGTAAATTACCTTTATTTGGTTTGAACGCAACGATTAGCAGATTGTAATAATTGCTTACCAATAGGACATGAAAATCCTCTCATGAAGACGGTGAAAAAGATGTCGAAGGGGTAGCTCATTTGCATGTAGCAGACATACAAACCACTGAAGCGGTTTTTGAAGATGTTCTTCATCCACCCTTAACGCCAGTATTTACAACTGTTCCGTCGAATTTAATAGCTTCAATTTCTTGTAATGCGATTGAATTTTCTATTTGGAATTAAATAATTTATGACGGCAGTCATAAAAGATAAAATTGAGGAAAAAGCGAACATGGCAGAAGAACAACAAGGCTTCCGGAAGAACCGCAGTACAGTAGACGCAATTTTTATTATCAGACAAATAATAGAGAAATCTATTGAATATGAAAAACCAGCATACATGGACTTTGTAAATTTAAAAAGTGTTTTTGACAGGGTGAAGCGAAATGACATCTTAAATTTATTACATGGTAAAGACATAGACCATCAGATAAAAATGACAATTATGAAATTAATAAGAACAACAAGACCACAATTATAATGCCAACAGGAGAAACAGGATGCATAAAACTAAAAGGAGGAATCCGCCACGAAGACTCGTTCAGCCCATTGTTATTCAATATGCTAATGAATGAAATAATTCACAAAGTAGAAAAACGACACGGATACCACATAGGAGCACATAAAATCACGATACTATGCTATACCGATGATGCAGTACTAATTGCTGATAACGAAAATGGCCTACAAAGGCAGCTCCACACCTTCAACATTCTGAAGCAAACAAACTTTATATGAGAATATCAATAGAAAAAACTAAATGTATAGTGATCAGAAAAGAGCCGCGTAGATGTAAACTAGAAATAGACGTCAAAATTGTGGAACAAGTAATGAAATTCAATTAACTAGGAGTAGAGATCACTAGTGACAGGAATATAAGAACATATACCACAAGGCAAGCGTTAAAATCGGCAAGAGTAAGTGGTTGCCTCCGAGAAACCATATAGAGAAGCAAATATCTGACCACGGAAAACAAAATAAAAGTATACAAGACAACAGTAATACCAATCCTAACATATGCAGCGGAGACAAGGACCGATACAAGAAAGACGTGATCAACAATATCAAAATGAAAGTATTAAGATCAATAGCGGGCATATCATTAAGAGATAGACGAACTAACAGAAGTATATGCGATCAATGCAAAATTCAAAATATTAACAGGTGGGTATAAACAAAAAAAAACTGGAATAGAAAACTGGAAAACAGATAGGTTAGCGAACATCTGTAAAAACAACAAACCGTATAGCAGAACACCGTTTGAAGGCCGCCAAAAAGGTGGTAAGATAATGTACAGTCAACGACTGGAACGGAATAAGAGGCAGACAAACAGGAGTCATCCTAGTCGCAAGAAGAAGAAGAAAAAGAATTGAATAATTGAAGATTTAATATTTTCGAATGTTCCGGACAGTGCAGAAGCATGTCTTAAATATTTTCATCCTGGCTCTTGTAGATGTGTTTTTTCATGATCGTTTGGCGATAAACCTTTGCACTTTTTCTTACTTGAGCTAAAGTTTTGTCTTTGCGTCCATCAAAATAAAGCCCACGTAGGGTAACCGTCGAATTTTATTGTAGTCTCTGAATATTGGAACGAGATTTAAGCCTTTTTCTTGTTTTATTTTTGTTGATAACGTTAGAAGAGTACACTAATATAATTATTCCCATACCGATTATGCGGATTGCGCGGATGCAAGAGCAGCTGCAGATCTATCAGATATGCCGTGTCTGTCACATATTTTTGCACAATTTTTGCTGAATTCTCATCTGATGTTTGTTGACATCTTCAGAGATTGAAGATACAGAAACATCATCTTGAAACGTACGATCATCAACACCATCATAGAATTATTTGATTTTTAACTTGAAGAAGAATCGCATTCAGGCACTGGATGAATATCATTCTCAATAATTACGGTATCTTTCTTCTTTTGTCATTATTCTCTCTGAATATATTTTCTTATTCTCTCTATCAATCAAACTTATCATCATTTTTCCATCGCATCCATCTCACCATAGAGAGGCACTTTTTGAGATTACAAAGGAAATTCAATAGAGAAGTACATTTTTGCATGCTGCAAGATCGAAAATAATTTTACTTTTTTCCTGAAAGCATATAATGTCACATAATACGTATGCCTGACAATATGATTACTAAATAGCTAACGATATGAATGCCTGTAGCAAGAAGAAGCAGAGATCGACCGCAAATTAGGTGGTTAGATGGAGTTGAGACCGACTTACTACCACTTGAGGATACTAGAGATCAGAAGATGTCGATGCGTTGCCAAAACCAAACAGAATATCGACGAATTTTAGAGTAGGCCAGAACCTACAGAGCATTGCCGAGCCAAAGATGATGATTATGATTAATATACAGTCGTACCCTCGTGAGGATGCTATTCTAAAACTACCAGCGTAACCTAATATAACGAATTTAACTTACGTACATAATTTTCTTTATTTTCTTTATAACTTTATCAAGTTTTTTATTTATAGTGATAAATATCAAATCGAGTGAAAAAGGCATGGTACAGTAGAAATATGAAAAAAATGAGTCGATTTATGTAGGTTTATTTGCTTATGTAGTAAACCGCTCGATTAGAAATTTTACACAAGATTACTAAAGTTTTTGTTAACTAGTCAGTCAGTAAGGACTAGTTTTTTGCTTCATCGCATTTTTAATGTACAAACATATATTTGTACGTATTTGTAATTCGATTGTGACTGATCAATTTTAATTTAACAATATAGTTCTCTCCGCCACTGGTAGTTTGACTGAAATCTTACTTCAGTTATCTACAATAGCAAATTGGCCAAGAAGGGCGAAAGAGACTTAAGTAACATTTTGTGTATACTAAAACATTTTTGGTTTTTCAGCGATAAACGACTATAATAAGTGATGATAACAATCGATTCAAATACTATTGACTAGTTAAATAATTTAAAATATACAATCTACCCGAAGTTGTTAATTCAAGTACCTAAAATATATTCAGCGTTGAAATACCACTGCCGACAGAATTATTGAATCCAATCAAGTGTTTGATTAAAATCTGAAGGTTTGTGAATTGGCGCAGTCTGTTTTAAATTGTAAATTTTTGTAATACTTTCCAAGTATTTCTGGACAACTTAGTAAAACCTACTTTCTAATTTCGCTTATTACTATATTAATTTTTGGTTTTTTAACTTTAATTTAATTTAAAGTATTGTATTAGTTTTAATTAAATGTTCTTATAAACTTCAATATAATGATATAAATATGAAGACAGCTGAGGGAAAAATACGGCTCCCACTACACAATAATAAAGAAATTAAATAAAGATATCTACCGGTCAGTCCGAAAATAATTAAGAGAACACAATATAACAAAAATAACTAAAATAATTCAAGAAAAATTTTTAAAAATTTTAGGGCGAAATACGAACAACATAGGCAACAAAAATATGTACAAAATAAAAAACAACGGTGGAAACATAACTACTAATAGAACTAAACTCGTTGATGTTGTCGAATCCTTTTATCACAAAATGTATGAGAGCACCGACAAACGGCAAGATCAGCGCCTGAACAAAATCGTAAACCCCGGATCATATTTAATATCAGAAATAACTCTATATGAAATCAAAACGGCATTTTTAGAAATAAAAAATAACAAGTCCCCTGACGATGACCGGATAGTGAACGAAGCGATCAAACTAGGTGAAAATAAAATTATTCAGGCTTTGGCCAAGCTTTTCACCGAATACATCTACCAAGGAAAAGTCATTATGTTATTACACAAGCAAGGAGACTTAATATATCTAAAAAATCTACCGTTCGATCAGTTTGTTTTTTACTATATAAATTGTTTTCTCTTGGTTTAAAACCATTTTTTTTTCAAAAATAGGCTTTTTGTTGTGACCCACGTAAGATTTTCGAAAAGCATATATTTTCTTTAAATGCTGTCACTGTGAAAAAAGTGAAAAAAATTTTTAATTTATTTTATATTTTATAGTTTAGCAGTGTTTTTACATCACAAGTACTGTACCGCGTGCCGCTTCGCGGACGTGTAACGAACACAATCGTCCTCCCCCACTATGAGAACTGCACTGATTACTGCGCATCACAGTTCACGCAGGTCACACCTCCCACTGCTTACGATCCGTCGACAGCCGCCATCGTGGCAGTGTGCTACTGACACGTAGGCTAGTCGGCTAATCTATTACGTTGCTAGTGAACAGTAAACTTTATTTATTCTTTGTCTTGATTCCTCTTATCGTTGATTGAATAATCCAAATAGATCTGCAGCCGTACACAAATTAAACTTGTATGGTGTTTGTTTCAGTAGATTCATGTAAGTACCCTTTTTATTCATTTTTGTGGTTACCCCAGTCCAGTCCCCCTGTTATCCACTAATCTATGACCCAGCTCTCCAAACCAACCCTGAGTAACCGTTCGCAAATGTTTCGGTTTGTTTTGCTTACCGTATCTCCAGCCCTTTAATATCTTTCCCCAATTTTCAACCCCTTATAGTAATAGCCTACGTGGTAGGCAAAATAATCGTTACAGATTAAGTCAGTTTATTCATTACTGGACTTATTTTTAACATGTTTTTTTATTCTTGAGAAGGGGTGCCTTTCACCACAAAAGTAAAAGCAACCCTGGGTTCAAGTCCAAAAGTAAAGTGGGGGGTAAGAGGAATTTCAGTCCAAATTTTAGAATACACTATCCGCAAAGTGCTAAATTCTTTAATCAAGCTTATGATGAATACTTAGAAATTAAGATATCCAGTTACTATCAACATATTTGGTAGTTTCGTTTTCTCCAGCGATAAAAGTTATTACCACCAAAACGCGTAAATGCAAAGAAATATTCAGAATAAGTATCTTACATATATAATTATACTATCTTTTAATTTTTTTAGTGTGATTTAGATCTCTAATTGACCATAATATTCCTACTACTCTTTTGATTAGTCTGAAAAAAAAAAATAAAAAACAGTTTTTTTGTTAATGTTGCCATCCCTGTAGGTACTTTTTATCTGCACTACAAGAGACATGATGAATGCGTTTTTTAATTAGGATTGATGTTTATCTGCATGACGGAATAGGCATGTTAATCTATAGCTATAATAAAAGTGTCGTCTTCTAATTACTTTTTTAATTCTACGTCAATTCTAATTAATTTAACGTTGTATATCGGCGTGGTTCCTAATACGATTTTTTTATTAAACGAATAATGAAAAATAAAAAATATTTTACCTTAGTAATCTCTATAGATGTAAAAAAGCATACAGGTCGTGATAACATTATTGATATTAAAAAAGACTTTTAATTTTTCGAGTAATTTTTTTAATACTTATTCTAACAGGCTACCCTGATCTACATTTGTTTATACTTCTGAAATAAGCATTCCTATTTTTGTTCTTTTTGCTATTTTGCCTATATCATCTCTTTCTGTCAGATAATGGCAGTAATAATTGTTTTTGTAACAGCTCGGAATAAATCAATATTGTGTGGTAATAGGATTAAAGACCTGAAATGCTAATCAATGTAAGTGTCATATTTACCAATTTCATTTTATTCCTGCAAAATGATCTCTGTCCTAAAGCCAATGCACTGTTGATAGATCTAAGTGCCCAACTTCCTCCACACGGTTTAAATAAATTCCAAGAGAATGCGCTGTGCTCAAGTCCCAGAGTAATGGAAGTGCTAGTTGATCTATGTCCCAGATGTCAACAAATCATTTTGTTGATGTACATCAGTGCGTTTCTTCCCGGTTGGTAATTATTTAAATGTTTAAAAGATGTCTATTTCTACAGCTATTAATACTAATAGACCCTAGTGTGATGAATCTAAAATTAGTTGGAACTTCAGGAAGAAACAGAAAATCGCCAGATTATGTGGTAAATCCTATGTTACCCTAAACAAAAAGAAAGAAATCCCAGCAAAGCCACTGCCATGTGAAGAGGTTAGTATAATATTTATATACAAAATTTTGTAAATTATGTCATTCTGCTGTTTATGTACATATGTGATTGTTGATGACAAGTTTATTTATCTTAATAGTTTCCTGATATAATCTATAAATAGTTTTTGGTTACCGGTATCACTATTCGATTCACATTTTACACATTACTGTACCAAACATATACACTATTTCTTTTTTTTTTGGTAATTTTCCAAGTGTAAAAACAAATGCAATCAAGTTTCATGTGAAATGAAAAGAAAACTGTTTGAATCCTTTCACCAACTTGGATTAAATGACTAAGTCATTTTTATTTGATAGGTTTGATAGACATTTTTCCTGTTACCAGACGGAGACACGGTTTTTACGATGAGTCAGAAAGCAGCCGCAGAAAAAGCACTGTAAGTTACAGGATCCCTTATGGGGAAGGGGAGTTCCTTAAAGTATGTAAAATATTTTTAAATTTTTTTTGAAGTTTCACCTCAAAAAATCCCACTTATTGTGAAGAAGAAGAAAAGTGGTGACGTGATTTTTAAAGATAATCGGTTTACATTTACGTTGAAATTTACGAAGCATGACAGAAAACAGATTAAAAACCACATTAATTATTTACCCCGAGAAGAGGGTCACTATGGCCGTTTAAAGTTTCAGAAGGAGTACTTAAGCTACAAACTGAACATGACTAGGCTGTATGCTGCTTGTAAACAGAAATATCCAGATAGTGTTTTAAATGTTAAATTCTATCGAAAAAGTGTTTTTAAAAGACTTTCCAAATTAACCGTTTAAAAGACCAAGGGTAGACACTTGTAAAACGTGCGACTATGTTCATATTTAGACCAAAAACAGAGATGTCGCTGCAGCAAATAAAGCTAAGACAGATCATAAAAAAAAAGTGAAAAAAGCCTTAAGTACATTAAAAAAATATGCATCTGACAGCACAATGCCTAATAGTGAAGTGTGTTATGTGGTAATTGACCTTCAGAAGGTATTTCCTCTTCCGAACTTTACACATAGCGGTATATATTATTTAAGGCAATTATCCAGCGGGCCAGATAGCTCAGCGGGTTGTGCGGCTGCCTCTCATTCGCTTCACTGTCGAATGGTTCAGTGGATGTGGGTTCGAGCCCCAGCTCGGTGTACAGAAAACAAAAAATCTAACGCAGCAGTTTAAAATTCTAGATGAATCTGCGGCTTAGACTAGGATATGCTGGGATCTGATCGGCCTATGGTGGAGCAGTACGGCAAGAGATAAGGGCTTGCGGCTTGGTGATGCTCCTCCATAGATCCCTACTGGACGGGCGTAAACGCCTAAAAAACCGGATATATATTTATATAATATATATATATATATATATATATATATATATATATATATATATATATATATATATATCCAGCTACAATTTTAATATTCCTATTATCGATACCAATGACGGTATTATTAGTGTATGGCATGGTGGCCAATCAGGGAGAGGAAGGAGTCAGATGGCTTCCTGTATATTGCAAGCCTTAAATCCAGGTATGTTGCCGGCTTAGAAGAAAAAACTTATTGTATGGAGTGACAATTGCGGTGGTCAAGTTACGAGCAATAAGTGGTAGCAACGAGCGATTTGTCATGCCTTTTATTAACAACAAAGTAGTTCACCAAATGTTCCCTGCTTTTTTATTTATCATTTGTTAAATGGAAACCCTTCCTGGTAACAAAGAAATCAGTGCCTATTGTCGAATATCCGGCTTACCTTCTAAGAAAAGCAGAAATGCTGGTTTTCGATGAAATTATAATTCCTGTCGGGAGAAAGTGATTGGGTTACAAAAACGACCACACTAGTCTTGTCATTTAAGTATTATTTTTGCGTGTTACTCTTTGGCCAATACTCCCACTACTTTTTTATCCTAAGTCTAAAATCAGACTTCGAGCTCATTTCCGAGTTGGTTCTTGTGACTAGCAGTTTGTTTTCATTAAACGGCGGTAAGTGTGTTTTCAATTCACCCTTATCTATATATCTTTACACAGTGCTTCCTATATCAACTATTTTCTCTTTTGTCAAACAGACGTCTTCCAATTCAAAGTAACGAAGTCACTTCTGTTTCCCGTTCGTCTCTACTATTCGTCTCTACTCTTTATTACTACCTGTATTACTACTGTTTTATTCTTGTTCTGCTGCTATTCTTTCTTCCTTATCGTCTACCAAAATCAATTTAAGAGATTGCGGATTGAATATCGCAATTCGTTACCGTACCTGACTCACTCACGCTGCTTGAGCAGTCCCAATGTACCTGTAGCGAGGGCAACGCATCAAGTGCCTTTATTATTGATACCGTTCTTTGAAAGACGTCATTACCTGATAATGACGTCAGGTTGGTGCCTGTACTGGCTGCCGGTTAAGTATAATGCAGGTTATCCAATTGTGAGTAGCGACATTTTTACCTAAATCGTAAGAAGCTAATTTACAACTTCGATTTAGTGGCATTGCTATTTATGGTTAACTTTAACCGAACGGACTATTATAAGTATAAAACTACAGTATAATATATACGTGAGAGATTACATGAAAAGTCAAATGATAACAAGTTGAGACTAATAAACTTTGCAAGTACTAAAAACATAATAGTAGGAGGAACAAGATTTCCCCATAAAATGATACACAAAGGAACATGGAAATCCCCTGATAACGAAACCATTAACCAAATAGATCACATCCTGATAGATGCAAGGCACTCTTCCGATCTCATAGACGTCAGAAGCTACCGAGGCCCAAACATTGACAGCGACCACTTTCTTGTAATGGCAAATATCAGAGGAAGAATATCAAACCTAAAGAAAGATAAACACACGAAACAAGACAGAATTAATGTTGATAATCTGCGCATTGAAACCGTTGCGAGAGAGTATAGGAGACAATTGGACGAGGAAATGGAGAGCCTGGAGGTGGGGGAAAATGTAGAGGAACTGTGGAGAAAATGTAAAAACATAATAACTGAGAAAGCAACAAAAATATTGGGGAAAACCATACCGGTTAAAGAAAACAAATGGTTTGACAAGGAGTGCCAAGAAGCAATAGATAACAAAAACAGGTCATACCTAAAGACAAATTAAGATGGATGCACAAGAAGAGCAAAGGAAGAATATCGGACCCTAAGAAGAGAAGAAAAACGATTACATAGAAGAAAGAAAAGACAATTTGAGCAAAAGCAGTTGGAAAGCACAGAATGGCTAAGAAATCAAAATTAAACTCGAAAGTTCTACAGAAATCTAAACAAAATACGCAAAGAGTTTAAGCCAAGAATAAGGAGCTGTAAGGATGTAGAAGGAAACATCCTAAATGATACGGCCTTAATCCTAAACAGATGGGTTGAATTTTTCGATGCAAAATTTATTAGCCATCATATCGAAAAGCAGATAACACCCTAGCAAATCGAAATGATTGGAATTCTTTCCACCCAAACGAAAGACCACCTACCATCGAAAAGGTTGCCCAAGCCCTTAAAAAGCTTAACAATAATAAATCACCAGGAGTTGATCAAATTTGCAGTGAGCTCTACAAGAATGGTGGCGATGCCCTACTACAGACACTGCATACGCTTTTACTTCTTGTTTGGCATAATGAGACCATGCCTTGTGAATGGTCTCAAGGCGTGATATGCCCGTTACATAAAAAAGGTGACCAGCTCCAGTGTGACAACTATAGAGGTGTAACCCTGTCAACAAGTGCTTACAAAATACTAGCAAATATTCTCTACGAAAGGCTGCAAGTTTACACAGTGGGCATAGTTGGTAAATATCAAGCTGGATTCACTTCAGAAAAATCAACAATTGACCAAATTCATTCAATAAGACAGATTCTCGAGAAAACATTAGAATTCAATATTGAAACCCATCACCTATTTGTCGACTTCAAGGCCGCATACGACAGTGTCAAGAGAACAGTGCTATACCAATCAATGCATGAGTTTGGTATACCAGAGAAACTTATCCGACTAACGAGAATGACAATGTCTAACTTAGAAGCCACTGTTAGAATACAAGGAGAGAGTTCTAAATCCTTTGAGATAAAGGATGGACTCAGACAAGGGAATGCTCTGGCTTGCCTCCTATATAATATTGTCTTAGATAAGGCAGTCCGAGATACACGAATTAGGGATGGCGGTACTATTTACAATAGATCGATACAAGTCTTAGCATATGCTGATGATATTGACATAGTAGGGCGTAGCAAGCGAGATATTGAGCAATATCTCCTAGAATTGGAAACAGCGGCGAAACAGGTCGGTCTAGTCATCAACGAAGACAAAACTACGTACATGTTGGTTACAAAGGATCCGATAGCAAATGAGGAACGAGAAACAGTCTTTGGAAGTCATACCTTTGGACGTGTTGACAACTTCACATACCTTGGGTCGCTATTGACTGCTACCAATAAAACAAGCGAAGAAATCAAAAGACGAATAAATCTTACAAATAGGGCATACTATGGACTCCAAAAGCATTTCCACTCAAGAAACATTCAAACAAGAACTAAAATTATTATATACAAAACATTGCTGAGGCCGGTCCTCACATATGGAACAGAAACATGGACTCTAACGTAGAAAGATGAAAGACTTTTGGGAATATTTGACCGTAAAATACTCCGCAGAATATTTGGAGCTGTAAACGACCAAGGGCCGTGGCGCAAAAGATATAATTTTGAATTGTAGCGGCTCTTTGATGAGCCAGATATCATAACGTTCATTAAAACACAGCGACAAAAGCTAACCACAGGAACACCTATAGAAAAAAGAAGCAAAGGCCGACCGCGATTTAGGTGGTTAGATGGAGTTGAAACCGACTTACGAATATTAAAAATCAGAAGATGGCAACATGTTGCCAAAAACCGAAGAGAATGGCGACGAATCTTAGAGCAGGTCAAGATCCACAGAGGATTGTCGAGCGAAAGATGATGATGATAATATATACGTATAAATTACGAAAAATTTGTTTTATATGTGGGTGATATTTATGATATATTTTATGCATAGATTTGAAGTGATCACAATCAAAAATTCAGTAAATGTTTACGTATTCTCAAAGCACAAAAATCATTGATTTGACGAATATTGACGTAGATACAATTATAAAAACACGCCATTATTCAGAACTATTTTTCAAAAAGATATTTTTTGTTGTATTCAATAATAAATTGTGTCGTTTAAGTCGAAGGTGTGACTTCTATGAAGACAGGTGTGGTATCAATGGTAATCCAAACTTATGACATATCCATATAACAATAGATATAGTACGTTGGTGTCAAAAAACTAGCAATCATTTCATGCAAACAGTCATAAGTAGAGTAAGGCTAGGACCTGATAGGTTTTGACATTCGTACCTATTTTCAAATATCTTAACTCTATTCTGAACTAAAAAACACTTCTTTCAATACCAAGAATTTTAAAATCCACTATCAAAAGTATGACCAATTAGTTCAGTTAATTGTTAGTTAATCATTGTATTTTTGCTAGGAAAGTTTTGGGGTAGTTCTGATTTTTTTCATTCCATATGTTTTTTGGGGTGCTTAATCCGAATCTGGGTTTTGCGTACAAAATTTCGTGACGCAACATTAAAAAAAACAGAATAAACCTTTTTTTTTCTTCTTTTTTCGGGTTTCTTGCTTAAAAACTCAAAAACTATCAACTTTTGATAAATGGTCTGTTTACAGAAATTAAAGAACTTGAAATTTTCTACAAATACCAGTATTTAGTTTTTTTTTCAGACGAATCGTTCGGTTTCTAGTGCGAGTTGAAAATTGTAAATTTTTAGCATTTTATGCAAAACCCACTTTTTACATTTCAATATTTAATTTTTATGAATGCTGTCATTTGATAAATGTCACCTAGTTTTCCACACAAGTAATTAAAAAGAAAAAAGGAAAAAATTATGTAAATTCAGTAGGTAGGTAGAACTCGTAACAAAATAAAACTTAAAATCTCGTTACTTATGATCATATATATTATTATGATTATAAATTATAATATGCAAAATTTATATGAGCCGTTGTCTTTTGGAAGGCCCTGGCTAAGGTTCTTCGATAACGATAAGTCCTGGTTATGCTTGTTCTGGAAAATAAAAGTTTAAAGTTAAGCCATTTATCAAGAAGAGATGAAGATTGCAAAATAGATTGTGAGATACCCTCCGCATCGCAGCGAAGTTCTTCGATGGCATCGGGTCCTGGCTCAGGGTCTGATTGCTCCATCGTACGCGTTGGGAGTCGTTCTCCTGGAAAATAAAAAGAGGAGAGACACATATCATATGTCAAGGAGAGATGAATGACTACAAAATAACTTGTCAGATCCAAAATACCTCTCCCTCTTTCTTTTTTCTACGTTTCTTCTACGTCTATGTCAGAGCTGTCTTCTGGGGGCTCAACATTGTTACACAGTCCTTCGCATGATGCGCATATTGGGGAACAATGGAGTCCCGCCTTCCTGCATCCACAATTGCGTTGACAGCCCTTTTTTCATTTACATGAAATGTACCGGAGTATTGAGTTTGGTGCAGGGTCCAAAGTAGTTGGTACTGGCATAAGACCACTACTAGTTTTTGCCATCACCACTCACTTGGGTCTTTTTGTTGCTCGTTAGGTGTGGCTTGACCGGATAACCACTGCTGCACCTGATAGTAAACTCTCAGTAAATGTTCTTGTGCAGCAGCTTCAGTTGGGGGCAATGAGGAAATGTTGGTCTTATTTTTGAATGATGAAGATACGTATTGTTTATAATTTAAATCGTTTAGTTTTGTCTCTTTTTTTCCATATAGAGCCATGCGAAACATGTTTCCTGCTGTGGCAATTTCATCTTGACTTGAATTAGGGTCTTTGAAAGCTTCAATTACCGATTGCAAATCTTTGTTCTTCTGCAGGACTTTAAGAAATTTCAGTTTTTCTTGATTAAACAATGCAGAAGTAGTATCACAACCACTCATCGCAAGCAGGAATAAAATACGATTTAATAGGATTTTCTCAGCAGCCAGATGAGGGTTGTAGAGGCTTTGCGATACCTTTCCTTTTCCTGGCTTCAAAAAAAATATATATTTTTTATATCAGGGCTACAAAGGCCAATCAAAATGACCAGTAGGTCGATATCTTCCCCCACCACTGTCACATGTTCATTTGTGCGCTACACTTACACAAATACTACAACGTCTACAACAGTTTAGCAGATTTAGCATTTGTATTGAAAACCTTTTAATACAAATCTAAAAAGTGGGTTTTGCAGTCATACCGGTACAAATTGCCAATTTTCAACTTACTTGCCCTTGAGACCGAACGGTTCATCTGTACACTAACCAAAATAGTGATTTGTACAGAACTTTACTTTTTACTTTAGGTACTTTAATTTCTGTAAACAGACCATTTACTAAAAGTTAACAGTTTTCGAGTTTTAAGCAAAAAACCGGAAAAAAGCAAAAAAAACCGATTTCTTCTGGTTTTTTAAATGTTGCGTCACGAAATTTTGTCCGCAAACCTCAGATTCAGATTTAGCACCCCAAAACACATATGGAATGAAAAAATCAGAACTTCCCCAAAACTTTCCTACTAGTATCACTTTACAGTACTAATTTAATGAATTAAATAGCGATTTGGATAGGGTCTACTTCTTCTTAACATGCCATACACCAAAGTGCGTAGGCGACTATCTCATTACTAGAATTCTGTTCTTGGCGGCGTGACACAGCTCACCTGTATTGTGTATTCCTGTCCATTCTTTAATATTCCTTAACCAGGATAATTCTTTGCGGCCGGCTCCTCTCCTACCTTCGATCTTCCCTTGTAGGATTAACTGTGGTATTTCATATTTTGCTCCTCTCAATATGTGACCAAGGTAACCAATCTTGCGTTTTTTAATTAATTCAAAGAGTTCTCTTTCCACGCCGGCTCTATTAAGGACGTCATCGTTTCGAACTCTATCCACCCAAGGTATGCGCATCATTCTTCTCAATGGCCACATTTCAAATGCTTCAAGTTTGTTGATAGATGTTTTTTTCAAAGTCCACGTTTCCATACCATAAAGCAAGATGGACCATAATGTAGCACTTAACCATTCTGTAGCGTATTTCGAAGTTTAGGTGTTGATTACATAGGAGCGGTCTGAATTTCACAAAAGCTTGTCTTGCCATTTGTATTCGGGTTTTTATCACGTGTTGTGGATCCGATTGGTCATTGATTGTGGTGCCAAGGTATTTAACAGTTTTCACGCGATTTATACGATTGTCACCTATGCATATTATCGGGTTTTCTGGAGGGTTTTTGCTAATGACCATATATTTCGTTTTCAAAATGTTGATTTTGAGGCCATATTTTTTACTTATGCTATTCACCCTATCAAGTAATAACTGCTGATCTTCCAAATTATCAGTTATAATCACTGTGTCGTCCGCATAGCGTAGGTTGCTAATTGGTATGCCATTGCATACCTTTGCCATTTGGTTCTAGTATAGACTCTGAATAATTCTGATCTCCTTCTGGTCAATGTTGGTCCTATATAGTAGTTTCATCATGATATCATGTTTAACATTGTCAAATGCCTTCTCGTAGTCGATGAAGGCGAGGTAGACATCTTTTCGTTGATCTAAGCAGTTTTGTATTAAGGTGTTCAAACATAAAATTGCCTCTCTTGTTCCTAGTCCTCCGTTAAAATCGAATTGTGTTGACCCGCTAAGTTCTTCTAGTATCTTGTACATTCTTGAGTGTAATATCCTAAGGGTATATTACACTCAATCCAGAGGAGGAATCCCGTCAGAGGAATGGTCCGAACACATTTGGAGGCGCCAACCTTGAAAGTCAACTTAGGATTGATATTCCACGCGCCATACGATTCCGGCTTTACGATTGTGGATCTGACTACATAGTCTTTAATTAGAATATCCGTTATTTTCTTATGTAAGACTCTTCTTCGGTGCGTTGAGCTGGTCTTGGGATTAAGGTAAGAAATGTGTCATGTATCTTCAAAAAAAAATAGCTACAAAAAATTGGTAAATCGTAGACAAACCTAAAAAGTTAAAATAATTAAAACTAGTAATATACGAATCAGAAAAGAATCCCCTTGAAATTAATAAAATAATGAAAACCCAAAAACAAACCAGATGGTACACAAACAAAGTAAGAGCGGTTATCGTCCATGGAAAATAAATCTGGATCAGATATGTGCAAACAAAGGATCGAAAGTACAAAGAACTGTATAAAAATATAAACAATATCGCCAAATAGGCAGTAAGAGAAGCGAAAACAATCGTGGAAAGAATTTGGGGGTAGTTTTAATGATGGTTATAAAAATTACAGTAGATGCTTTTGAAATAGAATCAAGGTATCAAGAGGGCAAAAGAAAACAGAAATATATGGCATAAAAGATGGAAGATAGGGTCTACAAAAAAGGTCAAATTTCTAGGCGATCTTGTAGAAAATCTATTTTAAACATATGAGTATTAGTTACAATAGAGAACTAAAGTTTTTCGGTATTTGTGACTTTTTCATTAAATTAAACAAAATAATAAGCAAAAAAAATTATTAAAAAATACGTAAAACAATTTATTTTAACATAAAATAACATAGCTAGACATTTAAGACATTTTTTAGTAGTGTAGCACAGCTTCACTGGTTTGCCTATAAAAACGGAAATTACTCCAATCTAATGAAAATGTCATAAACAATTCGTCATTTGACACTTGAAATGCCAGCAGTGGCCTTTAATTAGAGGTCAACATCATAATGTATGCAAATACACTTTCAAAAGCATCAGGAATCCGATTGGTGGTTTGACGTCAGCTCTATGTGTTTGCGTAGATAGCATTAGATGACCTAGCCAAATGTACAGGATTAATACGATCGTACATTTCCGTATAAGCTATATAATGTTTTTCATTTATTAGAATTTTAGGAAACAAAAAAAAATATATTGAAAATTATGACAACTGGTTAATTTCAGAAATTATGTAAAAAGGTATTAAAGAACTAAGAGTCGCCAGAACTTTTATGTGTTAAAAATGCAGTTTTCACTTAAAATATATACGTAATCGTATTTTATTTCATTAAAAAAACTTGATATTATATACCGAAGACAACAGAAATAAACAAATTAATACGAATAGAAACGAACACCTGTCAAAGGTAGGTAAGGACTTTTAACTCTTTTAGTTCTATACTAGAGCCTTTTTTTTCTTCATAATTTATTGGATACACGTTTAGCTTAGTCACTAAAACAGTGGACGTTTATACCTTACTCCTGTTTTTCTCATTAACCTCCAATAAGTTCTGTGGCGTTAACTAAAGTCAACAGTTGCTTTAGCTGTAGTTTAAGGATCCCCTCTGGTTCAACTTTCAGTGGTTAACAAGATGAATGAAAAAAAAAGATGGTGATTTATACGGGTAAATTGTTAATGCATATGGAATATAAATATTCCTAGCACTACTCTGAATGGCTTGATTAAGCTTGGGTATTTAGCTTACTTTAATCGCTATCGACATTTACTTTATCTTTTAATCTGGTAATTATTTTGCTGTAATTGCCATGCTAGCCGGTGCATTATTATTTAGTTTCAGTCTTCTTACAAGTCTCTTTGATGACTGGTAGACCCAGAAACACGTGCAAGAGAATGGTCATCATCATCATCATCACATAGCTCTTTGCGTCCACTGCTAGATATAGGCCTTCAATATATTTGTTCATGGTGCTCTATCTTGAGCACTTTTCATCCAATTTCTTAACATTTTCTTAAGATCGTCAGTCCAACAAGTAGGGGGTCTTCTGTAACGAGTCTGTTACCTCAATAATCCTTAAACATTTTTAAATAAAAGTTTTAAAATAAAATCCTCTTAATGATTTTCTTAATTCTTAAATTTTAAGTTGGTATTAAACAGCGACACCAAGCGTCCAGGTTTGCAACCATAGTTTAGATCGCTCAAAACAAGTGACTACCGCTCACTTCTGCTTCGACGATCTTGAAATACACTTGAGTTCAAAGGTAGGGGACAGAGGTGGCCTAAGAAAAGGTTTTTTTTTGGAAGTTTACAGTTTTTATTTATGAAGAGGAAGTAGCACCAAAGTTTTAGTTTGGGGTTTTTTTAAGTGTCCTGTTTGGTTTATAGCCACTTTCAAGTCGGTAAGTGTATTAAATTATCAATAAAACGAAAATATAAAAACCATCAGCCATTTGATTCGATATATTTATCTGTTTTCTATCATTTCGTTAAGAAATATTCAACATCTAAATCGAAAGTGTTACAGATATAAAATCATATGTATTTTAATTTTACTTCCCGGCCTTAACAACATAATTATATATATATATATATATATATATATATATATTATATATATATTATATATATATATATCCGGTTTTTTTAGGCGTTACGCCCGTCCGGTAGGGATCTATGAAGGAGTATCACCAAGTCGCAAGCCCTTATCTCTTGCCGTACTGCTCCACCATAGGCCGATCAGATCCCAGCATATCCTAGTCTAAGCCGCAGATTCATCTAGAATTTTAAAATGCTGCGTTAGACTTTTTGTTTTCTGTACACCGAGCTGGGGCTCGACCCACATCCACTAAACCATTCGACAGTGAAGCGAATGAGAGGCAGCCGCACAGCCCGCTGAGCTATCTGACCGACACAACATAATTATCCATCGTTAAAATTACTATTAAGAGTATCGTTAAAAATATTTTGTCTTATGCCGTTCTTTATATTAGAAAATATATTATTATCCATATCATACTTTTCGTTAAAATTGTCGATATAATTAATCCATTCTACTTAAAATATTGTCAAATCATACGACGGTCACATTATCTACAAAACCATTAAGTTTTTTGCTTTCACACTTCATAAGTAACATTTATAAAACCTTTCAAGGTTCATAATTCTTGTGTTTTTTCCCTACTTTATATCAAGAATGAGAAAGAACTCTAAAAAAATTGTTTTTTTTAGCCTACTTTTGGGAGTCAGCAGAAGTCAAGGGAAGAATTCTGTATTGTGTTTTTTGTTAGATTTTGGGTTTTTAAGAAAAGAAATAATTATGTTTGGATTTACACATTTGTCCGTCATCCCTAGCTGTTCGTTTAGAGGTCCAGACTTCTCTTAAACTATTCCCGGACCACTTAGGGAACCAGCCGGAACGACCTCCCCCATTTAGAGTGTGGGTCACTATTCATTTAAGTCTTATTCACCAATTTAATAATATTTTTTGTATAATATTTTTTTGTATATTTAACTTCTACTATTTCATTTAATAATAAGAGCCGTCATTTTTTTTAAATAATTTACTGAATAACATTTAAGGACTAATTGTCAAATACAGGAAAAAGGTTTTTAAGTCCCGCCTTTCTACTTAGAGTTTACACTCATATACAGCGGAAAAGCTAAACAAGAAAGAGCACATTCAGGAGTTGGAGTTTTGCTGCACGATAAATACAGGCAAAGCATCGAAGATATCGAATACATCAACGATAGGTTATTAAAAAGCATCTCTACAAAAATGCGTAACATCACAACACACCTGATAAGCACATATGCCCGAGAGATATCTAAGCCCACAGCAGAAACTAAAAATTTCTATTAGCAACTACAAAACACCGTAGATAACAAAAATGCTAAACACAAAATTATTGTATTTGGGGATCTTAATGCATGGATCTAAACGATGTCAGGCCAGGTATAAAAGAAAAGTACAACAAAGAAATAATTAATGAAAACGTCGAACGAGTAATAGACTTTTGCTCTAGAAATGAAATGAGAATCAATAACACATATTTTCCTCATAAATACCAACACTTTTAACAAAAATCGAGGCCAGTGATCAATGATAGATTTTATATTAACAAATCGAATGATAACACCGTCACAAGTACTTGATGTCAGAGCCCTAATATCTGCTAACCTAGGAACCAACCACAATCATGTTTTTATGCAAGATACTACTAGAACGTCCGTAACGCAACAGAAATCCCAATTCTCATCGAAAAACCCAATATAGAGTCGCTAGCGCCAGAGAGTGCAAAACTCCTTTATGATAAAAGGATTACCAGCAAACTAAAAGAGATCAAGTTACAACCAAAATGGGGAGTAGAAGATACTTGTCAATAAATCAGGAAATGCATTAACAGAAGAAGCAATTGAAAATCATAAAATTTACACGAAGGCGATAAACCACACCAAACCGTGGTTTTCTCAAGAAGTAAAAGAACTGTCTGAATTAAAACGCAGATGCTACCTGAGATATAAAAGCACACAATCGGAAGAAGCTCTCGAAGAATGTGTCCAAGAAAAAAACGAAGCAAACGCAAGAATAAAATCAATTAAAAGAGAACATTGGGCTAAATTCACCAGCGACATGGGCTGCGACCTACATGGTGCCCAAAAGAAAGTATGGAAAATCCTACGGAACAAAACAAGTTAACAAATTTGTGCAGACCAAGGAAGTACCTATAGAGACATAGCAACAGCATTTTAAAGAGCTATATGATGCTGAAAAAATGCTGAATATAAACAAATACAAAGCAGATATAAGTGCTACAATCAATGACGAAGAGGTAGAAGCAAAGATATAGAAGCTAAAAACAGAAAATCACCTGGAACTAATGGTATACCCAAAGAACTCTTAAAATGTGGAGGCTCTGAACTTGCAAGTAAACTGTCACAACTATTTAACAAATTCTTAAATGACACAGAAATACCAGAGAAATGGCATAAGAGCATCATAGTCCCCATATTTAAAAAAGGGCAAAACACTTGCCCACATTGCCCACAAAACTACAGGGGAATAACCCTCTTAAATACTTTGAAACAATGAAACTTTTAACGGGTATTCTTAAGGACAAATTAATATTACTGAAGAACAACAAGGTTTAACAAGAGGGCGGTCTATAACAGATGCAGTATTTATAATAAAACAAATAAAAGAAAAGGCTGTAGAGCTCGGCATGCCAGCGTATATTTGCTTCATTGATCTGACGAAGACGTTTGACAGGGTTCGCCTGGGGGACATTCTAAATATATTAATTAAAAATAAAACACCGATCAACATAACAAAGAGAGTCCATAACCTAAATAACAACAATGTAACCAAAGTTAGAGCAGGAGACCAATTCACTGAAAAGATTCCAGTAGCGGGAGGAATTAGACAAGGCGACAGTTTAGGCCCTTTTTGTTTAACCTACTCATGGGCAAAATTATAAACAAAGTAACATATTTCAATTTCGGATACAGAATGGGCAACAAGAGAATTGGTATGGTGTGTTACGCAGATGATGTAGCAATTATTGCCAAATCAGAAGATGATCTTCAGAGACAGCTCTTTTAGTTCTTTCAAATAAGCAGCCAACTAAACATGACAATTTATACCAACACAACTAAATGTATGACAATAGCAAAAAATCCGCTCATGTGTAAGTTAGTGGTTGAGAACAACCCCAGAAAGTCTGCGGGAGATTGTTTGGTCAAATTCGTATATGCCCACAGATGGTAAAATTATAATCTACAAGACTTATGCAAGATACGACCAATCATGTCATATGGCATAGAAGTGCGCGAAGATACCAACAAAACGAAACAGATGCTAAAGGTTGCCGAAATGAAAACCCTAAGAACAGTAGTGTGCAAAACAAGAAGAGACGGGTGAGAAATACAAACGTTAGAGAGCAGTGCAAAATTTAAGATTTGTAAGATGGGGAAGGCACCGTAAGAGGATATGGTACAATCATGTGAGGCGCTGGTTTCTCTGAATACACGCCAGCGGCGACGGACAACGGCTGCCGTCAAAGTTTGAATGCTACGCCTAAAAGTATATGCACTTGGTTTCTCAGACACGCCGGTGGTCACGGTTACCGTCGACGATTGGCGTTTACCCGCTGCGTGTGTCGGTTCATATGTTTTCGAAGCATTGCAGGGTGTGGATGTTATGACGGACGAAAGCAAAATGAAAAAAGAACAAGATGAAATACATACAAATAATGTAATAATTAATTTAAATATAATTTTTAATTATAACAATTATACAACGTCAGACTGCCAAGTGACCCTTCCAGATGGCGACCACAAGTATTAATTTAATTCGTTTCTTAAATGCATTGCTGCTACAACAGCATTTCCACCATTCCTTGTCAAAGAAATTAAATTATTGGGAACGCCGTTATTGGTATTGCTGTGAATATGAATGTTTTCGGTTTTGTCATCTATTAACATATGCAAACAGCAAGTAGCAAGTATTACATAATCAACTGTGCTTGGTTTCAGCATTATCGGAGTATGGAATAGTCGAAAAGTGTTTGATATCATTCCAAACGCACTTTCGATCGTTCTTCGGGATCTACTCAACCGGTAGTTATATTGTCATTTTTCTGCATCCATTTCACTTTGAGCAATAGGATAGGGTTTTACAAGGCGAGGTAACACTTTGAACTCTCGGTCTCCATCAGAAAATGTAGAAAAAGGATGTTTAATCCAGGCAATTTGCAACATTCGGTAAGCGAAATGTCCCATTTTCAATTTGTTTTTCTGATTTTGATTTAGAAAAAATACAACTATCTCCTCTTTTTTATAGGTTCCAATATCGACATAGATATCAATCGACATAGATATCAATCGACATAGATATCAATCGACAATTTACAATTTGCATCTACTAAAGCTAATAAAATAATAGAAAAAAATGTTTGTAATTGTAGAATAATGATCCACTGTTCAATGGACATTGTATACGACAATGTTTTCCATCTAAAGCAACACAGCAATAGGGAAAACTCTATTTATCTAAAAAAATTTTGGCAACAACTTCCAATTTTCTTCTTGTTAATTTTGGTAAATGTAGAGGTTTCATGTGTTTACAAATCGCTATTAATGTGTTTTCCAACATTTTTGATGTCCCAATTTAATATGGCCACAATATGAAAAAAACACAGACGCTGGCACAGCTCAGGCAAGAAACCAATCTACATGAAAGTATATGTCCCAATTAACATTTCTTAGCCAAGTTCAATCACAGAAAAGAACTGTAACCAACGAAGAAGAAGAAGCAAGCGTGAAACGTCCTGCAGATATAAACACTAATTTAAAAGAACCAGAGATTGTAGAAGGTGCACCGAGGATGGAAGACATTGTAGAGGAGTCTCAAAATCTATTACAAACTCAAAAAAGTACAGAAGACGATCAAAAAATTGCTCAAAGTTCTCGATTAGATAATCAATAAGCTTTCGCTCCCTGAAGAAAAAAGTTCAAAACATCTCATGAAAATTTGATCAGTATTCTGGAAAAGAGGTAGCAAGTAAGTGATCAGTTGTTTGAAAAATTTTTAACGCAGACAGAAACTGTACCATAAAAATCTGCTCTTTTTTTCGACTTCATGATAGTGTTTTAAACTTTACACCACCTATTATTGCTGAAACAGGTTACTGAAGTTTGTAAAATAGTAACAGAGATGGAACTGAAAATGCATAACGAACAGTGGCTGTTTTTGTGATAGTCAAAAATATTATATGAATTTTTCACTATCACATTTAAGATGTGTATAAATTAAGTTACTAAATATCCTTTTATTCTCTCTGTTAAATATATTGTCAGTCTGTCTTCTTTTCTTCAAAGTTCTAATTATTAGTTCAATATCTTCCTCTTCTTTAAGTAACAATTTCATTAACACCTTTTTCATTATACTATACCTATTAATATCTACTAGCAAAAGCAAACTGACTAATTCTAGAGAAACCACTCAACCGTTACCGACGACGTGTGGACGTTAGTCGCGACGTCCAAAAGTCGACGGCCACGACTTACGTCTGTTCAGAGAAAACAGCACCTAGGACGAATGGATGACAGTGGACTGCCAAAAATTGCCGTAGAAAACAACCCGCCTGGTTCAAGACCTCCCGGAAGACCACCTAAAAGATGGAGGGAGAGTTAGCAATCTCAGGAAATTAACCAGAGGCATCTATTAAACAGATCGAAAAATCTCCAAGAAGTAGAAGAAGAAGAAGAAGATTTTATTATTATTGTTTTTCTTCCAGATTTTTATTCAACATACGTTATAAATATAAATAGTTTTATTGTATTGCATTTTTTATTATTTCTTAGTATTACACATAATAGACAAGCTAAGTAAATGCATACTTATCAAGTAATCACGATTTAAATTAGATTATTCGGAAAACATTTCCCCGAGTCAGGAAAACCTTTTTACCGTTTCACGTACTTTTGGGAAATGAACCGAACCACGCGGGATCGATATGGATCGCACCAAATTATTTAAGGCTGATCGCCTTTGTCGGTTATTTTTTTTAAACGCGAATCATCGAGGGCATTCACCTGTCCGTAAAGGGTAGAGAAGGGTTTGAGTGAGCAAGTAACGAGGGTATTTTTACTGTTCCCACTACGAGTGCCGCTAATCAAACAAATTAGGTGTTTACGCTGATCCGGGAATAATTCCACGAAGTTTTAGACGTAGATCGTGTGGGTGGGCACACCCCTAATGACCGTATAAATCACTAAATTGACACGCAAACGGATTACTATGCACTTTTATTATGGGGTTAGACGAGGACGATTCGTCCTTGAGTATGTCATTAAAGTAGTTTTAACTCATTAGTTAATTAAGTACAATTTATATTTAGCTCTTTTATCTATTTAATTTTCCAACAGTGTATATCTGAAAGTTTTTTTCTTATTATTTCCTATCTATAGCGTCTATTTTAACTTTAACTAGCCTGTTATATTTAAAATTTTAGCTACCTACTTGGTATATTATATTATATTTCTTACTTAGCATGTTTTAATTTTTATTACTACTATTTCCTACAATATTTTACTATTTTTGTTTATTTTATATCAATCGTTTATTTGGAAAACTTAAATTTCTTTCTCATTACCATAATCGATTTTTTTATGTGTTCTGCGCCCTCAATATTTCTTTAGTTTTGATTTTAAATATGTCTGTTACAGGGGAAGAAAATAAAGTTTTTTCTATACTAAAACAGTTTTTAATTGAAGGTGATTACTTGGCAACATCGCACTTAACGAAGCCCTTAACCATAACTTTTCAACGAAATCATATCCCACTTATCAATTTTGCAGAGACGTACTAAAAAAAATTTAATTGTTTCGTTAAACATATAAGTAATTACGTAAAAATTAAATCTAAGACCAATCTAATTATTAAATTATCGTGTATATTTTAACATGTATTTTATAAATGGTTGTCTAATAAAATAAACTTTTATTGTTATTATAGAGTACCTAATTCAGTACTTCAAAAAACAGAAATTTCTGCAAAATACTAATTTTTTCATTATACGGAACAATCTGAAATTTTAACATATGACCTCGTCATTTCACATCAATATCTATTTATAGAATTGTTGTGTGCTGTAAACGTTATATTTGTTTTTTTAACTTAATTTGAAAGTTTCCTTGTGTTTATTATTTGTTTATATAAATATAAAAATATATTATGAAGTTCATATAAATTGAAAAGAAGTAAGCTTAACCATAATCATGTGAATGCGTGTGTATAGTAGCGCATTTGTTTATTTCAGTAAATTCTTGAAATATGAAATAAAGATGACACTAACTACTAAAGAGTTAATAGCTTTGTTAGAAAAAGACTGAGATTGTGAAAATGCTGACTTACTTAATGTGGTTTATTTGCCGCCGAGATTAGATTAAAAAGTTTCTGATGTTGAAGACATTGATGATAATATTATTTGTGAAGAATCAATAAAATCGGATATTTCAGTTACATATAAAATACAAGTGATTGGGAATTTTAACGATTCTAATTATGATATTTCTCTCAAACACGGATAAAACGTCCAAAAAAAACCAGGCAAAATCCAAATTTGTCTCAAATTGGGTAACAACAGATACTCCTTCGTGCTCAGTAGTAATTCAACATCAGTTTGATTGATATTTAGACAATATAAAAGCCAACCATGGAGGCAAGTCATATATTGAATTTTTTCACTCTTAAAAAAAAAATATCCCGTAACATTTCACTTTAGTTTTGGCCCCGCTTTACTTGTGTCACTCACTTTTTATATAGCTTTGATCCAGTTGTTTCTTCTTGCGTCTTGTAAATATACGAATGCGGTCCGATTAGTACTTAACTTAGCAAAAGAATAACGAAAATTTTAGAAAAGTGGTGATTTATTTCTTAACATATTCTCTTTTAGCTCAATACACTTGACCTAGCGATGCTCCAACTTTACTAACCAGAATAAAAAATAGGTTTTTTCGAGGTCTCGCAAAGTATTTCTTTGTAACCTCTTTATTCCACTCAAGATTTTATCTTGTTGAAGGGTGACTTTTTTAAATTTAGAAACAAAATAAAGTCGCACGGGACCAAATCTGGAAAACACGGTTAATGTGGCAGCAGTTCGAAGGCCCAATTCGAAATTTGAATGAAGATGGCAGATTTGTAAGCCAGTGCGTTGCTATAGTGGAAGGCCACTTTTTCCTTGTTAAAAGGTGCTGTTTTTTTCTGTAAGTTAGCGGTAAATCGACCCAATAAGTATGCATAATAAAGTTCTCTTACAGTTTTGCCACTCTCCAGGTAGTTGATGTAGATTACTCCTGGTAAATCCCAGAAAACAGTGTCCATGTCCTGTTAGGCTGATAGGACAGTTTTCTCTTTCTTCGGAAAACGTAAGTCCACTGTTTCGACACTTCATTGGTCTCTGGTGTATACCAGTGGCTTTATATTTTGTCGACGGTTACGAAATCACGTAAAAACTCATTGGGATTTCACTTTAACAGTCTCGAGCACTGCTCTGAAGTAGTGTCACAGTTGCGGTTTTTATTCGGAGTGTACAAACTCGAGTGTACAAAACCCATTGCGCTGACAGCTATCTCATGTCCAAAATGGCAAGCCGGATATGATCCAATCTATCATTGAACGAACGTTCCATAAGGATACTTGCGGCATTGTTCTGAAGCTAAAGATACTAGAACAAGACTAAACATATCGGCTATAATGGAGTTATTAACATTATGTACTGATAATACATATTTTTAACTAAATAATGAATTCTATAAACAAAATTTTGGTATAGCAATGGGCTCTAGTTTATCTCCATTCTTAGCCGATATATTTATGGAAGATTTTGAAACAAATATCATTTCTAAACAAAATTTTAAACCACAGTATGGTGGAGGTATGTAGATGATGTATTCTTAATATGGCCTCTTGGATCAGAGTTGTTGGACACATTCCTAAATGATATAAACAATAAAGAAGAGACAATAACATTTACCATCGAAAAGGAATATAATAACACGCTACCTTTCCTGGATGTTTTAATTTCTAAGAACGATACTGGATATGAGACTCAGGTGTATAGAAAACCAACACACACCAATAGATATTTAAATTTCAAATCAAATCACAATATTAATGTAAAAATTGGAATAATTAAATACTTATACGATAGAGCCAAAATTACTTGTTCTAACGAAAATTCGTTCTTGGAGGAGAAACATTTGTTAACATCTGTTTTATTAGAAAATGATTATCCGTTATCGTTTATAAATAAGGAATTTTCAACAATCGATCGAATAGAACAGAACAACTTAGAACGAGATCCTACAGCATACATAAGGAATAATATGAGGAAAATAACAATACCGTACATAAAAGGATTATCAGAAAAACTTAAAAGGATAGGAAATAAATTCAACATTTCAACAACATACAAAACAACAAACACGTTGAGATCTATTTTGTCCAAAACCAAACCTAACAATGAACAAGAAAGGACAAAGAATTGCATTTATAAAATACCTTGTGAATGCGATCAGTTTTATTTAAGTGAATCATCAAGGCCATTAAATGTTCTCTAATTATGCTAAATGAGGCCAATTGTGTCGCAAATTCCTCGGCAGAATGTAGTAGGATCTGGTTACCAATATTGAAAGAGGAAGTTATTAATAAGAAAATACCAGTATTAGTAAGTCAGTAAACATATAGAGGATACATCATTTATGTTTTTTAAATAACGTAACATATAAAATCAGAATTTTGATGTTTGTTGAAGGTAAACTAAATTCACGGACAAATACTTACAATGTCGGGATAGTATTATGAGGTTTTTTTCCTGGTTTTTCGCTCATAATTTACTATGGAATCATAAAATTAAATTATTAGAAGAATTTTTGACTATGTAACAAAAAACAAAATTTGTTTAATTTACTGTTTGTATTTTGAGAACGCTTTCCGAAGTGGAAATTGAAACGTCAATAAACGTATTTTTATCTTTAATTGTGGCTTATTCCCAGTTAAATGATACTTGCGGTGTATTTTAAAGGAACCAAATCAATACTAAATACTTATATTTTTAATAGTAAAGAAGAAATGATAAAAAGACATTTATTTAATAGTGTAATAGCAAAATAATTAAATAAAATATTCTTTTTTTATTTTCCAGTTACAAATTAAAGCCATTGGATTTAAATATGTAAATTTATAAATGTGCCACAAATTTCATTCACGACCAAAGTAATTTGCAATAAAACGGATTTAATAAAACTGGAACGTAAATATACATTAATTTGTTCAGCTTTACATAATACACCATAATATACAATAAAAACATCCAAACGCTTGTGGCACTAAATTTTAATAAGTATGTTATTAACCAAAGCTTGAAACTAGATTCTAACAAAAATATTAAAGTTTAAAGAAAAAGTATATCTTTTTAATTACTTCCATTTCCATATTCATTAATGAATGTAGCATCCACAATCAAATATTCCTTCCATGTTAGAGAGAAATCTGTTAAGCAGCAATATTACTTTTTTATACTTTTTAAGATCGCAATAATGATAAAAAATCGATTCTCGTTTGTCCGTCTGTTTGTCCTTCCTGGAATTAGGGTAGTGGAGACATCAACAGATAAAGAAAAAGTGATGACGGATTCGGATTCAGATTCGAAAATTACATGGAAGAAAAACAAAACCAAAAAGTGTGTGCTTATGTTTGGGAAAAAGAAAGCTAAAAGAATTATATTTCATAGTGAACTATATAGATTTATGTAATTATTAATCAGTTTATTACTATCTTTTTCTCTTATAAAATTTTAGTTAAGAATACCTTTAATATACACTGACCGGCAAAACAAGGGGCCAACCTATACATTTACTTCTTCTTCCTTCTAGTATATAGGCTTTAAAGCCTGTTTCTTCTTCAATATTAGCCTCCTAAACTGTTTAAATTGTCGCACGATCTTTTTTTTTTGGTCTGCCAATACTTCTTCGTCTATATGGTGACTTATCTCGTGCTATTTGTACTGTTCTATCCTCTACCATTCGACTGATATGTTCGTTCCACTCCTGTTTTCGTTTTGTCACCCATCCATTTATGTCTTCTATATTGCATGCTCTTCTTATGTTTTTGCTTCTCTCCCTATCCAATAGACTTCTTCCTGATATTCGTCGGAGTATTTTCATCTCTGTTGTTTCTAGCAGTCGTCTCGTTTTAGATCTGTCAGGTCTTGTCTCCGCCGTGTATGTTAATATAGGTCTAATTGATGCTTTATAGATTCTTGTTTTTGTATCTTGTCTTAGGTGTTTGTTCTTCCAGATTGTGTTATTAAGAGAACCGCCGCTTTATTTGCTTGTAAGCTTTGTTGTCGTACTTCTTCTTTAACATCTCCATAACTAGTTATATCTATTCCCAGATATCTAAACCTTGCTTCCATCTTTATTATTTTTTTATCAATTTTGATTTTATACCGTAGTGGGTATTTAGATGTTGTCATAAATTTGGTTTTTTTCTGTTGGTATTATCATATTGTATTTCTTAGCTGTTATATTGAAGACATGTGTTAATTTTTGGAGCTCGTCTGCTGTCCGGCGATTAATGGGGCGTCGTCTACATAACATAATATTTAGATTTCTTTGTTCCCCATTCTGTAGCCGGGACTTTTACGTACTGCTTATATTATTTCGTTCATTATTAAATTAACGAGAAGTGGGCTCAACGAGTCACCCTGTCTGACTCCGCTTTGTACTATTATACATTGTGTTAGTTGTCCATTTATCTTTGCCTGTATTCGATTTTGGAGGTAGATGTTGGTGAAATCACATTTCACTTGAGATTAAATTTTTCCATGCCGATATTGCTAAGCCTTCTTAGAAGAAATAACGGAATCTATCTAACGGTACTTTTAGGGGTAGTACCCCTGCGCTACCTGCCTACATAATTTAGATATTATCAGTTAGTTCAAAACAAGCTTTTTACCACGGTCAGTCGCAAAATCTCGTAAGCTAACAGTCGCTAGCTCGCAAATTCGCTTACCAATATATTATATGTATTTGTAACTAAATAGTTCCCATCGCAATATTATTCATAAAAATTATACGTCAATCATTTATAGTAATCAGTGTTTCTTCAAACCGCAGTATATTTTTTATATAAACAGTTCATATATTCAAACCACCAGTGTTACCAGTAGTTCGTTAACATAGAACCAACATTCCGCTAAGCAATTCTACTTGTAATTAGTTATTATATATAATAGTGAAAATAGCGCCAGTGAAAAGTGTAGTTGAAATACCTCATATCACAGTGTTTTTCAGACATATTTCAGAAATTGCTATTTAATCTTAGTATTAAATATAAGTAGAAAAAAAAAATAAAAACTGAGGGTAACACAAAGGCGAATGGAGAGATCAATGCTGGGCCTGACCTTGAAAGATTGCGTAAGAAATGAGGAGATACGCCGACGAACTGGCGTAGACGATATTATACTGCGAATCAATAAACAAAAGTGGAGGTGGGCTGGACATGTTGCTAGAATGGAAGACGGAAGATGGACGAAGAGATTATTGGAGTGGAGACCAAGAGCCGACAAGCGAAGTCGAGGCAGACCACCCACCCGATGGATCGACGACCTAAGGAGAATAGAATCAAACTGGATTGCAGTAGCTAGAGATAGAGAGAACTGGAGACGTTTGGAGGAGGCGTATATCCAACAATCGATGTGAAAATTCGGCTGGATGATGATAATGATTAAATATTAGTTAGTGTTTAAATCTGTTTTTATACCAGCCCCAGGCTGGTGGTCCTTCGTAGTTCTATTCTTTAAATACGCTAATATCTAACCAGATGTTTTCGATGGTTTGTATAATATTGATTGGTACGTTTCTTTTATAGAGTAGGTGTAAAACGTCTTCGACTTGAATGTGATCGAAAGTCTTTGTCAGGTATATAAAACATAGATATTCTCAACTTCACCTGAGGGTTATGATCGCGATGACTGGGTGGATTGAGTAGCGTTCATTAGCGTATTTGACTAAGTTGTTTCGTTAAAGTTTGGTAATCATTTAAACAATTTTTTTTCAGTTTATAAGTATACTTAAAGGGGAGTGAATTAAAAAAAAGAATTTTTCCCTCAAATTTTAATCTAACAAAATTATTGACTTTTCATATGAAGTAGTTGAGGGGTAAATAATTACCAGTGTGACAATAAATTCATAAAAATCTATCAGAGCACTGAGCACTGTGGAATATCATAAATATTATTTTTGAAATTCTACTAGTTTTAATCATAAGGCAGTAAAACGCTTCCCTTAAGGGTAGTTTGGTCGTGAAAAATTATTAGGGTGGTAAATAATTAGTGAAAATGGGTGAAAAAATATTACGTAGGATACACTGATTTCCGCTCATTTGTCCTTGCTAGCTTAAGGGTCCTAGAAAACAAGGAAACATTACTAAGACAAAAATATATGAAGAAAAACAACCAATAATTGTAATTGACGACTTCGTAGAAATGTACATCGTAGAAAAGTTTATTCGTTCTATTTAAACAAGAAGATTCCTACGTTGGATACAATATTATAGGAAATAAGAGATAATAGATATCCTCATATTGTTTTCTATATAAACAAGGTGGAATTAACAAAATAATAACAAAAACTATATTTCAATAAAAAAGGAAATTATTTTGAGTAATTTTCAGAGCACACTAGTTTGCTCCCAAGGTCATAAAACCCTCTTAATTACATACTAGTGGTAGTTACACATTTATATAAATACAGTGATAAGCGCGCTAATAAACGGCAAAATAACGCAAATACGAAGTTGTAAGATAAAAGAGATGAAACTAGTAGACATGATAAATTTGGCGATAGAAACCTATAAATTTACATTCTATACACTGTTTCTTACCTTTAGACGTATCAGAAGAGGATGTTAACTAAAACTGTCACTGTCACAGCGGTAGTTTCCAAAACTCTTACGTCTAAAGGTGGGAAACAATCAATGACATAAAGAATTAAATTTAGAATGGAAACTTTCACAGGCATTAGTTGTACTCTCAAGTGATGAACTGTTTTCCGCCATCTCAGTAGGGAAGTCTGCCTCTTCAGAAATATAGTTGTCTATTAAGTAGGCAGCAAATTGTTGTACGGCTTGGTGTTGTGCTGGTAATATTTCACTAAAGTCTAAAGTCTAAAGCAAAACACTTCTAATGGATCTAGAAAAGGTAGACCAAACATATATCTAAGGTATTGTCCGAATTTATTGTAGTTTGAGTACTCAGTAGCCGGGCCAACTTTTCTTCGCCATGACTGTCCGAGATGAAACATACATCCTTTTATTTTCGCAGATGGAAACAATTCACTTACAGCTGCATGGATCTCTTTTTCGAAATCGACATACAAAACCTTGGAACTAAAATTTAAGTTCAATTTTTCACACTCCATCTTTAAACAATTTAAGGCAGTCACACGAGTTTTTTAACTTATTTAGAAGCAAAAAGAATACCAACGGCACATAGTATCCCTTTTTGAGTCTGTGAACTGTAAATGGTTGAATAAAAAATTTAGTGCAGTATGTAAAAGTTCCATCAACATAAATTGTTTCTAATTTACTTAAAAATGTTAGATATACAACAAAAGGCAACAAATTTTTTTACCGGATCATTTTTCAATAAAAATTGTTTTTGTTTTTGGTTGGTTGTCACTTCCACGGAGTTTAACTAGTCATGTAATTCCTGCACGGACTTCAGAATTTTGAGAATAACTTCTTTTGTTCCATTATAAATAGTTTTTCTAATCAAATGTACATCTCGAACAGTAAGACTTACCGCATGTTTGTTTAATTTCGCTGTGTATCAACTTCAATGGTTTTTCACACACATTATTCATTGGCTTCCGCTTAACACTATTACTTAATTTTTGCCGGTTTAACACTGTTTTTGATAAACTTTCAAGGGTATGGTTATGAGTCCATTCGACTACACTGTTACAAATATTTAACGTTTTAACAAATGCTTTGCAACTTCCTTCTACACACTGCCAACATTTAATATTATTAGCAAGCATTTTATGGAAGGTATACTTGTAATTAATAAATGAAATGAGGTTGAATGCTCAAATAAATGAACTTTGAAAATAAGGCTATTATCGAGCACAAGTTAATTAAATCAAGCCCAAGTACTTTCGCTTAAAATAGCATCTTCAGGGGCATTTCGTCAAAATGTAAACTATCCGGCAAGCGTAGAATCTGGAAATATTAAAAATAACATAAAATTGTACAAAACACTACACTAAAACGAGGACAAACAGTTTAAAATTACTTACAAGATTATCTTTCCAGATACTGACAGAGAATGTAGCGTAGAATCTTTAAGTAATTTTAAACTGTTTGTCCTCGTTTTAGTATAGTGTTTTGTACAATTTTATGTTATTTTTAATGTTTCCACATTCTACGCTTACCGGATAGTTTACATTTTGACGAAATGCCCCTGAAGATGCTATTTTAAGCGAAAGTACTTGGGCTTGATTTAATTAACTTGTGCTCGATAATAGCCTTATTTTCAAATTTTTTCTAGTAGCGTAGAATCTTCAAAGTACCGTAGAATCTTTAAGTAATTTTAAACTGTTTGTCCTTGTTTTAGTGTAGTTTTTTGTACAATTTTATGTTATTTTTAATGTTTCCACATTCTACGCTTGCCGGATACTTTACATTTTGACGAAATGCCCCTGAAGATGATATTTTAAGCGAAAGTACTTGGGCTTGATTTAATTAACTTGTGTTCGATAATAGCCTTATTCTCAAAGTATGCTTGTAATTGTAAATAACTAACATTGACTTGCCCTTTTCACTTAATATTTCACTCAATTCAGATTTCTCCATCATGAACTAGGTATAACTACATTCAAACTGGAACTAAAGTAATCTATTATTTAGGGTTAAAGTAATTTTATCATAAAATTTCAGGTAATAGAAAAGGAATATATCAATTGCAACTTCTGATACCAAAAAACCCAATTAAATATTAAACAAGGGAATATAAGCTCTAACATCATAATACTTTAGTGATAATATCGTTATAATTTTAGTATTTTTTAAGTAAGTAAGTAGTTAAATAGTGGCATTGTTTAAAAAAGTCTCATTATTTTTTAAATAATGATGGTAGTGTTGTATTAATAAGTAAATAGAAAGTTTGAGAAGACATTATTTAAATATCTTTCCTAAGAAATATATCTTCTTCTTACAATTTCCTGAAACCTTTCTCTGTCGGCTGCTGCGCGAAATAATTCTTCTACTGTGAAACCACACCATTGTCTAATAAATAAAAAGAAATATATGACCGGAGCGAATTAACCTATACCTCTTTCTGCGGGTATTGCAGATATGCGCTCGACCGTTTTGCACCCTTACCTGAAATCGGCTCGTTTGCGCTCTAACACTTTCTTAATGGAGATGTAAAGCTAATTATGTTCTTATATCCACCATTTTGCGCTCTCTTGTAATCGACGTTTAATTTTATTCCACCATAACGATCAGGTAACGGTTAGGCTAGTAAAATTAGTTTTAAAAAATCATAAAACTATAAAAAAAATAAAAATAAACCATCTTCCATTCACACTTTATTTCAGGCTTAGGACTGTCCTTAGAATGTTAGAAGTTTATACATAATATAAATTACAACCAGAAATTTTGGCTTTGGGAAAATAATTTTCTAAGGCACCAATCACTGCCTGTTCAAAATCCAGTTTTATAAGAGATGGTTTTAAATTTGGTAGTTTCTCGTTCATTGATGAAAATAACATATCGTATGTCTCTTTGGTTTTGTTAGCAAGTAACGCAAATCTCAATGGAATTGTATTTGTATCCTCTGACGTACTACCAATATCGATATGAACGGTATATATTTGACTAAATTGCTTACTGCAGGTTTTGAATGTTTCAGCCATAAATACAGTGTCCTTACTGTTAACCAAAATCTCCCTAGCTTTATTGCTGGCAAACACCAAGATTCTGTATCCCGAGGGAGTGGCCTTTCGATAAATAAAAATTTCATTTTATCGCTCATTGTAATAATTTCTTTTGGAAATACTATGCCGCTGCCGCTGGGTCTGTGAGCAGCCAACGCGCACCTTTTCTACAATCGTTTAAACCACTTTTCACTGAAGAGAATTTTGGGATGTTAGTCACGAAATTCAGTCCTTGACTATATAATCTTTGAAATTCATCTTGATATATTTTTGACATCGGCAAATAACTATTGTCTTCCCTAGCTCTTTTTCGAGCATTCAAGATACACTGCTTGACTTCTGTCGCTGCAACACTCGGCTTACACAGATGTTCGGCTTCCTTAATTATTGTGTATTTATCAATAATTATGTGGCCTCGACATTTTTCAGTTTTCTCTTTCAAACAACTCAAAAAAACCGAACCATCTTTATTTCTTTATCACAATAATTCTTGATCCTCCTATCTCATAGAACGCAATAGAAATGATTGACCATCAATATGTTCATTATCACGTAGAATTTTCACGTAATTTTTCTCTTACCATACCTCTTGTTAATGACTAAAATAGTTACCAGTTCGCATTATCAGGTAGAAAGGAAAGTTAGTTCCAGCGATCTCTCATTTTGGGAATTCTAGTTACTAATTATATCTAAATAATTTGTCAATTATATTCTAATTATTCTAATTATATTATCTAATTATATCTAAATAATATATCTAAATGTCAAATAAAAGTTTTGATTTGACATTTTTATTTTTCAAATCTAACGGAAAAAGATGTTTCTGTTTATTTGACATGTTAGTTTGTTCATTGCAGTTTCAGCAGACTATTATTGTAGAATGAAATTAAAATTATATTGCAAAAAAGTGCAAATCGGCCGATAAGGAAACTACAGTAGTTAGATATTTCTATTATGAAAATTTCAAAGCGCAAACCGGTTGATTTCAGGTAATGGCGCAAAACGGACAAGCGCAAACCGGCCGTATTCTTTTCTGTGGGGTATTAAAATCTGACCGCGGGTGCGAACTAGTATACACCCCGTAATTTTAGTTTGACGATTTTACCTGCTATTTGCAGATTAGTAAAATTAGATAAAGAATTAGAAAAAGAAGATATATGTCCTTATATTAGTATTGAAGGAGTTATAACAGTAATTTCTGGAAAATAAAGAACCCCTTTCAACTATTTTTTAAATTAAATTTGATATACTGTAATTTGTGTTTAAAATAACGTGCTTCGTTTAATTTTATTATAATTTCCGTGTTTTCCAAAGAGCACAAAATTCAAATTAAATCAGTAATTCCGATTTCAAGCAATTTTACCAGAAAATATCTGGTATTAGTCTACGCCTCCACAATAGAATAATACAACCCTTATTATTAGCGCTCGGTTGAAACCAAAACCAGAATAATTATATCTAACCACCGAAAAAACAAATAATCCCCCTAATGCAAATTATATTCTGAAAATGTGTCCTTCAGTAACAGACAAAGCTGTTAATAGTCTTGCGAAGCCTTCAGGATTCACCCGAAGCGAGAAAATTTTAGAAACTTATTTATGAGGGTTAGGGAACAGTGAAAGGGACGACACATATTGAATAATTAAATTCAATTTGTAACGTTAATAATTTGTTTATTCTTATAACGGTTATCAGAAACTCAGATTATTATTATTATTCAACACGATAGCTAATTCGTTACCATGTTACTGAGGTATCCCAAATAACAAAGGAAGATAGCGAATCCCTAATTGCAAATAGATTTATAGTAATTTATTATAAAGTGGTTCGTTTAGTAATGGGAAAGTTGACAGAGAATGAAACAATTTTATAAGTCGTTTTTTATTGCATACAATTTTGTTTTCTTTAGCACCGTTTATTTTTTTTATTTTATTAATGACTTTGGATAACTTGATCCATTCAGCCACGATAATGTATTATTGACAACTTGAATTTGTTAATGATGTATTGACATATTGCATTTGTTAAGAAAATAGTACTTCGCATAGAGGTAAATTTAAAATATAATGTAAACATCAGTATCACAAGAATCAGTAGATTGATAAAAAAACCATACATTCATTCGTTCCATTCAATGCCCTACCCAACTTAAAGTGAATATTTAGGACCCATAAGGGATTATATAATATAGGGATACTTTTCACGCTAAAGTGTCTTTCATAGCGACTTTATTACAACACAAGATAGTCAACGACGAGGAGGTAACTATATAACATAAGGATAGACAGCGGAAACAAAGCTAGATATATACATTCACATTACACATTTCATCCTAAATTTTTCTTTTAGTCCTTTTTAAGTATTCCCAAAAAATTGGGTTAAACTAATATTCGACGAGAGATATATAAAATAGCAGATTGACACTGAGGAAGAGGTATTTGTTCTTTTATCAGATTTTCCAATAGATACTTAATAGCAGCCTCATTATATATGCACCCGAACATCCAATGATTGATATCGTCAATGTTGTCACTATAATCACAAAGTTCGGTTTTAATTAAATTAAATCTATGAAGATAGGCTTTCATAGTAGCATGATTAACAAGGCATCTAACAAACATTAAATATACTCTTTTATTGGGATGACTTCTTGCAGAAAAAGGCGTAGTTGGTAAAACAGGGTGAATTTTTGTATAAAGGTTGTTATTTCTGTTACAAAAAGCATTCCATTCAATTTCCCAGGTTTCTTTTAATTCGTGTTTACGCAGCAAGACTAAATCACTTCTATTGAGCCAGTTAATTTCTAATCCGTTTGAAGCCGCCTCTTTAGCAAAATAATCTGCTTTGGTGTTATAGTTTATTTTTATGAACGAGAGAGTAATTAGCATAATTTTAACTGGTACCTTCCACTACTCCATGGGCGTGCTCAAGATTAATTGAAAAATTACTTTGAATAATTGTAAAAAATAAATGAATTATTTCAGTGTTATAAAGTGTTATGTGTATGTAAACAAAAGTGACCTGTTTTATCACACACTATATTAGAACTGACTGGTCTACATTAAAAAGGGTTTTAAAAAATTCACATTTTTTTTAATTTGTAAAAATTACAAAAGAGAAAAAGAGTTTTTAAAACCGTCTAAGGTATGTTAAATAGATGAATAAACATATTAATATAAAACTTACAGCTACTTGTTACAAATCCAAATCAGATTAAGAAGATGAACTTTCAGAACCAAGATTTATAATAACTGGCTCGATTATTTTATCAGTAATATTGTCCAGCTTCCACATTTTTTCCTCTTCTTTAATAGTGTGATTTACTGCCTTTTCCCAGTTTTCAGGTTTTACATTATTTACGGCCTCCAAAAACAGCTGTTTAACATCATGAATTTTAAAAGTGGTATTTTTTCTTGAAACTTCACTCTTTATCTGTGCCCATACCAGTTCAATCGGGTTTAATTCACAATGATATGGTGGGGATCTAAGTACTGTCATTCCACGATTTTTGGCAATTTCATTAATTTCGTATTTTTTAAATTTTTCTTTATGAAGGGCACACAACGAATAAAGTTCCTTTCTTATAGATCCGGGATGGTACGTAATATTTTTTGAACTCAGCCAATTCTGCAAGTCTTTTTTTAACCACTTGGTTGTGGGCAGTCCTTCTATAAGTCTGGAGTGTAACTTGCATTATCCATTACTATTACACAGTTCTTAGGAAGAAGATCTATCATTTGTTCGAACCATTCTTGAAAGACATCAGCGTTCATGTCTTCATGGTAGTCACCGGTACGAGTTGATTCAAAAGTTAATAAACCACCTTCAACAAAACCGTCTGAACTGCCAATGTGTACTATTATCAGCCTGCGTCCCTTTCCTGATGGTGGGTTTAAACCAGTAGATAAGTTATTTACAAAAGCGTGCCTTTGACTTGTAACAGTTTCATTCTGCCAAAATTTATTTGGTGTATGACCCTCGTTGATCCATGTTTCATCAAGATGAAATATTTTTCTTTTTTGGTTTCTCATTTCCTTTATGGTTCTTAGAAAACGACTTCTCCATATGACAATATCGCTTCTTTCTAATAAAATAGACTTTCTGGGATTCTTTTTCCAGCGGAAGCCTATTTCTTTTAAAAGTTTCCATAACGTACTTCGACTCATTTCTGGGTAATCCTTGTCATCTCGAACTGAGACAAGAACTTTATTCAATGTTGGAAATTCTTGTCTAAAGAAGAATTCATGCACTTTCCGTCGAAGTCCTTCTTTAAAATGATATTCTATTTGAAATTTTGGTTTCCCTGGAGCATTACGTGGCATTTGAAAACTACCACATTTCTATTCTTTAATAACTCTGTAAATCGTAGATTTCCCAACACCGGTCTCATCAACACTTTCACATAAACGTTTGTCTGTAAATGATTTAAAACAATTAAATATTAATGTTTTTTCATTAATTAATGAAAAAGCTGTTAAAGGACCAATTTTTCGGCGTTTACACGGCACTTCCAAATTTTCCATAACACTAGTATACACAATAAACTGCACCTTGCAACTGAAGTACCTACTTTTAGTGAACTGTTAAGAATTTTGAATACGCCACTTGGACCTTCCTACAAAATGGAAAAACCCACTATCACGTTTTCTGTGGAATAAGTTTAGAAGGTAATTATCTAGTCAATTACTGTCGTAGATTCCTGGAATTAAAGAATTAAATGTTTGATTGTTGAAACCCTTACTTCGTGAAATGCACTCATTTCAGATAAAATAAAAAGTTTTATTTTATCTAAAGAATTAAACTTTATTTTGCAAATAGGTAGGTACTTATTAAACTTTTATTGGTTATATATAACCAATAAAATAAACATCTTACATTTCTTGCAAATTCATTAGTACCTGTTAACCTCCATCACTCCGACACTGGCAATCTTATTTAGGGATTAGTAACCCTCACAACTATTGTATTCTATTCTGCTCCAACCTTTATACCTGGTGGTCCTACTCAATTTAAAATTGTTTTCCTATGTTTACTTCTGTAAACTTGTTGACAAATATCTGTTTTTCATTGAGTCACCCGTATCAACAGTTTAGGGATTTGCATACATAATTTATTGTTTTATTACTCTCTCATACATAAAAATACACTTATACCAAGATACCAGCATGTCCTTTTACCCAAATGAAAGAGACTGAATTATTTCTTTCAAGTAGGTTTAGTCAATTTTCTAAAATTTTGACGATAATAGTGTTTTTGTATAAATGCTTATGCGAATTATCTAAAGCAGACAGCGCAGATTTTGATTCCGACATGATTACTATTTGTTAATTAGACATTCTTTTCTCAATAGTCCATTCCAGGGTTTGATATATTGCAAACAGTTCTGCGGAATAAATGAAACATTGTTGGTTTAATTTAAACCTTATGTGTTCTTGATTGTTTTGAATATATATCGCACAACCAACTCCCAAAATGGATTTTGACCCATCTGTGAAAATCCTATATGGCTTATCAAAGTTGGCAAGTTGTTTCTTGATTGTTGGGTCTTCAAATTGTGAAGTTGAATGGTGTTGTTATCATCAAAAGTAGGGAAATAAACTTTGGTTTCGAAATAAAGAACATTGAAATTAGATTGGAAGAAATTAGTTTCAGCTGGGATTTCTAAATAGGAATAAACATTAGGAAATGCTATAGCTAAAGTTGGAGAAGTTTTGTTATGCCACCATTTTTGTCAACTAAGTTAGGCACAGATATGTCGGATATTTTTTGTAATAGGTAGGATTGGTTATTACTTTGACATTTAAAGATAAACTTTTCATAAAAAAAGACGTCTTAAATGTAATGTAGGTTCCATACATTCGGCTAATAGATTTTCAGTAGGTGTAGATTTAAGTGCAGTTAAAACCAGACGTAGAGCTTTGTACTGGATTCGGTCTAATTTTTTAAGTCTAGTGTTTGTAGTAGACCCATATAAAAAGCAATCATAGTCAAGAACTGACCTGGTATATGCTCTATAAAACATCAGATTAACCTTAAGATCAGCGCCCTATTGTTGACAACAACTTTTAAAACATTTAGTCTATTTTCGCATTTAATTAAACAGATATTAATATGTTCTTCACATGTTAATTTAGTATCAAGATTGACACTAAGATAAGTATAGTGTTTTTGGACAGGTATACTTAGATTATGAATGCTAATGCTGGATATATTCGGTAAGCAATGACGAGTAAACAACACCACAGCGGATTTATTCAAAGTAAGTTCCAACTCTTGGTTAAGAAAGTATTATCTTGCACTGCACATAATTCGTTTTATTGAATCAATATATTCCTGATAAGAATTTTTAGGAGTGTAAAGACAGAAATCATCGGCGTATTGTAAAATATTACAATTAATTCCCATACCATGTAGATCCATAGTATATAGATTAAACAAGAGAGGACTAAGCACAGATCCCTGCGGCAGACCTTGATAAACTAATCTTGGACCAATCAATTTATTATTGCACCAAATGAGTACTTGTCTATTAACAAATAAATTAACCAGTACCTGTGCACATCTAGTTGGGACTTCTATATGTCTTAGTTTCTCAAAAAGTAAGTTTAAGATAACATTATCGTATGCTCCCGAAATATCTAGAAAAAGTGCTGCTAAATAATTATTATTTGAGTAGGACAATTGGGTATCAGTAGCTAAAAGAGGATATCGATATGGTTCTCTGGTATATTTATTGGTAGATAAACAGAGTGGGGAGAAATTAAAAAAAAAGTTATTTAACTGCTGATTCATCGTTAATGATAATTTTTTCAGAGACTGAATTTTATTTACCCTTTTCCAAATGTCTGATGAAGGGGTTTGCCTATTAAGAGAAAAGCAATACTGTACCCAGCTAGATTTAGCATTTAAGCGAAAAGTACGTTCACACATAGCCTCGTTTCTTTTATATTCATTAAAATTCAAAACATTTAGATTAGATTTAAACTTTTTAAAATAATTTTTCCTTAAAATTGAAGCAGCTAGGCACTCCTCATCCCACCAGGGTGGAACATTTACAGGTGTAGTTGAATGTTTAATTGGTGTAAAAAGATTTATTCGCTGCATTTGTAATAGAATCAATCTAATAAGAATAAAATCATCTCGTTAGTATTATTAATAACTGGCTTCAATGTGAGCGCTTCCTCTATGGTAAGACTGAATTGCTCCCAGTTAGCATTAGTCATCGACCACTTAACTGCAGATGTAAACCTCGTATTTTCTATTTTAATATTATTGATAGATATTGGAATAGGAAAGTGATCGAATCTATATGTATCTTGTATAACAGTCCAGTCAAAAGTTGAGCATAAATTGGAAGATAAAATGGTGAGATCTACAACAGATTTGTCATGACCTGGAGAAGTATCGTAGTAGCCAATCCATCGTTTACGATAATTAAATGAGGAAAAGAATTCAAGGCTTCCATTAATACATTACCCTCTGAAGAACAGGCATTTGATTCCAATAATCCATGGCGCGCAATAAAATCCCCAGAAATAATACAGTCATTGTTAATTTGTGAAAAAATGTTGACATAATCTTGCACTGATACTTTTGTTTTTACTGGTCGGTGTAAACTTAAAATCGTATACTTTTTCTTGTCGATACTAACGTTTACGCCACAAACTTCCAAGTTTTGATTGAAATTATTAAGAAATGAAATAGGTTCGTAATTGATGTTATTTGATATAAGTATAGCTACTCCACCGTATCCGGTAGCTCTACTTTTACTTACTCTATTAAAATTACTTAAGATAATTAAGGTAGTTGAGGAATTTTACACAGAATTATATAGAGAAAGGGGGAAGAAAGACGGCACCAAGTTGAGAAAAGTCCAGAATGTGGGTTCAGAGGATATCCCAGAAATAACAATCGAAGAAGTCTTAAAGTCATTAAATAGAATGAAAAAAAAATAAAGCAGCTGGTGATGATCAAATCGTTATTGAGGCAGTTAAAGCAGGAGGAAAGACAGTATTGAAAGCATTGTCGCAATTATATAACTTATGCCTTTCAAAAGAGGTTACACCATCTCAGTGGAATAAAGCTGTTATAGTAGTCATGCACAAAAAGGGAGATATAACAGATGTAACAACACGTTTATAAGTTGTTTATGAAGATAATAACTAATAGGTTGACATCAAAACTAGACTTCTATTAACCTTGCGAGCAAGCAGGATTTAGAGCTGGATACGGAACAAATGATCATTTGCAAACCATTAAGTCGTTGATTGAAAAAACCATTGAATATAATAGACCCCTGATACTTGTCTTTGTCGACTTTGAAAAAGCATTTGATACGGTCAATCAAAGTGAAATGCTCCAAGCTCTAACACAATGTAGAATAGATCACCGATACATATCTCTCATCAGATACATCTATCAACATGCTACAGCCTGTGTAAGACTTAATGAAGATACTGGGACTTTTCGTATTGAAAGAGGCGTTCGGCAAGGAGACAACATGTCTCCTAAATTATTTACAACTTTGCTAGAATACGCTTGTAAAACAATAGATTGGAACGAAAAGGGCATCAATGTAGATGGAAAATTTTTAAATTACCTTAAATTTGCAGATGATATCGTTCTTATTGCAGACAGCTTTGATCAGGCACAGATAATGCTCCAAGAACTCCATACTGCCACAAAAAGAGTTGCTCTTAAAATATCTAAATTTTTCAAAAACAAAATTTATGACAAATTTAGTCCACAACAAAAACATCTCAGTAGAAGACAAAGATATTGAGCCAGTTGACTCCTATAAATACTTAGGCCATGAGATCAGAATAAGTCGAGACAATCAAACAATCGAGCTGAAAAAAGAATAAACCTCGCTTGGGCTGCATTTGGAAGGATGAAGGATATTTTTAGGTCTAAGATTCCAATGTGTCTGAAAAGAAAAGTATTTAATCAATGTATTTTGCCAGTGATGACCTACGGCGCAGAACCCCCAACGCTCACAAGAACAACAGTGAGTAAACTACAAGTTGCGGAAAGAGCAATGGAGAGAATTATGTTAGGGATTTCTCTACGTGATAGAATACCCAATGCTACTATACGCAAAAGATCAGGAGTAGCAGACGTTATTGAAAGGATAACAACACTAAAGTGGAACTGGGTAGGTCATGTAGCAAGATCAGTTGTTGACCGGTGGACAAAAAGAATTTTGGAATGGAGACCCCGAATACAAGCTTTCAGAAATAGAGGTCGACCCCCAACGAGATGGACAGATGACATAAAAAGAATGACTACAAATTGGATTCAGATGGCTCAAAATCGGACTAAGTGGAAAAGCATGCGAGAGGTCTATGTTCAGCAGTGGACGTTAGAGGCTGGTTGATGATGATTAAAATTACTACCAACATTATCTGAGGATTTGGACCAAGCTTTCGATAAAACTGCTATATCAAAATGTTCTTCAAGAAGTAACTGATGTAAAGAATATTTGTTAGCGTTAAGTGATCGAATATTCCACTGAATAATTTTAATACCTTTGATAGCCATGAATTTTAAGTAAAAATGTTATTAACAACTTTTTTAACTTTGTTCTCGAATTCAATGTCATTGACTTTAAGATTAGGAGCCATATTTGGAGAAGCATTAAAAAAATCTTAAAAGGTGTGTTAAATAAAGATTCTAAGAGTAACAGTAAGCTGAGTGATAAATTTACTAAATTCATCTACAGGTTCAGGTTGTCCGAATTGGAATACGGGACCACCACAGAAACTAGTCGAAACTAGTAGAAATTAATAGTAGTGTCGCTATTTTTTCTTTTTTTTTTTTGAGAGAATTAACTACTGGGGTTGTATGACGTTTGGGAATATTGCTATTCTTATGAACTGTACCAGAATTGAACTGACGAGTAGAATCAAATTTTAGTGGGGGAAATTCCATGTCAGAGTTGATTAACGGTGCAAATCTATTCTTCTGAACTAGGCTCGAATAACCTGGATTATCAGATATTTTCTGAGCTTCCTTAAACAAAATGTTTAAGTTAGCCATAGTTTCTTTCGTTTTCCTCTGCTTAATATATTCAGGACATTCTCTGAAAATTGACTCGTGACCATTATTTTAACAATGCATGCAAGAAGTATTACATTTTTCAGGACAATCTTTATTTTCTTTATTCCCATATTTTTTGCAACTTTTTTTTTATTTACATTGAGTGGCCGAATGACCATAATGCAAGCACTGGTCACATTGTATGACCGGACTGACAAATACCTCAACCGGGCATTTAACTTTATTAATGTAGATGATATACCGTCTTTTTGTATTAATCTAGTCATTCTTTGGACTTTTTTAACCATTACATTCGATTTTATAATATTTAGGAGTTTCTTTTCACTTATAGTAGTGTCAACAGCGGCAACTCAACCTCTTTTTTTCTGTCAAATAATTAGGTAAAGTCGACACAAGCAAGCAATTTGATTGAACCCAGCCTATGAGACATGTTCACCCAGGTAGTACGATCGGGTGTAACAATTCATTGGAGCAAGGTGTTTTAATTCGTGTTTAAAAACAGGAATCACCCCACCGTGCTCCAATGCTCTAGACCATCCCTTTCCCCCCTATAGCAATCTGATTCGCTATAGAGGCACAACAATCAGCCAAGTGCTCTTCATGTGGAGGTCCTGGGTAATTGAACCCCAACATGGTTTCCTAACCGTATGTGAAAACTCAGGACAGCGCATCTCCGCTTTATTCCTGTTTATCTTAATGTAGCTTAAAGTCGACACGTAATTTCGTGAGAAAATTTATAGGACCCAGAGCGAGCCAAATCCTAGAAAATGGCAACAATGTTAGACTTGCCACTGCTTCGTTGAGCAGTAGCGTAGATATCTAAATTTAAATTAGATAAAAAAGTTTTTATTTTTATTTACTTTTATTTAAGAAAAAGTTTCATTTTCTATAAAGTTTAAAGAAAAAATATTGATGTTGTTAACTTCTGTGGTATATCTAGGAAGTGATAACACTAATAGGCTCACTAAACAGAACACATAATAATACCTGTAAAAAATTGTTATTAAAAGTAATTATCACATACAATTTTTAAGGTAAAAGTATTTTAGTATACAAACGTTTTAATTACACAACTACAAATCTTAATTATGCTGGATTTTCACAGATCCGATGACACGAAATACGAAATTTTTTTGTACGAATATATTTGATTGTCGTATCCGAAATTTTTTGACATATATGTGTTATGTGTCAGATTATTGGATGAATTGATATTTATTTCAATGAACTGTCAATAAATGTTGATAGCTGTTTGTTTGATATATAATATATATTATATTGAGCTACGTTCTCGTAATTTTTGCCTCACATAGTGTAGAAGACCCAAAAGCAATACTTTATTCATTGCATTTATATAATAATTAGGTCTTTGTTCCATTTTAAATATATTTCAAATAGTAAACATAAACACTGCTCAAAAAAAGGTTAAGGTTCAAGTTAGAAATGTCAACAATATCAAAATTTGTCCGATTTTCGTGCAAAAGTTAAAATATTTTTAACTTCTTCCGATGACTTTTAATTTCGTACGAAAATTTTATTTGTCATTTCCAATCAACCAATGAAATTCTCTGAAATTTATATCGTTTCATCGTATCATCGAATATCGGATCTGTGAAAATTCACCTTTATTGGTTGAGTGACAAGGTTTCATGTGTCACCTCGATTTGTCGATTTGTAGAATGTCATTCTAGTTTGGTTTTATTTATGTTCACGGATGGAACCTTGGCATTGTAATGAGTCAGAATTGCGTTGTTAGCCAGCGCTGTTGTCAGATCAAAATATAGGGAAGATCAGTTGGAACCTTTTCACACTAATAACTCCAAATATGCGATTTTGTTAGTTGGAACCCTGTCATTTTAACCTAACGATATGTTGTACGTATTTATTCTATCATAAAGTGTATTTGTACTTTATTTTAAAAGATATATAAGCAAAACGAAAATATCTACAATTACAATAAAAATAAAGGTTTCAACTAACACCTAGTTGGAAATAAGAACTTAAAAATCTACTCAGATTCACTGTTATCACTAGTATCAGTTGTATCTTCTAAATTTATAGTTAATTTGGTTACTGCTGGTAAATATTTAACATAGTCATTTTTTACTTTGATTACATGTTTGATTACATTTTTGTAGTTGGTTGCTGTGATCTTTGTGACTTCTCTTCTAATTAACTGGAGAGCAGTAGACAAAAATTTAGGAGCCACGTTTTTTCTTCTTCTATTTGCTTTAAGTTGAGTCCATATTAACTCTATTGGGTTCAATTTACAATAGTAAGAAGGAAGTCCAAGCACGGTATACCCATTACTGCGAGTACAGTTATCAACAACATATACCTTCTGGTACTGTCTACTATAAACAATCTCCAACAATTGCTTTTTACTATGATGCCTCAAAATACAAATCTCTCCCAAATAAAAATTCTTGAATTTGTTTCAAGTACTATTTGGAATTTTCTCATTAATCTTGAATGATATGATACGTTGTCCATATAATAATCACACTATATTTAGGTAATCTTGGAAGAAGAGATTTTTCAAACCATGATTCAAAAATTAAACTTTTCATGTCCTTATGATAATCTAAAGACGCATCTTTATTTTTTTTTTGCAGATATTAATAATACATAATCGATCCATCTATTTTCTCCACCGCAGTGTAAAATTATAATTCTCTGTCCTGTCATGAGTATCACACCAAGACTCATCTAAATAAACAAGATTTCGTTTCATTTTTTGATACTCAGTTATCTATCGGATAGAAATATCTCTTTAAGAACTAATTATTCTAGTACTTTCCATTAGTGTTTGGCGCTTGTCTATAGTTTTTTACTTAAAATTGTGGGTTTTAAGAAATCATCAAAGTGTTGTTGCTGAATATAAGAGAATATCCTTTCGAATAACCTTTTTTATATAAATGCAATTAAATTATTTTTTTCAAAAAAGATTCTTCGAACAGCCTATTTGCAACCAGTCCCAAATCAACTTCGATTTTAATTCTATTCCTGCCAACACTAACAATTTCAGTTATATTTTTATCGTAATCCGCGAGAGAACTTAATTTTCACTTTTCTTAATTTTAAGTCAATTACGAATCGAATCTTTTAGTGGCATACTTTCTTTTAATTTGTTACTTCTCATTTAATATCTGTATTTTGTTTCATGCAATTTTTAATTCGAACTAGAGTAAATGTATGATGACTAGAAACGAATTGTTCGAGAGTAATGAATTGTTATCAAGAACTGCTATTCTATGACGATACTCATGACGACACTATTTTCGAAGCGCTTGTTCCGTGACGCTCGCCTAAGCATTTTACGGTGGAGAAAAATAAGTAATGCAACAGTATAGAAGCTTCGTTAAAAAAAATATTAAAAAAATAAAAATTAAAATATGTATTATTAGCTAAAATGGTTTTTATATAAAATATTTAGTATAAATTGAAAAGAATTTTATTTTTTATTTTATTTTCAAACAAATAGTACAACTTTTTATATAAATATAAAGCAAAATACTGTGTAAATATTTTAAATTTTAAAACTGTTTATATTCTGTATAGATGAAACGTACACATCAAAACTATGCAACCAACTAAAAAACAAAACAGCAAACTGTAATATATGTTCCAAACGTTTACATTTTTACTTCACAAACTGCAAGCGATTTTGTTTCGGACTTCAATTTCGTGTTTCATTTTTGTACTATTTGTTCAAGCTCGATGTATTATCGAAAGCGTGACAGTAGAACTTTCTACTTTTGGATGGATTATATGGATTCCGTCAGTGATAGCACGTGAACATTTCTAGACATTTTTAGTGGTATAAAAAATATTGTTACCTTGATAGGTTTTGTATTACAACTTTTTGAAAATCAAGCAATATGTTACAAAACACTAAATAACTGTATATGACAATAAATTTGATATTTGCAGATAGTGAAAAGGAGAGAATTATATCCTGTTATATCGATCCCATTTCTTGTATTTGTCTATACTTGAAACTGTGTGTAATATTAGCCTTTATTTCTTGTTACAGCTTGACATGAAATATAGCATTTTGCTGTTTAACTTTGAGCTATACAATTAATTTTTTATACAGATCACACATTAAAATGGTCTAGGGGTCAAGAAATAAAAGTCATTTACTTTTAAGAAGTAATATTTTTCTGTCAAAATAAAATTTATTTATTCGTTGGACATACCTTACCACAATTTACTATATCAGTTTGTGTTTTTGTTGATCTTAAAAAATAAGAAATTTTTTTTGAAGTTTATCTATTCAACTTAAAAGTACCGGGTGGTCCAATAAGCCGATCTCTCGGCTATATATCAGAAACTATTTATGTTATAACTTTAGGAGAAAAAATTCCTTAGTAAAAGTGGTCAGGAGAAATCGCTGGAAATAACTTTCAAGTTTCTTGGTTAACCGCTAGGGGGCGTAACCTGTGAATAAAAAATTTAAAAACCAGTTTTTTGTGAAATATGCCCAATTATACCAAGTGTTAAATAAGTAAACTAGATAGGCCTAAATTCCACACAAAGTTGTTCAAGTACTTTGTTTTTTATTTTTTCAAATAAAGGGTGGGGGAGAGTGGGAAAGTATTTGTGGATAAATATCTATAACTTTGGTTTGTATCAACCGATTTTAACGGAATTAGTGTCATTAGAAAGAGTATAGATGACTTAATTTATATCTCCTATGAAACAATTGATTTTAGTTTGAATTGTCATGGGTAGAGGGTACTTTTGAATAGAAAAAATTAAAATTTATTTTTCTTCAAAATGTTTGATGGAAACACCTATGTGTTGTAAATTATAATGGAACTGGATTAAAGTCGTAACAAAACGGCGAAAACCGTATCTTGATAGCTTTTGTAGAACTCGAGATATGAATAAAAACGCATAAACATAAATAAGTATAGTATTGACTTACCCTTTATTATAACTTAAAATTAAATATGTGAAAGATTTTCGATCATTAAAACTTCGAAAAACATTTCGATCATTAAAACTTAATGTCCAATTAAATGTTCAAATTGTTTTCAATCATTGTTCACACAAAGATGTAATCTTTCGCGCGTAGACATAACAGCTGCTTCAATCTCATCTGTTGATATACTATTTATTGCGTTTATTATGCGCTGTTTCATCTCGACTCGCGTAGTTGGTCAAGTTTGGTACACTAAGTTCTTCAATCTTCCCCACAGATAAAAGTCCAGATATGTTAAGTCTGGAGATTCCCCTTCCGAACCATTTATTTGGATAACTTGCATACAAATAATCTCGAACTCGTCTGGTAAAGTCATATTGTAATATCATATCTCTTTTTAATTGTAAGAAAATATCTTCCAATAAAACAGGCAACTAATTTTTCAGAAAATCCAAATATTTTTCGCCATTTAAAGTTATATTAAAGAAATATGGACCTACGATCTTTCCATCACACTATACCACACCAAACATTAAGACTCCATCTACCTTGAATCTGCACCTCATGTATCCAAGGCAGACTTACTTTAGTCCAATAATGCATATTATGCAGACTAACACCACCCGCACTATTAAACGTAGCCTCGTCTGTCCACAAAATCTTTGACATGATACGCGATTGTTCTTCTAGCAGACCTAACATCCAATTGCAGTAATCCAGCCTTGCATCAAAATCTCTCTCTTGGTGGAGAACTACATGATAAGGATGCAGTCTAAAAAACAGAACAGCAAATATTAGTGAAAAACAAACCACTATATTTACTAACACTCAAAAATTTTAAAAAATCTACAATTGTTTCACAAGACAAATTGTGCATAAGTATTTTTAAGAAACGGATAAAAGGATAAAAGCGCCGTGTGGCCGTTTTTATCGGAATATTAAAATAACAGTTGAATCTAAAGTTTAAAGGGAATTCCATGTTTCTGACCTAAACGTTAACTTTATAATATGAAAAACTAACCTGTGATGTTTTAAAATCCTTATAACAGTAGTTTTGGGTATGTTTAATTCTATACAGATTTGCCGACTACTTATATGTGGATTCTGTTGAATTAAAGCAAGAACATTGATTGAATTATCTTCGGTCATACCTCTACTACATCGTCTAAAACAAGGACGATGAAAACTACCGGTTTCTCTTAATCTTCTTACCTTTCTTTCAAATACTTCTATGCCATAATGTCTCCTGTCAGGATATCTTACAGAACATTTATACGTGAGGCAATAGCGGCATTTTGGTGACATTCGAAATAAACTCCAATCATATCATAAAATTCTGCATTTGATATACTTATCACGGATTATTAGTACTCATAATTAATTACTAATATTACCAATGTTAATATCTATTGAAAAAAGTGCAATCTTCAATTCGGATTAAAATATAATACTTTCGATAAAACTATTTTTAATCATATAAAAAAACAATGGTCATAATAGGTATCAACATTGAGATTTTTTCGCTATAAAAAAATTTGAAAGTACCTACTGACTTATTTTTAAATTTAATTTATAATACAGGGTGAGTCAATACTATACTTACTTATGTTTATGCGTTTTTATTCATATCTCGCTTCGACAAAAGCTATTAACATGTGGTTTGCGCCATTTTGTTAAGAATGTAATCCAGTTCGATTATAGTTTACAATAAATAGGTGTTTCCCTTAAACATTTTGAAGAAAAACGAATTTTAATTTTTTCTATTCGAAAGTACCCTCTACCCATGACAATTCAAACTAAATGCTTTTATTATATAGTAGATGTAAATTAACTCATCCACACTCTTTCTAATGACACTAATTTCGTTAAAATCGGTTAATCCAATCCAAAGTTATAGGTATTTATCTACGAATACTTTCCCACTCTCCCCCACCCATTATTTGAAAAAATAAAAAAAAAGTACTTGAATAACTTTGTGAAAAATTAAGGCCTCTTTCTAGTTTAGTTATTAAACACTTGGTATAATTGGGCATATTTCTAAAAAAAAACTGGTTTTCAAAGTTTTCTTCACAGGTTACGCCCCCTAGCGGTTAATCCAGAAACTTGAAAGTAATTTCCAGCGATTTCTCTTGGTCACTTTTACTAATAAATTTTTTATTCTAAAGTTATAACATGAATAGTTTCTGATATATAGCCGAGAGATCGGCTTATTGGACCACCCGGTACATTTAGTACAATTTTTGCTGCAAGTGTAGTTATAATTTGTTGTTATTGTGGTTTTAACTAAATTAATATAAAAAGAAATCATTAAGGAAAATCAAAAGGGAAGTCAGTTTGCTTTTTTTTGTGCAAAAGGAAAACGATGAGTCTAAGTTAGAACTGCAAGAGAAAAGGTTGTTTCTGTGATAAGAAAAAAAAGGTGTGGACGTTGCAAGATAAAGTGGTAAATTGTTAAAGAAAGTTTATGAAGCGATTCCGGCCCTGAATGTCAGGCATGAAAGTCGACTTAATTGAAGCTCCACAACTTTTATAGTTTTTTAATAGAAAAAGTATAAATTTAAATAATTAAAAGTGATATAACAAAGAAGTTTACAGTGATTTGTGAAGTGCCGTAAGTACTTCTTTCCAATTAATCATAGTTTGATTAAAAATATCACTTTTAAGCATCAATAACATAATATTCTTATCAATAACTGTTGTTACAAATTAACCAAAAAACTAGTTGTACTCTTATCGTTATTCAGCTAATTTGGTAATTACCAGACCGATCAACTAATTTTAAAATAAACAGATTCGGACTTTATTTTATTTATTCCATATATAACATAGAGTCCTGTTAAGATCGCATATAGAGGATTTATCATGTCCGTAACATCAGATGGAAGTTCCAACGTAATTAGCTCTAATGTACCACAACATACTAACACAGTTTAATCCTACTCAAAAGTTCTAAGCCAACATACATACCCTAGTCCTGAACAAGCGATCGTTTTCTCTTCAAAGGATGGATTACGCCTACAGGACTACCTCATAGCACTAGGAGCACTTATACAATCCAAAAACATCTTATTTTCTTTAAGGCTGTCCAATAATCGACTATGCGTGTATCTAGCGAGCAAAGAAATTGTGGATAACTTTATGTAAGTATATGATGGTGTAATATTCATAAATGATAAACCAGTTCAAGCTAGAAAATATATAACTCCAACGGGTAGGTTAGTTCTATCAAATGTATGCCCCTCAATTCCCCATGATAGTCTTAATCACGAATTAGAAAACCTTGGTCTCAAGCTAATGTCAGTGAAACCCAGCATAGAGGCATGGAATGTGTTACCTACGTCAAGAAGTCAAGAAATAATAGTAACGCGCCTCAGACTCGGACATACTAGATTAACGCATGATTATTTAATTAAAAAGTGCGAACTGCCGCGATGTGAAACATGTAATACGACACTAACAATAAGGCACATACTATGTAAATGTCCCCTCTACAATCAACAACGAAGCAACAACAAGATACCAGGAACAATTCTAGAAGCTCTAGATGCAGACTGTAATTTTAAAAATACCTTGAATTTCTTTAAAGACATTAATAAGTAATTGATGGATTCGACCGTTACTTGATGGAAATTCATTTTATGTAACAATAAAATACTGAAAACTTTGTTTTCAAACTTGCACAAAATTTATTTTAAATCTTATCACTACAGCCGTTTCGGCTGATTGCCTTTCTCAAGTGATCTATTTTTTGCTTGGGTTTACAAATTTATAGTCTCTAATGAAATAGGTTGAGGAGGGGAGAACTGTTTGTCTCAAGTTGGTCATTCAGAATTATATCTATGTTTTTTAATTTGTTGATTTCCATAGATTCTAACAAAGATAGCTTAAGGCCTTTATTTTGAATGTGAAGAATTTTAAATTTGTCATTAAAAAAATGATTATGATCTAGAAGGTGAAGTGCGTATGTCGAATCTGTTTTTCTATTCTTGAAAGCCCTTTTACGTTCTGCTATTCGTTTATCAAAGTTTCTACCAGCTTGACCGATGTAAGTTTTTGGGCAGTCGCCACATTGAAGTTTGTACACACCACTATATAAGTGTTTTTTATTTTGGCTCTTGTTATTTTTAATATATTTGCCTAGGTTGTTATTTGTTCGGAAAGCTGGTGTTATTTCTTTCTTTTTTATGTGTTTGACAATTTTTGTTGTTTTTTGCCTGTATATGTAATCGAGCAGAAGGTACTGGGTGGTTTCTCTGGTGTTGGAAATACTAATTTCAGGGCTTTCTTGTGTAGTTTTTGATTTAACATTTTATTAATTGTTTGTTCGTTGTATCCCTTGTTTACTGCTATTTGCTTAATTATATTTAATTCTGTCTCAAAGTTGTATTTTGACATCGGAATTTCTATTAATCTATGTAACATACTAGGATAAGCTGCCAGTTTATGTTGTGTTGGATGGGATGATGAATTGTGTATAGTCGTGTCAGTTTGGGTAGGTTTATGAAATATGGAGAAGACATGTTTGTTTTAAAGTCTGCTAATTTTTAAATTTAAAAAATTTATGGATTGACTTTGTTCTGTTTCTATTGTAAATTCAATATGACTATGAAGTGAATTAATATACGATAAAAATTGGTCGAGTTGCCTGTTAGTTCCTGTGAACTGAAGTGAAGTTTGAAAACAAAGTTTTCAGTGTTTTATTATTACAATAATAAGTAACACCATATTTAATAATAAACCAAATTGTAATATACCTAATGTAATCCATTAATTTTTTGCTAATGGCCATTTGGTCGATGCGATTTTCTAAATAAAAAAAAAGTTTATGAAGTTTGTGGCAACAGAAAGCCGTGACAGTGTAAAAAGAGATCTTTAAATCTACAATTAGATAAGAAGTAAGTCTTTCTTTTAATATAAGAATTATTTAAGGCGAGGCCGCATATTTCTTGAAACGAGAGTAAACGAGATCAGGATGTGTGGAGAAACATTATACGGAAAATCAACATAATAAAGTTTAGTTTGTTTTATTGAACACAAAAGATAGGTCCAGAGATAAAGAATTGAATAGAGACAGATTTTTTATACAAATTTATAGGACCGGAGACAACATTATACTGATAATTATATGATATATGATCTTGTTTATTTTGTAAATTTATTTTTTATACAGCTGGTATATTTCAATTTCCATGATATAATATATTGATAAAAGGTACATATGGTATTGTTTGTGTATATTTTTATTCCTTTTTGTCCTTATACTTGTAAATACAACATAATTGATAGTGAGCCATGCAGGTGAGTTCTGAGATAAACAAAGTTATAGGCAAGTTCATCAATTTATATATTTTATTTTAAAACTAATTTTTCCTTACCATAACAATACATATATTATAATATGTACAATTCTTAAACACATTTATAAAAGAGAATCATTGCAAATATTGACCAAAAACGTTATTCTTTTGTCTCAGCAAGGATTCAGTAATTCAAAAACCCAAAACAGGCTCTTCATATATGTATCTTTTTGTTGATTGTTTAGACGTGTTATTTTTAATTTGGTTACCCTAATGAAATATAAACAGGTCTATTTTTTTAATTCAGAATCGCTTTTGTTTTTGCAGTTATTGTTGAGCCTTAAACAAGTTCGGCGGATTCGAAATAAAATTGTATCAAATACGAGTTACATAAACAATGAATGTATACTCAGTTTGATAATTTTATTTCTTTTAACCTTAACGAACGTTATAATAACAATATAAGGAATTTTATCGGGTTATCAATTTGAAAAAAATATATATGAGCTTTCTTCGTTCCTTATAATACTTAAATTTTAGGCATTTTTGTACATTAAATCACTGTTTATTGATATCATCTGCCCATCTAATTTGGGGCCCTCCTTTGTTTCGTTTATATTCCCACGGTCTCCAAATTTCGTTCCATCGATCTACTTTTTGTCTTATAATGTGTCCGGCAAATCTCCATTTCAATTTTGCAACTTCTTGTCTAACATCCCCCACTTTTGTTTTCTCTCTTATCCACTCGTTTCCCTTTTCATCCATTAGTATTATGTGCAACATTTGTCTTTCCATTACTTTTGCTTTTGTAAATGTCCACGTTTGGGAACAATAAGTAAGAACAGGGAGATTGATTGTATACTTAGGCCTTAAGATGATGTGGAAGTTTTATAGTTTGACCCAGATATAGTCCTGTACTTATTCTATTTCATCTTGTCCGATTCTCATTGTGATGTCTTCATCTGTATTTGTTATGGTTTTGGTCTTGCTGTAATTCATATTAAGGCCTATCTTTCCAGCTTCTACGTCCAGTTCTTTCATCATTTCAAATAATTCTTCTTTTTTATCAGTTATCAATACGATATCATCAGCGTACCTTAGATGGTTCAAGCTTTGTCCACAATGTTTTATACCTTTTTCTTCCCATTCTAATATTTTAAAAGTATCTTCCAGAGCTTACCTCCTAACAAAAACTTTCACTCCTTACAAAAATTTTAACCAATAGATTGACGACAAAATTGGACGGATAGCAGTCGAAAGAACAAGCTGGTTTTAGAAAGGGATTCAGCACAAGTAACCATTTACTAAGTATGAAATTACTTACAGAACGAGCAAATGAATACCACATTTCTCTATATATGGTGTTCATAGATTTCGAAAAGGCTTTCGACAGTGTCGAACATTGGCAGTGAAAATTTCTTTGATTGACAGCAGAATTGACGACAGATATCCTCATCATCATCAGTGGTGCTACAGCTCTAGTTAAGCCTTGACCTTCCCCAGTCTATTTCGCCAGTCCTTTCTGTTCATCGCCAACCGTTGCCAATTTGCCGCGCCGATCTTCCTTGCGTCCTCGTCCACACCGTCCCTCCATCTCAGTCGTGGTCTGCCTCTACTCCTATTTCCCACTGAGACCGATAATAGAGTTCGTCTGGGTGGGTAATTTTCATTTGCTCTTGACACATGTCCAGCCGATATAAGTCTACCTATTTTTATGAAGGATATTACATCTCTACCATTTACTATTTTTTTATACTTCTCGTACAATTCGAAATTATATCGCCTTCTCCAAATACCATTCTCACAGAATGCGCCCATTATTCTTCTTAGTATCTTCCTTTCGAAGACGAGCAGAAGATTTGCGTCTGTTTTGGAGATGGTCCATGTTTCTGACCCATATTTATGTCAGCACTGGTAGGATGAGTGTTCGATATATTATTAGTTTGGTTTTCTGGCTTAAATTTCTGTTTTTTAGCTGCTTGCTTAGTCCAAAATAACATTTGTTTGCTAGCAGTACCCTCCGTTTAACTTCTTTAGATGTGTCATTATCGTTTGTTATGAGAGAACCCAAATATGTAAACTTATTTACTACCTCAAAATTATATTGGTCTATACTGAAGTTTTGTTCGGCGTTTCTAGCTCTATCTCTGTTATTTGGAATAGATGCTAACATTTTGGTTTTTTCCTCGTTTATTTTAAGGCCCATATTTTGTGCGGCTGTCAAGAAGGCGGAAGTCATCTCTTTAAGTCCTCGTGTAGTACGTGCAATCAAATCCAGATCGTCAGCGTAAGCCATAATCTGCGTTGATTTATTAAAGATTGTTCCCCTATTGTGTAACTCGGCATCTCTTATAGTCTTTTGTAACGCTATATTAAAGAGAAAGTACGCCAGCGCGCCTCCCTGTCGTAACCCTGCATATGTTTCAAACGCTTGTGACATATCGCCTTGTATTTGCACTCTGCAGATCACTTTACTCATAGTTGTTTTTACAAGCCTTATTAATTTATGGGGAATGTTAAGTTCATTCATGGCTTCGTATAATTTACCTCTTAGGACGCTATCATACACTGACTTAAAGTCCACAAAGAGATGGAACGTGTCAATATTAAATTCATTGGTTTTTTCTAAGATTTGACGTAGCACAAAAATCTGGTCGATTGTTGACCTACCTGGCCTAAAACCGACCTGACGACAGATATACGGAACTAATAGCCAATATGTATAAGGAAGCCAAAACAAAAATTAAAGTATATGAAGGAACAAAATCAATACAAATAAATAGAGGCGTGAGACAGGGTGACACAATATCACCGAAACTTTTTAGTCAGGCTCTGAATGATCAGAATAACATTCATAAAATTACAAAACAGGTCAAGTTTCTTAAATATTGGCGATTAACACGTCAATTTTCTCTGTGTTAAGCTATGCTGAATAGTTTTTTCGACCCGACTCTTCGAAATTCGCTAAATCGCCGTCTATTTTCTGAAATTATTAAATCATAAGGGTTTTTTTTGTATAAATTCCCCTGCTTTCTTTAATTTTCTCTTTCTTTTTTTTTTTTGTTTAGACTTGTTAATTTTTTATTGTGTATTTTAATAAGCGACTAAACATCATGTACTTTATTTTAGAACAATTAAGTGTTAGTGCCGCCACCCGTCCCACCGTGTTTTTGGACTTGAGATATTGGAATCCATTTAAGCCATCGCAAAAAAGTGATGTTAACTTTTTTTTGGAAACAAGTCGTGAAAACTTAGAATTTCCTTATTGGTAGAATTAAACGAAAAATTTGTTCCACAAATTAGGATGGGGATCTTACTACTAGTTAGAGCATACTTTAGTTACTCGCGTACCAGTTAGAGTAATGTAATTAATTTCAATTCGAAGGACCACCCAATAGCGTGGGTAATAAAAACACAAGCATTAAATAATACGTAATTTCAGGGAAATTTTTTTCGAAATTTATATTATGTAGTTAAAACCCCCCTTTGAATGTTTGCTTTATAAGCAAATCGTAATAAGGTACGAAGAGCTGTGATGATAGCCAATCTCCGATAGAAAAAGGAAGTACAAGCAGAAGAAGTGACGTAGCAACACATGATAAATTTTTTACAGAAATTTATCTACGTATTATGCTTTGAACTAAAAGTATATTTATTCTTTCTTCATTGTTATTTTTAAGGTATACTGACCTCTTTATCCTTGAGACTATTTCTTGCTGTTATAAATTTCCTTCAGTCGAATTGGTCTTTCAAATATCCTCTTATAAGTTAGTTATCTTCCAATCGCTATGTTTATTAAATTGTTTGAGAAAAGATTTTAAAAATCTGTTATGGTAATCTGAAGAGTAATAAGAGTGATAGTTCAACTAGGATAGGAATATACTTATAAATGTAAATTGTTTTTTAAAAATTAAGTATGATGTTATGTTATTAAAAAGTTGTTTCTATTTATTGAAAAGGTATATTTTAAAATGTGTGTTATTTATTTAAATTACCAATCTTCAAGAGACAAAACTGTAACAAGGTAGAATGAAATAGATGCTGTCTTTTCGATGTTAGTTTGTGTTGTGTGCAAATAATCCTAGGTATATTTATAAAGTAAATAAAGATTCAATGTTTTTTCTATTTTTTAGACAGAAAAAATTATTGTGATGTCCGAAATTAAATAAGAAATAAATGTCAAAAAATTAAAAGTTAAAAACATTTATATGACAAACAGAACACACTGAATAGACAAAACAGACATTTAATTTAAAATAGAGGATAGTTTGTAGGTTGTGTACTAAGTATGTTACTTATGTGATGAAGGATCTGGCTAACAAAAATCGTTTTTTGTTGTCTAATAAATTTTAAGAGGTAAAAATGGCATAGTTAATGTAGTTGTAATACCAATAAGAAAAAGAACTGTCATACTTTAACCCGAATAGCAAATTATAAAATGCAAAACCGGTCGTTTTGCAATAAAATTTCTTTTATCTAATTTGAAATGGACTTACAAAGGCAACATATTCACGATTTTAAATTTCTTTTCTATAATAGTTTCAAAAAAGTAAGGGCAAGCTTTACTCCATAAAATCCTCTCGTTGGGTGAATAAAGCCCATTAAGGTAATCATTGATCAGTCAGTGTAAAAGTGAAAATTCGTTCCCATACTCGAAGGTATTTTCCGAAATCTTATCTTCTACTTGGTTGTTGGAACAAGACAACTTGTTCTTCAATGCCTACTATTGGTTTTAATTAGCGATAAGGAGGCAACGTTCCGTAATTGTTCGGCCGGTTATCTGTCCAACTCATGTCCGTTCAAAATAGTGAAGGAAAACCTGTAACCTTGCCTCATATCAGAAACGAAGGCAAAGAAACCATGAGAGCAGGGAGTGTCGAGATTTATTACTTTAAGAGCCTTCTTTATCCAATGCCAGAGATCCTGCGGAAAATGGAAGTAGCAGATTCAAATGGTATTTTCTGGCAGGCTCCGCTTGCTTGCACAATAATAAACGAGATTAAGATCTAACAACTCATATGATATGGCTATGTATAAAGAATCCGTGAAAAAAGTTTCCCAAAATAAGTTTTAATGTAGACCCCTAACGGTAGAAGAAAGAGAAGAAGACCCAGCCTTAGATATTTAGCAAGTATTAATCAAGAAATGAGAGCGAAAGAGACCTCGAAGAAGATAGAGCGAAGGAAACCTAGGCATCGGACACCGTTGTACGATGTTTGAAACATCTATGTTTTAAAACACGTGTTTTAAAATTAAGTTAAGGTTTTATAACTTTTATTTTATTTCAATAGCTGATGAATGTATATATCTATATACAGAATTTATCCACGTATAAATGTTCAAAACATTTGGGGGCAGGAAGAAACATGTGCACAAATTGAACAATACATGGGAGGAACAAGGAATTTGGAATCCTGGAAAATACTGAAATCTTTAAGGAAAAATAACAACGAAAAGGTCTAAATACAATATATATGAAAAAAAAGAGTAGGAAGACTACTATAAAGAACTACTTACAGAAAACCGCCCAGATTAAATAGAGACAGACACAGAACAAGAACAACAACAAAATCAGAATGAAGAACATATTGAAATAACATTAATCAAATAAAGAATGCCATAAAGACTTTAAAGAACAAAAAATCAGGGGGACCAGGAGGAATCGTTAATAACCTAATTAAGTACGGAACGGACAAACTACAGAGAATTATACATGAAATGTTCAGTAACGCTATAAACCTGAACGAAATACCAGATGAATGGTTCAAAGCATATATAACCTCGATACATAAAAAGGGAGATAAAAAGAAATGCATGAACTACAGAGGCATCAGTGTGATAGCATGTATGAGCAGTTTATATGGAAAAATACTGAAAGAAAAACTGGAAAAATCGATTTCAAATAAAATTGGAGAAGATCAGGCGGGGTTCACGGCAGAAAGATCATGCATAGACCATATATATATATAGTCATATATATCAGTATAATGTCCTATGGAGCAGAGAGTTGGGTAACAAATAAACGAAACAGGTCCAAAATCACAGCAACTAAAATGGAGTTCATGAGAAGAAGCTGCAGAGTGACAAAAATAGATCGCGCCAGAAATAAGAAGATAAAACGAAGAATGACAGTAGAACAAACATACTACATCAAAGAAAAACGTTTAATTTAGTATGGACATATGAGAAGAACAGATCTCACAAGGTGGATAGCAAAGATTTCAGATTGGAGCCCAATAGGAAGGAGGAAAAGAGGTAGACCCCGAGAACTCCGAGAAGGAACAGAGAGTGACAGCTGTAAAAATCCTTATATAGATGATAGATATGTTCAAGACTTAGCTACTACATACTTAATCCGACCAAAGATAATATATTTAAACAGACCTTTGATCATGGATATTTTTTGTTACTTCATTCACAATACATAAGTCACATAAAAATCGCCATGATCTTACTAATAATTTAAACAAACGTATTTCTATTGTACAATTTTAGTAAAATTGGTTGCTGATAGGCTGATAGCTAAAGGATCTCTAGCAAAATACAGTAAAAATAAAGAAAATTTAATGAACATTATTTTAAAATTTTTTACCCCTATGTAATTCGGTTTGCTTTAATTTTTATTATCGCCTTCTAGAATTAATGTCACCATAAATCTATTACATTAATTGGATCAATAGATAGAAAGAACACGCCCAATAATTCTCCGAAAATGTCTATAAAAATACACATAAAACATTATTTAATGATCAGAATTTACGGATCAGCATTACTGTATCCCTTTATTGGAGAAACTTTATTGTCTATTCATAAAACTGCAATTTTATGTTCATTTCACCATTTGAATTTAACGTTCGTTTAATTTTGACTTTTAAATTTATAGTTCTACATTTAAATAAAACTTTTTAGTTATTATGGTCAGTATTGTACAAAAGTAATAAAAATAAATATTGTAAATCGTCGGTGACAATTTCTCCTATCTGCATTTTTTATGAAAATGACTTATCGTTGAATTCGGAATCTGCGTACACCAAAGATTCGTCCGTACAAGTCCTATGAACGAGAAAAATGTCTAAATATATAAAAACGCTATTTGTAATTTCTCCTATCTAAATTCACGCAGTAAACTATATGCAACATGTCCTATCTTGTCGGTTTGTATGCTGTAATCGTAGGTTATTGAATGCTAGTAGACTGTGAGTTCTTTTTCAACGAAATACAATATTTCTGGTAAGTTTCACAAAATATTATGTACATATTAATAGTAATATTATATGATTATAAAATCTAAAGTAATAAGATTCTAAACGAAAACAATAAACATAGACAAAAATCTAGTTTTTATAATTTCTTTTAGATAGGAGAATTTGCAAGTAGGAAACAAATACCGAATAACTGATAGGAGAATTTGTGTTTCTCAATAATTCTATAGTAATCATGTCGAAGAGAACTTTGCATATGCTTGCAATGGCTAACGAAAACTAAGTTGTAAATAAAAGCAACTAAATACACACTTCTTCGTTCGGCAAACATTCTTACGTTCTAAAAAATCAAACAATCCCTCTATACTTACGAAGCAAGGTATATAACTCCTGTATCATACGGGTGCTCACCTACGGAGCACAGACATGGACATTTACACAGACCAATTTGGATAGGATAAGGAAGGCACAAAGAGCGATGGAGAGACAAATTTTGGGTGTATCACTTAGAGATAGAAAACGTAACCAGTGGATTAGAACCAGAACAAAGACAGTAGACGCGATAGAACAAGCAGCAAAACTGAAATGGAAACGGGCTGGACACAATGCACGTCTCCAAGACGGACGATGGAACAATGCCATCGGAAAGTGGCGCCCATACAATGCAAAGAGATCAAGAGGCAGACCACAGATGAGGTGGAAAGATGACATCAGGAAACAAGGAGGTCCCACATGGCAGAGAACAGTTCAAGATAAGGAAAGATGGAGAGAACTGGGGGAGACCTACATCCAACAATGGAAGGATAGAGAATAGGTTCAAAAAAAAATACACACTCTACTAGTAAACCAACTGCTAAACTCTGATGAAATCTACATGGGAAAACCTAAATATAGAAAATACGCCTATGGTTATGGTATTAGACGAACCTCTGCCTGAAGACAATCATACTATTACTATGCTTACTTCTTCTTCTTCACTTCTTCACTGGCTTTACAACTCGGGGTGGGTCTTCGCCGCATCTACTATCGCCCTTCATCCTCTACGATCTTGCGCTTCTATTTTTCATTGTTGTACCCCAATTCTAGATAAATCGGCTTCAACAACATCCTTCCATCTTTTTCTCGGTCGGCCTACTGATCTTCTACCATTTGGTCTTTCAAAAAACACTGTCTTTAACACTCTGTCATTCTCTGATCGTACCATGTAACCTGCTCATCTTATTCGGTTTGCCTTGGTATGTCTTACTATGTTTTCAGTTCCATACAGAGTCACCAATTCAGCATTGAGGAGTCTTCTCCAATCCTCTGTACTATGCTTACTTACTCTGCTTACAGCAATGCAAAAATAATTATGTAAACCTCGTGTTAGATAATTTAACAAATAAACAAATACTATTGCCAAATGAACAAAATAAAACAGAGGTATCTCTTGTGCCATATAAATTTTCTAGTGACAAAGACGAGACTAATGAAATTAGAAATACCAGTAATGTTCAAGAAAGTTCTAATACTAGTATAAACAATAATATTGAAAGAAATCTGGTGAACCCAACCAGTGATAATGAAGTTACCACGAAGAGAAAGAGAAAGCTTGGTCAGAATAAAAATCAATGGAAAAAATGCAGAAACAAAAAACTTCTAAACTAAATTTAAGTAGTTTTTATATTTAATTTTAAAACTTGACAAGTCAAAAGTATTTACTGCAGTGCAGTTCGACGTTTTTTCTTTATAGGATATGTCCCTTAATGTTTGTGGTTGTTTAATAATAATCTTTGTTTTTAATGTATATTCTAAAAGTTTGTACGTTGAGTAATACCTTTTTGTTTAGCTAACTTAGGTTGGTATTTTTTATTAGATATTAAGATGCAATACCAATAATATCATGATAATTATGCTATAACTAAGGTTATATCTTACCTTGATTACATAAAATTCTCGTTAAAGATTGATAACAGCAACCACCTGTAACGACAATAGTTTGTATAAGTCTTAGTGTGTGATTAATATAAATTAAATAAATATGTTATAATAAAAGTCAAAATCCCCATAGTATAATACAGATAGAACCAATTAAGTATCTTAACTAAAAAATTTAATTTCAAATCCTTTACAACAGGTATATAATAAAATGCCCAAACGGGCTATCACAAATATATTAAAAAACGTTTTCGGATTGTTAAATCCATCATCAGTGTAAACGAGGTATACTAGCTATGAGCCACCAAAATATATGGGTCAAAACCCTTTAAATGATATAAATTTACAGTTGTTTTACATTATATGTGGTTACAAATTATGATGTCTAAGTTACCGTTGGAATTGGTAACGTATAACCCTACATAGGTAAAATGGTCCTGAGACGAAGTGTCTTCGAGGACCTGTTGATAACAACTTTTGTTCAGTTGTCTTCATTTTTTCTAAGTGTTGCCCATCAATTTAAACTATGGCACTTTTATTACAATATAATGTTTGCACTATATTTATGATTTTACTATCAATGCGCTTGTTCATAAGTATTGATATTAGTTTTCCATGTCTAACTTTATCGAAAGCTTTTTCGTAGTCAACGAAGCACAAGTGTTGATCAACGTTTTCATCCCGACGTCGCTGAATCAATATGATGGTGGCAAATAGTCCTTCTCGAGTATCCATTCTATTTCGGATCCCGAAATGAGTCTCGCTAATATCCTCCTCTAGCATTTTTAATAAATTAAATTACAATTATTTGTAAAAAAATTTCATTTTACGTTTTTTTTTAACGTTTGAATTTCCAATGCCGAAATCGTTTTCAAAAAAGATTAATATCCAATAAGGAGTTATTTAACGGGTGAACTTGAACCGGTGAATGTTATTTTGTATTTACATCCCTTTGTATGAAGATTTTTTTAAAACCTTGTATCGATAACATCTACTACAAATAAACGTTTTTTTAACAAGGACAAATATTTGCTTCGGAGTTTAATCAAGAACTTTTCAGTGCATTTCTTTCATCGGTATTAAACTTCAATATAGCCAACTGAAACGAGAATCAGTCTAGTAGACCAAATTAAAGTATATTCCAGACAGTAATTATGTCTGTTCTTCAAACGTTTACTTAGTTGGTTGTTTTCAAATAAAGTAGCAAATCAAAATACAACTAAAAGTTTATTTACTGTTTATCAGTTTGTAGTCTATTTAATGATTTATATTACGTATATATGTACAGATTTGTCAACTACATTTACTTACAAATAAAATATATATTTTACATAATGTCTTGACGTATTGATTTTCAATGGCAAAATCGTTTTCAGACGAGTTAACAATAAAATTATAACTCATTTCAACCTCTTGTTTGTTTGGTCTTGTTTAAAATATTTTTTATGTCAAAATTTAAATTTAAACTAAATGATAACTAAGACATTGAGTGGTGATTAAAACCTTTATCTTGGAAAACAATTTTTTTTAGGCATTCAATGACAGAAAGGTACCAAATTTTATTAGTATAATTTAATTATTGTAATAAGAACTTCATTTTAAAGATAGGTTGTTTAAAAAACTTTAAAAGAACATACAAACTAAATCTTTGAGAACCGCGACAAAAACTATACATATATATATATATATATATATATATATATATATATATATATATATATACAGTAGACTTCCGAGCCCCTTGGTTAACCGAGACAAAAGTTGTAACTGGTGAGTAACAATATTGCGAATAGTTTTGTGCTGTTAGATCGAGCCGAAATTTTTCAGAAATCGGTCATTACCTTATTTTCAGAAATTTCTTTATCGCATTTTGTCTACATTTATTGTTCCATTTGTGTTCCATTTTGTTTCATTTATGTACAGGTAAATATTTATTTTTGTTATTTTTGGTGTTCTCTCTCTTTACTCTCTTTAAATTACACCTCTATGTATAATATGTTGCATACTATTAAGACAAGTTTAAAAAGTATAGTCACATAAGAAGGGCCTCTAGTATGTCTTGAAAAGAAAGATAACATCAATTACACCTAATTACATATTAATTATAGTGTTTTTACTTTCCATTCTCTTTATAAGTTAATATACACCAGTAAAACATGCCATCAACCAAGTTTTACTATTTTTACAATAAATTTTAAAATCTTTTATAATGTATTCTGTCCATAATGGTATATTTTAATGTGTGGTATAAATGTTGAGTGTCAATGCTTATATAAATAATCTCAACGACTAGTAAGTTACACTGAAGAATTGTGATATTTTTTAAATATTTACATATTTGTCTTATTACAGTGTCTTGAAAAAGGAATAAAACCATTCCGAAAGCTCGACAAAAAGTCAAAAGAGTGTTTTTTTAACATCCCGGCCAATATTCTGACTCTTCTTCTTCATGTACCATGTCCTTTCAGAACGTTGGTTACCATCATAGCTATTTTAATTTTATTCACTGCCACCCTAAATAGCATGCTTGTATCGACACCATACCAATCTCGCAAGTTCTTCAACCATGAGGTTCTTCTTCGTCCTGGACTGCGTTTGCCTGCTATTTTTCCTTGCATGATATTTTGTAGCAATCTATATTTGGGACCTCTCATTACATGTCCGAAATATTCCAGCTTTCTCTGCTTGATGCTTTTTATGATCTCAGTAGTCTTGCTGAGACGTTCAAGTATTATGGAGTTACGAATCTTCTCCACCCAGGAAACTTTTAAAATTCTTCTATAGCACCACATTTCGAAAGCCTCAAGGCGATTTAGATCGATTTTATTCACAGTCCAGGACTCGACAGCATAAAGTAAGACCGAGAACACGTAGCAGCGAAGTAGGCGGATCCTTAATGCCAGTTTTAGGTCTCTGTTACATAACACCTTGGACATCCTTCTAAAAGCAGCTATAGCCTGCTCTATTCTGGATCTAATTTCGCCGTGATTTTCTGCATTACAATTTAGTTGCTGTCCAAGGTGGACGATTTTATCAACTTGCTCAAGTTTGGTATTATTTACATATATAGACGGTTTTATATTCTGTTGTTTACTTATTACAAGTATTTTGGTTTTCCTTATGTTCAGATCAAGACCTGCCTCCCTACAACTCTCAACGACACTATCAAGTAGTGTTTGCAGATCTTCTTGACTAGAAGCTAGGAGTACTGTATTATCCGCATATCGCAAATTATTGATGACTTCGCCGTTCACAAGTATTCCTTCTTGTTTTTCAGAAAGCGCTTTTCTGAAAATTCTTTCGGAGTAAACGTTAAAAAGCAGGGGTGACAAGAGGCATCCCTGCCGTACTCCTCTTTTAATATTGAGAGCTTGTGATTCCACACCATCTACTAAAACTGATGTTGTTTGATTCCAACATAAATTTGCAATTATTCGAACATCTCTGCCGTCCAAGCCTATGTCTTTTAGAGCTTCGATCAGTATAGAGTGCTTAACACGATCAAATGCTTTTTGAAAGTCAATAAAACAACAGTACATGTCTACAGATATATCACGACATCTTTGAGCAAGTACGTTCATTTCAAACAGTGCCTCTCTCGTTCCAAATCCGTTACGGAAACCAAACTGAGTGCCATCCAGGTATTCCTCACATTTATTGTAGATACGACCATGTATTTATTACCTTCAGAAAAATTTTCAATAAGTGGTTTAACAAACTGATGGTTCTATAATCAGCACAGGTTTTTGCTGTTGTCTTCTTAGGTAGAGCTATAAACAGTGAGTTAGACCAACCATTAGGTAGTTGTCCGCTGGTATAAATGGTATTGAAAAACGAAGTTATAGCCTCTAAAACATTGCTATCCTTTATAAGCTTATATATTTCATTTGGGATTTCATCAGGACCAGTCGATCTGTTATCTTTTGATGATTGTATGGCCTTTATAACCTCACAGCGTGTTATTAGGGGTCCGTCGCAGTTAGTAATATCGGGAGGTGAACTACTCCTATCGTCTTCGAATAGGTCGTGACGTAATTTTCCCATTCTTTAAGTTTGTCCTCTACTTCGAATATTACTTTACCATTTTCATCCTGTAGCAATGCATTTTGTTTCTTATTGAAGATACCAGCCGCTTCTTTTACTTTTTTATACATGTTAAAATACATATTCTGACTGCAACCCTAATAAACTGTGTTGTTTGTTCATATCGACAGTCACTAATATCCAGTATTTCTTATTTATATATATATATATATATATATATATATATATATATATATATATATATATATATTTATATATATATATATATATATATATATATATATATATATTTATATATATATTATATATATATATATATATATATATAATATATATATATATATATATATTATGGGAATAGGATTTGTTAATTTAGACAATAAATTATTCTGTTTAAAACTAGAAGAGTCACTTTTTTATACAAACGTTTTTAACGTAATTTGGGTCAAATAAATTTGAAGATCTTAAGTCTCTATCTAAAAGCCATTCGACTTTCCGTTTCTATCAAGTGCACTCCATTCTTGTGCAATTCCTGTGACTTACCACGAACTATTTGCTTAAACACCGTCTATCCAGATATCAAAGCCGGAAGGATTTCAATAACGTTCCGCATCGTAGAGTTTTCTTTTATATTTTTCCAGATTGCACAAATTTTTGCCAACCAGTGAGAAAGAACGTGCAGATGTCGGCGTTGAGATGAATTTTTCCACTTAATTTCCTGGGCAAATAACACTCGACTGATTGATATAATTCTGCTGAGGCTTCAAACGGTTATTTCTCTAAATTGGAAAGTCTGCACCTTAACTTACGAAAAATGAGACTAACGAAATTGTTATTTATTGGCGTGTTTAAAACTTAGTTAAAATGTTTTATTAATTATATAAAAGTAGTGCAATTAAAAAAGTAAACAATTACATTTAGTCTGTAATATATTTTTTCTACCCTCTTACTCGTAAATTGTATATTACCTACTATTTAGAGGCTAAGTAAATGCATCATAACAGATACTGACACGTAATGACTAGCACGTAATAAAAAAAATTACGCTTCAGTTTTATAAAAATGTGTAATATCACATAAGCCTCGTAAGTCAGTTGGTCGAGTTACCATGGAAACGAATTAACGTTTCCATGGTAACGTTATTTTGACAGATTAAAAATTATTAAACTGTCAGTGTAAATATAGTGGTAATTTAATTTTTATTTTTATAAACGAAAATAATGGTAGAAAAAGTATAGTACACAACTTGAGTTGTAAGATTATTACATGCTTGTAAAATTACTGCGCTCGCCGCTACGCGGCTCGCGCGCAACTTTTTTACTCGCATGTAATAAGCTTCTTACAACTCTCGTTATGTAATATACTATAATGTGTTTATTTAGTCACAAATAAACGAATAAACATATTTTTCTATATATACATATATGTATATATATATATATATATATATATATATATATATATATATATATATATATATATATATATATACATATATATACAGTGCTTTTCAGATAAAACTATCCACCTTAAATAACTTTTGAACCTCTAATTTTTTTAAAAAACGCAAAAACACGTCAATTAATATCTGAAGATCTGAAGGGGGAGACATAATATCATATTAAAGGTTGCTGGAAAATGCACCCTCTCACCCCCTGTATCAATTCTTTATTTTTTTAAAATTGCTTCGCCCTTTTTTTGTTTTATATTTGGATTCTCATTTTTGTTCTGATTTCAAAAGTGTATATCGTCGGCTTACAAGCGAAACACACTAAGTCAAAAAATATAGTTTTGAGATAATCGTGTTTTAAATTTTTTTAAAAACAGTTTGATCAATTTTCACATTTAAAACTTTTATTTGTTGTTTTGTAATTATACGAAAGTTTTCATAAAGTATTAATAATGATTACTGACGAGGAGAAGTAAATGATATATTACCAAATTATTAATTTTTGTTTAATTTTCGATTTGAATACGTTGACTTAATGTTTTTTACATGTAGCATTTAAATTAGTGTGTTTTACTTGTATAATTTTGCTATGAAAGTATGACTTACGTGTATTTTTTTTTATTTACTTACTGTCATACGATTATTGAAGGCTTCGTTTACATTGTAAATAATACAATAACTTTTGCTTATATAAGTTTTTACTTTTTTCATGTATATTTTCACAAAACAAGAACATTATTAAAAAAAACAGATATAACAAAACAAAACGTGTATAACAAAAAAAATATGGTTCTAATTTTCAAAGTCTTCTTCGTCAGAGTCCTTTTCAGCTGACTCCGCTGTTTGGTCTCGAACAGAAGAAGAACTTGGTAGATTTTTGAACCAGGTATGGAGCGCTTGCGGAACTATATTTTTTTCACAGAGCTTTATCAAATATTTTTTCTTTGCATCCGAAATTGGAAGGTGTTTAGAATATTGAGGAATAACCAAATTTTCATTATTATTATCCTCTTTGACTCTTCTGTTAGAAACACGACGTACAAAACTAACGTTAATATTTTCATATTCGTCGTGAAAATTATACTTGTACTGTAGAATGTTAGGAAACTGTTTCTCATACTTGAAAACACTTTACCTTTAACCAGTTGACCGTTTGCCCTTTTTGATCCTCTTTCTTATTAACAATAGTATATTGTGCAAGTTTTTTCAAATCTAAGAATTCGTTATAATTAACTTCACGAGTATTATAGGAAGATTTTTTATTTCCATTGTTGCCCATTCTGGCCATTTTAAAGACATTTTCATATTCGTGAACACTAAAAATCTCCACATTTTTTTGGTACTCTCAATAGCGCTATGCATGGAATCTAGTTTCATATAGGAGTGTCCACTTTCCATGAACTCTTGCTCAATTATCCGAAGACTCAGAGGGTTTTTAACAATATGTAAAAGCAGAGCAGATACTTGAATATTTCTGTTCTGTCCTCCACACGTATCTAAAAAAATCGTTAGATGTTCTATATCAGATAATGAATTAATGTACATTCCTAGGCAAGTACCAATTTCACAGCTTCCACTCTTACATAACTCACAGACAACTCAACAAATAACAGAATGCCTCATTTGGTGGAGCAGATTCCTAAATTGTAAAATTATAGATGTTCAGGTTTCTAAGATAATACAAGAGACTTACTTGCGATGATGGAATTTGTAAAACGCTTTGCATATCACATGTAATTGATTTTAATTTTTTATTCTTTTTCGATACTTCTTCGTCTGAATTTTTTTCTTTCATTGCAGCCTCTTTTCTGTCTAAATGACTCCTAAAATTAAGCTCCATCGCTTCTTTTTCTTGTTGCGATGCTTTTGTGTATTCCTTACAGGTCAAACATTGGTCTTTCTTAGGTTTTAAAAATGATATATTAAATTCCTTGCAAAAGATTCGCCTATAAGTTATCTGACTTAAGCTTGGCAAATTGTCCTCTTTACACTTTTTAACGAACAGGTCGTGCATTTTTTTGATATTAAGATTACAATCTAAATAAAGTCTTTTCGAAGATTTTCTAGTGTAGTGACTTTCTACAACAGGAAAGCTTTCAATGTGTTTTTTTGCTCTTATTCTTGTTTCCACTGAAGTTTTATTGCCAGGAATCCTACGGCCCCTTCTGTCTATTCCACTATATTCGCCGCTTTTATTTTGCTCTTTAAAGATATTAATTATAGGCATATTAGAAATAGACAATGTTTTACAAAAAAATTTCTGACACACTTGACTTTTCTTTCCCATATTTGTGAAAAAATAGGATTTTGCGTTGGATCGCATTTTGCTATTTTCTGCTTTTCTAAGCCTGCGACTCTTTACTTCATTAAAAGCACATTCAATAATATAAAATCTTTCTGTCTTTGAAATGACAACATCGCATAAGTTTGACATAGCAACTTCCGGTTCTCTTCAGAAAAGTTATTTTGGCACTTAAATCGACATTTAGAGCAATCAACCGCTTTTGGAATTTTAGAAGCTTGCATTCTACCAGTGGTACTTTTGTAGGGTTTTCCTTCAACTCGTTTGCTTTTTTCAACATTTCTTTTCCACACAGATGGTCTTGGGGTATTCCATCGGCTTCTTTTAGGTCCTACTTGACTATTTTCATTTGAATTTGTTTTTTCCTCGGCTGCTGTAGAGTTTCCTTCGCTGGTATCTAAATTATCACTTTCATTACCTGAAGGAATATAGTCGCTATCCTCCATACATTCATCAGAATCCTGGTCACTTATTTGAGGAGGACCTGACTGAATATCTTGACAAAAATTATCAGAATTTAGGCTCACGTCTTTGTTTATCGCTGTAGGTAGTTCGACAGAAAATTTTATTTTTCTTACAGAAATTAATTAATAAATACAGCGCAAAATTCAAAACTGTTAACGAACTAATCACGCAAAACACTGGAACAAATCTGACAAAACCTATGCAATATACCCAAACAAATAATTATTTTTTTACAAGATTGGACAAGTTGCTCTGCGTAAGTCAGTTGGTAGGTTCATTCGTAGTCAAGTGAAATACATTAAGTCACTTAGTGTGTTTTGCCTGAATCATATATAGTTTTTGAGACTTAGTGAGAAACACGATATTTATAAAAATAACCGTTTTTGTTATTGTATGACTTAGTGAGTTTAATCAGTCTAAAGAGTAAGAAAAATACAATAAAATGCTGCAAATAACTCAAAAGTGAAAAAAATTGACTTAGTGTGTTTCGCTTGTAAGCCGACGATATTACCTTTGGCTTGAAGTGATTAGTTTATCAGATAGACAATTTTCCTGTTAACAAGACTTCCTCACCTTAATTGACTCTAACAAAATGACTGTAGAATAATTTAAACCCTTTAAATATTTAACCGTACTATTTGTAGTGCCTTCAGAAACCAAGAAACAAAAAAATTCACTTTTTATTCAAGTTTTATCAAAGCTTTTCATATCATCTTTACATTTGTTTTAATCGGTTAATAACGACAATTTGTTATAACTTGTAAGTAACAGCTTATTTTTATACGTGTGAAATTTGATCGCTGAAATGGTGTACACTTTGCAATAAAGAATCGAAATTGTAGGTTTATATTACAAAAATAATAATTGTGCAAGAATTTTTTTATGCTAGAATTTTTAATGAAACACACCACGATAGACATGCAACTCATAAGTGTGTGATTGAACTGATGCAGAAAAAATTAGATCAAGAGGGTCAGTTTGTAATAAAAAACATAACCGACAGGAACTTGTAAATAAAAAAGCAATCCAAGTTGCTGTTTTAGGGCAAGTTAACTTAGACTCTTAACAATTAGAGTCACTGTCAACAATAAGCAGAGCAATCGGTGTTTCATCTTCTACAGCCTTCCGAGTCCTCCATAAATCTAAGTTTTATCCATATAAAATTAAATTAGTACAAGAGTTAAATGAAGAAGATTTTGATCGTCGTCCCGAATGTTGCGAATTAATGATACAATGCATCATTAACAATCCACAATTGTTAAACAATATTTGCTTCTCGGATGAATGCTCATTCTCATTAAACGGTTTGGTGAACAGATATAATTGCCGATACTGAGCTGAGAGTGATCCACATATTGTACGCGAATTTCATACACAGCATCCTCAAAGGTTAAACGTATGGTGTGGTATCCTACGTAATCACATTATCGGACCCTTCTTTATCACTGGAAAGTTAAATGGTGCATCGTATCTTGAATTATGTAGGCAAGTGGTTGATCGTTAGAACAATAGTAGCAAATGATGATAACCTTTCCGATGATTTGGTTGTATTATAACATGATGGAGCTTCTCCACACTTTGCTTTACCACCACCTAGGTCACCGGATTGAACACCCCTAGACTTTTTCTTATGGAAGTATTCTTCTTATGGGAAGTGTTTAAAATTGTCCAAAATTATACAACAATTTCCAAGGATAGTTTTTTAAAACGTCTGAACTATGTTTTTGAGAACACCTATTTCAGCTTTAATGATAAATTCTATCGACAAATATTTGGAGCATGTATGGGTAGTCCACTTAGCCCCATAATAGCAACCATTATTTTGGACCATTTGATGAATGTCATTATTTCACAATTACAATGTGGATAATTAAAAAAAAGATTGGTACTTCATCTTTAATTTAAAGACGTTTCGTGTATTAGTTTTGTCCATTCGTTCAGTCCATAGAAAGGTTTACTTAAAGAAGAATACGGATTTAACAATACGGCTTACACTACCTCTAACGACAAAATTCACTTATCCCATATAACTACAGTTTCGAAAGTATTGAGCTCTGTTGAGACTTTTTCTGTGTTATCGAGTCCTAGATGACTTGATACGTCGGAGTATCTCCCAAAAATTTTCGATTTATATAGATGTTCATTTGAACCCAGCTTTTTTATGTTTTCTATGAGGTTTTTCGGAATGACTCTAGTAGTAAAAAGAATAATAGTTATCATATGGAAACTTTCCATTTTCCATTGTCTCCTTATTTTTATTTCCAAATCTTTATAATTGGCGATCTTTTCGTTGTATCTAACACGCAGACTATTGTTGTTAGGTATCGTCTCATCGATTAGCGTTGTTTTTTCTCATTACTTTATTATCTAGTAAGATACCTGATCTATTATGTGCTATCGTATGGTCTGTGTGCAGAGTGTCATCCCAGCATAGCTTGCAGTTAAAATTCTCAAGCATACTCTCAAGAACGTATTGATAATATTAGAGATTGTTTGTTTGGAGAAGTTCCAGTCCGAAAGCTATCTTTTTTTGAACGACCTTCCCTACTGAGTTATGCTGTTCCTTATATTTAGTTGCAGCACGTACCTGGCAGTCGCAATTTTTAACTGTTCTGACTACTGAGCACTTTTGTAGTCATTTGATTAGATTCAATACAGTCCATTATGTCAAGTGTATCCAATGATGGTGCATTTTTTTTAGAATTTGCATTAGACTTAATATATTTTTAAATAGAGCTGAGACAAATTTCTCATTTTTTTTTTCAATTATATATTGGAAAAATTATTAATTTTCTTGTTTCAATAATTCGTATTTTTTGAGGTTGTATTATTATTTAAATTTTTGGTGAATGCTCGTATCACCATTTTAGTAATATTGTAGAAACAAGTTCAAGACCAGCGATGTTCAGATTTTGTTACTTACCCTGCTTCGACAGATTATAAAATCTTTTGACCTAGCACATAATTATAAATTAATTGAGATATTTTATTAACGTGAAAAGAGATTATAAAGAATGTACATAGTTGCAATTCAAGATATCCAATTCAAAATTAAATGGTCAAATAGCAAAATGGCTGATATTTATTAAGGATTCTAACTATAATTCTGCATCTAAAAGAATACTTAGTATTATCATCGATTATATCAGAAAGTGGATAAGAGCATCTAGTCGGTGGTGTGTAGTTTTGTAGCATTTGCACTTTCATTGATTCTTTGATGTATATTGAAATCCCCTCGTATATGTAATATATTGAAATCCCCTCATTGTATGTTTGAAAAATCGAAGAATATTTTTAATGTTTCTTTCTATCGTACGTATAAAAACCCGAATCATATTTTGTTCTTTTCGGCGTCGCCAAGTAATAAAAACATTTTAGAGTTGTTTATGTATTTCGCAGCTGCATATGTTGCTAGATATTCTTTGATTTAAGCCGCCCGATGTACTACGTTTTCAAATTAATAATCTACGTCTAAATTTTCGTTGTGTTTTGTTATTTCAGCGTTTGTTTATTTTCAAGTTATGTGAACGAATTTTTAAGATGTTTTCGTCATTCTTACTTGGGTCGCTGTACACTCAAGTGTGGATCCAAGTTCATGTCGAATTTGTAAAATTTTCTGTTTTTTACCCCTCTTTATGGAAATATGTAGCAGTAAAAAGGAGTTTTGTAGCAATCAATGGTTCAGTTAATGTTTTGATTGAGGATTGGAAGAATCGTCGTTTCCATCCTCGTTTTGTTTCTCCCTGGTTGTCATCCAAGGCTTATTGGCAGTTTGAAAATGAATTTGTTTGTGTGTTCGTTACACAGAGGACAGAGTGAAGCCTTCAGTTCCAGTATAGTTCCAGTTATGGTTACAGAAATTTTAGTGCATTTTTTTTGTGAATTAAGGTAATTTTTAATAATTATTTCCCTAGTTACAACTAGTGCTTGTAATAGGTATAATTAGGCACCTCAAAGTGGCGCCCTATATTAAATTACTAAAGGTGTTTCCTGTTTCTTTTTGCTTTGTTTATCCCAAGAGATTCATGACGTTTTGTTTCATATTTTTCTAAATTCCCCAATACACCCCCCTTATCTTTTACTTATCCACGACCGCAGCTCTCCTAACAAACCCTAAGTGCCGTTCGCATAGGTAGCGTTTATTTTGCTTGCCGTATATTTACCCCCATAATCTTACCCTGAGGTAGGCAAAATATATTTTCGTTTCAGTTTAAAGGTTCAATGGTTCAAATCACATCGTGGGCCAGAAAAACAAAAGTTTAACTTAATCAGGGCTGCTCATGAATAACTAACACAATAATCGTTGTTATTTTTTTTTTCATTTCGATGTTACTTCATAAAGGCTTTTGAACAAATGATAAATAAATTGTTACTAATTAAATGTACAATGAAACTATTAACAGTTTTTATAAATTATCGCTTGCGAATAAGACTATCTCAAGCAAAACAGGCGAAATTTTTTAAACGGTAATTTGTTACCAAACTTCTCCAAATTTAGATTACCGCAAACGGCAAGGCATCCTTAATTAAAAACTTTGCTGTTATCATGTCATGATTGTTACTTTCAAATATTTTTAATAAAGCTTTACTTGATCTTAAATTTTTGACGTATTTTACTAGTTTTTCTTAAAAAAAACACGCTGCTTGAAAATATTTATTTAATATGAAATGTACTTATTTCGCACATTCATTTAAAATGTGTAATGTAAAAGCAGCTGTTTTGTGTAATTTTTAAAAAAAATTTAAAGTCCTATTGGCTATCGTGTGGCTATTGGCGACGTGCAAGTACTTGGAGAGGATACGAGAAACGATCGTGCGTGAGTAGTGGAGAAGTCTTGCATCTTTTACTGCACATTTCATAGATTATAGATTTCATAAAGTCATATTGTTAATTGTCATATTTCATATTCGTTTTGTTTATTTACACCTTCTGTCACTGAAAAAAATGGGATTTAGGAAATGCTGTGTTACAAATTGTAAAAATACAACAAAAAATTGTCAATTTAAGTTTTATTCGTTTCCAACTTCGAAGCACAAAGCTACTACAAATATAAAAGTTGATTTATATCATAAAAAAGCATAAGTAACATAACCTAAATTATGCATTATTCTTGCGCCCGATTTTAAAGTCAGTTTGAAATAAATAATAAATAAAAGTTCACTTTTAAGTGTAAATTTTAGTTTCATAACACTCACTTAGAGTTTATTTTAACTCAAAAATCAAGTTTAATGTCTGAATTTTATTTTTTTTAAGTTTACAACAATGCAAGTTCAAGTTTTTCTGAAGATGCATTAAGATATATTCGCTGTCCAAAAGTTTACAGGGAAAGAATTAATTGTTCAAACCAATATGATGATATAATGGGCTTAACCTGCTAATTTATGCATTAGCATTATTTATGGTAATTTATTTTTCTTAATTCTTCCATTCTTTTTTGACATTTGCCACTACTAAAGCTTTTCCCTTTGACTCGTGCTTGCTTGAAAAGTTATTTGGTGATTTTCTTTCTCAAATCCAGTTTTTATTATTGCATCCATATTAAGAGTAATGCTGTAATTCAATAATATATTTATTTGTATTTACGCTACATCAACGTTTACCTTTTAATAACATACCGACATAACCTTAATCTTACTTTTTCTTCTTATTCTTTTTTGGGGCCACGTCCTTGACAGTTATCCGGTAACCTCGATCTAACATGAAAGCGCAGTAAATTTGGCTGATTTACGACACCAGGTGTCGCTGTTCCGAACTTGCACGGTCCTAATATCAGTTACCGGTACCGGCTACCAAATCATTGACCTAAACTTCCGCCCACTTAATTGCATGCCAGTAAAGGCCAACTATAGGCTACAAAAGTCACTCGTACGGCTACCTATCAACCACCTGTATAATATGCTGCTTTATAGGATTTTTTTTTATAGAATTTTCATTAAATTTTATTTAATAACTTCATATAAACAATATTAAGATATAGGTGTAATTATATATCTTTTAAATTATCAAAACTCACTTTTGCACAAGATTGGTTTTCTGTTGCTTTCTTTTTCGGGTTTATTTAACCGAAAGATTTAAAGCAAATACGATTTTGCTCTCTGCTTTACAATAAACGTTTTTAGCGAGACAATAAACTGAAGAGACTTTTTTCATATAAAATCGTCCGAAAATAAGGTCGACAGCAATCTTCTCAAATCAAAATGCCACTTATCTACTTCAACAAGCTCGGCACCCCACCAGTAAAGAGTTTATCTTGATTTTACCTGCATTCCCGCTTTTTGTGATTTTCTTTCTTTCTGCTCCATTTGTCTTAATATTTGTCTCAATGCGCGGCTGCGATAAGCTAAAATCGACTTTATTTGTCAAAAGGTAACGGTAAATTTCACTAACGTGTCTGGAAGTAATTAAATCTGACTTTTATTATGCAATAAATCTGAGTTGTAAAGAAATTAGGGTCTTATTATTGCAAAGATCCCCTCTGAGTAATGTTTTTATTATATACACACTGTAGATTGGGGATAACTGTAGCAGCAGACACTCAGGCTTATAAAATATAAAAGTTACTTGTTGTAAAGCATACTGAATTTTGTAATATAGTTTAAAAATTTTATTAAATTGATTTTAAAACGTTATCTTATAAATAACGTCTATACCTGCTATAAGCTAGGAGTAGAAATAAAGCACAATCAAGCACAACAGAACTTAATAGTAGAATCTACATCAGGTGCTACGTAGAAAAATTTTTTATTAATCCTGCATTAGTCTGGTAAGGTCTAATTGACTCATTGGTTCAAATGTCTAAGCGTTATTTACATGTACCTACTCCAACTACTTTATCTTGACGAGTATCTGCCTGCAATTAGTCCAAACAACAAGGATCTAGGTACACACCAGTAATATCAGCCACATAGCTTCACGCAAGCACAGTTTGGGCATTTAATGTTCAGATGTTAACCCTTAAAGGCGCAAAATTAGTTTTTTGAGTTGAAAAGTGCATTTTTACACAAAAATATGTACAGTTGCGGTCACGGAATAGTTTACAGGTTCACGTATCTAGGAGCCCATTTTTTAAAGTTTTACTTCGTTTAAACGCACCTTTTACGTCAAAGTGACGTTGCCAGTGGTGTACTAGCTAGAATAGGTAGATTAAAATTAAAATATCAAAATATTTTACAAAATGAAAAATATAGAAAACAGTTTTTTGAATAAAATGGATTATGATCTTAATAACGAAAATAAAGAATTTTTTTTTTAATATGCATTTTATTTTAAATCTATTTTATATTAAATAACGATAAACAATGATAAATAATAATTAATATTTGGTGGAAGCCCCATTCTTGTCAATACAATTTTGCAGTCTTCTGTTCATAGATAGCACCAATCCCCTCATGTTATAGTTAACAAGCTCTTCCCATGCCTGCTCAATTGCTTCCCATAATTCAATTCTATTCCGTGGTCTAAGGTTTCTTTCATTTAGTTTCTTTGTTAACTCTGCCCACACATTTTCGACGGGGTTAAAGTCTGCACTACGGGAAGGGCCACGGAAGAACATTAACATCAGTTTCTTCTAGCCATTCTCGAACAATTCTACTCGTATGCACCGGGCAATTGTCATGTTGGAAGATAAAGTCGTTGTTGGGGAATCTCTGGATCACCGATGGCAACATTGTGTGCTCAATAATATGTTTGTAATATAATCCTGTTAACTTCTCCTCTACATGATAACAAACGCCCGGGCCTTCGGCACTTATCCATCCCCATACGTTGACAGAGAATCCTCCACTATTTCTTAAATGATGCGTATACTGTTCATCATACCTATGATTTCTCGGCCTATAAACTCTTATTCGACCATTATTATACGACTGAAATACTTTTTCATCGGAAAATACAACCCTAGACCAAAAATTCTCATCGCGGTTTATAAATTCATTACAAAATTCAACTCGTCTCCTCTTGTGATCCTCAGTCAAAAAAGGTTTCCGTGCAGCTACACAATTTAGCAGTCCACTTGCTTTAATTCTTCGACGTGCAGTGCGAATACTGCCTGGAAACGCTGCCTCTTCTCTTGCCTTTTGAGCTGTGGCAAAAGGAGATTCTCTCAAATAATCTACTAACATCTCATCCTGTTGATCTGTGGAAATCTTCTGCCCTCCTGAACCGCCCAACCGTGCTATAGAGTGAAAATTATCCCATCTTTGTTTAATCTTCCATATGCACATATGACTCACGTTCAAATCAGCAGCAACTTGCCTTAGTGACCAACCTTCTTCGAGTTTGGCAATTGCTCTTGCTTTTTGCGCATAATTCAAATGTATCCTAACCATTTTGGAAGAGTTTAATATACTTTTATTGTATTGTTGAACACTCGCGAAAGCATTGACGTTTTGAAATTTTTTGACTTTGACATTTATCAAATCCGTACGACACTGCAATTTTACAGTATTACAATATAAAAAGTAAGGTGTAAACTATTCCGTGACCGCAACTGTACACTATGTAGTAAAATTTTTTTGTATTTTTAAGATGTTTGATTTATCTGTAAAAATGTGGTAATTTGTGGTAAAAATCCCCATTGTGGCGAGCATTAAAGAAAAAAAAAATCGTGAAATTTCTCTGGTATACATGGTATACCAAAACCATTCAATATTATTTTTTATAAAAATACACTAAAAATACAAACAGCATCAAATCAAAATATTATCTAAATAAAACAATATATATTTTAAATTTCTTAAGTGTTATAGTACGGCTTAAAACACTTCACAAAGACATCACAGATATGGCATTTATAATTACTACGCTTCTTAATTCTTCGTTTGGAACATTCTTGACACCTCCTTTTGGTTGTTTTAACTGAAACGTGCGTAATGTTTCCTGAATCGTTTCTGTTATAGTTGTATGTTCTGGTCGTTATCTGGCCTTATAATTTCCTATGAACAGATCCGCTAATTTGCTCATAAAGTTCAAGTGGCTTCAAGGATTTTAGGTAAATATATAGGCATTTGCAATACATGCATCTGTAAAGTAATATAAAAGCTTCTCCCACCATTTTCTACTTTTCTAACAAATTGAATATCCTGCCATTCGTTAATTAAAGCGGTCAACAGCGCCCACATATTTGTTGTAATTAACTATAAAAGATGGACACTTAACAACTTCTTTCTCTCCTTTTTTATTCGTGCGAAGAGGGTGGCCAGTTTCAGCAGCATTGTGCATATTACTACACATAGTAACTGCTTTTACCCCTCTATCTTTTCATTTGGTGATAGATACCTCATCAGACTCTGCAAAGTCTATTTGCCTCATCGCCAGCTTTTTGTCTTCTTTCAATTTCTCTTTTGGTACATATTTTCTAGACTGTCTAATCGTTCGACAACCAAAAAAAATCTCTCTTTCAAGTTTTCCATAAGGGGTATAGTGGTACAGATATTGTCGAAATAAATACAATATCCCTGACCAAAGAAATCTTTAACTAAATTTAAAACAACACGTTCTCCTAAAGTATCATTTGTCGTCGTTTCTTATATATTATAAATGCAAATAAATAGCCAGTTTCTGAACAAAACAAAGATAAAATCTTTATTCCTCTCTTTATCGGCTTCTTGTACATATATTGTTTTAGACTGGTACGTACTTTAAAAGCAACTCAGCTTTCATCTACTGCAACATTTCGGCTTGCTTTAAACGATCGGCAAAATGTACTAAAGCAGTGTTCAACAAGTGTACGCATTTTGTACAGTTTATCATAAGCTCTGGATCCACGAGGCGGCATGTTGTGATTGTCATTTAGGTACTAAAGCCTGAGTTAGCTAAAAAAAATTGAGAGGAAATATTTCTGCTGTGAAACTGTTATTGTGAAAATTGGGATTGCGTGACCAATATTTGCGCAGGCTTGGTAATGTAATAATTTCCATTATAATTAAAACACCAATAAATACCTTAAGCTTCTCCACTATTAAATCTAATTGTTTCCCATTTTGTTCGGCATATAGATTTGATTTTTGAACAAAAAAGTTCATAAACTCAGATGTTAAAAGTTTTTTAAAAAATGTAATTGACTCCTCGGATTTAATCTCAATATCTATTCCTACATCGGCAGTAAAATTTATTTTCTCTTAGGGGGGACGACAGTCTTAGTCCAAGAAGAAAATTGTTCAGTAGCATTTTCTACTTCTTCATCCTCTTCTCTACTTTCATGGGAAACCAGTGGAGGCTGTGAAGGAGGCATGAAATTAGGATCGTCTACTAAATCATCGGAATCCAAGTCACCTTTTATATTTTCCTCTGATAAATTCAAGTAAATCTTTCGTTTTCGAGGTAGCTGTGGTGTACAAGTACCTGAAGATGTAGGTGTACATAAAGATGATCTAATATTAGTTGTTTTAGATACTTCGTCTAAATCATCATCAGCATCGGAATCTCCATTAATAATGAAGTTCTCGGTCTGCCCATCAGTAATTCCCTTCAATTCTTCTAAAAGTTCTGCTGACGTTAAAGGCTTTTTCCAAAACCATGTTAAAACAGTTTGCTTTTCTTCTATAGGTAAGTTTTAACAATCCTGAAAAATTAATGCAAATATAAAAAAATATTTATATTATTTTACCTATAATTATTTTTGTGAACCATCTTTTAACCGCCTCAGGATAACACTGAAAACTAATTAGTATTAAAGCTTTGTCATTTTATAGAAAAAGGTAAGAGAAAGTATAAATACTTAAATTTTTTTTTTGTGTTTTTGCTTGGACAATTGTCATTCAGCCAGTCTCAATCAAGATAAGTTTATTAATGTAGTGTGTGTGTGTGTGTGTGTGTGTAGAGTAATTGTCTTGATACTTAGCAAAGTCGACGTCATTGTCTTTGCTAAGAGACGCTAATTGTATCCGAACGTCTGCGGTCCCTCCGGTGTGTACCGATCACACAAGGATAGAAATTATTTTCATTTATTAATTTTTTTAATAAATGAAAATTTCCACCCAGGTGGGATTCGAACTCACGACCTTTAAATACTTCAATTTGATTAGCAATTTGACAAAATAAACGACCAAGTAGATACATATTTCTTTAAAATCTTACATAAAAATTTCAACTGTTTTTTGAAAACTGCAAAAATTTGCCTGGTGCAGCAAAAAATTTAAGTTTCAATGGCAAAAAACAAAACTAAGGAATATATAGATTAACAGTGTGTACTTGGAAATCGCAAATTGTTTAAAAAAAATTTAAAAGAAAAATTACATTTTGTTTAATTTTTTCCTAAAAGAAAATTTCATTTGAATACTTCGTTTTTTTATACCAAAATTTTTTGAAATATGCGTTCAAGAAATGTACAGTTTAACAGAAATAAAGAACAAATACATAAAAGTGTAAAAAACGGTTGTCTAAACGTTCACTAGTACACCAGTAATACCACTCGTATTAAGCCACACACACACACACAGAAGCACGTGGCAAGTTTTACCGCCAACTATAAAACTTTTAAGCCAACTAACGAAATCCACCGGTAGACACAAACACCGCCCCCACTCTAATTTAAATATCAGCAGCATTTAGGTTTCACAACTTCTAGCAACACTTGGTACTATATGTATACCAGTGAACGTTAACCCTTTCACTCCTGTCGGGATATATATATATATATATATATATATATATACATATATATATATATATATATATATATATATATATATATATATATATATATATATATATATATATATATATCCCAACACATGATTGAAAAATTCTGAATATTTTAAACTGGCTTAAAACTGCGTTGGGACGGGATATTTCAGTAGACTGTGGCATTTCTTATAACGTGAAATCGAGTATCCACCGTCAGCATCAAATTTTAACCTAAAATTTAGTGTAATATGAACAAGTTGTGAGTACGATCATATAAAACTGTGTTGATAACATATTTCTGTTGGCGTAAGAATAATTTTGGTTGCTGATTGTTAATTATAAAAGATTAAGATAGGTGAGTACATAATTTAATATTGCCGCTCAGTACGAAATTTATCGTAATGAGCAATAAATCTTGAATGGGATTATATATCCCAACAGGTGTTTTTGCTGGGAAATATTATCCCGACAGGTATAAACAACTTCCTTTTTTTAGTATGGATCGAAAGAAACAGAAACTTACCGAAGATGAACTTGATTACTATGCTAATAACATTGATGAAATTAAAAGTATAGACTATAGTAGTGATGATAGTATGGTGGATAAGGACTTCATTTTGTCATCAGATGAACTAAGTGAGGCAAGTTCACTTGAAAGTGAAGCGAATATAGGTAATGAAACTGAGAATGCAGCTCAAATTTCAGATCAGGAATCCTCTGACGATGATGAAGATATCCATGATGCAGACGAGGTAATGCAACCTTTGCCACCAACTAGTTCAGAATTTTCCACTGTTTGAACTGATGTCAATGCAGAAAATTTTATTCCGAGATATGATCTACCAGCCAGAACAGCCCCAAGTATTACAGATCAATTGAATCGAGGCAGTTCTACATTAGACTGTTTTCCAACAGTATTTCCTAAAAGTTTGTTTATGTATATGGCCCAGTGTACAAACCGTAGGCTTGAAATTTTAGAAGAGAAAAAGAAATAAACTTTTGTCAAAACGTGCCAAAAAGAAATGATGCTACTTACTGGTGTTACGTTAGGTATGCATTATAATAGAGTTCCTTCTTTCGCAATGTACTGGTCTAATAATAAATCGCTTGGAAACGATTGTATTCGTAGTGCAATATCAAGGGATAGGTGCCAACTACTATTATCAAAATTGTATTTTGCCGAATCCAATCAACCTGCCACAGCAAATAAAACTTATTATATAGATGATGGTATTTCCTGCTTGAAGACAAGTTTTATGAGAGCTAGAAGTGATTCTACCTATCAAGCAATTGATGAGTCTATGGCAAAATTCAAAGGGCGATCTACATTGAAACAGTATATGCCCCTCAAACCCATAAAACGTGGCATAAAGTTATGGACAAGATGTGATTCGGAAACTGGCTATGTTTACGATGTAAATGTGTATGCAGGCAAAAATGATAATAAGATGGCAGGTACTTTGAAAGAACGTGTCATAAATCAGTTATCTTCAACAATTTCTAATGAAAATTGTAATTTGCTTCGACAGATTTTTTACAACAGTTCATCTTATGGATACCATTATGTTTCCTGCTGTAGGTACATGCATGAGTACCCGAAAAAATTTACCGAAATTTCATGGCAAGCTAAATCGAGGAGAATCGCAAGTAAACGGTAATGAAACTGGAACATTAGCTATATGATGCCAGGACACAAAAGATTTTATTGTACTAACTAACTGCCATAAGCCAGAAGAAACAACTGTGTGTAGAAAACTGTAAGATGGTACAAAAGTCAACATTTGTTGTCTTGTATCGATTGAATTCTATAACCGTTACATGGGAGGTGTAGATAGATGCGATCAAATGACATCTGTGTACGATCTCAATAGAAAATCCCAAAAATGGTGGAAGAAGGTTTACTACAAAGTTCTAATGATGGCAGTATACAATTCATATATTCTATAATACCCTTTAGGTATTAATTATATTTAATATTATTTAGATAGATATAATAGATATAATAGATATTTAATAGAAAATACCCTTTCTAAATTATCTGGTTGACTTAGCTGAGATTCTTATCAGTACTGGCCGACAAGGACTCCAAAGAAAAAAAAAACCAAACATGTTGGCCGTCGAAGCATGTCAGCCACAGTGATGAGTAATGTTGGCGACCATTTACCTATATTAGGAAAATCCAGTCGCTTGAGGTGTATAAGGTGTACACAACGTAAGAAAGCTAAACGTACCAAATTTATTTGTAAAATGTGTGATGTTCCGTTATTTAACGATTGTTTTACCCCATATCATGTATAAACATTTATTGTTCATGTATACTGTTGGGATTATATATCCCATACAAAAATACTGTTGGGATATATAATCCCATGCATTTTTTACCAAAAAAAAATTAAAAATAATTTTTTTAAATACATTCTTAGTTCTTTTAAATGCTCTAGAACAACAAACTACAGACAAATATATCAAATTTTAAAATAAACAAATCAGGATTGAAAAGGTTAAAGGGTTAAATTTCAAATTAAAACTTCTAACCTTATTTTTAGTGCTTCTGAGTTTGTTTGTTTTAAAATTGGTTATTTACTATCATTCATATTATTAATATTCTAGTAGTTAAAAAAATTATACTTGAAGCAAAAAAAGGTTTTGTTATGTGTTCCACTGTGGAAGCATAATTTTTACTACACGACACCAAAGTGCAAATTGCGCTTGTGCCAAGCTTTCAGGCAGATATACTGGGGTGTAACTAGATCCTTGTGTCCAAACATCCGTAGTCAGTGCAATTTTAACCGTCGAGTAAGGCCTGGGTTCTCAGACTTCACCAGACCAAACAAGAGATATATTTTTTTGTGACTGATAAGTTTATTTTTTTGGATTTTTGAGTTATTTATTAACTTATGTGATCAAATATGTATGAAAAAATGATAGAAATTATTATTACTTAGTCCCGTTTTTACCAACAACGAATGAACAACTATTTAAAGATTTACTTTATGCGTAGAATAAAGTTTATTAATTTCATTTCACAAACTACAAAATAGCTTTATTCGTCTTTTATTCGTCGAATAATTATTTGTAGACTTATTACTGACTAATTATTCTGATATAACAAAACCATAAATAAATTAATTATTAATAACTATAATAAAATCATATTACAGGTATAAGGTTACCTTAAGATAATCCAGATATATGCTCCAACGACTATCCACCCGGATGAACCCACTGGTTCGATAATATATCTGTGATGTCGCCCTTCATACCCAGTTCCTTACATCGTTTATTATAACGAGGGCAGTCCACGAGGATATGTAGAACACTTGTCCATGTGCAGTCCACGTGGAGATTGGCAATAGTGACAGATTGACCTAATTTGGACAATTGGATTTGGACAATTTATACCGATTGTACAGATCCTAATAAAATATCGGCTGATGTCAGTCTTACTAAACTTTGTAAATGACACACTAAATTTTGGTAAAATTTTAATTCAAGCTCAATTTTGCGGGATCGGGAGGGGGTTAGTTAGGGATAATTTTATATGCGGTATTAAAGTTGGAAGTAGGAGGGGAATAGTATGTATGCATGGAGTAGGAGGGTGAGTACTTTTATAGTTGGATAATGTCAGTAGTGTGTATATTGGATTAAAAAGGTTAGTTGAAGTGGAGGCAGCATAAGAAAGGAGGAGATACTGGCGCCTTAGCCAAACAGGTGGTTCGTTAGCTTCGCGGTAGAGACTATCAGCTAAACTGCTACAGAAAGCTCCTAAACAAAGGCGGATAGTAGTATTAGGTTCCTTCCTACACTTTCTAACAGGGCATGGCCCATACCCTAGCTATTTGCACAGATTTAACTTCAAGGAGGATGATCTGTGTGAATGTGGACAAGTTGGAACTCCAGAACATGCGTTACTCTACTGCACGATATATGACTACCTAAGAGATTTGCGTCAACGACTACAAGGAAAAACTTTACAAGAGATACTGGAAGAGCATGAATTATACAACTGTATTAACGAACTAGCCGATAGAGTTTCCAGGAAACAATTGGATCTCTACAATGGAAGGAGACGAAATATCAGTGAAAAGCCAAATCTGAAATACCTATAACATTCCTGATTCACTTATCCAACGAGATAGGTAAATATAAGTAAATTCAAAATTAACTTACACATACCGAAAATTTATGGTGTTACTGCAGTTCGTATGATGGTGGAGCGAGAAGACACAATGAAAACATCTGGATAAGATTCTGGACTAAGGACCTGAAGCTCACCGGAACTGCCAGATGTGGAAGTTGTGCCTTCTCTATCTACTTCAGGCGGATTCGAACCGCATGATTTAAGGTTAAGGTTAGAATAAGATTATTTCTTAGGTATTTTTGAGAAAAGTGAATCGCACCCAGGGTTGAGGGTAAGTAGCTCACGTTTTTGGGTGCGGTCCGAGGTTTCTCAACTACAATTCTTTATTTTAAAATAATCAACTAATTAAGGTGGAGGTACTAATTTTAAGGTGTATGTGCAGTTTAACATTTCGTAGAGGCCGAAAAGTAGCTAGACGTATGAAAAACCGTAATAAGCTACAAATGACTCTACGTTACTTGAATAGGGCCTATATTTTATTTAATTAGGTTTAGGGATTTATAATTAGTTTTAATTTTAATTTTAATTATAAATAACATCAAAGAGACTAATCAAACTAATCGTGTATTAATAATCCGACCAGGATTTGCTGCTAGATGCCTGGTCATAAGTACAAAATAAAAGATGAAAAAAAAAGTAGTATTAGGTACTAAATTATGGGTTTGTAAGGGTAATAGTGTACAATCGTAAGCGCCCCATTCGTAGTGGGTAATGGGAAATTGGCACTATGCTTTAGTTTCTTGAATATGTTGTTTCCAAGAAAGTCGGGAGTCGAATATTAGTCTCAGAATTTTGCGTTAATCAACGACTGGGAGAGGGCGGTTATTCACTAACATTTTTAGGGGCAGTGAAGAGTGTTTTCCTAGTAAATTTGATGAGTTGTGATTTTGTAGATGAGAGTGACAGGCCGAAGGCAGTCAATCTATTTTCTAGTAAGTCCACTGATGTTTGGAGAAGTTTGCAAGTAGTAGTGGTCGCCACACCATGGCAATAAATTACAAGGTTATCAGAATATGTAGTAAATTTGACTGGGAAGGGGAGGCTGGCATATATGGTTATTCGACCTTAAAGGATCTAGAGCTAAGAAACTGCTGGATGAATTTTAAAATATTTCCATTGAGGCCGTATAATAATAGTTTATCGAGAATAATCTGTCTAGGTATTTTATCGAAAGCAGCTTCAATATCAAAAATGCAGGCAATCACTTCTTGACTGTTATTAATAGCTTCGGCGATGTGGGTATGAAGGAGGACGAGGTTATCGCTTGTGGAAAAATTTCGGTGAAAATTAGATTGTTCTTTTGGTGAAATTTGGTGTTTTTCAATAAACATAATGAATGTATTATTATCTTTATTAATAATTATTACCTTCTCCATTAATTTGCACATAATGCAAGTAAGAGAAATCGGCCTAAGTGACTGAGAAAAGGTTGGTATTTGGCCATGTTTTAAGACAATAATTACGAATGTATTCCATTGAGTAAGAAATGTTTAAGATGATCAGATAGAATTATATATGTTTAACAGGATAGTGAGGCAGCGGCTGAGTAGTTTTTAAGAAAAATATAAGGGATGTCAATAGGGCCGTCATAATTTGTGTTATCATTCAAATACGATACGGAGTTATCCCAGGACGTTTTCTTGCTCTGCTCGACAACGTATGAGCTAATGCTGCTTTAATTATGGCATCTGAAAATAGTTTCATGGAATCATCAATATTATTAGAGTTAGGTAATTCGCATATAAGGGATTTAGATTTTTTAAAGAACTCTGGCCAATCAGCCTTGTTGAAGCGCTAAAAAATTCACACTAAAACTTGGACATAGAGGTTGCCGCGTATAATTATAGGGAAATGGTTGCTGTCGTGAAGGTCGTACGCTGTTTGCCTTAATAGTGTGAGTAGAGCTAGTAAGCCCCACATAGTGTTGTTGGAGTTGAAGTCTCCTAAAATTATATAGGGTTGGGGGAAGTTGGTATACTAAATCAAGGAGTTCTTCTTCGTTTAAAATGTAGTCAGGAGAGATGTATATAGACGATATAATAAGTTTGTTAGGGCAGTGGGCAGAGGAAGAAGAGTGGAGTAATGATCTTTAGAAGCAAATAGGGATACACCTTGACTAGCTTTAGAGCAGACAGGTCTGATGTAATAATACCCTTTAAAATCAATCTTTGAGTGTATGGAGATTGGTTGACGTGACGTTTGTTTCCTGTAAGCTAATGAAGGTGAGGTGGTAGAGTTTAGAAATACAAATATTATCGAATACCGTGAAATCAATAAATGCATAAAAATAAAAATTAAGCAACCCAAAGAATCCTGGCCTGAAAATTTATGTAAAGAAATAGAAGACCTCCAACAAAAAGCATGACAGTTTCAACCTCCACAAGAAACTTAAATATACTGCCGGAATTAGAAAACATAAAATGCTCACATACTTAAAAGCGTGGACGGAAAAATTTGTGACCACGAACAACAGTGCAAAGAATGGTAAAGATACATCACTGACCTTTTTGACGATGCTTCTAGGGAAAATGCTCCAAATACTGCCTGTGACAACCAGTTAAACAGAGGTCCCAGTATACTGAATTCAGAAGTCATAAACGCAATAAGCAATCCAAAAACAATAAAGCACCTGGACCAGATCAAATCCCTGCTGAGCTACTTAAACTTTTGGATGGGGAAAGCATTGCCTGCTTAACCACTTTTTTTAACAAAATTTACAACGAAGGAAAAATACCAGATGATTGGTTAGAATCACTGTTTATAACATTACCAAAGAAAAGCAGGCCCACCAAATGCAGCGATTTTAGACTAATCAGTTTGATGAGTCACATACTGAAGATACTCTTACGAATTATACAAAACCGAGTATTCCTTACTATGCGATAGTAGGATGGGTAATAAGCAATTTGGATTTTGAAACGGTCTAGGAACTAGAGAGGCACTATTCTGTATGCGCGTTCTATTACAAAAAAGTTGTGAATTTCGAAAGAATGTTTATGTTTGTTTCATCGACTTCGAGAAGGCGTTCGACAGAGTACAAGACGATACACTTTTCGATTTCCTACGGGCAGCAGAACTTGACCATTATGATATAAGACTGCTGAAATACTTATATTACAATCAAGTAGCCTCTATCCAAATTGGAGACAGTCCGACTGAAAAAATATCCATCAAACGTGGAGTACGGCAGGGTTGTGTTTTGTCACCCACTCTTTTTAATCTGTACTCTAAAGAAATCTTTAGGGAGGCTTTGGATGACAGACAAGAGGGAGTAAGACTAGGTGGAGAAGTAATCCACAATATTAGATACGCTGACGATAGAGCCATTCTTGCAGAAAATTTACAAGATCTCCAAACATTACTAAATCTAGTAGGTGAAGCAAGTTATCGGAGAGGCCTTAAAATGAACATTTAAAAAACAAAGTGGATGGCAGTTGGAAAGATCAATATAGATCAAGGTCTGATTTCTCTTAATGGAGAGGAGATCGAAAGGGTAAATTATTTCAAATACCTTGGCAGCTGGTTAAAATGTAAATTGTGACTCTGATGAAGAGATAATAACCAGGATCTAAATGTCACGTAAGGCTTTTATGACGTGGAAACCAGTTTTATGCAACAGAAACCTGTTGATGAATATTCGTAAGAAGGTCCTGAGATGTTATGTGTGGTCCATCCTATTATATGGTTGTGAGACATGAATACTACCTCTAAGTACTAGACTAGACTATACTAGACCTAAATATCATCTACTTCGCCTTATAATACAAGGAAAAGTGAAAGGAAAGAGATGGATTGGTCGAAAGAAACTTTCATGGCTCCGTAATATTAGACAATGGTGTGGTTCCACAGTAGAAGAATTATTTCGCGCAGCAGCCGACAGAGAAAGGTTTCAGGAGATTGTAAACATGATGACGGCCAACGTCTGAATACGGACACGGCACCCAAAGAAGAAGAAGGTGGAGTTCCATTGAATTATAGTGAATATGATAGTTATAAATTAAGGCAGGTCGGTTTTGTCTAAGGGGGCATCCCTGTCGTAAGAGCTAATAGATGCAAGAGTTATACGATTTTTAAGTAATCTTTTGGAGATATTATGGTATATTTGTTTGAGGTCTTCAAGAACGGCGATGATAATCATGGTAAATTGGTATGCTTTAGCTGAGGGGTTATGACAGTCGAAAGAATTTTCTAAGAAAGCAATTAACTGTAGCGAGTTAATTGAACATTGATAGATTTGCTTCTGTAAGATTTTTTATGATTGAACGGGTAGACGGCTGATAGTGGCCAATGGTTTTGTATCTTTGGTTTTTTATTTATTAGGGGCTAATTTGGGGGAGGAGTTGTTATGGAGTTAATGTGGATTGATTGGACCGTGAGTAGTGGGATCTGAAATGGTAGTTATAGGGAGAAAATCAAGGCTTGACTCAGTTGAATGGACTCTTTTGAGGAGGGCGATAGCAGGTGTTGTAGGATGAGGTTGATGTAAAAGAATAGTGTGATGTTAGATAAATTGCCAGGGGGAAAATTTGGGGCAGAATGGTAGGAGGTGCAGGAAGGTGCGGTAGGGCTATTATTGGTAGATTCATCAGGTACTTGGGCGAATCGGGGGTGGGTAGTGTTATTCGGTTGGTTTTGGCAGGATTCAGCCATGTGTCCGGCTTTTTGACAAAAGAAACATTCAAGTTTGTCTGATTTAACGAAGACTCGGAAGAAAGTGTTTTCAAAATGTATTAATACGGAGGTTCGTATTTCGAAATTTCAAAAGTATTTGATGTGGTAACAGCTGTTGTATCTTAGAGCGGTGAATTGAGAAAACATTTTTAAATATTCTGGATGCCAAAATATTTAATGAAAACTAGGCGCAATGCCTGTCCTATTAGTGTATTTGTAATAATTATAAAGTTTCTTGCAAAAGTACATACCATGTTGTTTCACAATATGGTATATATTTTTTACTTATAGTATAATTACTTGTATAACAAATTATTCTTTTATTAGAAATACTATTAGAAGAAGCCAAGGTGTTGACTCGTTGACTTTTCGAATAGGAATGGACATTAAGTTTTGAGAAAAAGTCATTTAAAAATAAAAATTCAAATGTTTTAGTATTTTACTGCATTATGATCAATTTTCGAAATAACAAATTCATTCCTTTCATTTAGCACCATACTGTATATGACATTATTGATCTTCTTAAGTACTAAGTTTTTCTACTCCTATTTTATACGACGTCCATAATCCAAACTGAACTTTACTTTTTACAGATTTTCCTTTTCTTGCCTAAATTTATCACATATCGCGATAAATAAACAAAAATTACTTATTCATGTATACTGTACATATGATAATATCCTTTTGCATTTATGCATAAGGTTTCTTTTAGGAGAAAAAACATGCAAGTCTCTTATTCAACATTTTATTGACGGGTTTTCGCAGTAATGAATAATGCAAAATAGATAATGTTATACCTAAAAATAAAAGTAGTGGTAGGTCAAGTATTATAGATTATTCTAAAAGTGTAATAACAATCAAAGAATTTGAAAAGATGCATACAACACATTAGAGACCATTAATTATTAAATCAATATAAGGTTGAATGTTCGAATAATTAAACTTTGACGGTATACAAGGCAACTATCGAACACGGTGATTAATTTAATCTTGCCCAAGTACTTTCGATCAATAGATCATCTTCAGGGGCATCTGAAATAAGCCAAGAAACGTTTTTTATAAAAAAGAAAAATTAATTCACTTGGATAAAACACTCCAAGTTTATGGTTGAAAAAATTTTATATGTGATAAACGTTTATACACGATAAAGTCGTTATATGACGACTTACTTCGTCAGTTGTGGGCTATCCGACATGAGTAGAATGTCATAAAAGTAAATTTGGACCCAACAATACAAAATACGATACACAAAGACAAACAAACACTTTAAAATTTTTTGAACAGGAGAAGCTACATGTTGTATAGAAGCCGGAGACAGAATGGGCTCCCGGTATGACGAAAATATTGAGATGACATGTGACAAATGACAGCTTGTGAAGGGCAGTTCTGTGATCTGCACCTTTCAAAATTCTATGAAACTAAGTATTGACCAAAGGTCCAACTGACACCACTATAGGAAATCAACTGATGAAATATAAAATTATATAGTATATTTTTTCTGTAGATTGAATTATCCAAATCTCACACTCAAACCTGTCTATAATAATTAGGATGTTAGTTTTGAGAGCAATTGAAGTTGACATAAAGTATGAATGTAAGAAAAGACTAAACAATATATTAGACAGTGGAAGGTTGACTACAATAAAATGGTCCACCAACCGCTATCAGTACTGTAAAAAAGGAAAAATCTGAATATGCAGTTAAATTACTAAAAGTTAAAGTTTGTCTTCAATTTTGATTTTATAGATGGGACGTTTGATAGATGGGAATGACATTTAAATCATAAAGAACCTTTATATGAATCAAGTGGCTGTGAGAGTAGGACTGGAATCTACACCATATTTTCGATAGAGCCTTAAGTGACACTGAAGACGGAATGAAAATCAACGGACAGACTATTAGTAATTTTCGCTATGCTGATGATACAGTCATAAAAGCTAATAGCCCAGAAGCGCTACAACGACTAGTAGATAAAATAAACACTGAAGTAGAACGACTGGGCTTAAGGATTAATATAGACAAGGCGAAGGTAATGGTGGTTAGCAGAACACAAAATATGCTATATTAAAAATATTATATTAAATATGCTATTAATTATTATTAAAAGAACATCCAAAAGGTCCCCAAGTTCAGATATCTCGGTAATTGGATAACTGAAGAGTTAAATCTAGACATAGGATTATGCGTAGACGTAGCAGGATTAAGCAAGCCAGAACAGCATTTACTAATATGATAACCTTGCTAAGCAACAGCAGCCTTAACTTAACGCTTCGATGTAGCTTTGTAAAATGTTACATTTACTCCATACTGCTATATGGTGTATAAACATGGACCATAAAGGCCAATGTGATGAATTTGCAATTTGGGTATTTAGAAGACTACTTAAAATCCCCTGGACATATTACACAACAAATGTCAAAGTATTAAATCGAATGGGCAGAGAACGAGAATTGCTGCCAATAACAAAAAGAAGAAAAACTGCTTATCTGGGTCATATATTTCGAAATTCCAAGTACCAATTCTTAAAACTTATTGTGAAAGGGAAGATAGAAGAAAAACGGAACATCTGAAAAAAGAAATACTCCTGGCTTAAAAACATAAGAAATTGGACAAACCTCGATGCCCATGCACTTTTTAGAGTTACGCAAGGTAGAGAGGAGTATGCCAGAATTGTCGCCAACGTCCACTAATTGGATAGGGCACCATAAGACGAAGAAAGCTAAATAATAATTTTTGTAATAAATCTTATAAAAGTCAACGGAATCTATTTATTCGTCATATCGCTTCGTCATGGAAGCAGTATAGGCACTATGATTTAATACCTTGAGTTTGTTTTCAATCCGACGTCGGCCGACGTCGCCCGATATCGGATCGGGAGAAATACGATTCCAATGTAGTGTACACCTACATTGGAAACGTATTTCTCCCAATCCGATATCGGGCGACGTCGGCCGACGTCGGATTAAAAACAAACTCAAGGTAATAAATCATAGTGCCTATACTGCTTCCGTAACGAAAGCAGTATAGGCACTCTGATTTAATACTTTGAGTTTGTTTTTAATCCGACGTCGGCCGACGTCGCCAGATGTCGGATCGTGAGAAATACGGTTCCAATGTAGGTGTACACGTAGATGTACACTAGCACGGGCGATACTTACGGCAGAATAACTGCGTTTACCGTCGAATGCGAATTTATTGAACCGTAGCATATCACAATACATACCTTCATAGTAGGGTAAGTGTACACCTACATTGGAACTGTATGTCTTCCGATCCGATATCTGCCGACGTCGGCCGACGTCGGATTAAAAACAAACTCAAGGTATTAAATCATAGATCCTATACTGCTTCCATGAGGAAGCAGTATAGGCACTCTATAATTTTGTGGCATTAATTGTATTGCACTGAATGGTCGTTGCAGGTAGCAACTGTGGATTTGATAATTTGTTTATTATATTTAGCAGGATAGTCCGTTGTGTTTGCAGTTCCGTTACTGTTGTGAACCACGTGAAACAGTTAATAATTTGTTAATCATATTTAGCAGAGTGGTCCGTTGCATTTCCAGTTCTGTTACAACTGTGAAGACGCAAATACGTGATTCACTTTGAAGTTATTTGTTGTAGATATTGTTATAATAATCGTTATAATACTGTTTTATAATTTTTATTATTACATAATAAAATAAATTCAAGGGGCAAGACGTTAGTTTTGTTAACTCTTAACAAATTGGTACGAGACGATGAAACACAGTCATAATTTACCGCTTTCATCACAACAAATGACATATTTATAGTTTATTTTTATGAACGAGAGAGTAATTAGCATAATTTTAACTAGTATCTTCGACCACTCCATGGGCGTGCTCAAGATTAATTGAAAAATTACTTTGAATAATTGTAAAAAATAAATGAATTATTTCAGTGTTATAAAATGTTATGTGTATGTAAACAAAAGTGACCTCTTTTATCACACACTATATTAGAACTGACTGGCCTACATTAAAAAGGGTTTTAAAAAATTCACATTTTTTTTAATTTTTAAAAATTACAAAAGAGAAAAAGAGTTTTTAAAACCGTCTAAGGTATGTTAAATAGATAAATAAAAATATTAATATAAAACTTACAGCTACTTGTTACAAACCCAAATCAGATTCAGAAGATGAACTTTCAAAACCAAGATTTATAATAACTGGCTCGATCATTTTATCAGTAATATTGTCCAGCTTCCACATTTTTTCCTCTTCTTTAATAGTGTGATTTACTGCATTTTCCCAGTTTTCAGGTTTTACATTATTTACGGCCTATAAAAACAACTGTTTAACATCATGAATTTTAAAAGTGGTATTTTTTCTTGAAACTTCACTTTTTATCTGTGCCCATACCAGTTCAATCGGGTTTAATTCACAATGATATGGTGGGGATCTAAGTACTGTCATTCCACGATTTTTGGCAATTTCATTAATTTCGTATTTTTTAAATTTTTCTTTATGAAGGGCACAGAACGAATAAAGTTCCTTTCTTATAGATCCAGGATGGTACGTAATATTTTTTGAACTCAGCCAATTCTGCAAGTCTTTTTTTAACCACTTGGTTGTGGGCAGTCCTTCTATAAGTCTGGAGTGATAACTTGCATTATCCATTACTATTACACAGTTCTTAGGAAGAAGATCTATCATTTGTTCGAACCATTCTTGAAAGACATCAGCGTTCATGCCTTCATGGTAGTCACCGGTACGAGTTGATTTAAAAGTTAATAAACCACCTTCAACAAAACCGTCTGAACTGCCAATATGTACTATTATCAGCCTGCGTCCCTTTCCTGATGGTGGGTTTAAACCAGTAGATAAGTTATTTACAAAAGCGTTCCTTTGACTTGTAACAGTTTCATCCTGCCAAAATTTATTTGGTGTATGACCCTCGTTGATCCATGTTTTCATCAAGATAAAATATTTTTCTTTTTTGGTTTCTCATTTCCTTTATGGTTCTTAGAAAATGTCTTCTCCATATGACAATAACGCTTCTTTCTAATAAAATAGACTTTCTGGGATTCTTTTTCCAGCGGAAGCCTATTTCTTTTAAAAGTTTCCATAACGTACTTCGACTTATTTCTGGGTAATACTTATCATCTCGAACTGAGACAAGAACTTTATCCAAAGTTGGAAATTTTTGTCTAAAGAAGAATTCATGCACTTTCCGTCGAAGTCCTTCTTTAAAATGATATTCTATTTGAAATTTTGGTTTCCCTGGAGAATTATGTGGCATTTGAAAACTACCACATTTCTCTTCTTTAATAAATCTGTAAATCGTAGATTTCCCAACACCAAGTGTACTGCTACCTAACTCAACGGTCTCATCAACACTTTCACATAAACGTTTGTCTGTAAATGATTTAAAACAATTAAATATTAATGTTTTTTCATTAACTGTTAAAGGACCAATTTTTCGGCGTTTACACGGCACTTCCAAATTTTATATAACTCTAGTATACACAATAAACTGCACCTTGCAACTGAAGTACCTACTTTTAGTGAACTGTTAAGAATTTTGAATACGCCACTTGGACCTTCCTACAAAATGGAAAAACCCACTATCACATTTTCTGTGGAATAAGTTTAGAAGGTAATTATCTAGTCAATTACTGTCGTAGATTCCTGGAATTAAAGAATTAAATATTTGATTGTTGAAACCCTTACTTAGTGGAATGTACTCATTTCAGATAAAATAAAACGTTTTATTTTATCTAAAGAATTAAACTTTATTTTGCAAATAGGTAAGTACTTATTAAACTTTTATTGGTTATATATAACCAATAAAATAAACATCTTACATTTCTTGCAAATTCATTAGTACCTGTTAACCTCCATCACTCCGACACTGGCAACCTTATTTAGGGATTACTAACCCTCAAAACTATTGTATTCTATTCTGCTTCAACCTTTATACCTGGTGGTCATACTTAATTTAAAATTGTTTTCCTATATACTTCTGTAAACTTGTTGACAAATATCTATTTTTCATTGAGTCACCCGTATCAACAGTTTAGGGATTTGCATACATAATGTGCTATCAATATGATGGAAATGGACTATATTATTATTATACTGTGGATTATAATTATAATTATATTTATTATACATTTTTTTACTTATTTAAAATAGGCAAAAGATTCTCATATTAAAATTAAATTTACAGACTTTTGACAAAATTGATTATCAGTAATACCTATTACTCAGAGTAAAGCGTATATCTTAAGACTATTTTGAAAATTATCTTTTATCATTATTTCTTTGTTGCAAACCCAATACATTATAGGATCGCTATTGGTTCGAACAAGTGTTTATCCAATTTTCCGAATTAATGAACTGAACTAGGTAACTGATTCAATTAAGGAAAATTGTAGATTGATTACATAACAATATTCGGCGGGAAACGCGAAGATGATCGTAGAACGAGCGAGGGAAGTGCTTTGGTGTTATTGTTTTCAAAAGATTAAATGGGACCGAATGAGATGAGATAGCGCTCGATCCCATGGAGACAGTATTCCATCTCAAAGAAAATATTACTTATAACTTATTATGAAAGCCAATAAATTATTCTTGATGGGTGGATGAAATTGTTATGTATCTGCTCATTCATTTTGGTATTTTGAAGCAGAAAATCACAGTAGCTTTATTCAGATTGTTACTGGAACTTGTCTATATACTTATTATTAGTGTGATGCAAAAAATTTTTGTTTTTATTTTTTGTACAGATACTTGTTGAATTTTTTTTTGTCTTCCCATTTATTTAAAATCTATAATAATATTACAAGAAGTAAATTGTGTAGTTATTTTACAAGTTATATGAAAGAAGTTGGGTCATGCCAATTTTAATTTTAACAACAATTATTTGTAACTTTGGGATCTACACACAATATACAGGGATGAGTGCCTTACTACCCGGCTTTTTAACATAAGAGATAAAAAACACAGTTACCTTGTGAAATAAAAAGAAATGAATCTCATAGAGGTGGGAAATAATCGATACAAACCTATAATTTACATTACATTACATTACCACTATCGATAATCTCACACCTTTAGACGTTAGCTTCGAGCTAAATCACCTCGGTGATTTAGCTCGAACATACGTCAAACTATTATGTTTGACGTATGTGTGACGTATTTCCATTTTTTAATTTCGCATAACGTAAAAACTGATTGAGCACAAAAGATTGAGCGCAAAAATGTGAATAAAATAATTTAATTAATAGTGATTGTTTAATCCAAAGTTTTAAATTATTAACCAAGAATAATTTCTACTATGATTTGAGGAGTTTCATACACTCTTGTTACGGAATAATTATTAATCCTTCGTGGATTAGTGGTAAGAATTCGACACTGCAATGCAGACAATTAGAGTTCAAAACTCACATGTGTTTGTTTTCTTTTTTTTTTAATTTGAAATTATGCAGAGATCGTTTTACTTTTGAACATTTATGTTAGTCGTTACTAGTATTAGATGTGTGTAAAGTTAAACATAAATATCTTATTGAAAAAAGTATCGCCGTACTTTCGAAAATAAAGTAGAAATTCTTCAAAATTAAAAGAACGTTTAAAGAATGTATAAATAAGTAAAAATTCCACAAAAATAAAAAATGATTGTAAATAAACGTATTTACAATTGTCAATTGTTTTGAAAATCATTATCTGAATAGAGGAATTAATATTAACACTGAGAATTTAGTGATGGATTTGACATAAACACAAACAGTCTTCACCGGATTATTTTGCATTCACAACTGAAGACAGTAAAACTGTAATTAAATTTGATTTATTTTGTATTTCCGCTTTATAACATTGAAATGAAAATAAATTGTAAATAGTGAGTGTTTCGAAAACTTGTTACCTAATATGTATCATATTTTCTATTATTTTTTAATTGATAAAACAAAAATTTTATCCTTGGTGTGAATTGAACCCCAAACCTTCTTGTCAATAGACCACCTCTCTAACTAATACACCAATTCCACATACATTAATTGTTTTCGGACAGAACATACCTACCTTTACTTTAGTCAAATATTTCAGTTGAGTTATTTTTATTAATAAATAACCTTAAATATTTATAATTTAAAATCGCTACTAATTAATGTTTTTAATAATAATAATAATATATCTTAATTTATTCAATTTTTTATTCTAACATCAGAAATTATTAAAATAAATATTTTCGAGGTTATCCGTATAATGATGACTGAAGTCAAATAGCCACGTCTAAAGGTGTGAGACTATGGATAGTGGTAATGTAATATAATGTAAATTATAGGTTTCTATCGGTTATTTTCCACCTCTACGAGTTTCATCTCTTTTTATTTCACAAGATAACTGTGTTTTCTATCTCTTACGTTAAAAAGCCGGATGGTAAGACACTCATCACTGTATAAAAAAAAACTCAGTTTAGATATCTTGTTAAAAGATCATTAAGAGTTGCCGCTTTGGTCTTCGATTTGGTAGTGGCCTTACAAGGGGAGTTACAAGATTTTAAGAATGGCTTTCAAGCCTTAGTATTCAATTTGTGATCCCTATTTTAACAGTCTTGGTACCATACCAAAACCATACTGGTTTTATGATTTATTAATACACTAATACCTTGTTATCTAGAGATAGTTTTGATCTTTTACCTTGTAACCAGTAAAGTCCGCTAAGCTTAAGGCCCAGGGGTTTTCTTTTTATGAATATATGCTTCTTTCATTTTTGACTGCCTGTCGAGATGCATATCCAGATATGTAACATGATCTTGTAACTCTTGGTTATTTAAAGACACTGGTGAACGTGTGTCTTTGTATTAGTAAATGTTATATGGTTAGACGTCCTTGACAGTGAAATGACTGTGAACCTAGATTTGCATTTTCATCTGCGTATGTTTCTGTGATGATATCGTTGCTTGTAGGTAGAGCAGCTGTAAATATCAGGACTTCTCTGTAAATATCAGAAGTTGTTAATATTTTTCTGAAGCTATTTTATTGTGGTATTTTCATTTGGCATTGTTTGGGTAATTCTTAACTTCAACACGGCGCCACTGGCTGATAGAGAACGCCCTACAGATATGTGGGACAGGTGTGAATAAAGATTTGTCAAATAAACACCCGCGGTTCAACTAAGAGCATGGCATAGGGCAGCAAATATGTCATTATAGGATCGGGGCGGTAGAGAAAAATCTCTTTATCGATCTGATACTAAATAAGCCCATGCTGTAATTATAAAAATAATGAGTAATAATAAATAAGAATGAATTAACCAGTTGTGATACTGCGAAGTAACCGAACGATTACCGGTAAAAGTAATCCCCCATATGGTCAACAGTTAGGAGTGGAAGAACTGATATGTGGTAGGGCACTTCATTGAACTGGAGCTAAGAAATTGACTCCAATGGCGGAAGAGCTAAATTAGCCAACAGCATTAAAATGTAAAGAGCTACGGGATGACTACCATATTAAAGATGCGCAAGAATATCCCCAGGACACCACAATTGCTTAAAATCGAAAATAAGCGGCCCTCAGTCTGAAGCACCCCTTAAGTGGAGAGAGGGTGCTAAGAATCTCCCAGTCAGCCAATAATATCATAAAAGTTAAAAAGATCGGTACATGAAACTTTCAAGGTATGCACCAAGCAGGCAAAGCAGCAAATACTATTCAAAAAATGACTCTCCCGAACATAGATATTTTAGGATGCAGTGAAGTTCGATGGACAAAATCTATTATTCTGAAGACGATACAAGAAACAGAAATGGCGTAGCAATAATAATAAAAAAGGAAATAACTAAAGCAGCAATAGAATTTACGCCCATATCAGACAGAGTTGTACTATTGAAAATTAAGTCAAGTCCCTTTAATATACACATCACTCAGGTTTACGCGCCGAACATCAGAATCCACTGAAGAAAAAAATTAAACATTTCTATCAGACTCTAGAAGACTCTCTAAACTGATCAAAAACATGAACTTACTATAGTGTATTTTTATGTATGAGAGAGAAATAAAACAATAAATTATGTATGCAAATCCCTAAACTGTTGATACGGGTGACTCAATGAAAAACAGATATTTGTCAACAAGTTTACAGAAGTATATAGGAACACAATTTTAAATTGAGTATGACCACCAGGTATAAAGGTTGGAGCAGAATAGAATACAATAGTTGTGAGGGTTACTAATCCCTAAATAAGGTTGCCAGGGTCGGAGTGATGGAGGTTAACAGGTACTAATGAATTTGCAAGAAATGTAAGATGTTTATTTTATTGGTTATATATAACCAATAAAAGTTTAATAAGTACCTACCTATTTGCAAAATAAAGTTTAATTCTTTAGATAAAATAAAACGTTTTATTTTATCTGAAATGAGTGCATTCCACGAAGTAAGGGTTTCAACAATCAAACATTTAATTCTTTAATTCCAGGAATCTACGACAGTAATTGACTAGATAATTACCTTCTAAACTTATTCCACAGAAAATGTGATATTGGGTTTTTCCATTTTGCAGGAAGGTCCAAGTGGCGTATTCAAAATTCTTAACAGTTCACCAAAAGTAGGTACTTCAGTTGCAAGGTGCAGTTTATTGTGTATACTAGTGTTATGGAAAATTTGGAAGTGCCGTGTAAACGCCGAAAAATTGGTCCTTTAACAGTTAATGAAAAAACATTAATATTTAGTTGTTTTAAATCATTTACAGACAAACGTTTATGTGAAAGTGTTTATGAGACCGTTGAGTTAGTTAGCAGTACACTTGGTGTTGGGAAATCTACGATTTACAGAGTTATTAAAGAAGAGAAATGTGGTAGTTTTCAAATGCCACGTAATGCTCCAGGGAAACCAAAATTTCAAATAGAATATCATTATAAAGATTGACTTCGACGGAAAGTGCATGAATTCTTCTTTAGACAAAAATTTCCAACATTGGATAAAGTTCTTGTCTCAGTTCGAGATGATAAGGATTACCCAGAAATGAGTCGAAGTACGTTATGGAAACTTTTAAAAGAAATAGGCTTCCGCTGGAAAAAGAATCCCAGAAAGTCTATTTTATTAGAAAGAAGCGATATTGTCATATGGAGAAGACATTTTCTAAGAACCATAAAGGAAATGAGAAACCAAAAAAGAAAAATATTTTATCTTGATGAAACATGGATCAACGAGGGTCATACATCAAATAAATTTTGGTAGGATGAAACTTTTACAAGTCAAAGGCACGCTTTTGTAAATAACTTATCTACTGGTTTAAACACACCATCAGGAAAGGGGCGCAGGCTGATAATAGTACACATTGGCAGTTCAGACGGTTTTGTTGAAGGTGGTTTATTAACTTTTGAATCAACTCGTACCGGTGACTACCATGAAGACATGAACGCTGATGTCTTTCAAGAATGGTTCGAACAAATGATAGATCTTCTTCCTAAGAACTGTGTAATAGTAATGGATAATGCAAGTTATCACTCCAGACTTATAGAAGGACTGCCCACAACCAAATGGTTAAAAAAAGACTTGCAGAATTGGCTGAGTTCAAAAAATATTACATACCATCCCGGACCTATAAGAAAAGAACTTTATTCGTTGTGTGCCCTTCATAAAGAAAAATTTAAAAAATACGAAATTGATGAAATTGCCAAAAATCGTGGAATGACAGTACTTAGATCCCCACCATATCATTGTGAATTAAACCCGATTGAACTGGTATGGGCACAGATAAAGAGTGAAGTTTCAAGAAAAAATACCACTTTTAAAATTCATGATGTTAAACAGTTGTTTTTGGAGGCTGTAAATATTGTAAAACCTGAAAACTGGGAAAAGGCAGTAAATCACACTATTAAAGAAGAGGAAAAAATGTGGAAGCTGGACAATATTACTGATAAAATGATCAAGCCAGTTATTATAAATCTTGGTTCTGAAAGTTCATCTTCTGAATCTGATTTGGATTTGTAACAAGTAGCTGTAAGTTTTATATTAATATTTTTATTCATCTAGTTAACATGCCTTAGACGGTTTTAAAAACTCTTTTTCTCTTTTAAAATTTTTAAAAATTAAAAAAAAATTTAATTTTTTAAAACTCTTTTTAATGTAGGCCAGTCAGTTCTAATATAGTGTGTGATAAAAGAGGTCACTTTTGTTTACATACACATAACAATTTGCAACACAGAAGGTCGAAGGTACTAGTTAAAATTATGCTAATTACTCTCTCGTTCATAAAAAATAAACTATATAATTATAGGCGATTTTAATGCCAAAATAGGACAAGGTATGCCGTGGGGTTATACGGTCTTGGCATACGAAACGAAAGAGGAGAAAGACTAATCCCATTCAAAAATCATAAGAAATCAAATTGTTTTTGTCAACATAAACAAAAGGTTTAGAAATTCGATGACCCCAACAAAAACATATCCAGACGCAGATGTCTCCTCAGACTATAGTCTATTGGTTACAAATATCAACATACGACTCAAAATCATTCATAAAAAAGTAAGACCTAAGATAGATATCATTATCATCATTATTCAGCCCAATTTACTGTTTGTGTTTTGAGAACGATTTCCGAAGTGGAAATTGAAACGTCAATAAACGTATTTTTATCTTTAATTGTGGCTTATTCCCAGTTAAATAGTAATTGATTATTCAGCCCTGTGCGTCCACTGCTAGACACAGGCCTCCCTAATTTATGTCCATTGTACTCTATCTTGAGCACTGTTCATTAAATTTCTTGACATTTTCTTAAGATAGTCAGTCCAACGAGTAGGGGGTCTTCCCCCTACTGTGCCTTCATTAAGTAAACAAATTCAGTTAATGCATTTCCTTAAATCCTGCAAAATATGGCTCAAAGATTTATTCGGCATAGAACGCCCAAAATATTTACCAATGAAAAGGACAATTTTATACTGAAAAGTTACCTGATGGCGAACGTCAAGGAAATGTTGGACAAACATGGTTTTTTATTTGGTGAATCCATATAAAGGATCTAGTAGAAACGTAATCACGGCCAATTATATTATTTAACAACACTAAAACTGGCCAATACATTAAATTCTTGGGATATAAGTTTTGTCGATATTATGAAAAAAGATAAGTTTTTACGACTATATATGCAATATTAACAAATGGAGTAGTAAATATGGCATGAAACAGTTCCCCAATCGAAAAATGATGAGTAGGAAAAGCACGAAAACGATGGAACGACAACTTACTGGAGGCATATTGGAAAACAGACAGAGTCATGCCTACATAACTGTATCTGAGAGGTGTATCATACTGCCAGAGCCACAAAGAACTGGTTTCAAAACCACAATGTAAACGTCCTTTGTTGGCCTTTTAAAAGTCCTGACCTAAATGCTATTCAAACATCATCAACACTCTGGCTTTACAACTATATATCTTCTTTTTTCACTAAGCATTTATTTCCATATTTCTCATGTCTTCATCGATCTTATCAGGGAACCTTTTTCTTCTCTCATCAATAAATATATGAAGAAGCGTTTTCTAGCTGGGTCATTTTTTCCCATTGAAATTACATGGCATACGCACCTTAGATATACTATCGTAATATATGTTTAAAAATATGTTTGTATTTCATTAGCGTATCTGAGGTTGTTGACGAATACTGTTTCGTCAATTTTACCTTCTCTCGTTAATAGTATCCACAACTCTTGTCTGATTTTAATTTAAACAAAAGCGAAGAGAGCACAAGGACAAGAAAAATAAGAGAGCACAAGAAAGTACAGACGTCTGACATTTAATTATATTGTCTGCTGTCTAGCTTAAATACAAACCAGATATTGTCCAAATATCCTTACATCAAAAGTGCCAAATTCTTTCTTGTAATCGTCAAATCAGGCGTATAGATTTCACCATTCCTGTATAGGAAACTGGATTCTAAATGACACCCTTTGTATAAAAATTAATTTTAAAACCATACTGACTTTTGCCAATATTTTTTAAATATTTGTTGTATATTATACTGGAGTCAATGATTTTTCTAGATAACTTTAGTACGTAACTCATTCAATATTTACAACTAAGACTGACCAGTACTAAAAGTAGAATAAAACGATCATATAAGCCTAATCACATTAAATAAAGTAGTAAAGATAACAAGAGACGGTTTCCTAAGAGGAAGACGATCAGTAGAAAGGCCACGTAAACCATGGAATGACAATTTACTGGAGGCACATTGAAAAACAGACAGTCATGTCTACATTAAAGGAAGAAGAATATTGATCAGTAACCAAGTTTGGGTTCGATAAGGAAACTATGTCAGGGCATTTACCATCGTTTAAAAGTATACTTTCAAACCATTGAGCTGGGAACTTACGGACGACAAATACGACGAAGTACCTTCTCACCAAATCGGTTTACTGTTCACTGTTTTAGTGCAAGCATTTATGACTTAAAGTGGAAGGCTAAGGATGCACAAATAGATCGAAAAAGAGTTAATACCGTAAGTTTAGCAGATGACGTAATATTAATTTCAGACGAGTTTGTTCAAGCGATCTAAATGTGACAATTGTAACGATATACACAAAAAATGGCCTAAATAAACTCAAAGAAAATATTGGACAAAAAAAATCCTTTGTGAAAGCGTTAATATTAATGAAACAGAAATCGTATATACTAAAACGCTAAGCCCTTTTCTTGTCCACCACTTTACTCAAAAACCATATTAGATAATTAAAATATTTTTTCGGAATATTATTAGTATTACGTATGAGATTGTCAAGATATACTTTTAGTACAAAAATTCACTTCCGGTTTTGAGATGACGGAAGTTAAAATTTACTTTAAGTTTTAGACCCCACAATGTATATATGGATCGAAAGGTCTCGTCGAGACGAATCTAAATATGTACTTCCGGTTGCGATCCGACACCGGAAGTGACCAAAACGCGCATAAAACGTCAAGGTAGAGCAAATCTGATACCGGATTCGTGATCAGCATGCAAAATTAACTGCTAAATGATATCCATGTCGACATTTGATGAACTAAAAATTGTATTCCGGTTTTAAGGTCGACTTCAAATGGATGGAGACATCGAATGGAGACATTGTAACAAAAAAACATTGTTTTCGACGAAATATTTCGTGATATTTAATACACTTTTTACTTGCATTATAATTGATGAATGTTATGTATATTCTTGCTTATATTGTTTGTATTGATCTCTTAATTTTTCTCGCAAAATAAAAATTTCATTTAAAAAACTTGATGTCGAATTGGTCCGCTAGTATATAAACCTACGTAAGATAAACACCAAATAAAGATAGTTGGAAAAAAAAAAACTTACATATCAGATTTTCAGGAAGATAATGTAAGTTTCAGATATGAAAAAAAAAAGAGAAAGTAGAAGTCATCCAGTAGAATGGTTATGACGCTATTTTCTTGTGATACATCTATAAATGTAATATATTTAATGAAAATGAACCGTAATTTTAAAATAGACATAATATATTAATCCAGCTTAATGGGGCATACATTAAAAGTATTCATCAAAATAATCCACTCAAGAATTAACAGAAAACTAGATGCAGATATTAGTAATACTCAATTTGGATTTCGGAACGGGCTTGGAACAAGAGAAGCACTATTTGCACTTAACGTCATATGCCAAAGATGTCTAGATATAAACCAAGATATATATATATATATTATATATATATATATATATGTGTGTGCTTTATTGACTACAACAAAGCGTTTGATAAAGTTCGTCACGATCACTTAATGAAACTGCTAGTAGAAAAAAACTTGGATAAAAGGGACATTAGAATTATCTCTAAGATTTACTATAACCAGAAAGCAAATATCCGAATAGAGCAAGAGACAACGGAGGAACTCGAGATCAAGAAAGGCGTAAGACAAGGTTGTATACTCTCACCGACCTTATTCAATCTATACTCCGAAGACATTATAAACACAGCACTTTCGGATCAAAATATAAGTATTAAGATAAACGGCATCCAAATAAACAACTTGAGATATGCCGATGACACGGTACTAATCGCAGAAACTTGGAAAGATCTTCAAATACTAATTAACAAAATAGTAGAATGCAGTGAAGAACACGGATTATCACTTAACATAAGCAAAACAAAAATAATGCTAATATCTAAATCACCACAAAACTTCCCTGACATAACCGTGCATGATCAAAGAATCGAACGTGTAAGAAGATATAATTTACCTGGGAACTGTTATCAACGAAAATAATGATTGCTCTGAAGAAATCAGATCCAGAATAGAGAAAGCTAGAGCCACATTTACTAAATTGAAAAAGGTGTTCTGCGGAAGAGATCTAAGTCTAAAACTTAAAATTCGCCTTTTGAGATGTTACGTTATGTCAGTTCTCCTTTACGGGATGGAAACATGGACATTGAAAAAGATCGATACCAAAAAGATAGAAGCATTTGAGTTGTGGATGTATCGTAGAATATTAAGAATACCCTGGACAGAGAAAGTAACAAATGTGGAGGTTTTGCGGAGAGTGCGGAAAGAGAAAGAGCTGATACTTACTGTTAAAAAGCGCAAACTACAATATTTGGGACATGTTATAAGGGGAGATAAATACCAGTTGCTGCAATTGATTATCCAGGGAAAGATAATGGGAAAGAGATCTATAGGAAGAAGAAGGCATTCATGGTTAAAAAACTTGAGAGAATGGTACAATTGCACCAATTACCAACTGTTTAGATCTGCAGCATCAAAAATACGCATAGCTTTGATGATAGCCAAACTTCGGAACGAAGACGGCACTTGAAGAAGAAGAAGATTAATCCAGAATTTTAACCACATTATAGAGCAGATAGTAAAACTGTGCTAATAAATCAAGATATGCTGGTTGCCTAGCAAAACAATAAATTTCACAAGTGGTTTAAAAATCTAAAACAGTTAAAATGTTTTAGATATTTTAAATACAGATAAACTACTATTAATTTCTAACATATATTTTATTTTTTGTTGAAGTCTAATATTTTGCATGAGTAGTTTCTTTTCAAGAAACCTTGAAACAACTCGTGCTATCTAATGTCCATAAATCATATCCTTTGGCGTAATCTATCTACGTCACTGATTCCTTTTGAAGCGCCCCTATCATCGGAGGTCGAACGCAATTTCGGGTTAATTTGTCTTTCAGGTTTTCTCAGTGATACATTCGGCAGTTTGAATCGTATTTTGTCTCCGTCTGAGATGACGATGATGACACAAAGATTAGAAAGGGAAAGTTACCGGATCGATGACCATACGGAATGGAATTTGCTCTCTGACATTGATATTACGAAATAATAGAGTGTGGCGGAAGAGGCAATAAGGTTTCATAATATTTGAAAAGGTCGGAAATGAGAAACTTAAGTGGGTAATGATTTTCCAAGCAATATACCTTCCTTGCTTAATTCTTTCGGATATAAACTCTTTCAAACATATACTGTATCAATGAGTTAATTTAAAAGTTATTCTTTTTAAATTGTTTTTGTCTTTCATAAGCTTTTTGCAAAATTTTAAAACCGTTTATATTGCTTTTACATTCTTTTAACAATTTCTGTTTAGTTCTGCTTATTCCATGAATCACTTATTTCATTAAAAAAAATATAAAATTATTATATGTAAATAACATTGAAAACACACGTGTTTTGTACTTCTTCTTTCTTCTATTATGTAGGCTTTAAAGTCTGTTTCTTCTTTAATATTAGCCTCCTAAATTGTTTAAATCGTCGCACCATCTTTTTCTTGGTCTGCCAACACTTCTTCGTTCATTTGGTGACTTATCTCGTGCTATTCGTACTATTATATCCTCTAACATTCTACTGATGTACTCTTTCCACTCCTGTTTTCGTTTTGTCACCCATCCATTTATGTCTTCTATATTGCATGCTCTTCTTATGTTTTCGTTTCTCTCCCTATTCAACAGACTTCTCCCTGATACTCGTCGGAGTATCTCTGTTGTTTCTAGCAGTCTCATTTTAGATGTATCAAGTCTTGTCTCCGCCGTGTATGTTAATAAAGGTCTAATTGCTGCTTTATCGATTCTTGTTTTTATGTCTTGTCTTAGGTGCTTGTTCTTCCACATTGTGTTAGTAAGAGAACCCGCCGCTTTACTTACTTTTTAGCTTTGTTGTCGTACTTCTTCTTCAACATCTCCGTAACTAGTTATATCTATTCCCAGATATCTAAACCTTGATTCCTGCTTTATTATTTTCCCATCAATTTCGATTTTACACCATAGTGGCTATTTGGATGCTGTCATATATTTGGTTTTTTCTGCTGATATTATCATAGTGAACTTCTTAGCTGTTGTATTGAAAATATGTGTTAATCTTTGGAGCTCGTCTTCTGTCTCGGTGATTAATGCGGCATCATCTGCATAACAATATTTGGATTTATCTGCTTCCCATTCTGTAGCCATGACCTTTACGTATTGTTTGTATTATTTCGTTTACTATTATATTAAAGAGAAGTGGGCTTAATGAGTCACCCTCTCTGATTCCGCTTTGTACTGGTATATACTGTGTTAGTTTTCGATTTATCTTTGCCTGTATTCGATTATGAAAGTAATGTTTTCGATGGTTTATATAATATTAATTAGTATATTTATTTTATATAGTAGGTGTAAGACGTCTTTGACTTGGATGCGATCGAAAGCCTTTGTCAGGTCTATAAAACATAGATATACTGGTTTATTGTACTTGATGGCTTTTTCTGTAATTTGTATATCGAGCAAAAAGGCAAAAGGGGGAATGTATTGGTAGTGGGGCAAAAATATTGTTAGACAGGAAGTGTCATCTTGAGAGGCCAAATTAAACAAGGAAAGAGAGTCTTTCCTCCCGCCGCCATCAGAGGCCACTTTGTCTCCTTTTCATAAACGATTAGATTCCCTCTTTTGTCTTTTTGCTCGATGGATTTCTCTTATAGTTTATTTTTATGAACGAGCGAGTAATTAGCATAATTTTAACTGGTACCTTCGACCACTCCATGTGCGTGCTCAAGATTAATTGAAAAATTACTTTGAATAATTGTAAAAAATAAATGAATTATTTCAGTGTTATGTGTATGTAAACAAAATTGACCTCTTTTATCACACACTATATTAGAACTGACTGGCCTACATTAAAAAGGGTTTTAAAAAATTCACATTTTTTTTGTATTTTTAAAAATTACAAAAGAGAAAAAGAGTTTCTAAAACCGTCTAAGGTATGTTAAATAGATGAATAAAAATATTAATATAAAACTTACAGCTACTTGTTACAAATCCAAATCAGATTCAGAAGATGAACTTTCAGAACCAAGATTTATATTAACTGGCTCGATCATTTTATCAGTAATATTGTCCAGCTTCCACATTTTTTCCTCTTCTTTATTAGTGTGATTTACTGCTTTTTCCCAGTTTTCAGGTTTTACATTATTTACGGCCTCCAAAAACAACTGTTTAACATCATGAATTTTAAAAGTGGTATTTTTTCTTGAAACTTCACTCTTTATCTGTGCCCATACCAGTTCAATCGGTTTAATTCACAATGATATGGTGGGGATCTAAGTACTGTCATTCGACGATTTTTGGCAATTTCATCAATTTCGTATTTTTTAAATTTTTCTTTATGAAGGGCACACAACGAATAAAGTTCATTTCTTTTAGATCCGGGATGGTACGTAATATTTTTTGAACTCAGCCAATTCTGCAAGTCTTTTTTTAACCACTTGGTTGTGGGCAGTCCTTCTATAAGTCTGGAGTGATGTCTTGCATTATCCATTACTATTACAAAGTTCTTAGGAAGAAGATCTATCATTTGTTCGAACCATTCTTGAAAGACATCAGCGTTCATGTCTTCATGGTAGTCACCGGTACGAGTTGATTCAAAAGTTAATAAACCACCTTCAACAAAACCGTCTGAACTGCCAATATGTACTATTATCAGCCTGCGTCCCTTTCCTGATGGTGGGTTTTAAACCAGTAGATAAGTTATTTACAAAAGCGTGCCTTTGACTTGTAACAGTTTCATCCTGCCAAAATTTATTTGGTGTATGACCCTCGTTGATCCATGTTTCATCAAGATAAAATATTTTTCTTTTTTGGTTTCTCATTTCCTTTATGGTTCTTAGAAAATGTCTTCTCCATATGACAATATCGCTTCTTTCTAATAAAATAGACTTTCTGGGATTATTTTTCCAGCGGAAGCATATTTCTTTTAAAAGTTTCCATAACGTACTTCGACTCATTTCTGGGTAATCCTTATCATCTCGAACTGAGACAAGAACTTTATCCAATGTTGGAAATTCTTGTCTAAAGAAGAATTCATGCACTTTCCGTCGAAGTCTTTTTTAAAATGATATTCTATTTGAAATTTTGGTTTCCCTGGAGCATTACGTGGCATTGATGATCCTAAGATATTATTGACTTGTCAAATATCGTCTACGCTGGTTTTTGTAAGTAGATCGATTTTATCGAAGACAAAGAATAGTAAAGACTAAAATATCATTTTATTGTCGTCCTAGCATTAAAATAGGATGAAGCCAGAAAAATTTAATTTTAGTGACTGGAGATGATTGATTAAATCCCTGTCGAATAACATAATTATTACAAAACCATTTTCTATTCTTCAAGGGTTACAGTCTATGTAAGAACATGAAACAAATAAGTATGTCCCGGGTCACTACAGCCTTGTTTCGGCCGTCTGTGTAACCAAAATTATTTCGATCGTTGCGTCGAAAAGTTCGACAAAAAATTCAAACTTTATATAGGACTGTCAAGATAAACATAAGACTCATTTAAGGGGCTTTCGACGAATATGTAACTTTCCAAAACTTAACAAGAAAAGAAAACTGTGATATTTTCTTGCAAGAAAAGAACAAGAAGAGACGACAAAGCTATCTGAATTAAGGGAAACTTTGTTATGCGGCCATAACCGTAAAATAATAATATGCTGTAACTGATGTGTATAGTATTGGCGACGTGCAAGTACTTGGATATGATACGAGAAACGATACTGCGCGAGTAGCGGAGAAATCTTGCATTTTTTACTGCACATTTCTTAGATTTCATAAATTCGTATTGTCAATTGTCAAGTTGTCATATTTCATAATCGTTTGTTTACTTACACCTTTGGTCGCTGAAGAAAATGGGATTTAGTAAATGCTGTGTTATAAATTGCAAAAATACAACAAAAAATTGTCAATTTATGTCAATTCGTTTCCAACTTCCAAGCACAAATTACTACAAAGAGAAAAGTGGATTTATATCATAAAAAAGCATAAGTAAATAATATAACCTAAATTATGCATTATTTTTGCGCCCGATTTTAAAGTCAAATTGAAATAAATAATAAATAAAAGTTCACTTTTAAGTGAAAATTTTAGTTTAATAACACTCACTTAGAGTTCACTTTAACCCAAAAATCAAGTTTAATGCTAATGTAACTTTAATTTAGCTATGTATTACATAGCTTTGTCCATTTTTTCTTAATTCTTCCACATTCTTAGCATAATTTGCCACTACTAAAGCTTTTCCCTTTGACTCAGTGCTTGGTTGAAAAGTTATTTGGTGATTTACTTTCTCAAATCTAGTTTTTATTATTGCATCCATATTAATAGTAATGCTGTAATTTAATAATATATTTATTTGTATTTACACTACATACAACGTTTACCTTTTAATAACATCCCGACATAACCTTAATCTTACTTTTCTTCTTATTCTTTTTTGGGGCTACGTCCTTGATAGTTATCCGGTAACCTCGATCTAACATGAAAGCGCAGTAAATTTTGCTGATTTACGACACCAGGTGTCGCTCTTCCGAACTTGCACGGTCCCAATAATAAGCTATTTTGAGAGGTCGACGATTTGAAATTTTTGTAATGTTAATATTCTTCTTATATTAACTTTTGTTACGTTAAATCATTCTTTAATTTCAAAGTGTGAAGTAGTAAACTCTGTCTTTTAGATGTCTTTTAAAAAGTAAAAACTACTTAATAACAATGGTTTTGTTTATTTGACGACGCGTATTAATCGCCAAGACAGAAGACGAGCTACAAAGATTAAAACATATCTTCAATACAACAGCTAAGAAATACAATATGATAATATCATCAGAAAAAACCAAATGCATGTCAACATCTAGCTCTAATCGCTGTCCAAGTGCTTTTGCAAAGATGAAGGGATGTTAACTGTGATGTGTGTATTTGTTTTATCGACTACAAAAAGGCATTTGATAGAGTAAAGCATGATAAACTTATAAACATCTTGTAAAAAGTATCTATTTTATGTTGTTCATGCTTGTATTTCAATGTTTTTTATTTGTGTCGTTCCTAAATAAACTTCTTTTGAAATGAAACCATTTTAATTAGATATGAAATAAAAAGAAAACACTAGACCTAAATTAGTGAGTACGTAAAATTTACGTATAGTTGTCGTTTACGTATGTTAAAGAAACGTTAGTATTCTAGGGTTAAGTGATCCACTAATCTCCCTTTAAATCCTTAAACATATCTATTTCAAAGAACCTCTTAAGAAACTGATAAGACTTAAGCTCATGCAGGCTCAATGAAATTCTAGAAGTACCAGATTTATATGGATAACTTTCCACATTGGCGTTGTAAGAGCAGACCAGTGGGCGAGTAAAACTGCTGTATGTGCCGACATAGAAAAAGCTGAGTACCGAAATACCGCGAGTGATATAAAAGCTTTTACTAAGAATCGAGGTTTGTGCTATTGGAAAAACGAATGACAATCTTCTCAAAAATCACTTCTTCTTCTTCCTTTGCCTATCCGTTTCAGACGTTGGCTATTACCAAGGCTATTTTGACTTTGTTTACGGTACCTCTGAACAGTTCGGTCGATGTTAGTTCGAACCATTTTTTCAGGTTATGCATCCATGAGTGTCGTCTTCTTCCCGGTCCCCTCCTACTGTCGATTCTTCCTTGGACTATTAACCGGATAGCCGGTTAATACGGACAGCCGGTACTTAGTATGCCTCATGACATGTACGAAATACTCAAGCTTCCGTTTCTTTACGGTGAAAATTATTTCTTTGCTTTTGCCTATTCTCTGCATCACTTCCACGTTAGTGATGTGGTCTGTCCAGGATATCCGAAGAATACGGCGATATATCCACAGCTTAAAGGATTCTAGTTTCTTTAGGGTGGCTTTCGTTGTGGTCCATTCCTCTGCTCCATAGAACAATACCGGGAAGACATAATACTTGACCAGTCTTAATTTTAGTTCCATTGAGATTTTGCTTGTGAATCACTTTTTCATATTATTGAACGCGTTTCGTACTTTTTTAATTCGTGATCTTATTTCTGTTGACTGGTCCCATTTTGCGTTGACTGTGGTTCCAAGGTATGTGTATTTTTCCACTTATTCTATTTTTCGGTTGTTTAATATCAATTGCATCGGAGGTTGTTGTGTTCTGCTGATGAGCATGCATTCAGTTTTGGTTGTATTGAGTTCTAAACCATATTCTTGACTTGCTGTGTGTATGCTTTGCATGAGTCTTTGAAGCTCGTTGCAGTCATTTGCGATAATAACTGTGTCGTCAGCGTATCTAATATTATTGATTACCTCTCCGTTTACTTTAATACCCTCCGAAACTTCTCCAGTGCTTCTCTGAAGATTTGTTCAGAGTATATATTGAGCAGGAGCGGCGAGAAGACGCATCCCTGTCGTACACCCTTTTTAATATCTATCTTCCCACTGTGTAAGTTGCCCATCTTTATCTCAGCACTTTGGTTCCAATACAGACTGGTTATTATGCGCAGATCCTTGCTATCAATATGCATCTTACTGAGCATTTCCATCATGTTTGACCTTGTCAAACGCCTTGGAGAAGTCGATGAAGCACAAGTGGACGTCCTTGTGTATGCAAAAATCACTGAAGCAAATTAAAAACTAACGTTGTAGTTTAAAAAACTGACGTTACAGCTTGGACTGCCTGCTGCCAGACTGGAAAAAGGACTGCCGGGAAAAAATTGGCTACAAGTAGCGTACAATAAAAACCAATGGAAAGGAAGACTTGAAGAGGCTTATGTTCAGATGTGGACGTGAATGGCTAGACGAAGAAGAAGAAGAACATTAGAACTGGACATTTTTTAAATCTCTAGGAATATTTTATGAAATTTAATTTATACTAGGTGGGTCATGAGGAACTTTACATACTTCTACCATATGTAGAGTCCCTCAGGGAGCATATCATGTAGCCACTAAAAAATGTCAACTCCTCTTCTTTATTAACTAACAAGGTGATTTGTGTAATTGACCATTTATTTTATTTTCCTGTAGTGTTTATACGGCTCATTTGATTTTTTTAATTTTTGCATGATACAGTACATTACTAGCAAGCATTCGACTGGTATATATTAGCTAAACTAAAATATTCCAGGAGTGGCTTTGGAAAAATTAATTTAGGGATTCGTATTAAATATTACACCCTGTATATATTTTTTTTAAATGCAATAAGTGATAGCAATGAAAACGACATATGCGACAATATTGTCGCACTTTTATATTAAATGTTTAGTGAACGATCAAATCTTACCAAATATAGAACAACCATAATGAAGTATCAAATTATAAGGTAATTAATTTAAACAAATGTTATAAATTTTAAACATTTTAGTTGAAATAATAAACTGAGTCACTGCACAACAAAAAACAGTAACTACTAACAATAACGAAGAACAATTTAAAAAAAAAACTAAAAATATGTACATAGTTATGATAAACCCATAAATTAGAACTGAAAAAGATACAATAATGGTAACAAAATAAAAATAATTCAAAATAGATTTTCGAAATGGAACCCTGCAGCCTGTACACATTTGTGTTGCCGAATTGTTAAATGACGTATTGAATTACGGATATTCTCGGGATCGTTTCTAATAGTAATACAACAATGTATAATTCTATGAATTAATTGTTGTCGGTTATTAATATTCACTGCGTAAACTAGTTGCTTTAATCGTCCCCAAATATGGTAATCAACGGGATTGAAATCAGGGGATCTTCAAGTCCACGAAATAGGACCTGCACGTCCTATCCACCTGTTGCCATAAACATTATTGAGATGTTGTCTCTTTGCCAGTAAAAAGTGTGGGGGTGCCCATCTTGCTGAAAATACATCCCTCGGATAGCAACGTTCGCGTTGGCAAGCAAATTCGGCAAAATATTTTGTAGAAAGTTCAAATAGACCTGCCCTGTTAAAGGACCATCAAAAAAGTGAGGACTTACTAATTGGTTATTTATGACACCAATCCACACGTTAACCGAAAACCTTAACTGAGAACGACGTTCTCGAATAACATGGGGATTTTCTTCTGTCCGCACGTGAATTTCGTGAAATATTTATCCCATCTCTGGTAAATTGGGCTTCATCTGTAAATAGTGTCCTGTATAGCGTTGGTCGATTATTCTTAATCCATCTACAAAATTCCAACCTATCGATCTCATCTCCTGCATGTAGTCGCTGAACCATTTGAGTGTGATATGTGTATAGATTATTTTTTTGTAAGACTCTACTTACTTTTATTGAGTAACATTGAGTTCTCGACTTACTTGTCTAGTGCTTATTGTAGGGTTCATAGTAACGGCGTCCATAATGTCATCTTCCTGCGCTTCATCTACATGTCGCTCTGTTGTTCCACTAGGAAAAGTGCCATTTTCTAGCAAATTATTAAAAACTGACCCAAAATGTTGGATGAATCTCTCTCTACTAGCAGCCCTACCATTCCCATTACAGAATCCATAAACAAATATTATGTCTGCATATTCTGTGGTCGAAAACTGATGTGGCATTTTGAACGAAAGTAACAAAAGCTCTACCAAAACTAACACAATGTACTTAACGTAGATATGACAGAAGAAATATGTATTCTTGTACACTTAAATAACAATTGATAATGACAATAATGACAATGGGTATAAAATATCAAGAAACGTCAAACGGTCAACGCCAACCTTCATTTTAAACTTTTTTAGATTTATTTTTATTTAGTACAGTTGATGCAATGTATTATTATTTGACATAAAATTTTAATTATTTACAATCAACAAAAACTAACACTTACAAGAGGTTTGACTTTTTAATCAATATAATTTATGATTTATCGAAAATAATGCCCCAATACGATCTATGATTAAAAATTTAAAATTTAAAAACAATTGATTCTATCGTAGAGATAATACAAAGTGACAGTAAAGATGTTAATTTTCTACGTATTAGATTATGTTGTACGAACTCATTTTAATTAAAATGTTTGAAATTTATAACATTTGTTTAAATTAATACCTTATAATTTGATACTTCATTATGGTTGTTCTATTTTTGGTAAGATTTGATCGTTCACTAAAAATTTAATAAAAGTGCGACAACATTGTCGCATATGTCGTTTTCATTGGCTATTCATGTAGTTTGAAAATCACTTATTGCATTTTAAAATATATATATACAGGGTGTAATATTTAATACAAATCCCTAAATTAATTTTTCCAAAGCCAGTCCTGGAATATTTTAGTTTAGCTAATACCAGTCGAATGCTTGATAGTAGTGTACTATATCATGCAAAAATTAAAAAAATCAAATGAGCCGTATAAACACTACAGTAAAATGAAATAAATAGTCAATAACACAAATCACCCTGTTAATTATTAAAGAAGAGGAGTTGACATTTTTTAGTGGCCACATGATATGCTCCCTGAGGGACTCTACATATGGTAGAACTATGTAAAGTTCCTCATGACTTACCCTGTATAGTAATTCTGTATCCGCCGCTTCTAACCGTTATAGCAAATGCAGCTATATTTTGTAAAACAAAAAAAACCTTTTCCGCTGAAGGTAAAACTTAAACATTATTAATAACATAGAACGAATTTTATTCCTGTATAAGCAATAATGTAATGCTTCTCCTAGCGATATAAGCTCATATATCTAAAGAACCCTACGATCCACGAATATACAATACGAAGGAGGAAAGTATCGATTTCGGATGTTCGGTATTCTAAAGATAGATCTATCCAATCTACGCAAGTTACGGCTTGTTGAATCTGACTATTATCAGTAATAAATATGTATTTATAGATAAATAAAGTTTGCAAAATAAATAAAAAAATTGTAAGTATCAAAAATCCTACAACAATTTTAAGCTTAATTTAATAAAAATTATACTTTCTTTACCTATTTTCTATATTTGATATGATTTGATAAATAAAATAATTATATTTTGGCTTAGAATGGCAAAAAAATGACAGGGGTTAGAAAAACTTATGTGTTGTGACTAAAACCCCGTAGCTTGGTCGCAGCTTTTATATTATTAAAACAACCAACTTCATCTTTATTTAAATAACACTCATGTATGTTTAATTCCTTAATAACATGTCAAATTCAGTTTGTTTGCAGTATTAAAATAGTAAATATCTTGTAGAGATTAACGATAAAACAAACAGAATACATTATATTGAGGAGAAATTGAAATACAATAGTACAACTAATACTTTAAGGCAAAATGAAAGGCCGGGATATATATATATATATATATATATATATATATATATATATATATATATATATATATATCTATAGATATAGATATAGATATATATAGATATATATAGATATATATATATATATATATATATATATATATTATATATATATATATATATATATATATATTTATATTGTTATGATTGGACTTTGATCTTAGTTTATTGAGCCAATAAAAAAGTATAAATTATTATATTACCAAAAATTACGTGTTCTTTATTGTATATGAAAGGAATAAAACAATTATCAGATTCAGCCGTTATCTTATCAATCAGCATACAAGAGAATAAATGAAATTTTTATAATAATAAGATCCTAAACCTACATACATTTATATCGAGTGAAAACCAATTTTACTTAAATTTTCCTTTACTTGAAACAAGAAACAACAAAACTTTAAACTTTTGATTATTCTAACAAACCTCAGTTCTTAAATTTGAATGCTAATGACCATGATGTCAACACAGATCCTTCACAGATATTAATTTCAATTGTACAAAACACTTCAAGCTTTTTTTCTTATTAAATTGTATGTTGGAACATACCCATAAAATTCCAGTCTCCTCAACGATGTGATCTCTTCTTGTTGGCAACTCGGCTCCTCCCCGACGTCTCTGCAAACCTCCTGCACTAACCAAAAACACCTGATTCACTTCTTCAAAAATTCAGATACTTATTAATGACACAAGGACTTCCTTTTGTCAACTTGATGCCGTAAATCTACTTTCATCTATTTTCACAAAATGCCCACGGTAGATAGAAGGACCTCTTTTATTCTACTTGTTATCTCCTTCCGCAAAACTATTTAATTCTTTTCACAATGCCGGTATCCAACTCACGAACCACACCCTATCTTGAGATCAACGACTGTTTCCTTCGATAACCAAATTATCACTAACTTCTCCAGTCCTCCTAATCGGCTCACAAATTCCCATTCAAAAACCGACCGTCCAATCAAAAGCTCAAATTGTGTGTACCATGATTTTAGAAAATCCTAATTTCTGTTTCAGAGAAAAACTAAATAGCTTACTTTAAAATTGGTTTTGTCAATACACAATTTATACATATTTCAAAAGATTAGAATATGGTCATTTAATACTCGATTATACAAACAATGAAAAGATTAACTTACAGGTAAAATGTTTTCTAATTCTAAACAAAGGGGTTTTTTGATAATTTTGTTGGAAACGGAAATGGTCGTTCACTACATAATATGTTAAATCATTCTGTATATTTTTAATGTGTAATTTTATTGTGTTTTAATTGTTTCTTAGTTGTTTTTGTTTGCTCTGATTTTATATTTAATTACTAGTGACCTAGGTGCTTTTCACCAATACTGTCAGTACTGTTTTGAACATATTATGTAAAACTTTTTTAAATATCTTTAACTCTTAATCTGTAAGTGATTCATTTTTATTATCACCTGTTTTTTATATAACTTTTAAACCATATTTTAGTTGTCTCCTGATGAAGCTGGCAAAAAATTAGCGAAATATAGAGCAATAAAAGAAAAAAGAGTTTTTCTAAATAATAGACCGCATACCCGATACTCCAACACAATAAATTGATCTTTTAATAGAAAATGTTTCGTGCAGTATGTGCACTTCTTCAGTTCTAATGATTGTAAAGTCATATATAGATGTCAAACAATATCAAATGCATATGTTGAGATGTTATAAAATACATTAAAGAAACACAATATAAGTTATGGTAAAGAAATACATTCAAAATTTTATTTAAAATTTTTACAAACACTGAAAAGTTACCAAAATGTCACAACATGTTAACAAGAACAGTATAATATAATACAACACTTCTATTCTATCGATGATGTACAATATCTCAAAACATGAAGCCAGGAGAAGAAGTACCTTGTTTTAATTAGAGCTTAGTGAACAATTTGAAATAACTATTTTTATTGAAAAAAGCATGAAAGTTAACTTTATTGTTAGATACACCAAAGTAATTAAAAAAAGGAAACTATTTTTGATAGATAGCGATCTACTATTCCGAAAAGCAAAACAAAAAATAAAATAGCTTTGAGAATCAGTCTCTGTATGAAAAATTAACTGATGACAAAAATGCTTATTTACAGTACAGAATAGAAAAGTCAATTCGTTTAAAATCTAATTATAAGAGGGTTGGTAATAAAATGTAACGATAACCATTGCTGGGGAACCTAGAATTAATGAATATAAATGAATTATAATGGGATATGAATTTGTTAAACTCACCATGTGGTTCCTTTTGGAAAGGATTTTGGAAAGAAATACTGGATATTAGTGACTGTCGATATAAACAAACAACACAGTTTATTAGGGTTGCAGTCAGAATATTGGCCGGGATGTTAAAAAAACACTCTTTTGACATTTTGTCTAGCTTCCGGAATGGTTTTATTCCTTTTTCAAGACATAGTCGTTGAGATTATTTATATAACCATTGACACGCAACTTTTATAACACACATTAAAATATAAAATTATGGACAAAACACATTCTAAAATTTTTAAAATTTCCGGTATAGTAAAACTTAGTTTATGGCATGTTTTACTGGTGTGTTTCAACTCATATGTATAGTGACTATCTGTGTACGGTCTCAATAGAAAATCCTAAAAATTGTAGAAGTAGGTTTACTACAAAGTTTTAATGATGGCAGTATACGATTCATATATTCTATCTGAGTAACATACCAGAAATAAGAAAATACTGTTTTTCTGACATACTCTTTCTAATGACTGAAAATACTGAAAATGCAGTCGCTTGAGGTGTATAAGGTGTACAGAACATAAGAAAGATAAACGTACCAAATTGATTTGTAAAATGTGTGATGTTATGTTATGTAGCGATTGTTTTACCCCATATCATGTATAAACATTTTTCGTTCATGTATACTGTTTGGGTTATATATCCCATATCAAAATACTGTTGGGATACATAATCCCATGCACTTTTTACCAAAAAAAATAAAAAATAAGATTTTTAAATAGTTCTTTTAAATGCTCTAGAACAACAAACTACATACAAATATATCAAATTTTAAAAGAAACAAATCAGGTGTGAAAGGGTTAAAAAGAAAACAAGTTTGTTGGTGGAAAAGATTCGTGAATGGACTTAGAAATCAAACAACGTCTAATAACTCTGATATAGCACGTGGAGAATAGAAAAGACATAATAAAATCACTTTTCCATGAAGTGTAATTACAGTTTTTTATTCATAAAAATTTGTTTTTAAAATATATTGGACTTTCTGCTAGGCAGTTTGCAAATATGTTTTTAATAGTAATATTTTCTAAACCGATTACGAATTACGAGATGTTTAAGCGATTTACAAATTATTTAAAGCACGTTATACCACAACTTTTCGCAAAAATACTGCGACTAACCTTGAATGATCATATACGATTAAAACAAGAGTATTCAATATGAAGGTGGCGCCAAATACACCTGTTCGACCAGTTGGTACCCGTAATAGATACACAAGAATGCCGATATGCACTGGCGTGCATTAACCATACTTTGTAGTTTAAAGTTGAGAAACGATTTCATAATGACAATAATTACATAGTAACAGGTATAATTTAACAGTTGCGGTACTATTACTTTTATACTTTTTGTCGGGGCTAATATACTCTAAACAAAAAACGCAATAATTTATGGATAATATTTTATAAAAATTTGCTAAATGAATCCACTAGATGTAAAACTGTATTTACAAAAATTATAAAAATTAACTTTTAGTTAACAGGTATTTTTCACATGTTGTAGCTATCAGCTTCGGCTGCAAAGTCAGGAATTTGCTAATAAATAGGCATTAAATGCTGTTAAAGTCGTGAAAGCATATCCTGGATCAGACATGGCCTTAGATCTTCTTTTTAATGTGCCCTATAAGTCCCCTTGACGTTGGCGATTAACATGGCGAAACTGTCTCTGTCTCGAGCTATTCTAAAGAGTTGCTCAGCTTTCTTTATTCCTGTCCACTCTCTGATATTCTTCGACCAAGAGGCCTGCTTTCTACCAATTCCTCTGCGTCCTTCGATTTTACCCATCATAATAAGTTGAAGAATATTATATCGGTCTCCCCTTACTCCGTGTCCAAAATAGGCCATCTTTCTACATTTGATGTTATCAAGCAGCTCGCGAGCAGCATTTGCTCTCTCAAGGACTGCCACATTTGTCAGCATAGCCGTCCATGGAATTTTTAGTATACGTCTGTGCAGCCACATTTCAAAGGCCTCCAGACGATTAATGGTGGATATTTTTAATGTCCGTGCTTCGACACCGTATAAGAGGACTGACCAAATGTAGCATTTAACCATACGCTTTCGAAGTTGAAGTTTCAAGTTATCATTACAGAAGAATGACCTCATTTTTAAAAATGTCGTGCGGGCTATCTCGATTCTACATTTTATCTCTTGATCTGGATCTAGTTGTTCAGTAATATGGCAACCAAGATATTTAAAACTGGACACTCTTTGAATTATATGACCATCAACATATAATCGTGCATCTTGATGTGCTAAACGGCTAAACACCCTGTGTTTTTTGAACGTTTATGTTTAGGCCAACTCTCTTCCACTGTATCAATGGCATTTAAAAGGCATTGTAATCCATTCATGTCATCACTTAAAATAACTGTATCGTCTGCATATCTGATTGTATTTATCAGAATTCCATTAACTTTCACGCCCCATTCCAAATTATGCAGCGCTTCTTTAAATATTCTATTTGAATATAAATTAAATAACAGTGGGGATAGTATACAACCCTGTCTGACACCTCTTTGTATTTTAAATATTTCTGTTGATTTTCCGTTTATGCAAGCTGTCGCTGTTTGACGCCAGTATAACTTTTCTATGAATCGTATGTCTTGACTATCAACTCCTTTATCTTTTAATATTGTAATTAATTTGTGATGCTGTACTCGATCAAAGGCCTTTTCATAGTCAATAAATACAGCAAAGACGTCTTTCCTTTGATCTCGACATTTCTGCAGTAATACATTTAGTGCAAAGAGGGCGTCCCGAGTTCCCAGTCCATTTCTGAAGCCAAATTGTGTTTCATCCTGATCTTCTTCACATTTATCTCTGATTCTACTGTGGATGATGCGTAGAAATATTTTCAAAGTGTGGCTCATAAGGCTTATCATTCTATAATCGCTACAGTTTTTCGGACGTTGTTTTTTTTGGTAGTGTTATGAATTCGGACTTTAACCAATCTTCAGGGATATCACCAGTCGAATAAACATCATTGAAAAGTTTGACCAGTATTCCAATGTTCTCCTCATTTATAAGCTTTAACATCTCTGTCGGTATGTTATCAGGGCCAACGGCTTTCTTGTTCTTTGCTAACTTTATAGCATGCAGTTTTTCTGATTTTAGTATTTCTGGTCCTTCACCTTCAACTAAAGTCTTCGGTTCTTCGGGTCTATCATCATTATACAGTTCACTTATATAATTACACCAGGTTGTTCGAATTGCATGTTCGTCTATTATCATTTTTCCCGACGAATCGGTTATAGTATGTGGAGTTTTCTTATGATAAAGACCAGCTACTTCTCTAACTTTTTAAACATATTAAACGTATCATGTTTTTCATTCAACTTTTCTAATTCCTTGCATTTATCCTCCATCCATTTTTCTTTAGCCACCTTTATTTTTTGTTTAATTAGTTTCTGTTTTTCCTTATATTCTGTCTTGTTACCTTTCAGTTTCCTTCTCTGCTCCATTAATTCCAGGATTTCATCAGTCATCCATTGTTGTTTTTTGTGAATGTGTAACGTTGTTGAATATTTTTCTATTACTTTCAAGGTAAGATCTTTAAATGTGTTCCATATTTCTGTGTTGTTTTCATTTATTGATTTCTTTAGCTAATTGTTTAAGTCATTTTCTATTAACGTTTTGTTGGATATTGGATATTTAATTTTGGTGTTTTGGGGCTATCTTGGACTTTTTTGAGCTTCACTTTGATGTCAGTTATTACAGGGTTATGGTCTGATATCTGCACCAGGATATGTCGTTACTCTGGTGACGCCATTCTTAAATTTCTTGTTTACCAGGATATAGTCTATTTGATTTCTAATCATATGTAGTGAATTATCTCCTGGTCCCCTCCAAGTGTATAACCTTCTTTTGTGTAATTTGAACCATGTAGGCCTTAGATTAAGTAAGGCCATTGTATGGCCTTAGATTACAATCCACTTATCGCCAAGATTTCACTCACCATTAAAATTTAATTAAAGACATCAAAGAATCCCTACAATATACAAGAAAAAGACCTTCAAAATAAATATAATTTGTTTAATCTACACAAGACAGTTAAAGAATTGGCAGGACTTAGAAAACAAAATTTTACTCGTGCAGTAATTCTGGATAGACACGGGACTACTATAACACATACGGACGAGAAAGTACAAAGATGAGCAGAATATATCGACGAATTGTTCGATGATGAAAGAGGAGATCTAAACACATAGAACTTACGTCAGAAGAAATAGGTCCATATATTACAAAAGAAAAAATATTACACGCAATAAAAACAATGAAGAGTGGGAAATGCCTTCCCCTGACATACTTCCTATAGAAATCCTAAAAATTCTAGATAAGAAGCACATTGATGTTTTAGTGACACTCTTGAACCAAATTTATAGTTCAGGCGTATTACCCAAAGAGTGGTTAACGTCGATTTTTATTTGTCTTCCCAAAAAGAAACACGCAAGAGAATGCAGTGATTACCGCACCATTAGCTTGATGTCTCATGTGCTTAAGTTACTACTAAAAGTCATCCATAACCGAATATATCACAAACTGGACATAGACATTAATGATACACAATTTGGTTTTCGCAAAGGCCTAGAAACGCGTGAAGCTCTATTTTCGCTTAATATACTGATACAAAGATGTCAATCAAGATTTATACACATGTTTTATTGACTATATTGTAGTATTCGATAGAGTACCACATAAACAATTAATGAATGTCCTGAAATCAAAGAAGATTGACCACAGCGACTTCCTGATCATATCAAATTCATACTATAAACAGGGAGCAAAAGTACATGTTAACTAACAACTATAAGAAGAAATTGAAATTAGATGTGAAGTGCGACAGGTATGTGTATGTCGCCAATTTTTTATAATACCTACTGCGAAGAGATCCTGAAAAATGCCTTTGAGAATGAAACAGCTGGAATAAAGGTAAATGGAATTTACCAACAACACATCTTAGACGAAAATTTTGAAGATCTTCAGAGACTGGTGACCAGAATAGCGAAGTATGGAAAAGAATATGGTCTAACAATGAATGTCAAGAAGACGAAATTTATAAGAGTATTAAAAACTCCAAGAAATAACTGACTCTGACTCTTAAGTTTTAACTTTGTTTAGGCTTGCGCCTCTTCAAGGGATGGGGAACTCCTTTTTTTACGGAGTTTGGGGGGGGGGGTGTGAGAAAAACGTCAATTGAGCGAAACGCGAGCTAAGAAGTAGAGAACTACTAAGGAAAAGAGGAAAAGAAGGTGGTTATTTGTGTGATCGATAAGAATCGATAGAACGCACAAGAAGAAGTTTAAATTGCCTAGCATCCAGTGTAAGGTACTTCAGGGGTTACCAGCCATACGATAGGAACGGCTCTTTATCAGCGTTATTGGCGCGCAGTTTATCTGCGATAGTGAATGGGGAAAGATTCAAGAATATCGAAATACTCATCAGGAAGTTCAGGTCCAGCGTTGTGTAAAAGTTTAGCTGGAGAGAATGTAACTTTCTTAGCAGGGCGCCTGGTGAGTATTTGCCCTCTATGCGAACAAGGTGTCTTTAGTGTTTGTTTTGCTCGGTTGTTCGAGCCAGCTATGGTTCTTAGGACATACTTCGTACTGAGGATTACGATTCTGTCCTTAATTGGCGTGATGTTAGTTAGTGCGTATATGTGGGTTGATGGATACAGCCAATCTGTTCTCATGCAGAAGCGTAGAATTCTACGCTCGGTAGCAGTGATGACGTTGAGTTAGGGGCTCTTCAGAGAAAGTAAACGCATGCCTTGTATTCGATTATCGGCCTGATAAAAGCCTTGTAGGTGTACAACAATGTATTAGAGGACGTTCCTCCTAGCTTTCCGGCTAGCACTTTCAGGAGATTAAACCTCCTTCTCATCCTATCAAGGGATTCATGGACGTCAGCCTTCCAGTAGAGAGTTCTCGTAAAACGAACTCCCAAGTAGAGAACTGAGTTCCTGAGGATAAGGTCCTCTCCCAAAAGTGTCACTCGGCCCTGAAGGTCGCGTCCGTAAGAAGGTCTGAAGACTATAGCTTGAGTTTTGGAGGGGTTTAAGGTGACCCTCCTTTTGTTGCACCACCTAACGACTCTATCAAGGTAGGCTTGCGATTTTTCGAATACAGACTGTCGCTCTCCCTCTCTGCAAGAGCCTGGGGTGAGCATGGATGTATCATCAGCGAATAGGAGAAGAGACTCTGATCCTTGCCGTGGGCGGAGGATGTCGCTATTGTAGACTGTGTATAATATTGGAGCAAGTATTGAGCCTTGGGGTACTCCCGCTTGTGGAGTGAATGAAGTGGAGAGATGTTCTCCTATTTTAATCCTAACCGTCCGATGGGAGAGATAGGAATTTATTAGTTTACCGAAAGGTGTTGGCAGTCCAGCAAGGTGGAGTTTCTCAATCAATCCTGCGTACCAGACTTGATCGAAAGCTTTCTGGACATCGAGGAAAATGCCTGCGACGTGCTTCCTTTTGTTAATGGATTGAGAAATAAAGTTGTGGCTTCAACCAATGCATTTTGTGTGGAATGTCCAGCTCTAAATCCGAATTGGTAATTTGGAATAAGGAAGTGAGCGTCTAGGAATTCTCTCTCCTCTCCTTGAGGATCCTTTCGTAGACTTTACCTAGGGTACTCAGTAGTGAAATTGGTCTGTACGATTCAGGGTTGGTGAGGGTTTTCTCCTTTCTTAGGGATCATGACGGTGCTGGCCACCTTCCAAGGAATAGGAAAGTAGCTCAGCGCAAGAGATGCATTGATTATATTGGTGAGCAACGGGATGATATTCTGTGAAAGATTTTTGAGGCATCTTCTGTAGTTCATGTTACACATCTGTCTGACGGTTTCCTCAGTCACTGGCGCCATCATCGGGTGAGGATGTCGTCCATCAAGTGGCTGAGGGTAGTAGAATATGTCTTCCACCCTCCGCTCGGTGGCTCTTTTGGAACTTTCGTTGAAATTGGGGTTGTTGGGTGAAACGAGGGTGGCCTGCAATGTATTTTTGAAAGCTTCGGCCTTTCTTGTGGATTGTTTAGTAAGAAATAACGAGAATCTTCTAATAAACGGAATTAACGTCGAACAAGTGGACAAATATGCATATCTGGGAACAATGATTACCTCCACAAATAACTACATTCAGGAGATCAAAATCAGAATAGAAAAGGCTAGAGCAAATTTTAACAAAATAAGAAGAGTGCTTTGTACAAGGGATTTAAAATTATAACTAAGAGTTAGGTTGGCGAGGTGCTATGTTTTTTCAATTTTGATTAATGGAATGGAATCTTGGACCTTAAATGAGATTTCAATGAAGAAACTGGAATCAATCGAGCTATGGGTATAAGAATTCTAAAAATATTGTGGACAGAACAAGTCACAAACAAAGAGGTTCTGAGAAGGATAAATAAAGAAATAGAAATTTTAAATACACATAAACAAAAAAAATTGGAATATCTCGGATATATTACACATTGGGAGAAATACACCTTGCTCCAACTGATTATGCAGCAACGATCCAAGAAAAGAGAAGCATAGGAAGGCGTAGAATGTCATGGCTGCGCAACCTAAGAAAGTGGTACGGATGTACATCAAATGAACTTTTCAGAACAGCTGTCTCAAAAGTCCGAATAGGTATGATGATTGCCGACCTCCTCCACGCAGATTTCACTTGAAGAAGAAGCATTAGAAATCTTGAGTCGTGCAAAACTCTGTATTTGTGAGCCTATGTTAGTTGCGTAACTGCGTGTCTCAGGACAAAGGACATTTTAAAGCTAAACAATAAAAATATTTTCTTTTCATTATCAAGAAAATTTTTTCTTAATAAGCTTACTGACCAGTCGGCTTATTTGTTGCAGCAAATAAATTTTTATAATTTCACCATCGTAGCTGGAAATTTGAAATTCCATGTTTCTTTTGCAAATGTGACGTCATATGTGTGGCTAGAGTATGAACATTCAAACGATTAAAATGTTGTTATAGATAGTTCAAGCACTCTTGACCATGGAGCTGCGCGAAGGCGGAGTCAAATTCACGTAAAGGCAGAAAGGTTCGATTGTAACTGGAATTATACAGTGCATAGTACAATGCGTTTCGCACGGAAGTGGGGACTAAACCAAATTTCGTCTACTGCGCCGTGGTCAAGAGTGCTTGCACGAACTATACCTCTAATGTACAATATACTCTCATAAAATTGATTCTTAAAAATTAAATCCAAATTTCAGACAAATTTGGAGTATAGAACAAAATGGCACGATGATGTATATGATAATCTATTCATTGGTTTATAAAACACCTGGTCACATCAAGAAAGTGGAGTTTACGTTTTCTGTCGTTGGTAGTTCCTTTTTGCCATCAGATATGAGTTTCGGTATAACAGAAAGAAAGATCAAAAATAAGAACGTTGTAATAAACAGAAAACAATATAAGGACCTAATTGGAAAACACTCAAAGGTGCTGAAATATGGCTACCACAGACATGTAATATTGGCATAATTACTGTAATTTATATTTATTTTGCTTATCTTTATAAGACAACACCCTAATACGGGTTTTATTATTTCAGCATTTAATTAACTTTGTATCGACAGACCTGAAGATGCATTGCAAATTGTAGAAAGCGAAACCGGTCGTCTAGATAGATAAATTAAACTGATTGTGAGTAAGTCTTATTTATTATTTCTTTTACCCATTTGAAATGGACTCACACAAGCAACACATTCATGATTTTTCTATAAGTTTAAGCCCCCATAATAAAAATTATAAAAACGCAATCGTATATAATAACGTGAAATACAGGAATACAAAGTAAGAATATATGATTTGGTGGGCAATGAAGAAAAAGAAATTGAATAAAAGAAATAAGTTACGTTTAGAATCTGAAAAAACAACATTATAACAAATATATGTTAAACAGACAAACAAAAGAAAAAAGCGTAAGAAAAAAGAGACTCATGAATAGGCAAACAAAAAAAGAAGGGGAAAAGAAAGGCTTACTGAGGCAAAATAAATTTATTTTTTATTACATTATTGATGTTTTCTGGAAAGTTGTCACTATGAAATATTTTTAGAAAAATATTTGTGTATACCTATTAATTTTATTAATATAAAAGGAGGTAGTACGACACTGCACAGTAACTGCCCAATAATATATAGCATTGAAGAAGTAGCTACTTGTATTACACTGTCTTCAACGAAACCGACGGCCGAGGTACCTATATAATTATTTATTATACTGCATGCGGATGGTCGTGAGAATATAACTTATAGCGTTTTCTACATAAAAATGTCACAGAAAAAGGAATCAATGTCTTCTATGTATTCTTATAGATTATTAAATTAGTGCAAGTAGATTTTAAGAGAAGCGCTTGCAATTTATATTTAACCGTAATACTTTATTATTTAATCTTCGTAAAAATAGAAAAAATACTATAATGCAATACTGATATATCTGTAAATATTTCTGTACCTCAGAACAAAACTGTATTAAGTCCAAAATTTCAATTTTCTACTTTTTTGGCTCACTGGGATTAAAATTTTCCGCTCTATGTAATGCTTTGCCAAAATAACCTTTTATAAACAGTATTAAGTCCACATGGCGCTTAGAGCAAAACAATATCTTCTGCATTTCAAATGTATTAGATCTAAAGTGGTGTGTACATTTTCAAGGGCAAAACCATATTATGCCCAACAAAAAGTATTATGTCCCACATAATGTAATTAGGCAAATCATCAAGTCCACAATCTTTTAAAATTTGAGAAGTCTGTGCGTTTTGAGGTGTGAATTACATAGTATAATACGTGCGTTTGTTTAGTTCGCTATTTGCAGTGTATTGAAGCTTATGTTCTCTTCGCTTTTAAACTCTGTGTTAAATTTTTTGCTTAAGTCGTGCATGTTAAATTAAATGAGACAGCCAAAAATGGAAGATAGAGCCCACAGAATTCTTCAGCTTGCGCTGAGCAATAAACAAAACGTGAATAATGAATCCACATCAGTGGAAAATATTTCTAGTAAACGTTACCAGCAAGATAATGCTACATATAATCAATGAGAGACTGAAAACATTCCTTCAAAGAGAAATTCCACAAGAACAAACTGGATTTACCAAAGGTAGAGGCACTCGAGAACACCTGCTGAATATAAGACAGATAATCGAGAAATCTAGGGAATTCAACATCCCACTAAACATCTGTTTTATAGATTACCGTAAAGCGTTCGACAGGGTCAAGGGGAGACACTTACGGCGAATACTAAAAGAAGTAGGCGTACCACAACAACTAATTACGCTTATAACTGAACTATATGAACACACTACTGGATCAGTTAAAGTACTTGACACACTTTCAAACGAGTTTCATCCAGAACGGGGTGTCAGACAAGGATGTATACTATCTCCACAATTATTCAACATATATGGGGAGTATATTATGCGAAGAGCACTTGATAGATGGGAAAAGGGCATCTCAATAAATGGTCATAAACTAAACAACCTACGTTTCGCAGATGACACAGCCCTTCTTGCAAATAGTTAAGCAGAGCTGATGGAACTTGTACGACTGATCGAAAACGAAAGTCAAATATTTGGTCTGCAATTAAACATATCAAAGACAAAGATCATGATAGTGGATAGACTACACAACAATCATCCACACATAACCACAATTGACCGGTTCGAGGTTGTGAGCTCATACTTATATCTGGGATCATTAATCACAAACACAGGGTCATTACAAGATAAGATTAAACGTAGATGTGATCTAGCAAAAGTTGCCACAACAAAAATGATCAAAATATGGAAGGACTGTCAAATTTCAAGAGCGATAAAGATGAGGTTGATCAACTGCTTAATATTCCCAATACTGACCTACGGATGTGAATCTTGGACTCTGAGACAATCGGAGAGAAGAAAGATAGACGCCACTGAAATGTTCTGTTCTAGACGAATGTTACGAATTCCTTGGACCGACCGTAGAACAAATAATTCAATTTTAAGAGAGCTAAAAGTTAGCCAACGACTCTCTAGTAAAGTCCATCTCCAACAATTAAAATATTTTGGGCATGTTATGAGAGCAAACACAGAAACATGGAAAGACTCATAATACAAGGAAAGGTAGAAGGCCGAAGATCACGAGGAAGATCCCCAACAAGATGGATAGATCAAATTACAGAAATATGCCAAAGACATATGCATGAATTAAAAGAAATAAACTTTGATGGTACACAAGGCAAATATCGAACACAGTAGTTAATCAAATCTTACCCAAGTACTTTCGATCACAAGATCATCCTCAGGGGCATCTAAAATAAGCCAAGAAACGTTTTTTTAAAAAAAGGAAAATTAATTCACTTGGATAAAAACTCCAAGTTTATAGTTGAAAAAAGTTTTTTATGTGATTAACGTTTATAGACTTACTTCGTCAGTTGTGGCCTATCCAGCAGTAACAGAATGTTATAAATGTAAATTGGGACATAACAAATACACTAAACAAAGACAAACAAACCATTTAAAATTTAAGAAATGGAGAAGCTACATTTTATATAGAAGCCGGAGACAGAATGGCTACCAGCCTGGCGGAAATATTGAGATGACATGTGACAAATGACAGCTTGTGAAGGGCAGTTACAATAGATAAGTGATCTGCGCCTTTCAAGATTCTATGAAACTAAGTATTGACCAAAGATCCAACTGACACCACTATAGGAAATCAACTGATTAAATATAAAATTATATCAAATATTTTTATGTAGATTGAATAATCCAGATCTCACACTCAAACCTGTCTATAATGTAATTATTATCGTCGCACATATTTATTATTAAATTCGCACAAGTCTATTATTTCGTCTCGGAATCTAAATAATGTCTTGAGGATCCTTGAATCGGTGGTCTTGATGATTCAACTGTTGTTGCCACAAATCCTAGATAATGTCGAATGACTTTTTCTTGTACTTGCAGTACGGTTAATGTAGTATTTGTAGCTTCGTTATAAATACATCTAGCGTTGATCACTGCTACTCCAAATAACAAATCTACAGCCAGTTTCTTATACCATGTTAAACTTTTACGTAGAGGTGGATGAAATGATGCAAGCTGGTCAGCAATATCGATTCCTTTTTTGGCATTATTTTATGCAACTACTGCAGTTGGTTTCATTTTTATTTCCATTCTTTTTGTAGTAATTTCCATAATTTCTTCTCCATGGCATGTGCTAATTATCAAGATATCTCGTTTATCAAGCCATTTCAATACTGTCATATAGCTATCTTTTTGTCTTGCGATTATCCCTCCTTTCTGTAACTTGGATTTTGATTTACATAGTGGTAAATCCACTCTGTTTTTTCTTAAAGTTCTACATAAATCTGTTTTGTGATCCTTCAAATAACTTGATAATAATACGCTATTATAATAGTTATCTGCAATAACGAGGCGCCCTTCGTTCAATAGAGGTTCACATAATTTAACGACAATTGTTGCGGGTTTATCAAGAGTTTCTATTTGAGTTAAAGCCCCTGAATAAAGTTTATATGACCATGTGTAGCTGTTGACAGTGCATAATTTATAAACTTTGAGATCATATCTACTCGCTTTTGACGGATTGTATATTTTTATCTGAAGCTTTCCATGAAATTTCACCATCGATTCGTCCACCACAGGTATTTCTCCAGGGATGTAAAAACTACGAAACCTATCTACCAGTGGCGGCTCGTGGCTTGAGAGACAAGGTCGGCAAGGTATTTTTTGTCTCCACAGATAGGTATATCGTCCAATAAAGACTTCAATCATCATAGGAGATTTTTTGTTTTCTTGTTTTTTTGTTTTTTTTTGTTTTTTTTTTTTGTTTTTTCTTTTAAATTTAGAACCTAAACATGTTTATAAATTAATTCTAGTCTACGTTGTTTGGAAGTAGCAAAATGGGTAATAACGTCATCGTAAAATTTATTAGAGTTTTGAAGAGATTTTAAAAGTTTTTTTTTTCTATTGACATTTGAGACAAGCTTGACATTCTCTCTTGTTTCATGGTATTTCGACAATAATTTTTGATTCTTTTGAGGCAAGAGAAATCTCGTTCATTTGAGGCAGACATTGGTGGTAATGAGAGAATTAATGACAATAATGTTGGACATAGATAAATAAATAAATTTTCTAGCAGTGTCATCTATTGGCTACTTTACTAGTTGAATAATGTATCACTTTCCTTTTTTAGGGTAGTAGCAAAATTACAGTCATAGAGTAAACACGTGTTTCATTTTGTTCATCAAATCTCCATTTTTGTTCCAGAACTTTATAATTTGTCAATAAAGAATTTATTAATTTCGGTAACAGTTTGTTGTAATGAATTGCAGTATATAAAATTATACATATCTTGTAACTTATCCCATCTTCCGAAAATATTTGGATCAGCATATAAAACTTTTAATTCATTTTCTAATTTTATTTTATTAAAGAATGATGGATAATTTTTAATCAACCTGTCTAATAAATATCTTGGAAATTCTTTGGCGTAACTTTTAAATTTTGAATCGTCAAAGAGGTCAAAAATTTGCAAATCTTTAAAATTCGAAGAACGAGTATCTATTTGCATAATAATAGTATCCAAAATTTCAAAATATAGGTACTCGTTTTTTGAGATCTGTTTCTTTGTCATACCTTTATCTTTTTTTGGGGGGTTCGGAAATATCAAGCGAGTCCAAAACGTCACTGCGTATATACTGGAAATTACTATCATTACGAAAATCTGATTGAGATTTTGCACCAGTCTTGTTATTCTATTTTTGGAATGAATAATGTCAGTTAACTGATTTTGAACAACATTGAATATCAAATCGGTTTGGGTAAACACTTTCTGAAAAATATTTAAAAGTATGTTAAAAGAGTAATCATTTAATAAAGTTTTCACACCGATAGCTTTATGGATCGAGATATCATCACTTTCAAAATCATCACATTCAATAATAAAATCAAAAACTTTCAAAAGCTGTTCACGAAAATCTGCTATAGTGAAAACTAACCGAGATTTAAAATTCCATCGCGTCTGACAAACTGTTGGCATTTTTTTCGAAACAAACCGTTCTAAAACATTAGTCCATTTAGGCAAGCTTGAGAAAAATGAAGCAAATCCGCTTAAACTGGCAAATAAAGACGACGTTCTTTAATTTTTTTACATGTATCTTGCAAAACTAAATTCATTCTATGCGCATGACAATGAGTAAATAAAGCTTGCGGTGCAATAGTTTTAACTTTTGCCTGGAGACCATTTAATTCACCAGACATCACGGGAGCGCCGTTATAAGTTTGCCCTACCAATTTATTTTTGATATCAAAAAATTTTAATTTGTCCTTTAAAACACCAAAAATATGTTCTGCCTTATGGCTTTTACTCACGTCTGTAAAACCTAAAAACCTCTCATAGATATTATCACGTAACGCGTATCGAAAAACAAATGACAATTGTCAATGACATGATATCTCGGTAGTTTCATCTACTTCTAGTGAAAAGCAAATGGTTTCCTGAATCTCAGATTCAATAATGTTACTCAAAATGTAACTAATTGATTCCTTTAATTCATTCTGGATTGTTTTAGATACACCGCTAAATGTTTTCGAATCAGAAAGTAAATTAGAAAATTCCAAATCGTATTTCTTAAACATTTTTATTAGTTCTCTATAATTACCTTGATTTAACGAATGATCCGATTCATCGTGTCCCCTAAAGATAATTCCTGACAACTTAAAAAAATTTCAATACCAATTAAACGACGTAATACTGCGTGATTATTTTTTACAATTTCGTTATGTATCTAATAAAACATGGATATTTTGTTTTCCAAATAAATCTAATTTAATCTGGCTGTAAGTATGATTTTTCGAAATAACACGTTTATGTAAAGCCCTAAATAATTCCTTTAAATTATCGTAACCAGATTCACACCACGGATTTTGATGTTTGCCCCTATTTGTCGAAACTAAAATGCAAGGACAACAAAAAAGTTTGTTTTTTATTTCACTCCCAGTAAGCCATGAGTACTTGCTGTACCAATTATCTGAAAATGATCTATTATTTCCCTTACCCGCCCTAATATTTATAAGTCGGGACATTTTAGGCAAAGGACGCCCCTTATTTTTAATAACAACACTTTAATTAAAAAAAAACTTCTAATATGTCAAAAATCCCTTTAACCGTTAACTATTTACGGCAGACGTAACGTATCACAGTATTAATTTAGAAATAAAAATAAATCACAAAAAGATAGGCTAGTTCGTGCACTGAATATCACTTCAGTTAACTACATATATAAAAATGAAATATCATTTCGTCCCACGCTCGCAATGTACAGTTCGCGACCAATCATCAATTAAAATGAAACATCGGCAAATTTAAATCTGCCGGACTTAGTAATTAAGTTCATATGGAAAGAAATGTATATTTGGTTGCTAATCAACCAATATTCCGTTGATTTTTACAAGTAAAGTCAAGGTTGAGATCGGCAAGCCGAAAAAACAAAACGTGCCTGTTCAAGAATTCCTAGGCGGATGGATGTCTCCGATATCGGAACATTTATTTGAAAAGTGTCTACGCAAGGATCACTTAACGCTCAGATTAGACGAATTCTTTTAAAAACCATGAATAAAATTTAGTCTGGTCGAATTCTTTTAAAAACCATGAATAAAATTTAGTCTTTATTACCTCCCAGATATTTTTTTAGTTCACAAAAACAAATGACATCAACTGATTACCTGCCACAATTATTTATTGAAATACTGATTAAATTAAATATTAAAATAATCTATAATATCTATAAAGATGTGGGTCGGCACTGCCGACTCTGCCGACCCTGACCGGCCGCCACTGCTACAATATTCTTCAAAAGTTGATCAATTTTTTTAGTTTTGCTATCACTGTTTGGTTGAATTTTAGCAAAATGCCAACATCTAAGAATGGAAATAAATCTATTATACGACATGTTTATGCGATGATAAAGGGAAAAATTATACAATACATCGATTTTCAAATGGTTTTCTATTTTAGGCTTGGACAATACCCATAAGTAAGATAACACCAAAGGATTTTTTAAGTTCTTCTTTGTCAACATCTTTCCATCTAGTCATTCGACTGCTATGGTTAGTTCGCATTTGTTTCAAAATTAGGGCATAATTATTTGTATGAATTACCATTTCATCAATTAAAAAGTCAATTTAAAAAGTATGCTTACTTGACCAGTTGAATCTATGATTGCATTAAAGTTTTGGATCCCCGAATTTCCAGAAAAGTTGTCCATTCCTGCCGACAATACATTGGACGACCACACTGTCTCCTGCTGCACAATATTCGTTCTTCCAATGTAAGTTTCGTAAACTGACACCGTTTACTTGGTCTTTTTTCTTTGGGGTAAGCTGCTTGTGACGTAACAATATTTGTGCTAGTACTTGGAGCATCTAGATCCTCTTCAACGTATTGTAAATTTGCTTTTCTAGTCAATTCAACATTTTCTGCTTCACTATCGGTCAAACTGTCTTGTTCAGTACATTGCCGCGGAAAATATTCGTCGCCACTTTCACTACTGTAATCATCAATGATTTTATCTTCATCTGATTCTTCTAATAATCGTAATAGATCTTGCTCAGTTAATCTCTTTGACATTTTAAAATTTTTTTTCATACTGTATCAAATTCGTTTATACCTAGACCGAATATCAGAACTGAAATAAGAACTAAGTTGTAAATGGAACTATCTACGGAAATATTTCGCAGAAGTATTTATACGGTTTATTTTGATTACAAAGCACATTCAGTGAATAATTATATGATCCAATGATATATTTATATAATATATATATATATATATATATATATATATATATATATATATATATATATTTATATAACGGCACGTCCGTGAATCATATATGATCATTACATTTTTTTTAGAAAAACGCTAATTTGACTTTTGGATATATTTAGTGATAATAAAAATCGATATTTACTGCCGTTACATGATATTTAATATTAAAATAGCATTGGACGTGGTAGACTCTTTGTACATATTACCATTTGGACAGTAAAGTTGTTAAAAAACCGCGGACCAAGTTTCACAACTGCCCGATACTTTGAGAGAGATAGCTGCAAGGTTTCGTTGAGTCGATTTCATATTCAGTAAATCCTTTTTTCATGGTTTTCGAGTCCAACCATTTTTTAGTAGATTTAAAGCACAGTCAACAAATAACCAAACATATATAAAAGAATATCCATAATGGGTTCATTCTAGGAATATTTTACTTAGTTTAATTCTACTTATGAGTTATCCTATATGTTAACAATCTTACCAACATTGCAGAAATAGATATAAAGATGAATAAAAAGATCTTTTGTGCTTGAGTGAATTTTACTGCACCGCCATCTGCTTTATTAAGTACTGTATTGGCTTTCCAATTTAATTTTCGTGAGAAATATCCTCTTAAAGGAAAACCTAATTTTAAGTAATAAATTCGTTTCTGAAAGAAGTCTTGAGAAATTTCTGTCATGAGCGTAGACAAATACGCTCAATTTTTTTTTTCTCGAGAAGACGAAAACTTTTATATCAAAGCCTTATTATTAAATACATTTTTAAGACGCTCTAGGTATATACAGATTAGTTTGAAAATTGCATTTGACGTAACTGAGTATGTAGTTGTTCAAAACTTTTTTATTTTTCAAGCTTCATATATCTTGCACCGCATTTGGCGAATTTAATAATTCTCCGTCTTTTGTTATGAGCAAAATATAAATACAGTGAATTTAATTTTGCTATCAGTTTTATTTAAACTGATTGTTATTATAATTAATTGTTACTAGTGAATAAAAATATGATGTGGAAAATTAACCCTACATTCTTAAAGTAATTTATTAATGTATACAGAAAATATATACATAATCAGTTCTCTTTTATCGTTAGGTGTCGAGGGAGGTGCATCTACAGTATTATGCGAATTAATGTGAACAGCGGAATTAATTTGTAAATATAATTTATTTAGGCCAAGGGTAAATTTAGGTCAAACACTTAAATGAGATTTTTTGTGATTGCTTTATCTTTAAACCACACCTTAATGACTACTTCCACCATTTTTGTTTTTGTCGTACAGTCAAATTTTTACAGTTTAGCTTTACATATTGCCCACAAATGTTCAATAGGATTGAGATCAGGTGAATTCACAGGCCAATTAAGAAGGGTAATATGGTTATCCTTAAAGTATTTCATCATAATCTTCGATACATGTCACGGAGCTAAATCTTGTTAAAAAATTGCAATCCCTTTGGCCTGTACTTTGTCAAGATCTATAGCTAAGCATTACACTAGCATGGCTTTGTAGTTTTCACTGCTCATTATACCTTTAATAGGAATAAAAGTGTCAGTTCCTGAGTATGAAAAACAGCCCCAGAACATTTTTTTGGTGGGATGTTTAACTGTTTCGGCTGCCTTTCGTACGAATTTTGATCGCTGGCCCTGCACTAGAAAGTGGGTCTCATCAAAAATAATACTCTTTTTTTTTTCATCATAGGCGATGTCAGAAGTTGTTACTTCTAAGTGGGCTTATATGAAGTTTGCTATCGCGCACAAGAAAGGCTTCATCTCGGGGAGTAGTCTTCTGTTTTCTTTCACATTTTCCTTTCCGCTGTACTTCAACTGACCCTGTTTCCTTTTTTTTTGTTTAATTAGTTTGATTACTGCACCTAAACTTACACAACACTCCTTTCCATTAAATAACAAGTGTTAGGATCCTTTCTCTTCTGCTAGGAGTGATATCCATATTAAAAAGTTAAACCTGATTGCCCAGTTAAATAAATGACAATAACACCAATTTGCACTAAAGCTGAGATACAATAAAATATAATAATGATATAAAACTCAAAGAACGTGTTTTGAACAATATACTAATATTGTTTTAAGGTTATGTTGTATTTTTGACAAAGCAATTGACAGAATAGGGACAGCAGGTGTGCCAACTTATAAAAACTGAATTCCGATCTCTGTTTACATTAATTCGCACAATACTGTAGTTTGTAATAACTTACTTCCATTTTTTTCTGTTCTTCGCCATGTGTTTTGCTTCGTGTCAAGATTTGCCCTTATTTTTGTAATATATTTTTCATATCGCTATCCCATTCTTTTATTAGTGTTTTTCTATTTTTTCCTATTGGTTTAGCTTCTCACACTTTTTTCACTAGCCTGTTAACGTATGTTCTTGTCATATTACCAAACGATGCTAATTTTTTTCTTCTTTATTGTGTTAACCAACGGTTTAATTAATTAACTGAAAGACCTTGATACGAGGATGAGAGTCCAAGCCTCGTTAAACAAGCAAGTGACTCCAATTAGAGACGAGTCAAACAAAGAACATAGATATTATCAAACATATTAAAGGATATACAATTAAAGACATAGATTAATAAAAAAAATCATGGATGACAGATGAGATCCTAAAACTAATGGACGAGAAAAAAGAAGCCAACAATGGCCCAAAAAATATAAAACCATAAATATATTAATAAAAACGAAAATCAGAGAAACGAAAGAAAAAGAAGGAAAAAAAAGATGCGAAGAAATAGAGACTGCAGTCAAAATACGATAATCACAATGTACATACGAAAGTTAAAACACTCACAGCGAGACTAAGACAAAGGCAAAAAGGAAATATAACTGATTCTGATGGAAATATTGTCTTGAAAAAACAGAGTAAAATAAGAACGTGGACAGAATATCTAGAAAAACTAGTTGAAGACCAAAGAGATAACACCTTTGAGCCAGAAGAAGAAGTAAATGATGAACCAAGAATATTACACCAGGAAGTTTATTTCGCAATAACATAGTTAAAGGATGGCAAAGGGACAGTCCCTGATAATGTAAAAGCTGAACTACTTAAACTAATGGACAATGAATCAATAGTAATAATCGCAAAGATATTCAACAACATATGTAACTCTGGAGAAATACCAAGAGAATGGCTGAAATCTGAGTTTATTACAAAAAATGTGAATATTACCGTACCATAATCCCCATGAGTCATCTCCTAAAATTGTTCCTAAAGATAATTCATAAGAAAATTTACAAGCTGTGTGAAAGTCAAATTTCCCCAATTAGTTCAAGTTCACAAATGCTATTGGTAATAGCTGGTTGGTAAAGGCGCGTTTTCACGGGTCGATCTGAGTTGAACGATTTGGATCGTTCGACCATCATTCGATCTGTGCCGAAAGCAAAAAGGTTTACACGACAGTCGATGAATGCTGAATTAATTGTAATTGATAGAGAAAACAAAAACACAAATTTTACTAAAGGCGCGTTTTCACGGGTCGATCTGAGTCGAACGATTTCGGAGTGGCGGAGTGAGTCGATTCGATGGAAGTCGAAAGACTGTCTACTTTTCATAGGCGATTCCCGCCGAATCGATGTCGAACGACTGGAATAATCATTTTTTACTAAAATAGATGTTGGCTAATAAGTTTTAATTATTTAAATTAGAATTGTTTGTTTTGAATTATCCTAAATTTTAATTAGGAATGTTTGTTTTGAAGTCTTCCATAGCCAATATATTAGGTAATAATGGATTTAAAGCACAGCCCAAAAATTTTGTCTATAGAAATCATTGTTTAAATGTTTATCAGTATCAGTTTAGTGTTGTCAGTAGATCAAGTCAACAGTTCCATTATAGCTGGAAAATATTAGCTTACTTCGAAAATATTACATTTACAAATTAATGTACCAAATTATATTAACATTTAAAAAATATGGATAATTTTAATAAAATTTGTGATTTTTTTTCTCTATCAATTACAATTAATTCAACATTCATCGACTGTCGTGTAAACCTTTTTGCTTTCGGCACAGATCGAATGATGGTCGAACGATCCAAATCGTGCAACTCAGATCGACCCGTGAAAACGCGCCTTAAAATTATCTATATTTTTTAAATGTTAATATGATTTGGTACATTGATTTGTAAATGTAATATTTTCGAAGTAAGATTTTACATTAATAAATAGTCTATTTATAAATGCACTATTAAAATGGTATTTTCTTAGATAAACTTTGAAAACAATTAGGACCAAATTACAAAATAATATATTAACAACTGGAACCAAATTAAATGTATCAGCTATAATGGAACTGTTGACTTGATCTACTGACAACACTTTTTTATCTAAACAATGATTTCTATAGAAAAAATTTTTGGACTGTGCTTTAAATCCATTATTTCCTAATATATTGGCTATGGAAGACTTCAAAACAAACATTCCTAATTAAAATTTAGGATAATTCAACACAAACATTCCTAATTTAAATAATTAAAACTTATTATCCAACATCTATTTTAGTAAAAAATGATTCTTTCAGTCGTTCGACATCGATTCGGCGGGAATCTTCTATGAAAAGTAGACAGTCTTTCTACTTCCGTCGAATCGACTCACTCCGCCGAACGGCCAAGTCGATTTATGGTTTACATGTTCAATTTGCTTTCGATTTATTAGTCGACCTAAATCGTTCAACTCAGATCGACCCGTGAAAACGCGCCTTCAATGTTTGGTTGATTACGAGAAAGCGTTTGATCGAGTATAGCACGCCAAGATAATGCAAATTTTAAAAGAAGCAGGAATTAACAACCAAGATCTTAAAATAATTATCAATATTTACTGGAATCAGATAGCAAATCTCAGAGTTGAAGGTGAACACACTGACTATGTGATAATCATGCGTGGAGTGAGGCAAGGCTGTATTTTGTCTCCTCTAATCATTCATCTGTGTTCTTAAAGAATATTTATCGAAGCTTTGCAAGAAACTAAAAAAGGTATTCTACTAAATGGTTACCGGCTAAACAACATTAGATATGCACATGACACCATGGTATTTGCGGATAACTTAGAACACCCATAAGTTCTTATGAACAAAATCACGTAAAATCACTGTCAACAATATGGACTCAATATAAACTTGAAAAAGACAAAGCTTATGATAATTGGCAAGAAAAGGATAACAGAAAGTCAACTCTGCGTCAACCAATCCCCTGTAGAAAGAGTAATGCACTACAACTACCTCGGCACCATAATAAATGAAGAATGGACCAACAACCAGGAGATTGGAGCACGCATCAGAAAAGCTGGATCCACCTTCAATCGGATGTGGACCTTTTTCAAAAGTCACAACCTCTCTCTTGATACAAAAGTAAGAACGCTGCGGTGCCACGGCTTCTCTGTAGTTTTTTATGGTGTTAAATCGTGGACTTTGAACGAAGTTATGTGCAGAAAACTAGAAGCATTTGAGATGTGGCTACTTCGGAAAGTACTTAAGATCCTGTGGACTGACCGAGTCAAAATGAGGAGATCCTAAGAAGAATGAATAAGAACCGAGAAGTACTGACCACCATCAAATCTCGAAAGTTACAATTTTTCGGACATATTATGTTAAATGTGCTCTCCTTTAAGCCATCCTGCAAGGAAAAACATTTGGAAAATGAGGCCCAGGACGACGAACAACATCTAGGTTAAAGAACCTCAGAATATAGTTCCGCGCTGCTGTAGATAAGATAAAGATTGCCATAATGATCACCAACATTTGTAACGGATAGGCACATCAAGAAGAAGAATAACTAGGCCACAGCAAAGTGTTGCCGAGTCAGCTAGTATATACAGAGTTTATAACTCCTTTAACACCCTGTTTAAGTGTAGAATCTACGGTTTCTTTTTGTACAATTACTTAAGGACCGCCCTGTATATAAAGTAAAAATTTCTAGTCAGCTTTATACCCTGGAAATAATTGAAAATTTATTTATACTTTATATTTTGTTAGGTATCTACTCAAAAATTTTGAAACATATTAAAAAAGAAGCCACATCTAGATAAAAACTGGCTTATTGAAAAAGTACTAGAAGGCAAAAAAACTTTAAAAACTTGTTTTTAACTGATGATACCACAATAATAATTTAATTGGAACGTATACAAACATTTGACGAGCTTTAAGGGAACAAAACCATCATGAATGTTTTATGGGGTGTACAAATTTCATTGTTATTTTTTTAAAGATAATCCTGCTATAAGAAAGCCACATGTCGATTTTCAATACAAAATCTTTAATAGTTTTCGATATATTGTAAAAAACCGATTTTCATTTTCTAACTTCAAAGGGCTGTAACTTTTTTATATGCACATTTGTAGAAAGATAAGTCAGGTTCAATCGAACCTTTTTAAGTCCAAGAATACGCAATTTAATTCATGACTAGACTTCGGCAAATATGCATATTGCATATTTTGCATATTGTGCATATTTTATGCAAATATTTCATATTTTGGCATATTTGTATAAAAGTTTGCATAAAGTGCATAAAAGTTCAGATTTTTATGCTGTATTTGAAAATTTTTAAACATACCAATTTATTTCAATTCTTGTATAAAATTTTGTAGTCATTTTAATCAAGAAATGATCTAAGTACGTAATCTCTACAGGTACAAAACATTTACAATTTCAAAGAAGATCAATTTAAGTAGCCCTCAACATTCTTAGAAAGTCTCGATCACTGAGGCATTCAGTTATTGGATAATCGCTAAGGGTTCGCTCATTTGCATTTTATGATCTAATCCCCAAATCTATCTACAATTTATTGTATCTTAACAGCAGGTAAACGGCTAATAGTTTTGTTCCTAATTTAGGGATTTTCCAAAATCTCCCAGTTTATTGAATTAGGTACCTAAACATTTCTAATTTGATGCTCAGATTTGTAAATCATTTTTGTTTTGGTATTTAAAGCGTAAACACTCGTTGTGCGTAACAAAAAGGAAGATTGTGATTTTATAATGCCTAAAACAACCAGTGCTCCAACTTGGATTAAACCTTATAAAGAGCTGTCTATGGATATGGGAAAAATCTACTGTTCAGTCTGTGGCAAAATTGTAAGTATCTAATATTTTCTATTAAATATCTAATATTTCATACATACAGGGTGCTTCCAAATGACAACGTTTGACTGTAGATACTTCTCGAAAAATTGAACAAAACGATATTGTTAATGAGGGGTCAGACTTATTTACTTTTCGAGATACAGGGTGTTAAAATTAAAAAAATTAAATTCTTTTAGTTAATAATAACAATAACTTTAAAACCAATAAACGTATTTACTTGAAATTTAGTACTCGTAGGTTGTTTTTATATGAAAAATAGCTTCCTTTAGTGAGAAAAAATTGTCCATGGTACAATACAATGGTGTGTATTTAGAAAAATTTTTCACCTTTACTTTTTTTTATGAAGTCTGCTATTCTAAAACACAATTATTTTTATTGTAATTGGATTAACAAAAAAGAACTTTTGTTGAATTTTAAAATAAGTTATATGATGTACTAATGGTTAGTAACAAAAACTAATTTGTGGATTAATACTGCATTTAAAACACTTAGCGAGTGTTTTTTTTTTCAAACCAGTTATTTGATTAACCAAAAACACCTTGTATATTTTTATATTTTAAAGGTTGGGTTAAAATAAAGGTTTTTATTTTTATTTATAGATAGCATGTGAGAAGAAATTTCAGATAGATCAACATGTGAGAACTGCTTCACACATTGCAAAAAAAGGAAAAATAGGAGGAAAACATCAAACTTCAATGGCTAAATGTTTCCAATCTACTTCAAAAAAATTAGATGAGCAAGAAACTTTTAATGAAAACTTGTATCGCGCATTAGAGTTTGCAAACATACCGCTTTCAAAATTAGCAAATGTAAATTTTAGTTCGTTTCTAAAAAAATATTGCAAACTTAATGTTCCAAGTGATCGGTCTCTAAGAAGAAATAATGTGAACGGGCTATATCGTCGGTGTTAATTAATATTAAGAAAGAAATTGGAGATAATTATTTTTACATATCTGTAGACGAAACCACTGATTCCTCAGGAAAGTATATTGCTCATTTATTGATTGGTGTTCTTAAAGAAGATACCTTACCAAAATCTCATCTTATTTTATGCTAGCAACTTGAGAAAACAAATGCTTTAACAATTTCGCGTTTTATACAAGAAACATTAGCAACTTTTTTTCTTCCGACAACTATTCCTTCTAATAAATTACTGCTTATTTTATCGGATGCTGCTCCTTATATGGTGAAAGCAGGACAAAATTTAAAAATATTTTTCCCACATTTAATACATGTTACTTGTGTAGCGCATGGATTAAACAGAGTTGCAGAGGAAATACGAAAAAAGTTTCCTCTTGTAAATACCATGATATCCAGTGTCAAAAAAGTATTTCTTAAATCTCCTATAAGAATTCAACTTTATAAAGAAATGCTACCTAACATTCCTCTTCCACCACAACCTATTTTAACGCGAGGGGCAATATGGTTAGAAGCAGCTAATTTTTATGCAGATCATTTTGTTAAAATAAAGAACATAATTGATACGTTAACAGATGAAAGTTCCCAATCTCTTTGGATTCTAAATAAACTTTTCAGAGTAACTTGCTTCAACAAGAACTTTCATTTATAAAATCAAATTTTAGTTTTGTTCAAAAAACAATTACTCAGTTAGAATCACCAAAACTGTCATTGTTCGAAAGTACAGCATTAATAAAAGAATTTGCGTCATGTTGACGGAACGTTAGAGGTAATATTGGAGAAGATATTTTAAAAAAAATTGAAGCTACTATGGAAAAAAATAAAGGTTGCCATATTCTTTCTGAAGTAGTCAGTGTTCTAGCTGGAAATATTTCGGAAACAATTAATTTAGAACCAAATGTTTTGGTTAGTTTGAAAAATGCTCCCGTTACATCAGTTGATGTTGAACGAAGTTTTTCCATATATAAATATATGTACTCAGACAGAAGCCACAAGTTTTTGTTAGAAAATTTTGAACAGCACTTGGTCATTTATTGTTACCATAATTCTAAATAAGTTTATTCATACTTAAAAATGATGTAGTTACTTAAAATAAATGTAAATCTTAATGAATAGTAGGAAATATTTAGTTATGTACACTTTTTTTTTAAATAAAATTGTTACTATTTTACGATTTTTTTATTTATTTGTATGCATATTTTGTAATAATATTTGCATATTTTCGGGTAAACACGTGCATATTTATGCGCATATTTTCTACATTTTTATTTGCATATTTGCCGAAGTCTATTCATGACCTATCTTTTTGTTACACCCTTTATATAGATATATCAAATATACAAGTTAAATTGAGTTAAAAAGTACTGATATCTCAATACATATTTTATATAATAAAACTTTAATCTAAACAACACACATCTCTTAAATATTTTTTTACCAAATGGCCATAAATCTTAAAGGGCTTACGCTGAAAGTCGTTACTATATGAAAAGTCAACTCCTGTTTTACTCGCGTGGCATACAAAGTATCCATAATCGTGTTTTCAGATGAAAAATTACGAGAAAGAGACCGTTCAATAGACGTCATGTAAACGGTCGGTAAAATAGAGATATCGCCTGACACGAAGCTTTCTTTTGAGAACTGTCAGACATGGTTGGAATACCACACACAATCACATTGATTCAAGGGTAGAAACTGTGTTTATTACCGCTATTTAACAATTTTGCGTAAAATTAAAACTAAGGTAATTTCAAGCAGTCATAAACGGACTAAAAAAATCACCTAGATTTTTTCATTCACAGCGAAAATTACTATTGTTTTGTAACAGTTTCTTGTTTATTTTTATTTATTTATTTATTTTTATTTTATTTAGCGTATGGTTATTTCATACGCAACATATTACAAGTTAACAATTAAATCATGATCATTATCATCATAATCATTCAGACTTGTGCTCCGTCCACCGCTGGACATAGGCCTCCCTCATTTTTGTCCATTGTGCTCTATCTTGAGCACTTTTCATTCAATTTCTTGACTACTCTTTTGACTAACCTTTGCCTCCACTTAGCAATCTCTTCGTCCACCTTCCCTCATTGATTCGGGCAACATATCCGGCCCAGTTCCATTTCAATGTAGCAATTCGGTAAATTACATCGGTAGGTTTTTCGTCTCAAGTCTTCATTTCTAACTCGGTCACGAAGAGATATAGTTAGCATTGACCTTTGCATTTTCCTCTGAGGTATTTTCAGCGTTTTACAAGTTGTTGGCAGAAACAAACAAGTTATTTATTGAAGAAAATCTAGACATTATTGTCAAGCTCTTTAACGACATCTACGATACGGATCAGAAAAAGATTAGCTTCGCGCTACATTTATCGCTCTACATTTATCGCCCTATTAAAATACCACGTGCCAATTTCTGCAAGGACCACCGACTAATAAGCCTAACGAGTCACTTTTTAAAACTTTTCCGGAGAATACTGCACACAAGATTGTTTAAGAAATGTGAAGAGGTCAGTGTATGGAGTCAGTTTGGTTTCAAAAATGGACTTGGCACGAGAGAAGCGATCTTTAGTATGCAAACAGTAATACAGAATTGTGTAGATCAAAGAAAGGATGTTTTTGTCTGTTTTATCAATTATAAAAAAGCATTCGATAATGTAAAACACAAATTGATGATAAAATAACTATAAGAGTTGGGATTTTACGCCAAAGATATAAGAATTATCGCCAATCTGTATTGGAACCAGACAGCAACAGTACGTCTTTAAAATTTTAACGAAACAGAAGATTTTTTCATTAAAAAAGGAGTAAGGCAAGGTTGTATACTGTCTCCAATGCTGTTCAATTTATAAGTAGAAAAAGCCTTAGCGGAAGCAGTGGCAGACTTTAATAAGTGTATTAAAGTTAACGGCATATTTACTCATAACATCAGGTATGCCGATCATAACGGACCAACTAGATCCAGGCATAGAAATAAAACGTAGAATAGCAATGCCTTAAACTACTTTTATGAAAATGAAGTCATTTCTTTGCAATAACCATCAGTTTAGAACTAAGGCAAAGAATGGTTAAGTGTTATGTTTGGTCTGTACTTTTGTATAGTGCAGAAGTGTGGACGCTAAAAGCATTGATCATGAACAAAATTGAAGCATTGGAAATGTGGGTTCATAGACGAATGCTGAAGATACCTTAGACAGCAAGAAAAACTAATGAAGAAGTACTAAGGAGCGTTAACAAAGACAGAGAACAGCTAAAGACTGTTAAACATCGAAACATGTCTTATCTGGGACATATAGTAAGGGGAAGTTAATATAAAATTTTTCAACTGATCCTTAAAGGCAAAATAGAGGGCCGTAGAGGTGTAGAAAAAAAACAAGTTTCTTGGTTAAAAAACATTCGTGAATGGACTCAGATACCAAATGCAGGACAATTATACCATATTGCAGAAGATCGAGAAGCCTTCGCAATGGTGATCGCCAAGGTCGGATAGTTCTGATATGGCACGCGAAGAAGAAGAATGCCGATGATACAGCCGTAGTGGCAGATAACATCGAAGATCTTTAATGCCTTTTAAATGATCTAACTCTTGCAAGTGAAGCTCGGGGTTTAAAAATAAATATCAAGAAGACAAAAGCAATGATTATAAATAGAAATGATTACTTCAATACAAAGATATATGTATCTGGAGAAGAAATCGAACAGGTCAGGCAATTTAAATACTTGGCTTGTATACTGAACGAGGTTAGGACACCGACAATGAAATAAAGAGTAGAGTTGAACAAGCCAGCAATGCTTTTTTGAAGCTTCATAAGTTTCTGACTGATCGCAAATTGGACTTCAACCTCCGATACAAGATGCTTAAGTGTTACGTGTGGCCTGTTCTCTTGTACGGAATGGAAGCATGGACGTTAAAGGCCAGTTCCATTAACAAACTTGAAGTGTTTGAGATGTGGTGCCTGCGTCGAATGCTTAGAATATCATGGACGGACGGGGTCAGAAATGAGGAAGTACTCAGAAGAACGGGCTTACAGGATAAGGAACTTTTTAGTTATGTAAAAAGTAAGAAGACTGCATACTTGAGGCACATATTACGAGGAGAAAAATACGCTTTTCAGCAACTGATAGTCGAAGGGAAGGGTAGGACAGGTCTGGATTTAAAAAGAGTCATGGCTGCGCATTATTCGACAATGGACAGGAATCCACAGCTATGAAATGCTTCTTAATGCTGCTAAAAACAGAATCTATACATAATTAATAAGTTATAATTATATAACTAAAACATAATTATACAAGCATCTTTACATAAAAAACAATTTTAAAATTAAAAATCATAAGGTTTAAGATTTTTAAACTTAATTTATTTATATCTTGAAGGCTAATAATAAAAAGTACATATTTAGAAACTGTTTTGTTCGGAATAAGTCAAAAAATCGTTTTGTACGTATTTTCTTGTGGCATCTTATTTTTTTGTGATCTATATAATATATATTATGCAACAAAATCTCATTATATTTTCCTGTAGAATTACCCTCTTCAATTTGTCACAGTTATTTACTAACAAGCCTACCTATATAACTTGCATAAAATATCAATTTTTAGATCATAAATATTATTACTTGTATTATATAAATACAACTAAAACATTCAAATTAAAAAATGGCGAATTTTTAAAATAGTGGTAGTGAATATAAAAAAAGGTAAAAGTAAAACAAGATAATACTTACTATTTTTAGGCAGCTTATCTGAAACAAAACACTTTTATTAAAAAACAAAATCAAAAACAAAATATGTGGGCATAAACCACAATTGATTGCGGTTTATACAATGTAAATAACGCAACAGTTGTCAAAAGAATATCAGAACCAGATGCTCTCACAACATGTAATCATGGACAAAATCTCAGGAGAATATCGAAGAATTTGTCACACATAGACTATACAGAAAACTTAACTACAAAAGTATCCAATCAAATGACCCGATATTTAAATACACAACACACTACCTAAATTTAAGGACTACCTGACAGACACTCAAAGAAGGAACTCAAACTTCTTCGCCTTTCTTAGCTTTCCCGTTTCAGGGTTCGCTGTTCCTTACTGTTTGTCGCCAATCATTTGTGTTCATTGGGTATTTCTTTACTTAAACCTTTTCCTCTTGTCTTCTGCCATCTTACATCTTTCCGACGGTTTTCCACTACCTCTCCTTCCATCAACTAACAGATTCGTCCTACATAGTTTTTATCTCTACGTCTGATATAATCCAACCAATCTTTCTTGGGACAGTAGTCACCCTGGCTTTTACCCTCATCAGATTGTTTCTAATCCTGTTCCTTCTAGTCTTACCCAACGTCCACTATAACATTTTTATTTCAGCTACCTCCATCTTATTTTCCTAAATCTTCTTTACAGGCCACACTTCATAGCCGTACACCAACGCAGGTCTGACTACACTCTTGTATATCGTTTCTTTTAGCCCTTTACCGAATTTTAGATCAAAAGAACCCTGCTCATTCGCTTCCAGTAAACTATCCAGCCCGTATCTTGTGAGCAATTTCTCGATCTAGTGCCCCCTTTTCCGTTATGTAGGAGCCAAGGTACTTAAGTTCTCCTACCCGTCCTAGTTTCCTCCAACGAATTTTATGTCCCTAACCAATACTCTTTCCCCAAACACAAATACTTCATTTTCGACCTGCTAATCTTAAGTCTTTCCTTTTCAAAGACCTTTCTCCAACATTCCGACTTCTACTTTAAAATTTTAGCTCAAAGAAGGATAACAATACAGTAGAAAACCGCACCTGCGCTAAGTCCCCAAAAATACACAAACAAAATGTACTTCTTAGACCAATTTGCAATAATCTGGGTTCTTCTTGTAGAAAATTATCAAAGTTCCTTCAATATCTAATATAAGTATAACCATTACCAAAATAACCCAATAATAATTTTAAAAAATTTACAGTATATTTACAAAACCAGCAAAAATAGCTTAAAACCAAACAATAGGTTAGTCAGTGGACTGACAAAACACAACAAATGATAATGGACACCGGCTAACACAATTTGCAACATTTAATAACTTGATTGTTCCTCTCCTCCTAAGTGCCTTCTCTATTGAGGTTGGCGATCAATATGGCAAATTTCTCTCTGTTCTGGGCTTGATGGATTAAGTCATTTCCTGTTGTGTGAGTCCAATCTCTGATGTTTCGGAGCCAGGATTTCTTCTTTCTTCCTATACCTCTTTTACCCTCGATTTTGCCTTCTAATATTACATGGAATTTTAAACTTGATTGTTAAATCCACCCAATTTGAATTTAGTAGAAAGAACAAGGTCATATGGGTTTCAAATCGTAAAAGAACACGCAACCCAATAGATCATGTCTCCATTTTTGCAAGACACTGTAAAAGCATTAATAATTTGTGAAGTATTAAAGGACCAGAGAGAAATAGAGATCACTTTTTGGTTAATTCTAAATTCAAAACACAAATATTAGTACAGAATCTAAAACTTCAACAGAATCTCGTCAAATATCAAATAAAAAACGGAATTATTAAGTAACCATAAGAAACAAATTCCGATTTCTGGGAGAGAAAGAGCATTATGTAGACTTAGGACAAGCATGGCAACAAGTGGCATTAGTTATAGAACAAGCATCGAGGGAAATGATTGGAAAAAAGGGGACTTGCCCAAAGCAGGAATAATTTGACAAACAATGCAAGAAAATGCGGAAAATAAAATCTCACAAATGGCTGAAAATGCTACAAAATCCTACAGATGAAAACAAAGCAGATTTTCACTAAACCAGAACACAGACAAGTAACCTACTCAAAACTAAAAGAGAAGCTATATAGAACAGCAAATATAAAAAATGGGCAAGAGAAATCTGGTAAGGAAATTTGTTGGAAACGATAGTCAGACAAGGTGGAACTGTTAAAGAAAGAAACATGAGATGCTTTTGGGATGAATCCGAAAATTTAAAAATTCTCTAAACGGTTCTTGTTTGGTAGAAACTCCCAAGGAACGAATTTCTTATTTTTTTTCACTGGACCCACAAAAGTTAGTGAGTTTGTTACTGTAAATATAATTCATGTGCAAGAGCAAGATCAGTGAAATAGTTATCGCAAGTCACATTCCTCTTGAAACTATAATAAAACTCAACGAGTTGCTTTACAACTTGAGATGCAAGACTACTGTATTTCTATTTTTTCCCTATACATAGTATTCCACCTAAAGGGTAATATGTTTCCGAGTCACAGGCCCACCATATTTTTATGGCATACTTATCTGGTTTTGAAGGCAGTTGTTGCTTGAAAAGCCACCTACCTCGATACGGTACAAGTTACTCATCTACCGCTATGTTTTTTCCTGGTAAATAGAATTTCTGAAAGTTCTGGTTAACTTGATTCTACACATCGCGTATTGCTGCTAATTTTTCGTTCTTTCTTCGTTCAGACCACGTGTAGCCCATGGTAGCTTTAAAATAGTAGGTCCATAAAGCTTACTTCAAAGTATATCTTCATTATGAATGTTGGCACTCAGGTGCCTTGCAGTTACTAGTAGTCGAATAAAGGCAAATAGCTCTGTAGAGTCGCAATATTCCAGTTTCCTATCACCAGGACTTCTTTGGCTTCTTTATTTGTACGCTTCCCTATTTCGTTCACAATTTTTTTGTCCACAAATAAACAAAAGAAATCAACGGAATCATCTATATTTTGACCAGGGACTAACATTACTTTGTACTTCTTCTTCCTCTAGTTTCATGATCGTTATCGATCGTTGGATATCATGTTGGTTACCATATTCGCTATCGTGACTTTATTGACACCAGCTTTAAATAACGACGTAGTTGATTTTCCATACTATTGCCTTAGATTTTTCAGCCATGATGATCTTGTACCAGGACCACGGTTACCTTGGATCTTTCCCTGAATGATCAGATGTAAAAGATCATATTTTTCAGGGTGTCTCATAATATGACCGAAGTATTCCAGCTTGCGTTTCTTTATTATATTGACCAGTTGTGTTGTTTGGTTCAGCCGTCTAAGGACTTTCTCATTTCTAACTCTGTCGACCCAGCTTGTACACTTTGCTTTTTATTATGTCGCAGAATCGCATATGTTCTGTCGGTTGTGGTTGACTCTTCCAGTTAATTCCATCCTTAGTTTCAAAAATTACACACTCTGAAATCTGGGAACTTGTAGTTAAAAATTCTTTCTCATTATAACTCAATAGTACTTGCTGATTATCCTCTTCACTTGCTTCCGAAAGATGATCTTCAATTATTTCAGAGTCACTTTCAACGCCACCTACTTCAGGAGATTTTTTGTCTTGCAGTTCTGCAGCTGATAATGGTTTTCAGGACATTTTATTCGCATTAATTGATGAGTCTACTTTAACTATAATTCAATATAAATTTAGGAGCTTAGTTATCGACACTAACATCGATATCAAACGACTAATAGCAGATGCATTATTTATTTCAACATATTATTATGTATAGGTACCTACCTAACAATATTATTGCATTCCAATAATGCTTATCAGTTTTTAAAATTCATTTAGAATAGATATAACACCTAGTGTAAGCATGTCTTTGACGTTCATATCAAAGAGATGTTTACATTGTTTGTTACACGTTTAGACTTTATTATTGCATTTCCGGAATCATAAAAATCGTTTAGATAATCCGTAAAAACATTACCTGACTGCCAAATTAACTTGTGCAACAAAGGTTTAGACTTAAGGTATAAATACAAGTAGGGTCCGACGGACCTGTGTTGCCCATTTACGTGACAAAACTCTTTCGGCGCAATCATTTTAAAAATGCTAATGAATATTTTGAATAGCTCATGACTATGTTGAAGGAAACATACTTCTAAACAAATTCGGGGATGCATAAAATTTAATAAAAAGTTTTTTATCAGTTTATGATAAAAGAATTGGCGTCTCGTGTCCGTTGGACCCTCCCTGTCCGGATAAGGGTTAAACTTTCATTGGTATTATTAAAAACATTTAAACGAAAAGGATGCTACCTAATTCAAAGGTCTTTAATAAACTAAAGGGATGAAATTACGAAAACAAAATAAAACTTAAAAAGTATTTTCTAAACGTGTCAATTCACCTGTAATATAAAGTAAATTATAGGGCTTAGAAATACTTATCATCGTTTATACGTTTTCAATAAGTTATAAATAGCTGACTGAAAGAACATCCGCTCAAAAATAATTTCAAAGTAGATAGCTAAGGCAGAAATATTAATTAAAGGAGTTCAAAGGGAACTTCTTACCGGGAGATAATCGGATTTATCTTAAAAATGAAGTGGAACAAGCTAGTCAAGCAAAAATACTACTTTTCTCCGACCAATTTCCTTTTAAGCTCATCTATAATCCGCTTGTTAACGTGTCTCGGGCTGAGAAAAAAGATCAGCACAAATAAAAAAGTTGGCGAGAGTAGGAAAATATCAAAGTACGGAATAATGAGCAAAAGTCGACAACAAAGAGTCGATAAAGATGCTTTATTTCGGTTAAAACCTGTTTGAAGGAGGCACTAGGGTCAGTGAAAGACAAGTAGAAGGAAGCTCATATTTCATTGTAAACGTCCATTTTAGAGATTATGTGAGGGTCAGTTTTCTCAAAGAAGAATACGGTTTAAATTTTATATTTGCAAAAACAGGAGATTTAAGGCCATGTTTTTACCAGATAAAATGTTATATATTTATGAATTATCTCATATAATCTACTGGTAACAACAAAAATATTTTTGTTAAATCTGCAATCAGACACTGCTTACAGGCCGACATGACATTTGACATTTTTATTTGATAGGTGTCCTTAGCTAATAAGGTAAATTGATTCTAAATGTGAACTACCCATCAAGTCAAGATTTTTTACAAAAAAAAATTATGAGATATTTTGTAATAACGCAAATAAGAGCCTAATTGATATTTCGTAAAATGCATTAAAATTATTTCTTTAACCCATTATGACCCTTAGTTTTTTTTTGTAATTTATTAAAGAAACCAATATATTTTTATTAAAAATGTATAATAATAGACAAGTTAACAATTTTTTAACCCAAAAACCTATTAACTAACAAAAAAATGTGTTGCATAAATGTAGCGCTAGGTCATTACGGTACCGTAACTAAAATAAAATAAATTCGTAATAAAACACAATAAAATTTATATTATAACTTCTTCTTCTTAAGGTTCCATCTTCTAACGAAGGTTGGATATCAACATGGCAATTCTTATTTTACTTACAGCAGCTCTAAATAGTTGGCTAGAGCTCAGACTAAACCATTCCCTTAGATTTCGTAGCAGGAGGTTCGTCTTCTTCCTACATCTCTTTTACCTTTTATTTTGCCCTCTATAATCAAACGTAGTAGCCCGTAACGAGGACCTCTTAATATATGACCGAAATATTCAAGTTTCCGCCTCTTAATTGTCTGTACAATTTCTTCCCTCTTATTAACCCTATCAAGGACTTCAATATTGGTAATTTTGTCTACCCATGCTATTCGTAGCATCCTTCGATAACACCAACGCTCAAAAGCTTCCAATTTCTTAATCTCCAGTTGTTTCAATGTCCATGCCTCAGATCCGTAGAGCAAAGTTGTAAAAATGTAGCAGCGCAATAACCTTATCCTTAGATCCATTCTTAGGTCTCTACTACACAATAGATGTTTCATTTTTACAAATTTTGCCCTTGCTATTTCTATACGGCTTTTAATCTCTTGCGTTTGTTCTGCGTTTTGACTAACCAATGTTCCTAGATATTTGTATTTATCTACCCTTTCTATCTGGATATTATTAATATGGAGTGTCTCGTTGTCTTTTGGATGTTTTGTAATGACCATGAATTTTGTTTTCTTTAAGTTCATTTTAATACCATATATGGTACACTTTTCATTCAGCCGTTCCAGTATGTTTGTTAGACTTTGCAGAGTTGAAGTGAATATGACAGTATCATCGGCATATCTTATATTATTAATAATTTCACCATTTATTATCATTCCATCGTTACACTCTCCTAAAGCTTCTTGCAAAATGGCTAATTATAACTAGAATGTTTTTATATGAAAAGTATAATTAGTCACTACACAGTACACAGGCCGACATCACATTTGCTACACATTATTCAAGGAGGGGAGAGTCTTGAACAGTGGCCAGTCAGGTACAGTGGCTACTTTGAAATATTTTGTTGTTGTTTGATAGATACAGAGGCTCCATCTAGTACAAACGCTAACAATTTTAGTCACAGTAGTCGCTTACTAAGCTTTACCCTTTCACCATCGTTCCCAGAACCATTTTGAATACGAACCTGTTAAGAGGTGTATTGTGTAGTAGTAGCAGGTAAGTTTAAACCTGTTGTCAATAAAAAATAATATGCATAATAAATGTTCTGTATGTTTTGAGATATACAGCATAGTATTTAAAACTTGCAGGTGATCCAAATTATGATCTATCTTTAAAGTAGTAGATGTTAGGTTATGCCTCCTAAACAATGAGTTTTTGGTAGAGTGGTCACACACTTACGCAGGAATATTCGTTCTGCAAAAAATATCAAAAATAATTTTGTTTTAGATAGTAATATGCCACGGAAAATACCAAAAAATCTCAGTATTGGAAAAATCACAGACGAAAATATAAGAAAAGCGATTTATGAAGTTTGGGAAGAAGGATTACCACAAAAAGCTGGTGCTTCAAGATACGACATTCCACGCACTACGTTAAGGAGATATTTTAAAAAGTGTAACGGAAATAAAAATAATATATATTGGACTTCAGATGTTCTTGAGGGAGCTCCAAGATTGATCCCCAATTATAGTATCAATCAAATTTTTTCTTCTACCAAGGAAAAAGAACTAAGTAATTATTTACAGACGATGACTAAGCTTCATCGTAGTATCAATTCGAAAGGTGTCAGACAACTAACTTATGATTTGGCAATTGCTAACAGAAACAAAATACTAACTTCATAAGAAGAAAACTAGATGGAAGGCAAGTTTTGGTTTACAAGTTTTATAAAACGAAATTCAGAATTATCATTACGATTAGCACAAGAAACTTCACTACGTAGGGCAACTGACCGGCCGTTGCAAATTTTTTTAGGAATATTAAGAAGATTTATGAAAACATATGCATTTACACCTAGTCAGGTATACAATGTTGACGAAACAGCACTAACAACTGTGCAAAATACTGGAAAAATAATAGCTAAAAGGGACAGAAACAAGTAGGGCCATATAGTTTCAAATAAAAGAGATACTTTGGTAACCATGTGCAATGCAATAAACGCTATAGGTAAATCGATTTCGCCATTTTCAGTGTTTTCCTAAAAATTTTTTTTAAGATTATATGGTTTAAAAACGCACCTTCAGGCTCTTAAGGGTGTGCTGCACCATCTGGATGGATGATAGCAGAATTATTTGAACAGTGAATGATACATGTTGTTAAACATACTAATCCTACAAAGAAATCTCCCATTTTACTAATCGTGGATAACCATGAGAGGCATGTTTCTTTAGCATCTATTAAATTTGCAAAAGAAAATAAGATAATCTTATTGACTTTGCCACCAGATACTAGTCATCGCCTTCAGCCACTAGATAAAGCTGTATTTGATCCTCTGAAAAAATATTACTCACATGGTTGTCAAAATTTGTTATTGAAAAATCCTGGAAAGAGGATAACAATTTACGACATAGCAGAGTATTTCCATTTAAGGATAACATTTTGATTTACGATGATTTTATGGCTTAAACAATAACTGTCACACTGACACATAATGTGCTCTGCTGTTTCTTATTTTGGCGAATATTCTGTAATAAACTGTTTCGTCTGTCTTTGTCCTGGTAAATTCTTTCACCATTCCAGAGATTTGTCAGTTACCAACTTCTCTGTAGCCGTTCTTGTTACTGTTTTTGCAACTCCGCAGATGGGTTCCGGTCCAAGAAATGGCATTGATGAGCCTTGTTTGGCTATTTCATCGGCTTTTTCATTGCCCTTATGACTCTCGTCCGCCAGTAACCTGACTACACCGTAACCTTTCTACGGTTTCCTTATTAGATAGGGTCTCACTTTGGTCCACTGTAATCTTTAACCTCTGACGTCACAAGCTCCGTCTGATCAAGACCTGATCAAGACCTGTTCGAAAGCTGATTAAGACCAGTTCGAGATCTGTTCGAGACCTGTTTGAGACCTGATCCAAACCTGATCAAGAGCTGATCAAGACCTAATCAAAACCTGTTTAAAATCTGATCAAGACCTTTTCGATGCTTGATCTAAAGCTGTTCTATGAAAGGTATCGAACAGGTCTTTATCCGGTCTTGAACAGGTCGTGATCAGGTCTCTATTAGTTCTTGATCAGGTCTCGAACAGGTCTTGATCAGTTCTCGAACAGGTCTTGATCAGGTCTGGATCAGACCGAGCTTGTGACGTCAGAGGTCAAAGGTCAAAGTGAACCAAAGTGAGGCCCTACTTACTTGTGATAGTTACAGCAAGTAGTTCCAGAATATTTTAAATGTAGTCCTAAGCATTCCTGTTTGTTTAAGAAATACCTTTATCTAGTATCTTCTTCATAAAATTTTACCTACTAGAACAGAACGGGTGAGAGCTGTCTCTTGTTGTAAATAAAATTCAATTTTCTGTAGTTTATTACGTATTAACAAACTCATATTAGTTTATCATGAGCCTATAAGCAAAATTAAGACTCGTCACTGAACTTAAGTCGGATCGTTGTCCTATATCAGCCAGCAATGGATGTTGCAACTAACCTAGTAATAGAAAATCTATCTGTAGAGAATTTACTCATAAGAGTCATTCTTTACACTCTTCAGTTCTTCCGATAGAAACTGTACTTTTGCTACACTGGTTTATTTTTTTGGTTGTAAAGGAATTAGAAACTAGAAATACAGTGAATACATGTCTACTATGTAAATCTACTGTTAATTTTCCGTAACCGATATTCTGATTTTCTGTAGGCATACTGCGTATCTACAAATTCATTTAATTGATTAAAATTACCCTATCCTATTTTGGATGACATCATAGTAAACACTAATTGAGCGAGGAATACAATAAAACTATATTGTTTTTAAGATGTGATATAAAATGAAAGCAACATTAGATGTTTTTAAGAAATATCGTAAAAAATAAAATTCATCGACATGCTCTGATCTAAATTTGTATTACCTTTCAGTACAATAAAATATTTTCCAAAATTGCGTTAAAATTCCTTATGTTTTACTGGATGTTTCAGTATCATTAACACACATACAGTATCATTTAATGAATACTTATTCTATATAAAATGAAATACTCAATTCTCTCACAAAAAATCTGTGGTGCGACGCTCTACAGAGACCTAATTCCGCTAAAATTGTGACGAATTTCTGTGAAGTTGTTAGAGTAATTAGTCGGGAATCTTTCCTTAAAAGGTCGGGTGATTATCCGATGAAGGTTATGCAAAAGTTATGAGCTATTAAGGGATTGGAGGTAGACCTTAGGATTTTGTATGACCTTGACAGGAGAGAAAAGTTGCCCCATTAATGATTTAAATAATTTTATACAGGGTGGTAAATTGTCGAACGTACTATAAGAAACTCAATGTAAATTTTAAAACTGGTAAATGCCTGCTTCTTTGTTTATTTTATATTAAAAGTCATTAGAAGCTATTATTTGTATTTTCGTATTGAAAACAACTATTACTTCCTTAAATCACGTGCGTTTCAAAAATTGCGTTCAAAATTTTAACCAAGGTTATAACAAAAATGTGGTTTAATACTTTACATGTTTTAAACCACTAAATATATCGGCAAAAACCCTTTGAACATGGTTGAATTAAATGTTTCTTAAAATTATATATAAAATTGTTTACGGGATTTATTGGGAGTAAAGTGAAGTTCTTATTGGAGAACAATTGGACACTCTATCATTGTATAAGGTTTGATCTGAGTTGACTCTACAGATTCCCTCATCATCTTTGCTAAGAATAAATTATAAGATTTGATTTTGTTTTTAATGAATTTAAGGGTGTTAAGATGTTCATTACGTTTGTTAAGAGAAAATTGGGGGAAATAATACATGTTGGGGGACATGTATATTTTAAAAGGTCGAAGGTAAGCTATATGATGATAAATTGTTAATAATATTTAATGCTAAAGAATTGAAGAAAGAAAAACAAGATTGGTTTTAAATTTGTTAATGGTGTTAAAACACTAGTTTCTAATTCATGTTTTTTTTATTTAGAGACACAGACAAATTTTGGATTTTGATGTATAGCTCACTAAAGAAACTTTGAACGTCTTTTTCAGAAACCTTATGGATGAAGCACATAAGCATTTTTTTATAAGGGGAACGACCATATAATATCAAAAGCATAAGTTAAGAATATCACAATATAAATTACCAAACTCAAATGACATGTCACTATATGTCCTTCTATTACACACTCTAGGAAGGCAACGGGAAACCACCTAAAGCGTAATTTTTCTAAGAAACAATCATGAAAATGGCTCATAAATACAACGGCCCCGAGAACAGGCGCTCCTTAAATGGAGCAGGAGTGCTAAAAATCTCCCGATCAGCTAGAAACATGAACACATTCTCTAAAGAAAGAAAAATAGGTACATGGAATATAAGAAGCATGTACGAACCAGGAAAAATTCACAACACCATTAAAGAAATGAAGCGTCTTAATATAAGTATTCTTGGAATAAGTGAAATGAGATGGCCAGTGTCTAGAAAAGTAACTGTAAATGATCACATTGTATACTATTCAGGAGAAGACAGCTCAAAACACAAAAATGGTGTAGCAATAAATATGTCAAAGGAAACAGATAAAGCTGTAAAAAACGTCGTCCTATTCTTAGACAGGATACTGATGATACAAATATAATCAACAACAATCAATGTGAACTCACACAAGACTATGAACAAGAAGAAATTGAAAAATTCTAGCATGATTTAGAAAGTATTAGCACCTACAAAGTAACACGATTTCAATAATTATCTTGGGAGATTTTAATGCAAAGATTGGTGAAGGTGAACAAGAAATCATAGAAAAATATGGTCTGGGAATACGAAATGAAAGAAGAGATATGTTGGCATCTTTTAGCGTAGAAAAGCAATGAGTAATAACAAACACAATTTTCAAACTTCCGAAACGTCGTCTTTACAACTGTTGTTCGTAACCAAATAGACTTCATATGTATAAATAAGAGATGCAGAAATTCAGTAATGGCAGTAAAAACATATCCTGGCGCAGATGTAACAGATCACAATATTTTAGTAGGAAAAATAAGACTGAGATTAAAAAGAATTGTAAGGACAAATAAGCAAACAGTTACTATTGGTAGAGAAAAGATGTTAAACGATACTGTAAAACAAGAAATAACTAGTATATTAGAACAAAAAATCATGATCATAGAGAAGTTAACATCAAGCAAAGAGGAAAGTACTGAGGAAAAGTGGACGAGAATTAAAGAGATCTTAAAAACTGCCCAAGAAACAAAATTGAGTGCGCTAAAAGCAAGAAAAAACGAGGATGGATGACAGAAGAAATACTGAGACTTATGGATAAAAGGAAAAAGTCAGAAATAAAGATAATTAACGAATACAAGAGGATCCACGCAATAATCAGGCAGAAAATAAGACACGCGAAAACACAATTTCATAGTAAAGAATGTAATTAAAAGACGAAAGTTTAGACGACAGAAACGTACACAGAATATTAAAAATCAATGAACAGTTAAAAGAATGGGAAAACTACTTTTCTGAACTATTTGAAAATGAGAGAGTAGAACACTATACACCGATTGCTATATCAGTTCCATCTATAATAGAAATTGTGGTTATACGTTCAATGCTAACAGCAAAAGAATGAAACAGCACCTGGCCCCGATGAAGTAAGTGCTGAAATACTAAAGTTTTTGGGATAAAATGAAATTAAAGCTCTGTGTAATAGTTTTATTTCAACAAATATTACTTAAGCAATAAAAGTTATGCAATCTGGTACCAATTTGTTTCGCTTACCTGAATCCTTCTTTTCTTGCTCAGACAAATTAGTAAAATCTACAATCACTATTTCAGACTCACGTTCAGAAGCAGCGTATTTCTTATCGCGGTTTTTATAATCTTCACAAAAGAAATCCCAAATACATTTTTCTTCTTGTATTACAGCTATTAATAGTTCGGTATCAATATATGTATTACTTTTTTTATCACCCATTTTATCCACTCTTTCAGAAAATACCAACACAATAATAAGCAAACCAAATCAAGAAAATAGTACAACACTGCTCGCCGACCATCAGCTTGCATGTGAAATTTACCATCTACAAAATGGCTCTACCTGGCGCTGACCGTACGCATCAGCTCGGGCTCGGCTGACACCCGACGGACGATACGTGCCGAGCGGATCATACGCAAAGCATGTGAAATGATTAATTTGCGCTAATGCATTATATTCATCATCACTGACGGTCAGCGCTGATCGTCAGCTACATGTGAAATGGCACTAAGAAACATCGTCCAAAGACATGCGGTGATTATCGGACAACAAGTTTGATGAGTCACGTTTTGAAGATCTTCCTGCGAGTAATACACAGCAGAATTTACACGCTGTTAGAGGACAGAATTAGCAATACTCAATTTGGGTTTAGGAGTACCTTGGGTACAAGGGAAGCCTTGTTTAGTATACAGATGCTAGTACAGAGATGCAAAGATATAAATCCAAATGTGTACATTTGTGAAATCGATTTTGAACAGGCTCTTGACAAAGTCCGATATAACAAAATGGTAGAAATATTGGAAACACCTGGATTGGACGATAAAGATCTACGAATAATTACAAATCTATACTGGCATCAAGTGGTAACAATAAAGATTGAACAAGAACTGCCGGATGAAATAAATATAAGAAGAGGAGTGAGACAAGGCTGTATATTGTCGCCTTTACTTTTTAACTTATATTCGGAGGAAATATTTAAGGAAGCCCTAATGGAGACAACCGAAAGTATTATTGTGAATGGAGTAACCGTCAACAATATTAGATATGCCGACGATACCTTAGTGCTTGCTAATTGTAGAGAAGACCTTCAAAATCTAATGAACAAAATAAAACAGACTTGTTATCAGTATGGATTAAAACTCAACGTTAAGAAAACTAAATACATGATAGTTGGCAAACAAAATTATATACAGGATGACGGTATGAAAGTCGGAAATGCCACATGGACAAAGTAGAGAAACTCATTTATCTAGGCAGTAATATCAATGAGATCTGGGATCGAACAACAGAAATTAAAAGCCGAATAGAACAAGCGAGAGCTGCCTTTGTAAAAATGAGAAATGTACTTTTCAGTCACGATCTTAACATTGACCTTAGAGTTCGTATTACATCTTGCTACATCTTTCCTGTCCTGCTGTATGGAGTGGAAACGTGGACTCTAACTGATGTTATCCTTAAACGCTTGGCAGCCTTTGAGATGTAGAATTGTGGAAAAATATATCGGATTTTTTTTATTTTTGGACTATGTTGGTTTTTCCCCTCTACCCTTGAATTGTAAGTATTGTAAAATTTAGTTCGGCTAGGTAAATATATTTAAATGGAATCAAATTTCAACAAGAAAATAATAAAGTTTCAATTACAGTGTCAATATCAAATAATATAAAAATATGAAATACAAATCATTGTTTTTAATTCATAGTTTTTACAAGGCTGCACCCCTTATAAAAATATGCTCCATTAACAGCCGCCACTGATGATATACAAATAAAATAAAGTTACATGCATTCACATATTTATTTTATACTTGCTATTTTTATTACGAATTAGTTTGTAAAGGATTTTTAAATAAAAATTTTAACTGCGAACCATTGAACAAAAGTAGCTCAAATTACAAAAGGCTGATACCAATAGTATGCTTAACTTTTGATAACATAATACATTATTCCTATTAGTAGTCCATATTCACTTCAAGGAAAATTATATACGAATATAAAACTCATATCGGAAAATTAAGCCTAATCAATTTTGGGCTGCTCCTTATTTGTACCAATCCATCTAGATCCGTTTCACAAATACTTCGAAGGATACTACAAACGAGACAGAATTGATTTTTTCTACACGCCTTTGTTGAATAGATATATACGAAACGAATAGAAATTCGTTTTTATTTTTAAAGGGAATTCTTGTTTCATCGCTTTAGGGTTAGCTGATACGGTTGTTGCCAGAAAGAAAGAGCTTATCTCAAAGCAAAAAAAATCACTGTGAATTCTAAAAAGTGAAGAGCAGCTCAATTTACACTGGAGGTTACAAATTGAAAATAAATTGTTGAAGTTGAAATCCACGTGTCAAACAAAAGGCTTGAGTAAATTTTTGTTGTAACATTTTTTGTTGTGTTTTTATTTAGCTTCTAATTAAAATAATTTAGGTTTAAGTATAGAGAGACTTACAGTTTAGGTGGCAAATATTACCTTAGTAAGGAAAAGAGGGGTAATATCTGCGGCTAAGCAAAAACGTTTAAGAAATTTATATTTTACACAATAAACCAATTGGTAAATTTTGTACAAATATGTTTAGTTTGGGATGTTATAAGAATTATAGAAAATAATATGTATATTCACGTTCTTTTCGCGGAATTAACCTAATCGGTGAGTAATATTGTTTACGAAGTGCGGCAATATCGTGCATATAATTTGAGCTGAAAAAGTTTAAAAAAAAAACGGGTGTCGCAGTCCAGTGGGACTGCCGGTAGAAGTTATACTTCTATAGACGCGTTCGCCGTGAACACGAGTCAATCTGCACAATCATTACATATATAATGCTATAGGTAAGAGAGAGAAGAAAGAGAAACAAAATTAGATATATAGGTATTGTAATATACTGAAGCTCCGCTGTCACCACTGTACAACTCGCGGGAGTTATATCCCCTATTGTAACATCTGGGACTAGAGGGTGAAAAAATCTTCACCACTGTACAACGCTGTTACCACTGTAATATACTGGTAATGAACCTTAAAGGATGCTTATCCCTACGAGCGGCTGCAAGGAATACTGGTCCCACTAGTCTGGAGGGCTGGCTCGCCTTCGTGGATTTACGAGAAGGTAAGGAACTTCGGAATAGGGGTTAAGGACTTTTAGGTCTCAGGTCCTGTAAAGAGTTTGAGTCTATGGGCTTACTTTAGAAGCCGGATAAATGTATAAGCCGAAATTTGGTACTCTTCTGGTCTCTGTCTGAATCGGTCGGAAGGAACATAAAACCAATTTTAGAGTCTACAAATGTATTGAATATACTATGTGGTTTACAATTAAGTTAACAAACTGTCAGATATAAGTAATAATAACTCGTTCGGCGCGAAGGGAGACGAGAAGAGATCTTAGTAAGAAAGTAAAGGGGTGACAATCTGTAATACTATAATTTACTCGGGTTAGTATATAGAATTTTGTTACCTTTCGCTCTAGCTAATGATACGCCCTTCAGTTCCTACGGAAATCGGATTTCTTACAGTACCCAACACTTATACGGAACTATACCCCGTCAAAATATAACAATCGCGCGTAATCCGCACCTGGTGATACTCTCGTATTAACCACTCTACTCGAAGACAGCGACTGCCTGCGCGTAAGGGACGCTGTCGCGTCCGACCCGATGCCGGCAATACTGCCTGAGCGGGCAGTCACGGTGCCCAGCTATTACTGACTGGTGGATCAATTTTTTTAGTTTTTATGTCCCACGAACCTTTCTAGTTTATTTTGTTGATCTTGCTGTACTGTTCCACGTGTTGGAATGTAACATGCGATGGTGTGTCGCTTCGTTGAATTAATTTTCACGAAGGTCTTCAGATTTGGTAATTCTTAAACATTCGGGCTTGTGTCAAACTAGGTCAATTGTTATTATTTGTATAATTAAAAATGTATACGTTACTGTATCTTATATGGAATATATAATAATTAACTGAACGATTATTATTCTCCCTATGCTACTAACCCTTATTTTTTCTATTCTTTATTTTCTTGCTATGTTTACATTACAGTATACAGTGCATCGTGTGCTGTATATAAACCTTTGACCTGTAATAGGAGTATAGTAAATAAAGGATTGAGTCAATATTTTAACGAAACTGTATATTTTTATTTTCATATGGTATGTATGAAAGCAGTTGAATGAAAAACATTTTTTACACATACTCTGCAGTAACATGCATTGTTTATTTTGTTATTAATATATAAATACAATACAAAACACTGCAACATAATTCAATATAATAATACAATACAAATTATAATGCAATATTCATAAGTACTTAAAAATAACAATATACATAATTAATTTACTTACGCATATAATTAATTTACAATGATAATAATAATATTAAAATTAAAATTAAAATATACAACTTAATTACAAATTAAAATTAAAATGTTTCGTGATACAACTGTCAATATGTCTGACATTGACAGACATAAAATTGTAGTGGAAAAAACTCTGTAACTTTCTTAATATCAACATTTTATTAAAGCAAATTGGCTTAAATCGTAATATTTTAAAGTCAAAAATCTACGATTTCTTTTTGTATAATTACTTAAGAACCACCATGTATATTTTCCTAGTATCCCACCTATATAAACTTTTGTTTTACTAAAACACCTTTTAGACCATAATATAACAAATCCAATCATTACATCTGAGGTCTTAGAGCTTCTTTGAATACTTTCAGTTTAATAATCAAATACAGATTGAACGAAATAAATTCGGAACATAGGAATATAATGTATTTCGGCTCAATTCTGCTGTAGGTGGTTGGCCAACAAAATATTGTCAAATAATTATATTATAAAAATCCAATACTTCAGCGGGCTGCTGGATTCTGAACTCATAAAAATTGAAAGCTACACATAAATCTACGATTTATGCTGTCAAACCAGTTATAGTCCAGGAAATGAAGCATTTCAGCTCGCAATTTTTTCGTGCTCCCTGGATTGACTTGAAATTTAACAGAAGGTAGGTAATAACTTAAGGATCAAAATCTATATCGAACCAAAGTGCGCCAAAGCCTAGGGGGTGGTTGCCACCCCATCTCCGGGGTGAAAATTTTTTTTTACGTTTTAACTACAGGTTTCGATTAAAAAAGTGATTCTAAACAAAAAATGTGCTATACTTATTTATATATTTTTTTTATAAAATGATATTTTTCAAGTTATCCGCGATTGAAAGTAATAACCTTTAGACGAAAAAATCAACGTTTTTAATCGATTTTTCGCGAATAATTCGAAAATGGTGCATTTTATCAAAAAAAAAAAATGTAGAGAACAAATTTGTAGCTTTTAAAAAGACAAATACAATTCATTTTTTAAAATCTTGTTGGGATATAATAGGAACCGAAATACGGCCTATCAATGTTCAGCGGTTTTCTTCAAATGCCAAATTTGAAAGATTCAAAATCAAATATCGGGAAAATGATGCATTTTTGGAAGAAAACTCACAAAACCTTTTTTAAAGAGCATAAATAGACCTATCATAAAAAAGACTTTAGCTCAAAAATTGAGTGAGTTATGATGATAATAAGGTCAATACCTCAATTTTTACGAAAAAATCTAAACAACACCCTAACCTCCTCCATAATTTAAATCGATCTTTACCCTTCTGAAATTCCTTTTGTACATGTATTGTTAATACGTCCAAGAAGTTTGACCCATTTAAAATGCTTTGTGTTAGAAAAATTACAGCTTAAAGCGAGAAACGATTTACAATTTCATATTTTTTACCCTTCTTTTTTTAAATATGCCCGAAAATACTAAATATATAAAAAAATACAAATTACCAAATTGTAGCTTTTTTAATGACTAAAATTATCCTTCATTAAGATTTGTTGTACAATGAATATTTGGCGAGATATAGCCGTTTAAAGCATCGATTTACGATCAAGCACCATCTTTTTCGAGCCCTTTAAACTCACCCCATTTAAAAACCAAGGGTTCCAAAAAGATTTATTTCACAGATCCTTGTAGCTCTTAAAAACCTCTACAAATCGTTTTTGAAGAAACAATCTATCGTTAAAAATTAAAAGAGATACGGTAAAAAAACCAGTGAATTTTTTTCCGGAAAATTCTATTAGTATAGTACAGTACATTTCGGAGCATAATAATCTACAAAACCGGTATATTAGCTAGTGGGGCTTTATACATTCGAAATTTTAAGCGTTCTTATTTTAAAATCCCATACAACAGAATAAAACATCTGCTCATATGTCTATGGCTTGGCAATGAAAATATTAGAGCAACAGATTGGGGATGGTATTCCAAAGATGGTTTGTTATTACCCGTACGCATGAACAAACAACCAGCACTCGATAAACTTTTGAAAATTATTTTTTGGCAATGCAAAAAAGTATGCGGTGTTTCATGTGGGTGCAGAAAAGTTGGTTTATACTGTAACTCTACTTGTTCTGGGTGCTCAGGTGAAGGGTGCAATAATAGTCCACCAATAATTGAAGATGAGGATGACATAGATCACGATGAAGATGTAATTGATGACGAATAAAATTAATATTATAATTGTTTTACCTATAAATGTAAATATTTTCTACTATTTATGTAAATGTATAAGAATATATGGTGCCTTTTTATGTTGATAAATTTTTTTGTATTTAATTCTACTTTTTTCAATTTATATCTTATAAATTAGTTTATAAAAACTGCAATGTTGTAAAGGGTGATTTTCAAAAGTTGAAAAGTTGCAAAATTTTGGCAAAAAATTGCTTTCGCCTATAGCAATCATAATAATTGAATTTTAAGGGTTGAAAATGTATGAATTTGTATTTTAAAGTATAAAAAAAATCAATATTTAACTAATCCAAACCAAATTTCACTCATCTTAAGATTTATAATATTATTTTACAATTTTTGAAAATTAGGGGTAGTTTTCATCCCTATGAACAATCAGGGTTCATCGGCATGACATAAACTATAAAGCAGAGGGTGAGTTGAGCTTAAGTCCAAATTTTTATGCAAATCGTTCCAAGGTGAAATCATTTTCTTCGTATTACTAATTTTTTTATATTAATCTCTAATAAGGGTCGCTTTTTAAGGGTTGAAATATGATGGAACTTTATTCAAAAGCACGAAACTATCATTATTTAATTAATTCAAACCAAATTTTACCCATATTCAGGTTTAATACATTATTTTATAATTTTTGACAATTACGGGTAGTTTTCACCCCTTAGAACAATCAGGGTTCGTCGACATGACATAAACTATAAAGCAGCGGGTGAATTGAGCTTAAATCCAAATTTTTATCCAAATCGATCCAAGGCGAAATCATTTTTTTAGAATTAGTAATTTTATACATTCATCTCTAACAAGGATTGCTTTTTAAGGGTTGAAATATGATGGAACTCTATTCAAAAGTATAAAATAATCATTATTTAACTAATTCAAACCAAATCTTACCCATATTCAGGTTTAATATGTTATTTTATAATTTTTGAAAATTAGGGGTAGTTTTCACCCCTAAAACCCTTCAGCGCACTTCGGTTCGATATAGATTTTGATCCTTGGGTTATCACCTACCTTCTGTTAAAATTTCAACTCGATACATGCAGGACGAAAAAATTGCGAGGTTTTAACTTTTTTCGAGATTCATTTCCTGAACTATTATCGATTCCTTAGACAAACCCGTCTTACGCAAACAACATTGTTGTGAGACAGATAGTTGAACGATATTTTATACAATGTCTATACCCAGGTATGGATTTATTTTTGTCCAAGTTTTATATTGGTCCACTATTTCAAATGCAGTTCAAACAGACATGTATTAAATTGTATGTTCCGTTTTAATTTGGTTCAATCTGTATATATACAAATAACAGTACAGAACTTATCATGGATAATCCTCTAAGCCCATTACTATCAGCTATTTTTATGGATCATCTAGAAACAAATATTTCAAAACATCTATATTCAAACAGTTTTTATATTGGTGAAAATACGTGAGTGATATACTGGTATGCTTTACAGAAACTAACAGAAAACTTGACCAATTCTTACCTTATGTTATATTACTTTACAATCATATTGCATTTATAATAGAAACAGAATAGAATCAATCTATAAATTTTCTATATTTGAACATTATTAGACTTAAAAACAATCATCCGCGTTCCATAAACCTACTCATACTGAAACGACTATACACCATTCGTCATCCTATCCTATACAACATAAATTGGCAGCCTATGTGTTACACAGATTCATAGGAATTCCCATATAAAAAAACAACTTAGGGATAGAATTGAATATCATTAGACAAATAGCAGTAAACAATAGTTACAAAGAAGAGGCACTAAACAGAATTTTAAAAACTACATAATAAAGCTCTGAAGATAGTCTTTCTATCAATAGCGAAAAACCCAATACTTTTTGATCAATGAAATATGCAGGCAAAATAGTCTTCTTCTTTACGTGCCGTTTTCTACCGAAGGTTGGCGACCATCATACGATAGGTTTCTCTGTTTTGTGCCGCATGAATTATGTTCGCAGCTTCTGATATTTGAAACCATTCTCTCAAGTTTCTCAGCCAGGATTTCTTCTTTCTGCCCAAACCTCTTCTACCTTCAATCTTGCCTTCCACGATAAGCTGTAGCAGACTGTACTTATCATTACGGAACACATGGCCCAGGTATGACGCTTTCCTCCTTTTAACAGTTGTTAACAATTCCACCTCTTTACCCATTCGTCTTAATACCTCTGTGTTGGTCACTCTGTCTGTATAAGGTATTCTCAGTACGCGTCGATACAGCCACATTTCTAGAGCCGCTAACTTCTTTATAGTTGCTGCTGTTAACGTCCACCCTTCTACGCCGTAAAGTAGCGTAGAGAGTACGTAGCATTTCGTGGCGCGCCATCGGAGGTTAATGCTTAGGTTGCGGTTGCTTAAGAGCTTTCTCATTTTGATGGCAAAATAGTAAAACACGTAAAAAGAAAGGAAGATCGCCAAACAACAAGCGTCAAAAGCAAAATCACTTACACAGTGGTGTATAAAAACTTATATTTGGCGACTGCCCAAAAGTTTACATCGGTCAGACGGATAGAATATTTAACAAACGGATAGGAGAACACAAAAGGGGTTTCAATAATATAAAAACAGATTCTACTTACGCACTTCACCTTCTAGATCACAATCAATCTTTTAATAACCAATTTTACATTCTTCGCATTCAAAATAAAGGCCTTAAGCTGTGATTATAAGAATCTATGGAAATATACAAATTAAAAAACACGGGTATAATTCTGAATGACCAACTTAAGACAAACAGTCCTTTCCTTCTCAACTGATTTAGTTAAAGATTATAAAGTGTTAGACTCATAACAAAAATAGTTCACTTGATAAAGGTACTCTGCTGAAACAGCTGTAGTAGCTGATAGTATATTGTAACTAAATTTGTGGAAATGTTGAAAACAAAATTTTTCAGTGTTGCTTGATAAAATGAACTTCCATAAGTAACGGTTGAATTCATCACATATTATTTAATTATTTCTATTAGAAAAATTTCTATTAGAAGCATATTGAAAAATATTATTTTACACGAATAGAAAATAATTTAAGATACATTTCCTGTTTTCTGACGCAATATATTTCTGCGTACAATCTTGTAAATTTATTACAGCCGACATTTATACTCTGCTTTACGCTTTTCCGGATACGGTTTTCTAAAATGGAAGTAGACGGATGCATTCTTCTTTCAAGCAAAAGAACATTTCTTGAAGGATTATTTTTATATATAGTCCAAGTTTTATTTTCTAGCAACAAAATAACCTTTTACGTCAAGGGATTATTAAAAATACTTTTTAGGACCTCTGTGTAGCAACTGTGGCTTATACAATGTTGCTGTGCTGGTTTATAAAATAAAACATAAACAATATCATAAATGATCAATTTATTGTGATTATAAAAAACCGTATTGCGTATTTTAGTCACACGGATCGATAGAAAAACTAACGAAATTAAATTTGGAAATTATTGTAACTTAAATATTTTAATGAAACCTATAATACGCATTAAGTTTTAAACATTTTTATAACTTCTTATAGGTGTGCTCTGCTACTATAATAAAGATATTTAAATTAAATTCACGATAACAAAAACATCTACAAATCTCTATGCAAACTTTAAAGCGAAACATAAACCCTCAAAAGAGACAAGGTCCTCTTTTTACATAGGCACAGATAGAAATAAACCCTCATCTCAAGTAATAAAAGCTAAAGTATGCAGCTATGGTAAGGTGCATAACTATTCTATATATCTTTGTCAAGATTTCAAATCTCTATCCGCTTCCTCTAACTCTAAGTGTAATTTTATTCAACAAAATTCTCTTTGTTCCAACTACCTTGGAACCAGACATCGCGCGTACCTCCAGGTATTCATGCTGTAATTGCAACAGAAGGTATTACTCTTTGCTTCTCAGTGACTCGAGAAATCGCGAAGCCACGTCCACACATTGTGAGCACTTAAATTCATATACATCTTTGCAAACAGTCGATGCTCACGTTTTAACACGGAATAGGATTGAACCTCATGCTTTAATGTCTAGTTCTTCTCACGATGTAGTCGTACGATCGACATCTCCATCTATTCATGCTGTTTTAGCAGTCTCTACGTCGGCCCCTATGGTTTTATTAGGCACTTTACATGCATATCTCATCAACTTGGTTTTTTCCTAAAAACTTGTTAAAAAAGATTGCGGCACCCACTTATAAAAATCAGTTTAAGATTAATAGTATCGCCCAATCTATTTTAAATTTAACCCAAAGTAGGAGTAAGTGGAACATCGCTACTGATCCTTTAAAGATACGTAATGTTCAAATCATGAATGTGTTGCTTGTGTGAGTCCATTTCAAATAGGTAAAGAAATAATATGTTCCATTCCATCTGGTTCCGAAATATACTTATCTTACAAAAAAATTTTTGATTTCAAACTCAACACGTAGTTTGAGGATTCCCAACATAACATGTAAATCGTCCAGACTATCTGCATTAGTTGAATACATCTTTACTAATTACAATTATACACAAATTTAAATTTCAAATAGAAATATTAACTTTCATAAACAGCTATTATTTAAAAAAATTTTAAAGTGTTACTTTAAACAATTGTACAAACTCACCATTGTTCATGTCGGTGTGAGGAATATCTGTTCATATGACACGAAAACTTGAAATAAGAATAAATTTACTTTATACCGGTTTAAATAGAGGATCTTTCTACCTTTTCGTATAACAATTTCCGGTTCCAACTGTCAGATATTAGAATTACCAACTAATTATTGAAGACTTTATAATTCAGTCAATTTTTTGAGCCCATAAATTAATTACCATCAATAATTATCCATTTGTTGCTTTGGTTACATATTAATATATCAGATATTAATATATTAATATATAAGAATTTGAATTAAATATCTAAAATATTTAAAAACACTATGAGAGATAACTCACACCAACAATAATTTCAAATAAAATTAAAAAACTTTTGTAAACTTGTTATACATTTGATTATAAAATGTACTTGTTCAGTTGCCAAAGAATCACTTTAATTTGTTCAGTAATTTGGACATTGGACTGAGTTAGTTATAATGTGGGATGTATTTCAATTATTCGTATTGTAACATTTAAATTTAATTAATTGAGGATTGTTAAAGTATGCCAATATTAAACACATCAATTTACTTTTGATATCTTAATTGAAACAATTTATAGACATTCAATAATATCAGCATATTTCATAAAACTAGATAACTTAACTTGCAGTATTGAGAGACAGAAGAACTGTCACATGCTAACCTACATCTGTCAAATTTACCACTAAAATCTAATAGATAACACATAAAAAACTTATTGTGCCCAAGACTGAGATGTAGTGCATAAAAGGCCTTCCCTCTTTTAAATTTAGTGTTTGTTTCGTCCCTTCTAAGTGTTTTCTGTTTTAGTGTGTTTTAAATTGTCCTTAATCTACTATTTTGCCAATAGAACTTTATCAAAGAAATTTGATAACTACAAGTTTAAAAATAATTGCACACCCACACAATTTGTACATCTAAACTTATTCATTGTTATAAAACTGTCACCTTCATAAAACAATTACTCAATAAATAACACACATTTCATAAATATATATCTCGAATAAGTATAAATAACCTTTAATAATACAATGGTATATTACATCACTTTCATTTAACAAACAATCACACACATACCTCTGCTTCATTGGACCAAATCTATCTCCTCAAGAACTTCCCGTTTACTGTCAAACAACTACAATAGCAGAATTGAGTTCTCCATTCAACAATACATAGTAGTTTCAATCATGTTCTACCATCCATCAATTAATAGAGTACCGGCATATAAGTAATGTTTATTTATTTGCTCATTTATTAATTTATTACAATCTAATAGACTATTTTATAACAATTTGTGGGCCTTACCTCGTCTGTTTAAACTTTTTAAAACTTTTTATACCTTTTTATCCAATTTACTCATTTTGAAATAAAACCACGGATATGCAATATTAGCATAATTATTGTAATTTACAACATCTACTTTGTTTATTTTATTAGACAACACCCTAATATGGGTTTTTATCACTTCAGCATTTATTTAACTTTGTATCGAAACCTGAAGATGCTTTGCATATTGTAGAAAGCGAAAGGTAATAAAAAAGTAGCTAGGTTACCCTTTAACCAATAGTGGCGGTTTCAGCCAAATATATAGCTTCTTATTTCTATAAATTTAACTTTAGTTGCTCTAGATTTTAGTTCTTAGTTATCTTAGTTTTTACAACAATGTCCCCAATGTGTACCGGTTTACCCTCGTTCTCGAAGTAACTATTTGATATCCTATTCCAGTGGCGTAACTCTTCTTGCACGCCCCCAGTATGTTTAATTTTTTTACATTAAAAAAATCATGTCATATTTTTGCTGTATTAGTAACTATTATTCAACCACAATTTTATAATCATTACCTTAGTCTAACCCTTGATAATACTTTCTGTTTCCATTTCCAACTACCTCCTTTAAAAATACAGACCTTGTGAGATAGCAAACAAGAATACGGCCTCTTGCTTGTTGTTATCATTAGGAACAGACTTAACTTAACATAACTCTTGCCTGTTATCTATCGCTTGGAACACACGCTTTCTCTTCCCTGTTGACTATCATTAGTAATACAGGTGTATTCTCTTTGCTGTTAACTTCCGCTAACAACAGACATTCTGTAAAAATACCGTACTATTTTAAATCATAAACAGACGCAAATGTGCTTTATCTTGTGATTTCAGTGTTAGTACTGCGAGACACGTGTTCAGAAACCGGTACCCAGACAGCTTTCCCATATGAAGAACAACCGCGAGTTAAAGCCTGTGAATACCGCGGTGTGTGTGTCGGCAGGGGAATTGGTAAGACTTTTTATAAACTTAATTTGCTATAATCTGGATAACCCTTTACTATACTCCATTCCACGAATATACGACTGTTTTAAATTCGCTTTAAGGTGTCGACTTAAATGGTTCAATGTGCTGAATTGTACAATGGTAAATTCTCCCCATTTTTAAAATACTGTTATGACAGATATACACCTTAGATTTAAATATGAAGTTATGATCTAAATATAGAATTGATAGTTTATAGAATAGTTGTAATGTAGATTTTGAAGTATACTCGTATAATTACTCTCATTGACTTTAGTATTGTACACAAGTTGGTTTTTGAAATAAGTGATTTAAACGAAGTGTAACAATACTTAAGTGATTAAATAGTTTAATTTATTTAGTCGAATATTCAATAAGTATTAAAAAAACAAAAAAACTTACTCTTACTCTTATTCTCCTAATCATCATTACAAACAATTACACTACACTAAACTCTCTCTTAACGGACACGTCTCTTCACCGGACACCTCTGTACGGACAGTTTTTAAAACTAAAATCAGTCAGCGATTTATGAAACTGTATGTAAATTTTCGTTACTTTTTAGTATCTGTAATGACTCGGTACTTTAACTATCAATAGCCGCCATGTTATACCCGTTACTTTCGGAACTTTTAAGAGTATATCCACTCAAAGCAAACAAAAAACTAACAAAGTGGAATACTAGATTCTTTTTCTGGTTTCTGAACAATCGTTCTACCAATTTCTTTTTATTTATATTAAAAATATTATATTTCTTTTTATTACCGTTGTAGTACCTAAAGTAATAAAGTAATAAAGACACCCGGCGCGCCTCTTTGGTGTTTACATTTCACCGAAATCCAACTCAAATGGCTGATGAACACATATTTTAACTTCATAGAGGTCATTCTATTTATTTGTGGGAGCGTTTACGTAAATTTTTTTGTTATTTTCGGATTAATTTTCACAATAAATTTTGCGTCTATCTGAACATCTACTAACTGAAATAATTTTAGTTTATATGTCATAGTAACAGAAGATCCTTTTTTATGGAATAATAATTAGACCAATTTACTTTCATACTTCTACTTGTACAGTAAAATATTCGTTGTAGCAATAATTCCAAACAGTCGTATATTCGTGGAATAACCTATACTTATCCTAATTTATTGCAATACAGTCCTCATACACTGAAATTATATTCATAATTTCACATATGTACTCCCTTTTGTACAACTCGGTAGATTTCTTGCATTAGTTATAAGTGCAGTATACTTTAATTACTATTGTTACAGTTGACAGAATTTTTTCGCGCTACCTACACACACTACTGGAGAGTCTGAGGACAGAACAACTCTTTCCAGGTGAAAAAGTAGGGTAAGAGTACTTATAAACTGAATAAATAAAAGTGAGTACACAATCTCCATTCAGTTGGACCATGTTTTCGTTTCCCTTTGTTAGCTGGAAAATAATTTTCTATGCGAGTGTCAGAGGGAGAGGGAAATCTCTGCGAAAAGGATGAAAAGTCTGCGAAATTGGCAACCGCAATAAACTTGAGGAAAAACTCGTTTGGTTCATTTTACTTTTGTTTTATTTTGGTTTTGTGCGTCATTTCTTTTCAGAAAAGTTTTAGGTATAATTTTAGAGAAGGGAAACGGACAATAGCGCTTTTAAAATATTAATACAAATTTTTGTAGAATCACTTAATAAAGGAGGCTTGATTGCTTGTCATTGATACTAAAAAGTAAGTACAACTGGTATATATAGAACTGAGCATATAAATTAAGATATTTAGAGTTGACGTAGAAACATTCTTACGATTTAATATTGAAATAGATATTTAAGGGCAATTATTGTTATAACATAGTTTACAGCAGACATTCACTACATTGAATACATTTAGATTTGTTCATAAATTAAATGAAATGCTAAAACTTCTATTTGATTTACGAGGCAGCTAAGACTCATAATAAAATCAAGGAGATGTACTGACTATCAATAAACGTAATAAAAATAAGTGAAATGAGATTACATATGATATGTAGGTTACTCCAATAGAAGACACGAACATGGAGTAGGTATAATCTTAAATACAGAAACTGCCAGACATGTTAAAAACTTTGTAGCAATTTAGGAAAGAATGCTCGCTCCTGCTTCAGCTTAAAACCTACCTAATTAGAACTAACATTATCCAGATATATGCAACTACAGCTGACATAAGTGAAGCATAATATAATGAATTATCCAGCATCCTTAAATGCCTCTTTAAAACGGATTTAACTATTATTATAGGCGGTCTAAATGCCAATATTGGTAGAGGGCAATCGGAAGAATTCATAGGACAATTTGGACTTAGAGAAATAAATAAGCGATGAGACTAATTAGGTGAATTTGTAGCAGCAGTGGTCGTCATTACGATCACCTACTATTATACCTGACATTTTTATCAAGTTCCATGCGTATCCTCTTTACGAAATGCCTATGGACACAAGAAGCTTGAGGTAACACGAGAGCACTTTCCGGACGGCAGATGTCATGGTGTATAAAAGGATCAAGACGTATAGGCCCCCGGACTGGATCAGATACCACCTGAGGCGGTGAATGGTCTAGAATGGGCGGAGCCTGCGTGGCTTCTGGAACACATGAATGCACTGCTGTAAGCACAAACCTTTTCTGAACCTTGGAGGACATCGAGGATAATACTGCTCCCTAATATTGTTCTGAAGCTATTTTCTTGTGGCATTGTAAATTAAATTAATTATTATTTAAAATGATATTGGCAATATCATTTTAAAGTCGTCTACTTTAAAATGCCATAATGTATGTCTGAATTGTCAATATAAATGAGTCAGATAAAATTAAATAATTAGAAGAATTTTTTCACTATGTAACAAAAAACAAAATTTGTTTAATTTAATGTTTGTATTTTGAGAACGATTTCCGAATTGGAAATTGAAACGTCAATAAACGTATTTTTATCTTTAATTGTGGCTTATTCCCAGTTATAAATAATAATTAACTGCTCCCTAAGGCTAGAAAAAAGTATCGCCCCAACTGTCTTTTTTTATACATCAGTCAGCTGTATAAAAGGATGTTGCGAGTACGCATAGACGACATGATTGAAAGATCAGGTGATTTATCAGGAGGCAATTTAGATTTTGTATTTTAGCAAGAATTCAAAGTTAGCAAGCATCGCTGGACGCCCCTTGTGCTGTTTGATGTTAAGAATTCATTCAATACGCTGCAGTGGAACGAGGTTATAAAGGCAATGAAGAAGAGAGAATTTTCTGGTTACCTGATTAATATGATGGCGGAGTATCTGTCCTAGAGAAGGATTACGGTAGTAAAGGGCACGGTCATGGACGTGACGGCCGGTGTACCCCAGGGATCTGTCTTAGGCCCGACGCTATGGAACCTGACATATGGAAGGGTTAAGAGGTCAACGTCTGGACTGGTATTTTAGCTACAACGTAATTAGCCCTTTTTTATTGTGGCCACTTTGTGTCGTCGTAAATACCTAGATATCCTGAGAAATCATTTAATTACAGCAGTTTGAGCATAACCTATTAATATGGGAGAAATTTGGATGCAGCAGGACGGCTGTCCAGCTCACAATGCACAAGAGGTGGTAGATTTTTTAATCATTACGTTTCTAGATTGAGTTGTTAGTACAAAAGTTGTCATAAAAATGCCACCTCGCTCTTCTGATCTTGTAACTTTGGACTTTTTCGTATGGGGTTATGTGAAGCAATAAATTTACCAACGTGAGCCTAAATGTACTAAAAATTTAGACTAATTACGTCAAAAAATTATTTATGCATTTCAAAGCATAATACTGAAATAATGTCAAACACCCGAAGGCAATTATACAATAGATTGGGCTACTGCTTGACTAAAGGTGGTGGACTTAAAAAAAAAATTAATTTAAAATAGTTTTAATGAAAATTATAAAATTGTTATTGTTTAGAATAGATTATTTTAATTTATGCAGTTAACCCTTTTCTGTTATTTTTCATAAAAGATATTAAACTGCTTATAAATTTTGTAATTACGTCGTTGAAATATTTCCCCAGACCATCTAAAAGATAAACTTTCCTTTGGCAATAATGTACAGACAAGACTGCCAATAGTGCTTACGGGTCTATCACAGACATGTATTTACATGTTATTCTCTCGAACGTAGACTCCGACAAAGTTTAGTTTGGGAATATGACTCATAAATCGACGATGCGCAGTGGTTCTTGTTTACTAGTGTTACAATAGAAACGGCCAGTTTGCTGTTTGCCAGTGTCGTAGTTATGTATCGCAGAGAGTGTTTGACTTGTTGATTTGATTGTATTTGAACAAATAAAATTGTATAATGGATAATGTATTTTAAATTGATATTTTATTGGCATCGTTTTAGTTAAACTTATGATGAATATGAATAGTGTCTTTTCAAAAGTACTAAATATTTGGATAATTTATTTCGATTCCGGTTTTCGAACAAATATAAACAAAAAATACGATACGATTCTACATAATTTTTGTTTTTAACAAATAAATTCTTCTCACTTCTGTATATTGTGATACATTTAAAATTTAATCCATCACACTTTTAAAAATATATTCTTCAAATTATCTTGAATAAATTACAGGTGGAGAAAAACCGAAGAAAATAGGAGTGTCCTTATGGAAAAATATAAAATTCGTTTAAAACGAATAGAATATTTAAAGAAGTTAATTCAATTTCGATCTGAGTGTAGAACCATAGTTTATACCGACGAAACATATATACACAGCAGCCATACTCTACCATACCACTGGTCAGATCAAAGTGAAAAAACTTTAAAGAAATCAATTTAACCGGAATTATAAAAAATTATACAAGCCAATAAACCACGTTTTCCACGTGTTTATGTATTAGATTATGAGCTTAAACAACATGGACATAAAATACTTCGCTTGCCTTCCTATCATCCAGAGTTAAACCCGATCGAAAAAATATGGGTTTTGGTAAAAGGTAGAGTGGCCACTCATAATACAACATTTAACATAAATGATGTTCAAAATTATAATAAGAACAAAATTTTCAGAAGTGTTAATAGAAGAGTGGTCTGACATAAAAATATGAAAACACTCAAATCGCAAAAGAACATTTATTAGACACGCTGAACCACTTAAATTTTTTAATAATACTGGTTTATCCGAAGAAAGCCTTTCTGATAATGAAGATAGTGATTCAAATTCCGGCATAGACGTGTTTTTGTGTGATATTCTTTTGTCATATAACAAAACATAGAAGTCTTTACAATTATTACTGTTTAGAAAATAAATACATTTTTTAATTAGTTAAAATAAATTACTTATTTTTTTTGTGTTTTTGAAACCCTTCCTTCCTTCCTGGCAATGTTAATAAATTGTAAGTATTGAGGAATTTGTAATTTATTAAAGTACCCCTAATAGATTACTCATTATTTTATTGAATGCCTGACTACAAACTTCATAAGTATTAAAAACTATAAAAATAAAAATTGACAAATTCATTCTTTACTTTAAGTGAGTATACTTATAAAAATTTATTTTAAAGCTACCGGTTTCCATCCGCCACTGGTAGAAACGGTCCGCCCGTCTGCGCGAAACACTACGTCACATTCCCAAACTTAAGTTTGTTGGACTCTACAAGTCTATATTCTATTTTTTTCAGTTCGTTGCGTTGACTTAATGCCCTATAGTCAGATTTTTTTTCATATCTGTATGTAAGTATATCACGGTATTAGAGTCACACTATCAGGGATTTTTAGGATATCAGATCGAGAGATAAGAAGTATTCACTTCAAAATGTGTTTTTGAATTATAAAAATTGACGATATTTATACACAATATACGTACGTTCTATTGATGATAAATACTGACATTCACAAAGAACATGCTCTATAGTTTTATCTTCTTGTTTACACTTCTCACATAGAGATGTGTCTACTAGCCTCAGTCAGTGTGTGGAGGTGTTTTCTTCGTTGACCTCTTCTTCCTAAGGTGCCTTCTCTATTACTGAAGGTTGGCTATAACTTTACAGTAAATTGCTCTATATCTTGAGCTGTTTTTAGTATAGAATGTGGGTCCATGCCTGTCCAGTCTCTTACATTGTTCAACCAGGAGCATTTTCTTCTTCCTGGACCTGTTCCACTTTCCCTTTCACTATAAGTTGTAGGAAGTTGTATTTTTCTCCTTTGTAAATATGTCCTAGAGGACATATTTACAGAGTAAGTATGAGCAGTAGAGGAAAAAAAGCCAGCTAGGCTTAACCAACTTCACAGAAACACAAGAAATAGCAGTGAGATTTATAACGAAAAAAGAATACAAGCGACTGGAATATGCAGAAGAAAGAAAAGAGAGGCTATGAAAAAACAAGTACAAGAAATCGTAAAGCATAACAACAGACGCGAAAGCAGAAAATTCTATAAATGCATAAAAGAAAGCACACAGTCATTTAGATCAAAACTAACGATATGCAAAGACAAGGACGAAGAACTACTAACAAAGAAGCAAAAAATTATAATGAGATGGAAACAATATTTCGAAGAAAATCTAAATGCAGACAACGAAAATTATCAGAACGAGACAATATATTATACGGCGGAGCTGCACATCGAAAATCCGAGTTATGAAAAAGTAGTTCAGATAATAAATAAACTAAAAAACAATAAAGCACCAGGAACGGACGGAATTTCGGCAGAATTATTAAAGCATAAAGGATCCGAACTCTGGGAAAGAATTCATTACCTAATCACATTAATATGAACGAAGGAGCAAATGCCAGAGGAATGGACAGTTGGCCTCATACAGCCAATATATAAAAAAGGAGATAAGAGGAAATGTCAGAATTATAGGCCAATTACATTGCTAAATGTAATATACAAAATTCTATCTGGTATAATTTACAATAGATTATTAGAATACTCCGAAAATATAATTGGTGATTATCAAAATGGATTCAGACCAAATAGAGCCACTACAGATAACATATTCATACTAAGAACGATACAAGAAAAAGCTTATGAATACGACATATACCTATATAATATGTATATAGACTTTAAACAAGCTTTTGATAGTGTGAAAAGAGACAGAATGCTGGAAGACCTTTGTAATCTAGGTATACCTAAGAAATACATCAGCCTTATAAAAATGACGTTGCAGGATTCAAAAGCCGCAGTCAGAGTAGATGGAGAACTAACTCCCCTGTTAAACATCAACATGGGAGTAAGACAGGGAGATGTCCTATCAACCATGCTATTCAACCTAGTTCTTGGGGCAGTCATCAGAAAAACCAATACAACCGGCCATATAAACACCGAATCAATACAAATTACTGCAAATGCAGACGATGTAGCCATTATTATTAGGAATAAGCCACGACTAATGGAAGTGTTCAAACAAATTGATCCTGAAGCAAGAAAAAGGGGTTTCAAAATAAACGAAGCAAAAACGAAGTATATGACAGTCAAAAGAATAACTGGTAATGAAAATAATATTACAATAGACAACTATACTATCAAACGAGTGGATGCCTTTACATATCTCGGCACAGAAATCAATCAGAAGAACTCCGTAAGTAGCGAAATTAATGCACGTATTTCCAACGGGAATCGTACATACTATGCTAATAAAAGATTGATGACATCGAAATTATTAGATAAAAGAACTAAAATGACTATCTACAGAACACTGATTAGACCCGTAGTAACCTATGGATGTGAAACTTGGGTAATAACGAAAAAAGATGAAGCCCAACTCAGGACATTCGAGAGAAAAATACTGAGGAAAGTATATGGCCCGGTACAAGAGGAAGATGGCACATGGAGAATCAGGAGAAACGACGAGGTTAATGAGTTAAATGAAGGTTATGACATTATAAGATTTGTGAAAAGTCAAAGACTGTCATGGCTGGGACATGTGCAGAGACAAAACGATGCAAAAACAACAAAGAAAATGTTACAATGGAAGCCCATAGGAAGGCGAAAAAAAGAAAGGCCCAGAACGAAATGGTTGGATGACGTGGAAGACGACCAGAAAACAATGAACATAAGACAATGGAGAAAAAGGGCACAAGAGAGATCTGAATGGAAGGACATAGCCAGACACGCAAAGACCCATCCAGGGTTATGATGCCAAAAAAGAAGAAGAAATATGTCCTAGATAACTCGTTTTTCTGTTTTTTACAATATTAAGGAGTTATGTCACAGTACTCATTCTTCTTAGCACCAAGTTGTTGGTCACGTACTTGTACTTGTAATTCCGAGAGTCCATGTTTCCACTCCGTATAGCAATGTGAAATAAATAAACGATTTTACAAATTGGTATCGCATATCCAACGATAACGTAGAGTTTGTTAGGAATTTTTTCATTCGTTGAAATGCGGAATTAGCATATTCTATATGAGCACGTAGTTAGACCTCGTGGTCAAGATCGTTTGTTATCCAGCAACCAAGATACTGGAATCTTTGTACTGGTTCTATAAGTTTGTTATAGATACGACTATTAATGTCGACATTTGGTGAACTTGTAACAGCTATTACTTTAGGTACCAGGATACTGGAATCTTTATGCTGGTTCTATATGTTTGTTATAGATACGAATATTAATGTCGACATTTGGTGCACGTTTTAGCCATTTAGTAACAGCCATTACTTTTGTTTTATTTGTGTTTATATTTAGTCCCAAGCTATCTCCTTCTCTGGTAATGACATTCAAAAGTTATAAACCCTCAGCACTGTCCGCAATAATGACGGTGTCGTCTGCGTATTTTAAGTTATTTACGTATTCTCCGATGACTTTTATTCCTTCTTCAATATTTTCGAGGGCATTTTGAAAGATCTTTCCGGAGTATATATTAAATAACAGTGTAGAAAGTACACAGCCCTGATGAACTCCTCTTTTTATTGGCAATTCCGCTGTCAGAAGATTGTCTATTTTAATCGACGCCATTTGATTCCAATATAATTTGTGCTACAGTGTTATGGTCTATACCATGTTGTGTTAGGGTTTCTATGAGTTCTGTGTGTTTTACTTAATCAAACGCTTTTTCGTAGTCGATAAAATAGAGAAACACGTCTTTTCGCTGATCTTGGCATTTTTGTAGTAATATCTGGAGACCTAATAATGCCACCCTTGCACCAAGCCCCATACGAAATCCAAATTGATTATAGCTCAGGTTTCTTTTGCATTATCTTTATCTTAGTTGACCATGGCTAGGTAAAAAGCCAATTGTCAAGCGTAAGATTTTCCTGGTCATTCCTAAGGTTTTAATTTGAAGGTTACTTACCTTCACAACCTTGGCAAGTTTACATATTTGCGCTATTTTCTTTTTCTTTATGGTTTACGTGTGAAAGTAACACCCCATTTAAGTGATTGTTGTAAATGACCTACTAAAAAGGTCCCCAGGTCCTAAGAGTCTAGCCTGCCACCTTAGTAGTAGTTAGCAATACGGTTTCCTTTATTCGGTATGTGTCATTTAACCCACCTCAGGATGATGTTACTACCATCAGAAGCTTGATTTAGTAACTCGTGGCACACCATTACTAACCCTGATTTTACAGGTGGTCTATTCAATGTTAATAGCGCTTCTTTGCTATACATGCAGATTATTACGATTTTACCAGCAATACATTTTTGGGGTATCTCTTTTGCGGCTCCGAAAATACCAGCCAGTTCTGCCCAAAAGACGCTGGGCTAATTTTTGCCCATTCTCCACTTTATTCTTAGGTTTAGTGATCTTGACTATATCCTTCATCCTCAGCCTTTTTTCATTTTAGAGCCATCGGTGTATATGCAATACGCGCTTGTCACTTTTAACTCCATAGGCTGTCTTAGATTTAATTAAGTCGCCTTTCCGCCAAAAACCAGTTCTCAATTTTTCCATTGCTATAGTATCTAAAATATGGTTTAGTTTGTTTTATCTGTTGCCTGTCTCACTTTTCGTACTGAAGCAATAGCTTGGTAAGTTAGCATTGACCAAATTACAGTAGTGTAGATTTAGGCGATCAACCTGGGCGAAAGGCCCCAGGTGCATCCGACTGTTCGTCGACACTACTCATAGGCAATACACGATCTTTTAGGTTAACCATTTAACTGGAAGTTCCATATTAACTTCCTATCAAGAATAATAAAAAGGTATTTCTATTACAGAAAAGTTTGAGCTTTAAATATGTTCATTATTAAATTTCATAGCTATTCAAGTTAAGAATGTTAAAAACTAAATAAGGCTTTAAAATTATGTTAGTTTTAGGCTACAAAGGAATTCAAACTTTGCTAAAAACTTACGACGGCTCCACACATAGGGGCCAATGTTGGCCCCAACAGCGTTCGTCCAATGTGTGTACCGATAAAACAGAGTTGGGGCCAATGTTGGCGCCAACATTTTTATGACTTGTTCCAACGTTGGGAGTGTTTCGTGGACTGTCGATTTTTGCGTACACATATAAGGGATCGGCCCCAATAAGGGGAATACAGCAGCATTCCAGTCGGCGTATAATTATGCTATTTGCACATTATTTAGTTGTTGGCGCGTCATTTTCGCATCCTGCATAAAATAAGTTACCTAATTTTGCACAAACAATCTAGCAAAGCAAGAGAAAATAAACCAATGACAAGCCACAGTTTAGAAAACGAGTCATCGTCTTCTTTTTTTCTTTTAAAACACTTGCTGCCATTTTACACAGAGAAAATAAAAAATACTTTATCGAAGAAAATTTCCATTTCATGACGGCATTAAAAAACAAATTTAAAACCTGTTAAATTCGATCTTTGGCCACCTGAGAAACTTCCGTTGAGTTGTTTGGGATGAACACTCCGATGTACGTCGGTAATATATCAGAAAGGGGTTTATGCTCAAAAGACTATTTCTTAGATAAACAAATAATATACATATCTGTCTTTTTTAGTCAGGCACCCAAAAAAAATGTACTTATGTAAATATCTTACAAAAGTCATATTTGATGCAGAATAAAACCAAAATAGAAGGGTAAGAAATTTGGAATTTGAATTAATAAAAGAATAAATGGGATTCAGAGCCTCGACGTCAGATTTACAATCATAATATAATCAGTCTGCAGTTGCTAAATATAGAATATCTATAGATCTAGTAGCTTTAAGTTACGCTGTAGACAAAATGACGTAAAATTCGACATTTTTGTAGCAACACATAATCATATGTACTCATTATCACGACAGTCGCAGTCGTTGCAATTTCTATGTCAGACATGTTGACGTTGGCTCTAAAGGGAACGGACTGATAGTGGATATAGCCCCAATACTTAACCTAATGTGTGGATGCTCCACTGAACGTGGGAACCCAGTTGACCACCAACGTTGGATCCCATGTGTGGAGCCGGCGTTATGCGATTTTTTTAAAAGCAATTGCTATATTGATGGGAATAAGCTACAATTAAAGTTTAAAATAAGTTTATTAACGTTTCAATTAGTTTAATTTATTTATGTTTGTAATTTGAGAAAGATTTACGAATTGGAAATTAAACGTCATCAAACCTATTTTAAACTTCAATAATTGCGGATTATTTCAATTAAAAGAGTAATTGCTTTACGATGCCACAAGAAAATAGCTTTAGACAATATTTTTAAAGAATTATTAAAGTCCACTACATAACGTGAAAAAAGTGTTGTTGATATATACAAATCGCAGATATTTACAAACAAGTGAATCTGTAACTAAAACTTTATTTAGTTAATTCCCAAAAATTTATTAACAATAAAAGATTAGTATATTGTTTAGAATTTTTTATAGTGTAAGTTAAGATGGGTTAACGACTGATCGCTATACGACCAGACTACCTTGAGACATTCTTCGCAAAGGTCGAGTGTTTTCAGATTACAAAAAAGAAAAATAAACACTAAACATACATTCCGGCGGCATGTTAGTTCAGAAGTTGTGCATGCCTTATTATTACTGTTTTGTTTATTAATGAAATATTGCACCAATAGATATTATAATATTTGCATTTGTTGAAATGTTAGATAACCGGAAGTTGTAATAGGAAATAAAGCCTATAGGAAATAAAGTGGTAATGTTTATTACGAATATTCAAAATTATATGCTTATATTCTGGTTCAAATATTACTATGTTTATCATTATTTGTTTTGTGGGGTTTGTACAATACAGTAGCCGGTCATATTACATAATATGACAGAATAAATATTCGCTGTTAGCCGATGAGTAGGGGGGATTTGACAATTTTCACCAACGCTGTTAGTGGCAGTTTTGTGCATTTAACTTGTAAACATTCAAATAATGGCGAATATGGATTTTTCAAAAAGATATAGCAGCTGTTGTATTGATACGTGTAAAAATACTGGGTATAAGTGATTGTAAATTTTATTCATTTCCTGTGTTGCCAAGCATAAAATAGTTCAAAGAGAAAAATGGATTATAGCTATCAATAAGATTTTTGGTGTAGCTGGTTTGAAATGGGATATCATGTGATATAGACTTAAAACCAGTATAATGTTTAATATCCATTTTGATAAAGTTAAAAGAAATTGATATCTAAGCACTAAGGCCTAAGCACACAAAAAATAACTGAGCAAAAACAGAATGAAAATGCAAAATGAAAACAAGAATTACAACGTTACAAGCATGATACTATGACTAACAAGATAGGTTCTCTCCGTAGCACAAAATCGGTCGTGTTCACGCATGCCGTCATTGGAGAGTAGAATTTGAATTCCTGTTAAGTTAAATGGGATTTGTATGCATTCTGTGATGAAATTACTAGACGAAAATAAATTAAGAGGTTTAATAATTACAATAATCGTACACATAAGGATATCTCCAAACTATTTATTAAAGGTCACAAAAGACTGACATTTCGAACGTGCAACTCTTTAATGACGTCACGACTTATGCGTTATCTTATCATTTTAGTCATAGTATACTGTGATAGTATCATGGTTACGAGAAGTAAAGGTAACCTTTTAGTACCTAGCCCAAAAAAAGAACAAGAAGAAGAAGAAAGGTAACCTTTTACAATAAATATTTTTACATAAACTTCTTCTTTTTCTCCATTGCCTCTTACGTAAGTAGTCATCCAGTCGCAGGAACTTATATCTTAAATATTAAAATTATAATGTATAAAAGAAAAAGGCATAATTACTTTTACTATTAATTCTGTATATTCGCTCAGTAATCAGTTTACAATAATATTTTAGTTCGTAATTTTGTATTTTTAGATAAATATCTATTTTTCTCATTTTGTCATATTTCACTTACACCGATTTTACAAGAAAAGTACGTTTCAAACCGCGAGAGAGCGCTACCGGCGAAACTCACAGCGAATACAAGCACTGTATATTCTAAATTCTAAAACGGATACAGTTTATACAGTGAACGGCTAAATTATGGAATATTATCATTATTTCGAGAACGTCGAGTTTTAAGGGAAAATCCCGACACAGGTCGATTTTTGTTATAAAATACCCATCTTATAACCTACATGGAGTAGGGATGACATCACCGGTGTGGGTTTAGTGACGTAATCGGTATTTTTTTAATAGAAATTGGTATAATGCGACACCTCATTTGAAAGAGAATTTAATTACCTATTTAACGACATTCCGGTTCCTGCCATGACTTTCTGAAGTAAATACTTAAGAAAGCAAATATAGGCAAAAATAATAATGGACACAAAAAGTTATCTCATAAACACTGAAACTGTTTGTCAACTGTTAATTCAAGCAAGTGATAGTGGTATAGTTACTGTATTATTTATTGACGTAAATGTTTTGATTTTGTGAATTGTCATCAGTTGTCAATTACTAAATTATGGCTCACCTAAATGAAACACAACGCATAGAAATATTAATTTTTAGCGGATGCGGAGATACAAAAAGAACACAGAACGAGGTATGTAATTTATTTAACGCAAAATACCAAACAGACCCATCAGCTAATCAACAATAAGTAGAATAGTCCGAAAATTTGGGAAAACCGGGCATGTTCAACATATTCCAAACGCTGGGCCTTCCTAAAACTAAAGACAATGTTAAACAATATTTTATTAAATGTACATTACAATCCTCACAGTAGTTCAACACAAATAGGTGAATATGCTGGAGTTTTCCAACGATCGGTATGACGTATTTAAAAAAAATACCATCCCTACAAAATTCAACTACATCAGGAATTAAACGACGACGATCCCGATCGCCGGCTTCGATTTTCTGAAATTATGCAGGATTTATGTATTTGTAATCCACATTTCACCAATCAAATCCTTTTTCCGATGAAGCCAACATTTTTTATTCATGGTACCGTGAATCGTCAAAATTGCAGATATTGGAGTCAAGAACACCCACATTGGATGACTGAGTCACACACGCAATATTCTCAGAAAGTAAATGTATGGGTAGGGATCATTAATGACAGAATCGTTGGCCGTTTTTTTTTGAAGACAATCTAACAGGAGAACGTTATTTAACTTTGTTTAGTACTCAACTTATACCTGTCCTTGCCAACATGTATCCAAATGCCAATAATCTAGATTTACCTGGTGAAAAATATCTGGTTTTAAACAAGATGGAGCCCCTTCGCATTACGCACGTGAAGTGCCTCAATTTTTAAATAATTGCTTTCCTAGGAGGTAGATCGGAAGACGAGGTTTTATAGAGTGGCCAGCAAGGTTGCCAGATCTAATACCTCTAGCTTTTTTCCTGTGGGGTTACACAAAATCAAAAGTCTATATCAATAGACCCCAAAACTTACAGGACTTGAAAGATATAATTAAGCATGAGATGAGTCTAATTACTGCAGAAGTAATTCGCAATGTACTTAATGAATGTGTCCGTAGATTTGCATATTGTCAAGAAAACGATGGATGGCATATCGAATATTTAACTTAAAATAACTACTATGCATAATTTGGTTACTTTAAAATACAGTACTATTTAAATCATTAGTTGTAATTTAGTTGAACTTCACAAATATGTTTGTAAATTTGTGTTAATAAAATACGTGACCGTATTTTATATAACAAAAATCGACCCCTGTTTCGGGATTTTCCTAAAATCTCGACGGTTATCGAAATACTGATAATATTCCATAATTTATAATTAAGTCGTTCACTGTATATATATATATATATATATATATATATATATATATATATATATATATATATATATATATATACAAAACGTCCAAACGTTTGGAATACGTATAAATAATATATCTACGCGTATGCTTATTTTAAAACTGTTGTTGATATTCATTTGAGAGCGTTTTTAAATGAAAATGATAAAAATTTGATAAAAAAAAATGATATACAATAGAAACGTAATATCTGATTTTGACAGATCTTGAGTTATTGCTTTTACTCAATTACAAGAGACCCCAAAGACAGATATTATATCAAGAGCCAGTAGGAATCAGGAAGAGAGGCAGGCCAAGATCTAGATTCAAAACTCAAGGCGAAGAAGACTTGTGGAATCTAGGGGTCAGAAATTGGAAAGCCAAGGCGAAAGATAGGGGGGAATAGAGACTAATTCTTGAACAGGCCAAGACCCACCCAGGGTTGTAGAGCCAGAGATGATGATGATAAAAAGTTATAAATCGCGGAGATGGGAGCTGTGGCTGTAGTCTCAACGAACACAGTCACCGAGAACCGATACCTCCCTTTCATAGCAAGCTCGATGTAGTTTTGAACATGTTTACAATATCTAGACTTTAATGAAATAGGTTGAGGAGGGAGAACTTGATCATTTAGAATTATTTCTGTGTTTTTTAATTTGTTAGTGAAGTGCGTATGTAGAATCTGTTTTATATTATTAAAAGCTCTTTTATGTTCTGCTGTACGTTTATTAAAAGTTCTATCAGTTTGACCGAAAGAAGTTTTTGGACAGTTGCCACATTTAAGTTTGTATACACCACTGTGTAAGTGCTTTTTATTTTAGCTCGTGTTGTTTTTAATGAAAGAAAAGAGATGAACGAACTAATAAAAACGAAACACATTCAGAAGGAAACATGAGTAGACCACTTTCGATCCTTATTTGCTACAGGTGACGATAATGAACCACCTACACCAGAGGTGACAACAAACAAAGAAATAAATGTTGAGGAGAAAGAGGTAAAGAAAGTACGGAGGAACAGATCTGACCAAATAACTGTTAAAACTAATCCAAAAAATAATAAAACAAAACAGAATTCCTCAAGAATGGAGATCAAGCAGCCTAATACCTCACTTCAAAAAAGTGATACAAATCGGACCCGGAAAATTACAGAGGAATTAATTTATTAAACAGAACACTAAAATTAACAACCAAAGTGATATACTAAAGCAAGACGATTTTTTAGCAACATCGCATTTAAAGCTACAAAAGGATATTTCCCTTATCAACTTTGCAGTGGCGTACCAAAATAAAATTTTAATTATTTATTTAAATACATACGTAATTACCTAAAAATTAAATCTAAGACCGATACAATTATTAAATTATTATATGTGTCTTGACGGATAAAGTAAAAAGCCATATAAGAAGAAAGGTTAGTAATTAAGCAATGATGAATGGACATCAAACAATTTTTAAAATTTAATTTCAATCATTTAAAAAGTAAATTATATAATTTCATATGTTTTATTATCGTTCTGAATAAAAAATCTATCTATCACTATCTTCTAAAAATCCACTCTTACTACCTATATGGGCTCAACTATTCGTTGCTCTTTACTCGTTGGTCCTCGTAACCCTGTTGATAAACCATCCACAAATGCTTGACGATAACTCGTTATAGTAGTATCTTGCCAGATCTTAGATACTGTGTGACCAGCATTTACCCACGTTTCGTCCAAATAATAAATCTTTTTGTGGGCAGAATGAACATCTCTAATAGAACGAAGATATCTTTTGGCAAGAATTTGGAACACATATTGACGGGATCTGTTGGCATACATAAATTTTAACTCTTCTTTTATTATTGTCCTTAACGTCTTTTTGCTCATTTTTGGAATTAGACCATTCTCCATTACCTTTGTCCTAATGGATTCGAGAGTTGGCGCTTTATTCTCAAAAAAGAAAGAATGAATAGTGGAGCGTACAAACTTTTTTCTGGTACTTTTCCAATTTAATTTTTTTCTACCACGATAATGTACTTGTGGAGCTTGCACAATCCCAGTCACCTTTTTTCACGTACGATGCGTTCTATTGTCGACACGGATACTCCCGTTAAAAATGAACACTGAGCTAAAGCTTCTACTGTACGAAGTGTATTTTTTTAAAATTTTTATACACTCTACAGACAATCTGCTTTTCTTCTACCGACATAAACTTCCGTTTTTTTTGTACATTGCTTGGACCCGCTACGTCATCCATCTTAATGCTCTAAAAAGAATAAACATCAATCATAATATTCTGCTATGTATTTGTGGTTTACTTACCACAAAACCTATTTTAAAATTAATAAATAATAATAAAGTCTATTTAAAAAATATATAAAAGAAAGTCACATGCACAAGAAACAGAAACACACCCCACCTCTGGACATATAAGAATGTGAAACGAATCAAATATATCATCTCATTACTATTTTTTCAAGGACGTAAATATATAGTCAAGCGAAAATGTTGATAAGTTTACCGATGTTTTAAAATGTATAACTGAAACTGGTCCAACTATACGTTCGAAAAATGAACCATTATGCACAATTTATATTGTTACGTGGGCAAATGTTATGATAATATTTCGTATATTTTACTTATTTACATTGTCGAAGCATACACAATAAAAACGACCCCGGTAAGATTTTACTCCCGATATTTAGGATTGTTGCCGTTAGCTCTCAGTTAAATTTGTAAAATGGGACATCTTTAATTGAAATCTGTGTGACTATAACAAATAAATTGAATGAAATGATAACACTAGCAAAAGAACAACAAGGTTTTAGGCCGAAAAAATCATGCACCGACACCATATTTATAATGAGGCAAGTGCAGGTAAAATCATTAAAATACATAATATCTATGTTTTGTAGACCTTACAGGAATCTGAACGGGTCAAATTAAAAGGCGTTATCCACTTACTGTACGCAAAAGCGATACCTCTAGGAATAACCAAAATGATCGAAAATATCTACCAAAACAACACAATAAAAGTAAAAGTAGAATAAGAACTAACTGATCCTATTGAATCTAGTAATGGTGTAAGACAGAAAGATTCACTGAGTCCTCTATTGTTCAATTTGATTATGAATGAAATAATGAAAAAAGTAAGCACTAAACAACAAACCAAATGGGAGAAAAACAACTTAAAATAATCTGCTATGGTCAGATAAGAGAACAAGTGATGAAGTTTAAGTATCTAGGCAATACATTATCTAGCTACGGTAAGCTCAAAACTGAAGTGAAAGATCAAGTAAATAGAGCAAACAGAGCTGCAGATTGCCTGAGTAAAACACTATGGAGAAATAAAAATATCGAGAAAGAAATGAAAGACAGAATTAGGAAAACAATCATCAGGTCAATAATGACATACGCGACAAAAACAGGACCTGACAGAGAAAGGACCAAAAGGATGGTCAGAAACAGCAGAGTTGAAAACGCAAAATTAATGGTAAGACACTTTGGAACGGAGCTAGAAGTACAAATATACGACGAACTTGCAAGGTGGAGAATAAAAGGCAATGGGTAAGAAATAGAAGAGAGGAATGGAACAATCATATAAGCCAAATGATAACAAATAAAATAGTAAAGACGGCAAAAAAACGGTTTCCTAATAGGAAAATAATTAGTAGGAAGACCACGAAAACGATGGAACGACAAGTTCCTGGAAGCAAATTGGAAAACAGACAGAGAACAACATAGTAGAGTCATATCTACATAAAAAGAAGAAGACAAGAAGAAGCCAACAGACTAAAATAAAAGCAATGGACTCCAAATTGATGCTGCTATAAAAGACAGAAACATACAGGGTAGAAAAGCCATATCCATGATGAACGGCATTCTGTGGGACCAAACAATATCTAAAGCGAACAAACAATTCATATATACAACACCATACTTAAAAGTATAATCACATATGGTAGTGAAGTTTGGCCAATGAAACAAAGAACAGAGAAACTGTTACTAGCAACAGAAATGAATTTCTGGAGAAGAGCAGCAGGCAAATCAAGAAGAGATCGGATACCAAATGAGAGAATACTAGAAATGATGGAGTCAAGCATACAATAGTTGATGACATAAAAACAAAACAGTTAATATGGTACGGCCATGTACAGAGAATGCCAGATGACAGGACTCCAAAACAGATTTTGACGTGGACACCACAAGGGAGAAGGAAAAGAGGAAGACCGAGAAGAAGCTGGAGAGAGGAGATTTGAAAAAGAACTAGAGGAAAGAGAAATCCCTTCAGACCTATGGTTGAATAGAGAAGAATGGCGGTTAGGAGTCGGAAGGCGTCGGAGAACGCTGTAAACCGATAGTAGTAGTAGTGGACTCCAACATTTTTTGTTCGATAAGAATAAATACAATTTTAAATTTTAGGCTAATCACAAATTTAGCTTCAAATATCTCTTATTTACTTACTCCGTGGCATTACAACCCTTCGTAGGTTTTAGCCGACTCGACAACATGCCTCCACTGTTTTCTGTCTTGAGCAACCTCCATCCAATTCTCCACGCCCATAGTGCTTAGGTCTCCTGCTATATTATCTCGCCACCGGAGACGAGGGCGTCCGCGTGGTCTCCTTCTAGTTGGGACTTCCTCCCACACCAGTCTTACTGTTCGTTCGTCAGAATGTCTTCTGAGGTATCCTGCCCATTGGAGTCTTCTGGACTTTATTTCTTTTATGATGATGGCGTCTGGGTAAAGTTCTTCAAGCTCTTTATTAGTTCTTATCCTATATTGTCCTGATGCTTCATCAAGCACCGGACCAAAGATCTTCGGATCTTAGGATTTTTCTTTCCCAAACACGTGGTCTCTCTTCATTTGCCTTTGTTATCGTCCACGTTTCGCTTCCATACATCACAACGGGTCGTATGATTGTTTTATAGACCTGTATCTTCGTACGTCGTGTTAGTTGTTTTGATTTTATAAGGTTTTGGAGGGCAAAAATACATCTGTTGCCGGCCTGAATCCTGTTGTTTATTTCTTGTGATCCGTTATTTTCTTCAGTTATTGTTGTTCCAAGATACTTGAATTCTCTAACGCGCTCAAAGTTAAAGTCATCGATGGTAATGTTCTGGCCGATTCTGTCTCTGCTTTGGTTATTGAGGCTCATATACATATATTTCGTCTTGTTTTCGTTGATTTGAAGCCCCATCTTCTCTGCTTCCTTCTCAAACCTTACAAAAGTCTCCTTCATCCTTAATCGCGTGTTTCCTATTAGATCTATATCGTCTGCAAATGCCAGTAGTAAGTTTGGTCCTTCTCGATGAAATACTGTATTCGGTTTTTCGATTCTTGCACTTCTGATTATGTGCTCCAGAGCTAAGTTGAAGAGTTGTGGTGAAAGTGCATCTCCCTGTTTTAGTCCATTGTTTATTACAAATGTCTCCGAGTATTGTTTTCCAACTCTCACCTTACATCGTAAACGTTCCATACACATCCGTATCAACCGGACTAGTTTTTTTTGGAAAGCCAAGTTCCTGCATCGCTGTCCACAGTCTGTCCCTACATACTCTATCAAATGCTTGTTTAAAATCTATGTACATCTGATGAAGCTCACGATCAAACTCCCAGCATTTTTCCATTATCTGTTTTATTGTTTTTTTAATCTGTTTTATTGTTATTTATTATTTATGATTCAAATATCTCACTCTGTATAATAAATTATATCTAAATGATAATCGATTATTAATTTTAAAAATACTTTATATTAAATGGTTAATGTATTTTTGAAAATATACACCGCTATTATACAATTAAGTTCTTAATGTTTTACTCCTTTTAATTATTTTGATGGCGTTAATGGGTATTTCTAAAATTCCCATTTCCTCAAAACCACAGTCAATTGGGGAAACCGAAACATCCTAACCCTTGTCCATTTATTAGGAAAATAGCCGTACACAAAATCTCTCTTAAGGGTTACATGAAATTAATATGTCGGATATTTATTATCAAGGGTTATTAAATAAAGTTACATTTCAACCTTAATAGTATTTTATGCTGTATAGATTATAATAAAGATAATAATTATTCTACTTAACAAATTTATTAATAACAAAACTGTTTTTCAGACAAATATTAGTAGTCCAAACTACCCATTAACCAGCTCTTTTATTATCTGGAAAGCACTTTTTTTATACCGTTTACTTCTTCTTTTTCTTCCTTTTTGTATGTGACCTTTACATCTCGTTTCTTCTACAGTACTAGCCTCCTTAATTGGTTAAATTATCGCACCATATTTTTCTTGGACTGCCAATACTGTTATTTTACTAATGTGTTCATTTCACCCCTGTTTCTGTTTTGTCACCCATTCATTTATATCTAATATATTGCATGCTCTTCTTATGTTTTCGATTCTCCTACCATCCATCAAAATTTTCTCTGATATTCGTCGGAGTATTTTCAACTCTGCTGTTTCTATAGTCTTCTTCTTCTTCAGCCTTCATTTATCCAATGTTGGACATAGGCCTCCTCCAATTGCTTCCACGCTTCCCTATCTTTTGCAATTCTCATCCACTGCTTTCCAGCTACAGCAGTTATATCGTCTATCCATCTCTTTTTAGGTCTTCCCACGCTTCTATTTGTTTCTCGAGGTCTCCAGAATGTCACTTTATGAGACCATCTGTTGGTGTCTTGTCTTGCTACATGTGCTACCCATTGCCATCTCAATGTTGCTATTTTTCCAATGATGTCGGTTACTTTAGTTCTTCGACGGATTTCGGTGTTAGGAATTTTGTCTCTGAGGCTTATATTTAACATGGCCCTCTCCATGGCCCGTTGAGTTACTTTTAATTGTTCTGCAATTTTTCTTGTTATTGCCATAGTTTCCAATCCATAAGTTGCAACTGGTAGTATACAAGTGTCATAGGTTTTTCGTTTTAACTGAATTGGGATTTTTCTGTCTTTTAAAATGAAGCTCAACTTACCAAAAGCAGCCCATGATAATTGTGTCCATCTTTTAATTTCTAGGGTTTGATTTTCCTTTTCGTTTATATATATATATATATATATATATATATATATATATATATATCTAGGTATATATAGAAAAGGTAGAACAATATATATATATATATATATATATATATATATTATATATATATATATATATATATACATATATATATATATATATATATATATATATATATATATATATATAAATGGTTCTACCTTTTCATTGATTTTAGTTCATGTATATCTGTGCTTATTAGTACTATGTCGTCTGCAAAACGCAAATGGTTAAGATATTCTCCATCTATTTTTAATCCATTTTCGGCCCAATTTAGTTGTTTGAAAACATTTTCTAATGCCAAAGTAAATAACTTGGGTGAGATGGTGTCGCCCTGTCTCACAGCTTTGCCAAGGTCTATTTTCATAGTTTCCAGATCATCATCTATTTTTACGTGAAAAGTAGCATCATCGTATATATTCTTAAGGAGGGCAGCATATCTTGAATCTACTCTGGCGTCGTCCAATGCTGTTAAGAAAGCCCATTTCTCGATACTGTCGAATGCTTTTTGATAATCGACAAATGCCAGATGTAGTGGTATATTGTACTCTACTGTTTTTTTCAATAATGGTCCGAATTGTTTGCAAGTGATCGATAGTGCTAAAACCCTTACGAAAGCCTGCTTGCTTCACTGGTTGGTATGCATCTAGTTTAGCTGTCAATCTATTTGTTATTATTCGGGTTAGTAGTTTGTAAAGGTGTTACAATAAGCTTATTGGTCGGTAGTTTTCTATATTTGCGGCGTCCCCTCTTTTATGGAGTAGAATGACTTCCGCATTTTTCCATGTCTTCGGTATTTGTCCTTCCAATAGGCATTTATTAAGTAATGCTCTTATTGCCTCTTCTAAGGCAGTGCCTCCCATTTTTAGCATCTCTGAAGTAATTTTATCTTCTCCTGGTGTTTTCCCATTTTTCATTTGTTTTAGGGCGGCTCTAATTTCTGATGTTATTATTTCAGGGAAGTCCTCTGAGCCCACATTTCAGATATGTTTTGTTGGTATACCGGGGTTCGGAATAGTAGAAGTATACAGCTTTTCATAAAATTTTCGGATTTCTCTAACGATCTCTTCTTATGCGAGTACAATGTTCCACGGTCGTCTTTTATCTTTATGATTTTATTCCTGCCAATGGATTTACATGTTTTTAGTACTTTCATGTTCTTATTGTTTTCTATGGTTTCAAGAATCTGGTTTGTTCTATAAACTCTGAGGTCTTTTCGAATATTTTTCTTAACGCTTCTGTTGAGCGCTTTATAGTCCGGGTTATCTCTGTTCGTTCTTCTTCTTTTCTCTATCTGTTCTAGAGTTTTGGGTTTTAGTTTAGCTTCCTTTTGTTTTCTTATTCTGCAACAAAGTTTCTTAGTGACTGTTTGTATGTCTTCAGTTATTTTCTCAGCTAGTTCATCTATATTCTTGTGCTCAAAGGTATTTGCTACTAGTTTTCGTGCTAATTCCTCTTGGTATTTCTCTTTATTACTGGCTAGGATGTCTGCCGTCGGTAAAGGGTTTGTTGTAAATAGTTTTCGTCTTTCTCTCTTTACGTTAATACGTATATCAGCACGAACTAGTCTAGCACTGCCGGTGTTAAATTTGTTCAATACCTCGATGTTTTTACATATTGATCTATCACTGGAAAGAATAAAATCTATTTCATTCTTAACCTGACCATCAGGGCTACGACATGTCCACTTTCTTTGTATTTGTTTTTTATAGAACGTGTTCAGACAAAACATTTTTTCGGTGCTTACGTAATTTGCTAATGTCTCTCCTTTGGTGTTTCTGTTGCCTAGACCGAAATTTCCTATGTAGTCTGAGTCACTTGGTATTCGCCGCCCTATTTTTGCATTAAAATCTCCGGTGATGATAACATAGTGTGTTTTTTCTAGGTCTTTAGCTCGCGTTATATCTTCGTAGAGTTGTGCAATTGACTCGTCATCTGCAGTGGAAGTTTGAGCATAGCAGTGTATTATCTGTAAGCTATATCGTTTATTCAGTTGTATTACAAGATATATCACTCTTTCCGACACTGCTGAGTATTTCACAATCTGGTGTTCTATTCTTCGGTTGACCATGAAAGCCACTCCTCCTTGGCCGTAGTTCTCCTCTGAATTATATTGGCATAGAGCGTACCCAGATGTTAGAGTGGTCTTTTTCTCTCCTTGAAGTCTCGTTTCACATAAGCTTACAATCTCCCATTTAATAGCCCTTAGTTCCTGCTCTAATTCCTCTAGATGGTCGTTCGTTCTCATGGTTCTAATGTTGTATGTAGCAATTTTAAAATTTTGAGAATTAATTTGTTTATTTTTGTCATGTATTTTCGATCTTCTGCCTCCCCCAGAATCCGTAAGGCAGTCCATAGTGGAGTGGGATTCTGAGATATAAACTCTACCCACCTGGGGTACTATATTTTTGAATCTCGATTTATGCATGAACATATTGAAGGGAAAATGGCAGTTAAAACGCCACGCTTGCCGAACGGGTTGGAGAGTTTAGATTTCAGCCGCCCGTAACCTGTAGTCAGACGCTGTTTGCAGCCGTCTATTCTGGATCATACGCTGCTTGATTTTATACCAGCCCTAAAATCACGAGATTTCCACTTCCGCCATCCACACCTTACCGAAGATTTGCTTCTTCGCCGTGATCTGCCATTGTGGTCTTCATCCGTAACCCTGGACAAGGAACCCTAAACAGGTGCTAGTTTCCCGGGTCAGGAAACCCCTGGAATCTGCGGAGGGCAGGGAACGATAGGACTGTCCGAAGAGTTCCTACCCGCTACCCGTTTCTATAGTAGTCGTCTCGTTTTAGATGCATCAGGTCTTGTTGTTGCCATGTATGTTACTATAGGTCTAGTTGCTGCTTTATATATTCGTGTTTTTGTGTCTTGTCTTAGGTGTTTGTTCTTCCAGATTGTTTCATCAAGAGATCCCGCAGCTTTACAACGTATGTATAATGAACATGCTGAAAGTCAGTACCGAGTTGAATACCATATGTTTAGAAAGGTTTTTCTAACAAAATTTAACATTGGATTTTCGTCTCCAGCTTCTGATACCTGTTCCCAATGCACACGTCTGAAGCATTTAATTAAATCGGAAAAAGACGAAAAAGAGAAAACCAAGTATAATATGACTGAATATCGAGTTCATAAAAAAGAGCAAAAGCATTTTACGAGCTTTCTAAACAAGAGCCAGAAAATTCCCTGACATTTTGCTTTGACCTGCAGCAGGTTCAACTCTTACCACGCACGCCAATTTCGGATGCATTTTATTCACACCAAATAAGCCTCTACTCTTTTTGCTGTGTTGGTATGAACTCCAAAAATCCAACGTTTTATATTGGACCGAAGATCAGGCTGGGAGGGGCGCTACAGAAGTGTCATCTGCTTTGTTCGATTACCTAAAATCTTTGGAACTGGATAATATAACTCAGATTAGATTGTTCTGCGATGGATGTGGGGGCCAGAACAAAAATTCTCATTTCATTCATATGTTAATGTTTTGGTTGTTAAACTATTTTCCTAATAATATCACAAAAGTTTGTATTTCCTATCCAGTAAGAGGTGACAGTTTTATGTCAGCAGATAGAGTTTTTGGGCGACTTGAAAAAATATTTAGAAATAATCCAACTACTATATCTCAAGAAGAATATATCGGTCATTATGCACAAGTCGGAGGTGCAAAAGTCTTAGGACAAGACTGGAAAATTTTTGATATGAAGGAATTATAAAATTACCTTAACAAGGTTGTTGGAATATCATTTTTAAAAAGAATCTGCCTGGAAAAGACACAGATTCCAAAAACTAAAGAAATTAAAATTTTAATATCATGCTTTCAGTATTGTCGATTTCAAGCCAAATCCGAACTTAGGCGCTCAATTTACAAAAAGGGAAAGTCTTTAAAAAAATTTTTGCTATCCGAAGTCAACCTGCGAAGTGCCATTCCACCAAAGAAGATAAAAAGTGTTCAAGAACTTATGGAAAAACAACTTGGAAAGGAGTGGAAAAGTGACGAAAGTTTTTTGTGGTACACGAATCTTTTATGTGAAAATAATTAAGTGGTTAAACATACTGAGGACGAAGAAGAGCTAAGAAATAAGTAGTGTGACTGTCTAGAAGAAGAGTTTGCACTTCATATTTAAATGCACTGTTGGATGTGCTATTAGTGTATCAAATGTTATATGTTTTTTTAGTATTACTAATAAAAATAATACTTTTGTTAATTCTTGCTAATAAAGTTGTGAGCAAAATGAAATAAATCCAGTTATTTCAAGCCAAAACCAAATATATCCACTTTTGTTTAAATTTTCTTTTGCATTAAATATCACTTTTCTAAATTTATATTGTAGCAAAAGTTTTATTATGACTTCTCTAACAGTATTTGCGAACAAGATAAACAAAAAAATAATTACTTTTTACTTCTCAGAAAAATCCTATTTTTCCAAAAATCGGTTTTAGTGGATTTATTCGGTTTTGCTTTAAACCTCCCCACTTGTTTTGTTTTATTGTTAAAAAACTTCCAACAAAAATCAACTAAATTGCATATTTTTATCAGGATGGATATTGATACCTACCGTAATTTAAGCAAATATCTTCTATGATTGAAGATCCTGAGCAGGAATATATATTTAAACCCAGAACTTTACTATGTGATAAATTATTTCTGGTCGAATCTGCGGCCATAATAGTATATTGTGCCGCCGCTGATCTTAGGGATTCATCTCAAGAAAGGGTCAGCCGACAATCTCGAAATATATTCAAGCATCACTGATTTATCACAGATGGATTACCTTGAACTTATGATGCATAACTCCTTCGGAAGTATATTATTTAAAGACCGTTTTATTGTTGATTATAAACAGGATTATACATTTATATATAAATATTTATTAATTCGTTACTAAAGCTACTAATGATTTTGTTATATTTCACTTAGCTTATTCTAGTATATAATGGTAATTAATTACTGTAACAAAATAATTTAAGTAGTAATAGAAAACTGTAAAAATGTGATATTGATTTATGCTAAAGAAGCTTAAAGATAAATATAAATATTTAGGCAGTACTATAGCTGACAAAATGCAAAATAATAAACAAAATAAAAATAAAAATATTACAATATCTAGGACACGTAATGAGGGGACAGCTTTCTGAACTGCTAAGGCTGATAATACAGGGAAACATAAGAGGAGGAAGGAGTATAGGAAGATTAAGAGTGTCATGGTTGAAGAATTTAAGGAACTGGTTTAAATGCAGTTCTATAGAGCTCTTTACAGCAGCAGTAGATAAAGTAAAGATAGTGATGATGTTATTCAACCTCCGATTGGGAGACGGCACCTAAAGAAGAAGATAGCTGACAAAGGATCCTGCGAGTGTGTTGTCCGATGTAAAGTTCAATAGGGATAAAAGGAATATTCTGAAATATTGGCCAATTCTGCTTTGGTCCAATCGAGTTTTCAATAATACAAAATTGAAAAATCTACAGTGCAATTGTAGAGCCAATACTGACATATAGACCAGAATGCTGACAGTGAACAGAAAACCCAAACAAAATAGTAGAGGAAGCTGAAATGAGATTTTTGCCGAAAAGCTTGTGCTATATTTAAACTAGACCACATACCGAATAATTAAATTGGACGACATAAGAATATAATACACAAGACAACTGAAAAAGTAGAGAAAAAACAATTTATATGGAATGGGTACATAGAAGAGCATAGATTACCAAGAAAAGCTTCTGAAATTGGTATAAGCAATGAGCAATTGGTCGCATTGCTCCTGTAGTCATCCTTTTCCCAAGTTAACGTTCTCCTATTCTAACTTGTCTGCACCATACTGATGATGAACAAATAGTGAGAAATACGTATTTACGTTTGTCTTTTATCTTATATACCGTGAAATGGGGTGAAATTGATCAATTTTAACATTATTTGACATATATTTTAAACGTTTTTGTGACTATTTTATATTTAAACACTTCATGTGTTATATTAGTATCCAAATAGTAGTGATCTAACACTAGTTTTGTTTTGTTTTACGTACTGGGGTGAGATTGAACATGATGGTTTTATAGCATGAAACAGTAGTGCTTTTAAAAAGAATATTATCAATTTTAACCCTGACTAATTCAGTCAGACAGTTTTTTGAATTTATACAAAGAGGTAAGATTGATCATGCCGGGTGAGAATGATCAAACTATTTTTATTGTACTATTCTTTATTTATACAAAAAACAACATATTTTAACCACTAAAAATGTAATTCAGGACAATATTAAAAAAGAAAATTTGATTAGGCATTCTTTTATTTTAATTTCTCCTCGAAAATGATATTTTTGTATCCTATCAGAAATCGTCTCAAGTGTCGGATCTGATAGTAAGGCAACTACTTTCTTGGAGAGAACAGTGGATATGTCATTTTCAATTATTTTGAAAATCTTCCTTGATCCTGGTGATGTTTTCTAATAAAGAAGAGAAGTATTCAACCTCCTCTTCATCCTTTTTAATATCAACCTCACTATTGCTGTAATCTAATTCGAGGTTTTCATTTGAATCATTGTCACTGGAATTCTTTGATGGTTTAGGTGCTGTATCATTTTGACCAGGTTCAGGTACTACCTGAGGTACGAACTGAGGTACTACCTCAGGTCTTTGCTAGTTATCTTAAGTTAATAAGAGAGCATCTAAGCTCGACTTGATCGATAGCGTCTTGTGGTAGCTTTTCCAAAACTCGATTGGGGTTGAATGGTGCAATGCCAAATGTTTCAAAACCAGAAAGTAAATTTCTTTTTACAGCTCTTTTCTCTCCGTCTGGATTTTTAGGTGGTACTTTATTCATGATTTCAAGTGTTTGCTTTAACAGCTAGGAAATTCATTTTTCGTATGCCAGAGGTTTTGCAATTTTGCATCTTCCATGACGTTATAGTTTTCCTCTAGCTTTTTTTAAGGGCCTGAAGAATGCGACATTCAATGGCTGGCAAATATTAGTAGAGTTGGTTGGTAAGCATGCAAATATTACATTATTTTCTTCAAATTGTCTCAGAACATGTCCCCTATTAACACATTTTTTCCATCGAGTCGCCTAGCATGTGGTAAGAAGCATGTGACAAACCAATCAATGAATGTTGACATATCAATCCAATTATGGAAGGTTTGAATATATCGTGTCCCCAGTTAGCAACATGGCTGTTTGCAGCATGGGCTGCCCTTGGGACCATTTTCTGTCCAAGTATCCCATAAATTTTTCGCCTTGTATATGACGTAAGGTGGCAGAAGTATAGTATACTTGAGACGGATCCACAAATCATTATCGATGTAGCAGATTTTGAATGGTTGTATATTTTTTCAGGTACCTCTTCGGTAGATGCACAATTTTTTTCCGGGGTCATCTGAGATGTTGGACTCGTCGTAATTAAAAATATTTTCAATTGTTTGTTGTACATTGTCAAAGTATTTTTTAATTAGGTCCGGAGATACTTTTGGTGAGCTTTTTTAATACTAGTTGCTAATTTTTTTACCAGCAATACCTCCGTGTCTCTTGAACAAACTATTTACATAGTCAATTCCAGGAATATTTTCCTTAAATCTAGATACACTTCAACCAATTTTGTCCTAAAAACTTTTGACGAACATTCTCAAATCCATTGAACTTAGAGGATATCCCCAATTTGCACAAGTTAAAATGCTATTTATAATGGCTACTTCTTTTTCATGTGTGAATACAGATTGTCCACCCGTTTTCTTAATCTTCCTTCCATGGTACTTGTTATTTAATGTTCCGTAGGACAATTTGTATTTTTTGCGGCTTTTCTTAACGGTAATCCATTTTCCAATACATCGTGCAACGCCTGATTAACTTGTTCTGATTAAAAAAGCTGGCGTTAGTTAAAATGCTAGACACTTAAAATTCGTATTACAGAACCACACAAAATAATTTTATAATACTAGAAATCGCGAACTTACGTCTGTTCTTTCTCTACCATCAAAAGTACACAAACTATAAAAATAGGCCAAAAATTAGGTTAATTTCAAAGCCACATAAGTTCTTCCCAATGCCAGTTGCAAACTAACAACGTAACAACGACGTGAACTGATCATAGTCAAGATACAAGAAATAAATAGTGCCACGCCCAGAAACAATTTTACATTGTTGCCGGTTGTATCTACACAATTGTGATACAACGACAATTGTTCAATGTCAACCCATTTTACGGTAGCATTGCTTTTTTTTCTTGTTGCGAGACATGCCAATATTTTTTTATCATTTTGGTAAAAGTAATATTAAAATAGCTTCGGTCTTCTTTATTCGAGAAAATTATGTCTAAAAAGAAAATTTGGTTTACTTATCATATTAATTACTTAGTAAAGAAATAATTTGATTGATTGTTCACTGTTATGTTTCAAAATGTTTGAGTTTGTTCTAAATAAGGGCGTTTCTATACAATTTAATGTGATCAACAGGCCTGGCACTATATTTAATTCTGATTAAAAAGTTGCTCATTATTATAATAGACCAGAAAAAGTTATGATGGATTATTTTAGCTGCATTTTCATTTTATAAGTGGAACTAGAGGACATAAATAGTTTAGAACGATACGCCTACATCTTTTAGAAAACTGTCATCTGTCGTAAATATAGCTTTTATATGATTAATACAGACAGTTTAAAAAAAATAGCGCCCCTAATTTCTTTTTAATTATTTTGGCTAAAAAAGAAATTAACGGACGTTATAACGTACTCAAGAGAGATACCTCTAGGAATAATCAAACATATCTACCAAAACACAACAATTAAAGTAAAAGTAGAAGAAACACTAACCCACCCATATTGTATCTTGCAATTGGATAAGACAGGGAGATTTCCAGAAGTCCTCTATTGTTCAACCTGATTATAGATGAAATAATAAAAAACGTAAGAACTAAAAAAAGGATACCAAATGGAAGAAAAATAACTTAAAATATGGTGCTATGCAGACGATGCTATACTACTTTCTTAATGTGAAGGTGATTTACAACGTATGCTGCGCCAATTGAATATAACCGCTGAAAAATTTAATTTTTTGAAAAAAGGGAGAATGCATGGTTATAATGACAAATGCACTGAGATGTAAATTGGATCGGGAAGGTCAGATAATAGAACAAGTCTTCTTCTTTAGGTACCATCTCCTCTAAGGAGGTTGGTAGTCATCACAGCTATTTTCACTTTTGAGATTGCAGCTCTGAACAAGTCGACGGAACTGCAATTATACCACTTTCTCAGATTGTTGAGCCAGGAGATGCGTCTTTTTCCAATACTTCATTTCCCCTGCATTACGGTTTGTAGTAACACATATTTATCCCTCTCATAACGTGGCCGAGATACTGTAACTTTCTTATCTTAATCGTATTCATGATTTTCATTTCCTTTGTCATCTTTCTGAGGACCTCAACATTTGTTATTCGGTCTACCCAACTTATTTTTAATATTCTTCGGTAGGTCCACATTTCGAATGCTTTAAGTCGATCGCTCACCTCTTTTTTAAGGTCCAGGCCTCCACCCCATACAGCAGCACCTAAAACACATAAGAATGTAATATTCTTATTTTGAGTTGTAAACTAAGGTCTCTACTGCATAATACTTTTCTCATCTTATTGAATGTTTCTCCAGCTTGTCCAATTCTCATTTTTATTTCTTCTGTGTACTCGTATTTTCATTAATAATTGTACCAAGATATCTGTATTTTTTTACTTTTTTATTGAAACTCCTCTTATATTTAAACTGTCTTGTTGTGTTTTGGAACTTGTCATAAATTTTGTTTTATTAGCATTAAGCGTTAGTCCGCTTTCCTTACTAGCATTTACTACATTATCTAAAAGTGTCTGTCCTTCTTCTTCTGGTTCCTATCCGTTTCGGATGTTGGAAATCATATTGGCAATCATAACCTTGCTCGCTGCGGCTCGAAACAGCTCCGTTGAGGTTTTCTTAAACCATGTTCTTAAATTCCGCAGCCATGATATTCTCCTTCTACCAAGTCCTCGCTTACCTTTGACTTTACCTTGCAATATAGACTGTAGCAGGGAGTAACGGTGCTGATTTCTCATAACGTGTCCCAGATATTGCAATTTTATGCGTTTGATCGTAAACACAATCTCTGGTTCCTTCTTCATTTTTCCCAGAACTTCCTTGTTCGTGATCCTTGCTGTCCATGATATTCTCAGCATTCTTCTATAAAGCCACATCTCAAATGCTTTAAGTTTTTTAATAGTGGCGTCTGTAAGCGTCCATGCCTCCGCCCCGTACAACAACAAAGAGAAAACATAGCATCTCAAATGTCTCATTTTTGTATCAAGGGCTATGTTGTGACTTTTGAAGATGGCGCTCATTTTGTTAAAGACCGTTCTTGTTTTTCCTATGCGGCACTTTATTTCCTGTAAATTGCTCCACTGTTCGTTAATAATAGTTCCCAGGTAACAATACTGTTTTACTCACTCTATCTGCGTCCCATTAATGTATATATGAGCCCCATTTATATTCTCCTTGCTGATAATCATTTGTTTCGTTTTGTGGGTATTAATGTTTAGTCCGTACTGTTGACTGTACTCGTTTATTCTGTTCATTAGCCTCTGAAGTCCCTCTAAACTATCTGCTATCACCATGGTATCGTCGGCATATCTAACATTGTTTACTCTTTCACCATTTAGAAGGATGCCTTCGTCTATTCCGTAAAGAGCCTCGTTAAGAATTTTCTCTGAGTACATATTAAATATCAACGGCGATAGGATACATCCCTGTCTAACTCCACGTAATATTTTTATGTGATCTGTTTCTTCTCTGTTAATTTTCATGTATGCGGTCTGATTCCAGTAGAGTTCTGAAATTATTCTGAGGTCTTTGTCATCCAGGTCTGCCTCTTTTAAAATGTTTATCATCTTTTGATGTTGAACTCTGTCAAATGCCTTTTCGTAGTCGATCAAGCACGCGTATACGTCGCAGTTAACGTCCCTGCATCTTTGAATCAGTACCTGTACTCCGAAAAGTGCCTCTCTGGTACCTACTGCGTTAATGAAGCCGAACTGTCTGTCCGATATTTGTTCCTCGCACTTCTTATAAATTCTTTCATGGATGACTCTAAGAAACAGTTTCAACATGTGGCTCATTAGGCTGATTGTTCGATATTCTTCGCACTTTTTAGCCCCCGGTTTTTTAGGTATCGCTATGAATTCTGATTCTAGCCATTTATCAGGGATGATTCCTGTATTGTAAATTTTATTGAAGACAGCCGTGATCCAAATTATTCTTTCTTCCTCCAAGAGTTTTAAAAATTCAGCTTCGATATTATCAGGCCCTACAGCTTTCCTGCTTTTCATCCGTTTTATTGCTTCTTATACCTCGGATTTAAGTATGTCCGGGCCCGTCATCCTCTCTGAAAATGGATGCCTATAATCCGTTCTTTGGTCTTGAAAAAGTGTCTCCAAATATATTCTCCATCTGTCTTTCATCTCTTGGGTGTCAATAATTATTTTCCATAAAAGTGTCTGTAGATCTTGTATATTCTCTGCAATTAGTATAGTATCATCGGCATATCTGATATTGTTGATGGGTCTGCCGTTGACTTTTATTCCAATTGTTACATTTTCGAGTGATTTTTTAATTATTTCTTCTGAATATAAATTGAACAATAAGAGGGAGAGTATGCAACCTTGCCTTACGCCTCTTTGTATCTCTACTTCCTCCGAAAGTTCTCTGTCGACTATGAATTTTGATGTTTAATTCAGAATATTGAAGCGGTGCAAAACTCATTACATGCTTGGCCTCGAAGATCCCTGCGACAACGAAGCTTAAATCTAGGATTGAGCTATACCACTACGAGCAAAAGTTTACATAAAGATCTTCAGTATTATCCATACAAAAACCAGATTGTTCTAGCCTTTAACGAGGTTATTCAACCCGACTATCGGTTTGTGAACAAAAGTTATAGCGTATTAATGAATACTACAATTTGCTGGATACTCATTGGATGAGTGAAAAATCCCTCTCTCATCTAAGTGGGTATGGAAACAAAAAAAATTTCCGCTATTTGTTCGACAATAAGCCAATGCAATTATTCTAAAGACTTCTATAATCAGAAAGGAAAAGGTAACCGTATGGTATGCAATTTTTTTGTTAGATCATCGGACCCTGTTTTTTTTGAGGACGAGAATGAGGACGCAGTAACAGTAAACTTTAATGGCTACGTGCACATGTTATATTTTTTTTTCTTTCGGCAATCAAGAAAAACAAAAATGAACACACGACCTGTCAACAGCATGAAGTCACATGTCATACATCATGAGTGTCAATGGATTTACTAAGAAGATCGTTCTCCAGTCGTCTTATGAGTAAAAACGGCGATATTCCCTAGCTACCTCGTATTTCGGACCTATTCATATGATACAACTTTCTTTTGGGGGTATAAATCGAAAGTATTTCAAAGTAATGTCTCGAGAACTATCGCGGCTTTTAAAGTACGGATACGCGAAGAAGTGGAAGCAATACCTCCAGAAATCTAGTAAATGTCGTAAACAGTGGTACAAAACTTTGTGGTCATTAGGTCTTTACATTAATTTTCATTTGAGTAGTATACGTTTTTTTATATCAAATTTAATAAAAAGATATTCTTTCACTTTTGTTTATTTGTTTGAAATCGTACCATTTCATTGAATCATCTCGTACTTGCTCTAAACATGACGTATTTCTTGTAAAATCGATGTTTAGTTAGTTGGACCACGTTAGTTGTAACCGAGCTGGTATATTTGTTATTGATTTACCAGTCTTCGTAAATTAAAACATACCTTCCAATCCCTACGACACATTATCAACCATTTTCAGAACACAATGGATTATCAGCTTTGCAAACGATAGTATAGTGTAGTTATCTAATGTACGAGATCGTATAATGTATAGCCAAATCCGTGTAAGGCAAATATATAGCCTCGGTAGATAATTTGTAAATTAACTTGATACATATTTAGTGCTCCCATACAGCAGTTCACAAGTCCAATGGGACTAAAGCAATAAGGTTAGTGCAACTTGATCGTTTGATTTATTCAGTGGAATTAATCTTGTGTAGTGTGTGGGAATATATAAACGTCACTAGAATATTTTATGGCCACGCATGGAGTACGAAACCCCAAAATAAATTAATGTATATATATATATATATATATAATATATATATATATATATATATATATATATATATATATAGTAAACTCTTAAATATTGGGGAAATCTGCAGGAAAAACTCTTATGAGTATCAATTGTTTCGCCGAACGTTTTCGACAAAGAGAATTAATTTGGCTTCTTCAGGGCTGAAAGAGAATAAATTATAATTAGCTACCATATATTATCTATTAAAACATTATTGGTCTTACCGTAACTTAGAATTGTCGAGTTAGGATGTTAAAAAACTTAGCTAGTAACAACATAGTGGTGTTTTTTGTTACTATGTGCAAAAAAAGTTTTTTTTTTAACGTTGGAAATATATGGTAGCTTTAAACTTAAAACACAAAGGTTTTCCCAAGGTTAATCGAAAAACCCAATGTAACTACATGTAAAAGGAAGTAATTCTTTGAATTTTTGGCATTAACTAAATTTTTGATTGTTATAAAGTTTAACCATTTCAATCCTGATTTGTTTATTTTAAAATTTGATATATTTGTCTGTAGTTTTAAAAGATTTGATATATTTAAAAGAACTAAGAATGTATTTAAAAAAATTTATTTTTAATTTTTTATTTGGTAAAAAATGCATGGGATTATCAACAGTATACATGAACAGTAAATGTTTATACATGATATGGGGTAAAACAATCGTTACATAACGGAACATCACACATTTTACAAATAAATTTGGTACGTTTATCTTTCTTATGTTGTGTACAACTTATACACCTCAAGCGACTGGATTTTCCTAATATAGGTAAATGGTCGCCAACAGTACTCATCACTGTGGCTGACATGCTTCGACGGCCAACATGTTTGGTTTTTTTTCTTCTTTGGAGTCCTTGTCGGCCAGTACTGATAAGAATCTCAGCTAAGACAACCAGATAATTTAGAAAGGGTATTTTCTTATTTCTGGTATGTAATTCAGTATATAGAATATATGAATTGTATATTGCCATCATTAGAACTTTGTAGTAAACCTTCTTCCACCATTTTTGGGATTTTCTATTGAGATCGTACACAGATGTCATTTGATCGCATCTATCTACACCTCCCATGTAACGGTTATAGAATTCAATTGATACAGGACAACAAATGTTGGCTTTTGTACCATCTTTCAGTTTTCTACACACAGTTGTTTCTTCTGGCTTATGGCAGTTAGTTAGTACAATAAAATCTTTTGTGTCCTGCCATCGTATAGCTAATGTTCCAGTTTCATTACCTTTTACTTGCGATTCTCCTCGATTTAGCTTGCCATGAAATTTCGGTAAATTTTTTCGGGTACTCATGCATGTACCTACAGCAGGAAACATAATGGTATCCATAAGATGAACTGTTGTAAAAAATCTGTCGAAGCAAATTACAACATTTTCATTAGAAATTGTTGAAGATAACTGATTTATGACACGTTCTCCCAAAGTACCTGCCATCTTATTATCATTTTTGCCTGCATACACATTTATATCGTAAACATAGCCAGTTTCCGAATCGCATCTTGTCCATAACTTTATGCCACGTTTTATGGGTTTGAGGGCATATACTGTTTCAATGTAGATCGCCCTTTGAATTTTGCTATAGACTCATCAATTGCTTGATAGATAGAATCACTTCTAGCTCTCATAAAACTTGTCTTCAAGCAGGAAATAACATCATCTATATAAGTTTTATTTGCTGTGGCAGGTTGATTGGGTTGGGCAAAATACAATTTTGATAATAGTAGTTGGCACCTATTCCTTGATATTGCACTACGAATACAATCGTTTCCAAGCGATTTATTATTAGACCAGTACATTGCGAAAGAAGGAATTCTATTATAATGCATAACTAACGTAACACCAGTAAGTAGCATCATTTCTTTTTGGCACGTTTTGACAAATGTTTTCTTATTTTTCTCTTCTAAAATTTCAAGCCTACGGTTTGTACACTGGGCCATATACATAAACAAACTTTTAGGAAATACTTTTAGAAAACAGTCTAATGTAGAACTGCCTCGATTCAATTGATCTGTAATTACTGGGGCTGTTCTGGCTGGTAGATCATATCTCGGAATAAAATTTTCTGCATTGACATCAGTCCAAACAGTGGAAAATTCTGAACTAGTTGGTGGCAAAGGTTGCATTACCTCGTCTGCATTTTGGATATCTTTATCATCGTCAGAGGTTTCCTGATCTGAAATTTGAGCTGCATTCTCAGTTTCATTACCTATATTCACTTCACTTTCAAGTGAACTTGCCTCACTTAGTTCATCTGATGACAAAATGAAGTCCTTATCCACCATACTATCATCACTACTATAGTCTATACTTTCAATTTCATCAATGTTATTAGCATAGTAATCAAGTTCATCTTCGGTAAGTTTCTAGTTCTTTCGATCCATACTAGAAAAAGGAAGTTGTTTATACCTGTCGGGATAATATTTCCCAGCAAAAACACCTGTTGGGATATATAATCCCATTCAAGATTTATTGCCCATTACGATAAATTTCGTACTGAGCGGCAATATTAAATTATGTACTCACCTATCTTAATCTTTTATAATTAACAATCAGCAACCAAAATTATCCTTACGCCAACAGAAGTATGTTATCAACACAGTTTTATATGATCGTACTCACAACGTGTTCATATTACACTAAATTTTAGGTTAAAATTTGATGCTGACGGTGGATACTCATTTCCTCGTATTAATCTTTGGTTGATTTTGAGGCAAAACTTAATAATCAACATTGACAAAACCGTATTCGTTTCCAATATGGGTTTTTATGAGTCTGCGTCTTTTCCTACGGTAATATTGTTTATTCCAGTAGATACACCTTCGATAAATGCCTGAAGGGAACTTTTCACATTTGTATCAACCCATAGATATGGTACAGTATGACCTTCATTTAGCCAAGTCTCGTTCAAATAAAAAATTGTTTTCCCTTCTTCTCGGTACTTTTTAATAGTTCTTAGATAATCTCGTCGCCAACATACAATGTAATCTTTTTCAATTAAAACGGATTTTCTTCTATTCTTTTGCCAAAGAAATCCCATCTGTGTCAATAGTCCCCATAATTTCTTGTTGCTTATGATTGGTAACTCTTCGTTTTCTCTAATTAATGTTTGGATTTTATCCAATGTTGGAAATTCTTTGTTAAAAATAAAATGAGTGGACGCTGTGTCTTATCATTTTTTTATGTATTTCTTCAATTTCCAAGGGTTTATTCCATCCTTTCTTCTTGGGAGATAAAACAGTTCCTCCTTTTCTTTCTTTTAGGAATCTATAAATTGTTGCCTCTCCAACCCCTGTCATATTTGTTTACATATTAATGATTTCACGAACATTACTTAAAGGGCGTTGATGTACAAGTGCATCATGTACATTTAATATTATATTTTTCTCTCTTAGACTAAAGGCATCTTTAAAACTACACTTAACCGGGATAAAACCTATTGTCGACGTCATTTTTAAATGCAAATAACAAAATATCAACACCCAAAACGTAGGTAGGTAAGACATGAACAATGTACATCTACAAACTAAATGGAAGATGCAAACAATTTCTAATTTATATTATTGGCATAAGCTGTAATGTGGCATAAAAACTACTTAAACTATCATTAGGGAAGCCTTATCAGTAATTCCAGATAATCGTTCAAAGAAGGTATTCTTTTTATGTCAGGCGATAACTTGTATAGAAAACAATAATCACCTTGAAATTACTGTTTACATTAATTTATTTCGTGAAACATTGAATTCTTTCGTTAATCACCCGTGTATAAATAACAATAATCGTGTGGCATATATACCGACGTTTTTACACACAAAAAAGGTATAGTGAGATTAGTGGACACTTATTTTACAGAAATTTTTTTAAAAGATAATGAATTGTTGACGGCATCTTAAAATATTAATTTTTTTATTTATTTCAAAACAAGTATAGAATGACGCCTATGGTTTTTTGACCTGCTGAGGATATGCGTACATAATGTGCTATCAATATGATGGAAAAGGACTATAATCTCTTATAAACACTGGCTTCACGTACCTAGAAATTTGTAATGCTGAATTCCAAGTACAAATGCAATTAACTGATTAAATTTAAATAGTACACAATATTATGCTTAAAATTTTATTTACCAGTCGTTAACAACTCAAATTGAAATACGTACTAAATACGTACCTACACCTACTTTGTATCATTGAGTAAAGTATCTTTAAACTTTGGATATAATTTAAAATTGAAACTAACGTAACGAACAACTAAGGGAGTCATTTAGTGCTTGATATCGTCCCAGTCTCTCTATCTGGGGAATTCCATCCGAATTATCTTGCAACGGATAGTACAGTGATACATAGTATCACTGTACTAGTATCACTATCATGGATGTACAGTGATAGTACATACTAGGATAGTAATACAATAGTGAATCTACTATAACCTTTATTTTTACCTTTATAGCGCAAAAATTCAAAAGTTTTTATTTCTTAACGGTCAAAGCTGTATCGTTATTAAAATAAAAATCATTACTTTATAAAAGTTAGTATGCGTTGTCGTAAATTTCTTTTTAAAATTGAGATTTCAAAATGTTTTAATTAACTAGAAATAATGGACTTAAAAGGTGACCCCGTAAGTAATCCTTTTCTTTGCTGGACTTCTTTTTTCTTACTTTATAATTTTGCGCTTCAATAATGACTTCGAAATTCCCGCTGTTTTTAACAAAACAATGGATCAAAAGGGTATTTAATGAAATCCTATTTAGTTTCGTAAAGATATTTAATCAATTTCAAGGTATTTGCCAAGGCGGAAAGCTCCATTCGCAATACTCAGAGCCGCGGTTTGGATTTATCGGCGTGTATTACTTCCTTTTTCTTTAGAAAGAACTCAGCGTGTAATTCAAAACCCGAGTCCTTTTTAAAGAAGTAAGTACCACGATCGTAATATATATGGCATATTTGATACTTGCAAATTCTGAAATATGTAACGTATGTTTTATAAATAAAAAATCAATATTTTTTAACACCTGAATAAATTTAAAAAATAAGTAGGTATTTTTTAGGAATATTTACCATTGTGCATAGTACTAAAAAATCCCATTTATTAATTTAATCAGTGAAATGTAAAAGGATAAAATTCCAAAAACTTTACCTTTGGACAATTAAAATAAACGTTTATCTCTTTAACTATTTTTAACGGCATAAAACGCTTAATTACTTTTTTGTAGAATGGGGTAAGCAGAAGATATTTATGTAACAATTAGGTTTTATATGTACACATTTATTAAGTAATTACTATTTTACTTGGAATGTTATCCTTTTAGAAGGGTAATTCCAGCAATAATCGACACAAGTCAGTGGGGTCACCCTCTCCGATTTGGCTGAAATTTTACACACATGTTGTACTAGACAAAAAAACATGATTGTCAAATTTTTAGACCTTAATATTCAAAATGGCGGCCGTGGTGCGCTATGAAGTTTCACGCTTTTTATCAATTTTTTTTCATGTTTCGCCGATTTTTTTAGTACAGCGAGCTAAATATGATACAAATATCCACTGTATGTTTTCTAATGTAAAATTTCCCGATGAATACGATCCCGGTGTCAGAATTGCCATGTGACGTCATGTAAAGCCACAAAATGCGAAACAAAGCGCTTTTTTTTGAAAAATTCATATCTTAAAAACACCCTCTTTAATTTTTTCAAATTTTCACAAAAGACGCCTTACTACAAGTTCTTTTAAATAAAAGTTTTCTCAGAAATCCTGAGAAATCCTACATCGTCAACTTTTTTCATAGTTCACACTCCACAATACTGCCCTACTTTCTCTGCCTTATTTTCCTATACAAACGTCAACACTTTAATCCTACACAATCTTGTGTTTCTTCAAACACCCATTCTCTACAATATCGCCACACCTTCCTCTTACAAATTTCTGACCCCAATGTTAACTTTAGAACCATCCACATCTATCATACCAATATATCACTATCTTATCCACTCTTCACTTCTACATCACATTCCTGTCAATTCTGTTCTCTTTCATTATTTCTTGGTCAATTCATATATTAAACATGTATCCAATAGTTTTAATTTAGTAATCACTCAAACATTATCTAACAATTTATTAAAATTCATAATCTACCATATTACAAAGAATCCTTATCTACCATTGTCCACCTTCTCTCGGTCAACAACTTAGTAGCACACTTATACAACAAATTTCAGGTTTCTACAAACTGAATTTAATACCACCAAAATAGATTTTGTACAGGGTGCTAGATACTTTAAGTATAAAGGACCCCTATTACCTCTAATTGTTGATCAACTCCTTTTCTCCTTCAACCGCCCCCCCCTTTTCTTCAGCCATTTCCTTTACTTTTATTCTCATTAGTCTCTGGGGAACCCAGCCTCTTTAATTTTAAATTCAATCACATATGTTACTACTTTAATTTCTTCAGCCTGTAGATTTCCATCTTACTAAACTTAATTTTATTAATTTTTCACCATAGGAGCAGTCTTAAATAAAGTCATTTAAATATGAGGTCTGATATTAGCTTCAAATATTTGTTATTTAATTTTTACCTTGTCCTAGATGTGTTAAACATAAAAGGATAAATTTCATATATATAAGCTAACCCAATATTAAATACACTTTAGACCACATTCCATACGACGAAAAGCAACATAAGTTGCCTAAGGCACAGGTCATTCTATTAATCATGACTATAAAACCATCAGTGATTTGACATCTTTTATACCCTAAATTAATAAATAAAAAAGTTTTTAAATCCCAACACCTAGATTGTTGCTATTTTTTAAAATCATCAAAACTTGTTGAATCTTTTGGAATAGAATACTTCCAGTAATGTATATGTTTGTAATTCTCTCACTACTATATTCACCACTAGGCAGCGTGTTTCCCACTGCTGGCTATATAAATAAAAATAAAAAAAAATGAAAACGTTTATTATCCTAAATAATACGTACGTTGCAAATTTATTATTTCATTTTCTTCTGTCCGACGTCCAGCTGTTGCACCGCCTGCTTCTGGAGATTTTTCCAAATGACAAATGACAAATATAAAGTATTAGTATATCACAATTAAGTATATATAATATATATATATATATATATAATATATATATATATATATATATATATGTATGTACACACATACACACCCTTGTGTATATAGACGAACAAATATTATAATATGTATAATAATAAAATTCTAGCGCAAAAAATGTACCTATTGATTACAGCGCGCAATTCCGCGTTTAATATTGTGCCGCCCCCTATAAAACGTTAAAATCGGTGGTAAATAAATTCAAAGTAGTCATTTTTTGTGTAAAATTTTCAGAGTACAGAATACAACATACCACTAAATCTGGCATTTGTCGATTATCACAAAGCATTTGATAAAATTGAGAAATGAGCTTTATTCATCATTGAAACAACGCAAGAAAATCAATATGATCAAAAAAATTATCAATTACGCAATAAATTTCTTTATTTTTCAGTATTTGATACTACCACCCCTACTCCTACTTACACTTTCCAATCAATTTCAATCAATCAAATGTTGTAATTTATCAATTGTTACGTTTTAATGTAACTGAAAATAGTTAGTATTAAAAAATTTATTGAGACAATTAGGCGTTGTCAGACTTCGGTTTTATGTATTTAAGACCTTCCAGACTGCATAAAATCGTAAGTATTACATATGGTTGAACTCGTACTGAATAGGAGATTCCAATAATGACTGAATATACAGGGTGTTGTTTTAAAAAACCAAAGTTACTGATAATATAAGAGAAACGGCAAATCTGGCAACATTGCAAATATCAAATATGGAATCTCCTTATCCCAAAATAGGTGTATCTTAAATTTTGTACAATTATGACTATCAATTTACGAGATAATTGGCCGTTTCGAGACTTTTGGGCCACTCTGTATAAATAACCGTATACAATGTTGTTTTTTTTTTGACATCAACATATATTTAATTTATTTCTAAATATTGCTCAATCTCTAACTAATCACACAATTAAATATTTTAAAAGAATAGATAATACAAATATATTCAATTTAAGTCATTTTTATATTTTAGATCGTTTCCTAAATACAAAGTAAGCTCTACCTAGTAAATCTGTTTAGATTTTGTGGTTATGGAAGTATATTAGGCGAAGCAGAGATCCGATAAGTTGAAGATGTTTTACCGACCATTCCCATGTAAATGACCTCAGGGGAGTTGTTAAAATCCAAGCTTCCATCCGTTTTCCATTCTTCCAGACCGCACTTTCTAATTTTATTCGAGTAGTTCTGTGGATAAGGGAAACTGGTTTTAGGTTACGACAAACACTAACCAAATACGCTTCATTAAAATCTTAAATTCTTTTTTACTGGAAATCAAATAATAGTAATTTTAGGAAAGGGGGCATTTGGTTAAAAAGTTGTGTTTATTTATAAATATTTAATATTACACTTTTGCCAGTTATTTACTCTATATTCTTTGACACGCAACATTTAAGACAATTAGAAAGAATATATGGGTAATTTAATTTGATGTTGTTACGGTATAAACTTCACATCTTTATTGATTTATATTTAAATAATTAATTTATTTTAATTTTTTTATTAATTTATTAATTCCTTTGCCTTCAGATTCATTTTTACTATTTTTTTTTTTCAAAAAGTAGTTGGCGCCCTCTGTTTTTCTTTTCTTTCTCTTTCTTTCCAGTAGAATAAATATTCTGTTCTATGTTGTCAGAAAACCTAATTCCATCATAGGCCTACTTCCTGTGATATATGTGCTAACTTCATTCAGTCTCCCTACTTTCTGTCAATCAACTTTTCTAACGTAGTGGAAATATAATTTTTTGCCTGTTTTTGAAATTTATGAAAAAAGGCAAAAATTATTATAAGCTTCATTTTATGGTCTGAAACATTCTCTTGGATTTATTGACAATACTCAAGAATTTATTGGCTCTATTTACTGGCCGTATTATAAAGAGTATATTGAAACACTATTAGTGGAATAACTGGAT